>CATQJL010000305.1:46514992-47241045 GCA_958299035.1 Cylicocyclus nassatus
AAGCAGTGGTATCAACGCAGAGTACTAGCCAGTTCAAAGCGCCGCGAAGCGGCGCTTTGAACTGGTTATAGAATAATTCCCAAGTTTTCGTTTATATGATGACCAGTTCAAAGCGCCGCTTCGCGGTGCTTTGAACTGGCTTGCGTGTAGAGTGAGAAGTGTTCAAAGGCTAGAACTTGTGAAGTTTTGTCTTCAAACCTTTTCGTAGCCAAAAGTATAGCATAAAAACTTTAGGTATATACGTGTAGAGAGTAGTAGTAAGTTACTTTCTAGCTCTCTAACTCTTCAACAACTCAAATAGCTCCATGCCACATGCTACCTTAGCTTCACTACAATCTTTCTAACTCGGATTGAGTGCCACTAAATGCTTGAATCCACTCCAGGGCTTTTATATCCGTGTCATAGTACCTTCCTCTCCCTCTCAAGCAGTGGTATCAACGCAGAGTACTCCCTCCCCGGCCCCTCCCAGCCCCCCGCACCCTACTGGTACAGAATACAAACCCCATGTAGCATAATGCCTTTCAGGCACGCAAAATTTTTATGTAGAAAGCACTGAAGAGTGGTAAGTTAGCCCCTAGCTCTTTAGCTCATAAGAAACTCCAACAGTCCTTAACAGACTTGGACTCAAATAGCTGCACGCCACATGCTGCGTTAGCTTCATCAAAATCCTCTCAATGCTAGAACTTTTACGGAAGCGTGCCACTAACTTGCTTGACTCCACTCCAGGCTTTTTCTGTTCATGCCAGGTACATTCCTCTCTCTTGCCTCCCCCTCCCCCTTCCTCTCCTCAGCTCCCCGCACCCTACTGGTACAAATAACGTAAATATCACTTTCATGTGTGCAATTTTCCTGCGTTTGAAGTTTTGAGCGGATTTTGCTTTTCTCTTTCCCCATTAGTTACCTACCTACGGAGAATAGAGAGGGAAGATTACGAACGGAATAATTAAACAGTTTCCAGTAGAGTTTTTTAGAAGGAAAACTTATTATCTTCTAAAACTTTTTCTAAGTAGAAACTCTTTGAATATTTCTGCAATTATTGTCCTACTTTTCGGGTTCTCCTTCTGCTGACGCTGCCATTAGGCTCCCGCCAGAGTGCCGAAGTTATGCCAGCGCTACGCCAGCATTTCGATCGATACACGTGTATTTCGTTAGGGACGTCAGCTAGCCCCGCCCAACGAAACACACGTGTATCGATCGAAATGCTGGCGTAGCGCTGGCATAAGTTCGGCACTCTGGCGGGAACCTTACAATGCGTAACCTCAACGTTGCTTATCGAAAGTATGCCTACGCTTTTCGCCAAAATTCAGCTTTTTATACAGTACCACACAGAATTTGCTGGCTAAGGTGCAGGCTATTCTACTCTACCAAAAGCTCCACTTGCGGTAATTCCTCATGAGGAGAGACCGCATTTCCCTCTTCTTCCCTCTCAAATCGCACCTACTGCTCAAACATCCTTTACCAAGTTTTCGAATAAAGTTCGACTTCTACTATTGAGATTCTACGCTTAACCTCAAAGTCAATAAGTAAAATTCCATCCTACCCCGCCTCCTTTCCTCAGACTCTTCATGTAAGTGCTTACGATTTAACTTCCATTCACGAAACTTCATCTGCCATATTTCAATTTTCCCCATTTTCCTTCCTTGAAAGCCTTTCTAGCCTGTCACACTCCCTTTAGTTACAATGCGGCCAGAATCCCATTATTTTGCTCACAATATGAAATGTTAAACAATTACTAAAAATACGGCTGTTGGTGTATCAAAATCGAGAACTTTCATGAGGGAAAATCCCATCTGGGATTTCTGCTGCACCACTTACAACTTTGTAAAGCAGTGCTTTTGTACAATTAAGTTATAGAAATTGGCAACTAAAATAGACTGGTACCAAGTTGACACATCCTAATGCGCTAATTGAAATGAAGCGAGCTGTTACTTGGTGACAATAATGCTAATCGATAGTACTGTTTATGGAGTTGAGCACGAAAGGGCGTTCCAGTCAACATCTCGGAAGGCAGACATCCTGGGTGCATTGGGTGCATTCGAGACATAGCGACAAACGCATGAGTCACATGGTCCCCCCTGCGCTTTATTATAGAGTATGATTGCCGAAGAGATTTATTTGAGTAAACAAAAAAAGGCCGTTTTCTGGCTTGCTTTTAGGACATAGATTTATGCGAACCTTAAAAATGCGAAATTTTTAAAGTGCCGCGAAGTGAAAAGTAGGAGAACATCCTGTTAACTTTTTCTTTACTCTAGCATCTACAACGCTGTACTCGTCGATCGTCTTTATACAAAAAAGTTACAGCTTATAGAACATTGATTTGAATTGTTGGTTTTCGACGAATGATTATACGAGCAAGATCTTTGTACAAAATTGGGTTTGTGCTCTACATTCTTATTCCATGACCGATGCGCTGACCGGCTTGACAGAAGGACACATTTCTTAGGCGAAGTCGTATTTCCTGTAGACTCAGGCCTACAATCTCGTTAGGTTGCTAACGCTACCTCATACTTATACACGAGCGACCAGCTTGAAGAGCATCTCAAGGCATTAATGTTTAGACCAAGCCATGCAAGTTTTGACGAGTATCTGTAATTGCAAACCTTTTTTCAAATGAATAGAGCGAGCACGGATTTGTCCCTCTTGACAAAAAATGTTGCAAAGCGGAGCACTAGGTCTTCGCTTCAAAGTGAGCACGTGAATAACTAAAAGAGGCGTTTTTGCTGTATGTACCGTACAGCTTGTTGATTCAAGGGAAAGAAAGACAACAAACATCCGCATTGATTCAACGAGATTGGCGGCTGGAAGGCGAGCGGCGACGCGTCTGCGTCTCTCTCGTGGACGTAATCTCTGATCATATTCTAACCTCGATTAGGTCACGAGACCCCGCCTTCCAGCCGTCAATAAAGTTAAATCAAAGTACTTTTGAATGATCAACACCATGCAAAAACTGTTTGCCGGTTTGACACCTGATGGAGGAACTCTAGAATCTTTTCTATAAACTTGGTTTTTCGATACTGTGATGCATGCAAACTTTCGCTGATCCCACTGCTTTTGCGAAGAGCTGGTATTTCATCTTATTTGGAACATCCAATGGGATATGTTCTTGTGTCTGGCTTTGCATCAAATACGCGTGCATGCGCAATTCTAGTATGCTTAATCATCAAGTTTACATACTGGCATCTCTTTGATGCTGCAAAAAGCCAAGTTTTTCTTGTATCAGCGAAGTGTATATATAAGCTTTGAGTTGAAGCTCTTGAGTTTCATTGTGTACATACCTCTCTAGCCTTACAACCTTTTGTCGTCCGCTCTGTCATAGAGTAAGCGAATTTGATTATACGCATGGCAGTATCTGAAAGCGAGAGACAAGCAATGCTCCAAAATAAAGCCTTATCAATGTCATCAAATGCCTGCAATGTGCCGCCTTCTCTATGGCAAGCGAGATAATGATTTGTTTTGTTGAAGAAATTTATGTATTAGGTTGCAAAAAAGTTTCCGGGCACTTGCGAATTTTTTTTCTCAGACTGCTGTATCTTCAAGCAGATTGAACCTTTCTGAGAGCTACAAGTTTTGCTGCAAAGAGAATATTGTCCACAAGGTAGGCTTGTTCTATTGAAAATTCAGCTTTTCATGCAGGGCCACCCAAAAGCACAGATTAGAACTGGTCGACTTGAAAATGGTACGTTTGCGCAACATTATCTCAGGCATAATGAATGAGAGCTCATATGCTGTAGTTATATGGAAGTCTACTGGAATTAGGTAGGGCAAGTTATCACATTCGATCGCCCGCAAGAGAATTTTTCTACAAAAATCGAAAATTTGGCCATTTTATGCTTTCTGAACTTGATCTGATCTGATCTGAACTATATTCTGAAGAAAACTTTCAAAGTCCTAGCTTTCCGCGTAGAATAGTCTTGATAACTGCAAGCATTGTTTGAGTAATGGCGCACATCTTTTGCACCTATCATCCAGGCGCGACAGATACTCTAGAATCGACGCCAGCTGCGGAAGGAGTCACGGTAACAGGCAAGCCTGACAGGTTCCAACTTTCGTGCGCGTATAAAATTTTTGACCAGCTGCGGGTTGTAAGCAGACAACCTCTTCATTGAGGAAGTAAAACATCCAGACGGTTTCCTTATTCCGCGCGGACGATCGGCAACAAAAAAGAAAAATTATAAAATTTTCAACGTTGAAGAGCTTTCTATTTTTGAAGTGTAAATCCATCATTTGACAACGACAATAATGCGGCTAGAATCGTCAGTGGCTGATTTTGTCAAACGTCTCTTCCAAATTTGAAGAATTTGTTGCTGATCTAACTTCTCCATCAGCTGCTTGTAGAAGAATGGGAAAACAGATTTTGCCTTTCTTCGGTGTGAACTCGAAAAAAAAGCTAATCAAAACGTACTATAGATATGTTCGAATGGTAGAAGCTTTTTCTTGTGGAAGGAGGGGCGAGCTTTATGAAGGATAGCATGTGCCAGCTGCCAGGTGGGTATCGTAGGCGGTGCGCTGATCGCTCCTCCCCTTTTTTAGCCATGGAATGCGTTGCAACTATTGGAAAAATCTCTAATTTTCGTTCAAGCTTCTTCAGTTTAATGCAGTTTGGAATTTATACAATAGATTCAAAAATTCCACTTATTTTGGAAATCAGCTTTCAGAATCATTTTTCATTGTAGATTAGTTCGCAAGCTCTTTTTTGATCCATTCAATTATTTCCCAGTAGGTTGGTCCATGAAATTTTCATTGTGAGTATGAGGAAAATTTGTTTGGAAACTGCATAAAAATTTCATTACTTTTTATTCACATCTGTTGCTACACTGAACATACGAAATCATTCGTTTCATGCGGCCGTATCACAGATTTGCAGAATTCAGGACCACACTTTACTCAAAATACTGTGAATCTGCTTCAAGAAAAAATGCTTTTTTTCTGCTTCCAAAACTGTTACCCTCGACAATGGCTCGGCAGGGTAAGACCCGTGTTAAACAGCGTTACAGAGTAGAAGCCTCCCTAATGGAACCTAAAGGCCATGTTCGATTTCTCACTGAGACTTTTGACTCCAAAAATTTGAACGCGAAAGGCAGCGCTTCCATCTCTCCTCGCCCCCATTTCTATCTACGCCCACCTTGATTTCCCTTCCACCGTCGGAGTGCGCTTCGCAATGCTATAAGCAAAGGTTTCCGCAACGACTCTGCGTCTTCGCCATGGATGGCTTTGCTTCCCCTCGTACATTTTTGAAATTCTAGCCAATTTCGCGCTTTCTAAATTGGCTACTCGAAATAAGCGCGGCGGACTACCTTAGGTATGCAAGAGACAGATGCAATGAGTGTTTGCCGAGCCACTGCTTCTAAGGATGAAAGAATTCTAAGGACGCTCCAATTTATTATTAGGTGGACGGATAATTTCTGTTACACTTTTTTTGTAAAATTCTGAAAAATTCTAGAACTACTCTAGAATCTTCAGAGTTGCTCCATATTTAGGCCACTTCAGGGCGCACACAACAGTAAGACCGCTGCCGCAAATACACAAAAAGCTAGCAAGTTTACTATAAGTTTACAAGAACACTCAAAATTGCCATTATTTCCCTGATTTTTTTTCCTTGCGCCAAATTGTGTTTTTTCTCTCCTATAATCTTTTTGGAGCATATTTTCGCATTGCCTTTTTTATAGCACTACTTTGGTGTCGCTGGCACGCCAAAACAAAGGGTGAAAACAAGACAAGAAAATCAAAAAATTAGCCGAAAATTTTTCTTTTCGTGTGCGTCGTGTAGTGTTTGATACGTAAAGGTTGAAAGTAATTTTTGTGAATTTTTAAAAATTGTTCTTCATGTTGAAATGCGAATGTGCGCTGACATGGCGCAACATGTAGCTCGCGTGATCGTGTGCGGACATAATTGTGCCATCTCCCTACATTCGCTCGCTAAAAACTATGGGCCATACCCTGCCCGAATACCACGCCGCCGATCCCTTTCTGATCACCTGGAGGAATGCCAGCCCGCTGACAAAAATGTCCATAACGTACTCCCACGAAAAGTGGGTGTTTTGCGCAGGTACCGCGGATCTGTCAGTGCCGGCGGGTAGACCTTTGCATCCTTTCAACACTCCTTAAACATAAGAATTTTTGGATGTTTCTTAGATTTTTAGAAAATAAAAATAAAAGTGTAGCAGAAATGATCCGCCAACCTTACTAATTATTTTTTTATAATTCCAAATTTGCGCTCAGGAGCTGCGGCGCATCGTCGATGGTCATGCTAGCTGTCATCACTCGCTTAAATGGAAAGAGTTTCAAACCTGACTGGTTTAGTCTAATCTCCAAGGTCTCATCTATATGTAGGAAGGAATAAACTATAGATCTCCTTTACTCGTGAGATGTTTGAGGAAGCAAACTTGTACAAAACCTTTTTCGCATTACATTCCTTATATTGCTAGCGTGTCTGATTAGATTTTTCTAATGCAGCTTTGGAATTGTTTTTCCAAACAATTATAACCAAAGTTATTACAATTTTTATTACTATTATTCACCATCAATCATTATTACATCTTTCCTGTAATGTAAATTGCAAGCTAGTCAGGTTCTTAATTTTGTATTCTATCTCTGTTATGTTTGGGTGGGGGACTATATGTCGCCGAATTTGGAAGAGTCCCGCGCGGATTCCCTGCAGGAACGCATGTCCGCGCATGTACAAGAGTGCATATTTGTCGCAAATGACCGCGGGGACCGCCTTTCGGCGACATATAGTCCTCTACCCGTTATGTTTCAATTACTGTCCTCAAAACTGTGGATCGCTAAGGCTCCTACCAGAGTGCCAGAACTACGCCATCGCTGCGCCAACGCCGAGTTAGCGTTGCGACGGTGCAGCGCTGCCGATGGTCCCGACACGATTTTCAAGTTTGAGTGCACCCGGTCAGGAAAGCTAGAACTCCGCTTTTTCGTCTCTTTTCCCCCTTTCCGCACCTTTTTCTTCTCTCCATGTTCTTCTTTGTCGGCTTTTCTTTCTGTTGTTTCTTAATGTTTTTTTTTGGTCCAAGGAACGCTTTCTCTCGGTGTTTTTTGAAAACAAGTGGTACCAAACGCTTTTGCACGACACTTGCAGCTGTATAGGTGTGATCTCCTTTTCTACTGCCCCTTACGTTTGCATCTTTCTTTCTAAATTAACTCGTCAGCATTTCCAAGTCAATTCTTTTCTAAAACTTTTGTTGTGTGAAAAACGGGCAAAGTTTCGTTTGTCGCTCCTTTTCTGCTGATGAGTTGGTTTCCAACCTGTACATTTGAAGACTTCCAAAATATTAGGTGTTACAGTTTTGAATACATGGAGCTGGACGCGGCTCTAATGTCGGTTTTTCCTATAAAAGAAGTGCTTGTCGTTTCAATGTTCTCTCATGGTTTTGGCGGTTTCAGTTTACCCGTTACCGATCATAGAAGCACTTCGAGCTACAATTACATAATTCTGACGCTCTGTGTTTTTCGCTTGTCAAAAAACTGAGGGCCAAACCGAAAGGATAGAGGTTGTTTCAGATGCATTTAACATCGGCGCGCATTCTTATAAATTGTTTAGCGATTGCTTTTACTTTGCTTGCCAACAGGGAATTGGCTGTCGCTGAGCTCGAAAGCATTTTTTACAAGAGCTACGTTTACGACCATTTTTTAAATGTTATATCCCTTGTTTCGCTTCTTTACAATAATAGAGGTTGCATAGAGCCACTACGTGGCCGGCAGTTGACGGAATTTTGTGGATGAACCTGAAAATAGGCAAAGAAGAACGTGGAGAGGGAAGGCACAAAAGGCGGAAAAGGGGACGAAAACGTGAAGTTGTGGCTTTCCTGGCCACGTGCTCGCACCTTGCGTTGATCGAAAACCGCTTCGGGATCCTTGGCAGCGCTTGTCGGCGCAGCGCTAGCAGGGCCCGGCACAGATCGTCTAAAAGCAGGCTGGAGTTCGTTTTTGGAGCAAGAAGCAAAGGAAGTATCTTCCGAGTCCCGTTTTCATGAAACCTGGGCATGTGCCGTAAGTTCAAATTTCTTTTGTGCCGTACAGGTTTGAGAAGTGGTCTTTATTTCTTCCACGGCCTTACGTTTCGACGCCTTTCGTCTTCCTCAGAGGCGTGAATGGTTCTAAGTGTCATGGGACCGCCACGTGGTTCCCGCTATGTGCACATTTTTGAATTGCGCTTACGATTCTTTATACATTAGATTACTACCAAGAATCATGAGATGAACAATAAGAACGAGTGTTTATCAATAACTAGTGACTTCCTCCCGTTGTATCATTATGTGATCTATAACTGTAGACCATCTCGGTGTATCTACAGTATGATTCACTCGTCTGCCGCGACTGCCTATTTCCGGTGCAAACTACTCGAGTTGCAGTGGTCTTCCGGTATGTCCTCTACAATGACATTTTATTCGTTAACGAGATTGTGAGAAGGTCGAAAACTAGCAGAGTTGGAGGAGACGCTTGGTGGTCTGGAATTACGGATGACACTTAGAACCATTCAGGCCTCTGAGGAAGACGAAAGGCGTCGAAACGTAAGGCCGTGGAAGAAATAAAGACCACTTCTTAAACCTTTACGGCACAAAAGAATTTTGAACTTAAAGGAAGTATCGTTTGTGACGAGTCGGGGCCGAGCACCAAGAATGAGCGTCATTCACTCGAACACAAGCTTTTCGGACGGGTTATGACACCATTGACGTGCTCTATCGTGTCGAAAAGTGCGCGCGATTTGAAAGCAAGGCTAAAATAAACAAATTGCTTGTTTACAGCGCACACAGATCTCATGACACCAAAACTGAAATGTACACGTAGAAAATTATTTTAAAAAATGCAAAAAAATTTGAGAACTTATGTGAAGTATTATCTTTTTCAAAATTAGTCCGTCCTCAGACGATCACCAGGCGATCTGAATCGTCTGGAGCATATATTTCTGTCACTTCACTTAAGTTTTGATAGTCCTATCATGGACGGATTCCCCGGTCAAAAATCTATCCCTGAGCATGAAAACATTTTCATATCACTGCCTTTCCTCTGTTTTTTTCTTCATAAATCGCTTTGTTAAATATCGCGCTACAATGCCAAACTCTTGTGCATGCGTGGTATTCAGCTCCAATCTGGATTTTCAATCTTTTCTCACGTTTTTTTCAGACTAGTAAATCTTTCTTGTTTTCATCTTGTCCTAAGTAGGTAGGTCAAGGGGGACTTCGTATAGCTTCCGAAAGTCAGGGGAGACTTCGTTTTCGGAAACCCTAGAAACCGACTCGTGCCAGGCCCTGAGCTCTAGCTCGGCGCTAAAACGGCGCGCAACGCTGGCGTAGCTCCGGCATTCAGGCAGGAGCGTAATCATACACGTTGCTGGCAGATTATCAGTATTCATTATTCAGAAGTGTCGTTTACTACTGCAGAAAATCCTTTGCAGCTATTAACTTAATATTTGCCATTATCCGACATGACAGCTGGAAAGGTAAAGGGAAGTGGCAAAGAGCATTCGCTTCAATTCACCGTCAATCAAGTTCCAAATTTGGGCAATTTGCTCTTGTTTGGATTTCAGGTGAGGCTTCCATTCTTTCTTACAAAAAAAAAACTGCACAAAATTGGTTCACTCCTATAAACACCTGTACTGTTATAATAACTTTTTAAGATTTGCTAAAAATCAAGTTAGTCTTATAATGGAAATCTTGGGTACGCCACTGCTGTATAGGTAGAGCATTCAAATTATTAGGACGTATTCCATTGCGGTATTTTCTTTTCTGTTCCGAAACCTTGTAGAGGCATATAATAGACAAACAAAAGATAACACTGTAATGCTCAGTTCACTCACTTCAAGTGCGCATTTCTTCTCGGTCAGTGCAAGACATGACTGCGCTTATAAAGCGTTGCCAAAAAGAAGGACAATTCGAGATTCTCTGTCTTACTCAAAGTGATTTAGTATGACCGAAATAAATTAAAATTTAGGGGGTATCTGAGTCTCCGAATAAGCTACAAAACAGGTTGAGGGCGCGTAATTTTAATGAGTTGAATATTATTCTAGACACAGAGAAAAAGCACATCCACCAGAAACTTATATGTATAAATTATTTCAAAATGTATGTTCTCTTGGAACATGCCTTACAATACATTTGACAAATCGCACATTCAAGCACTGTAACTCCTTTCAGATAGTCGCCTAGACTAGTGCCATATTTGAGAGCAGCGTTTCAAGGCATGTGTGACAGTGTACGCTTTCCTAGATCAGCCATAAAGTTGCACTTTTCCTTGTATGGTGACAAGCACTAAAACACGTAATAATTTTATCATCTCTGCGAGCATCAGCTTTGCTTTTGAATGCCTCATGATAACTCAGAACTAAATTGCTACTGGATGATCTGGAATCGAAAGTAATAATATAGTTTCATGAAGAAAATTCTTGGTACGAAGACGCCATTGAAATTACTCCACTGCCAAATGAGTTTATGTTTCTATTTCAATGTTTATTTTTCTATTTATTCAGCAAATGACGTTGTGCTTCTCTGGATTGATCATAATTCCTTTTCTCCAATCTAATCTTGTATGCGCCGGTTCGTCAACAATCGAACTGAGGTAGGTCTCTTGCAATCCAAGGCGATAAAGATAGCAGACGTTAGGGTACGACTTATTGCGGCTTCTTTCTTCTCTTCTGGACTTGCAACCCTTCTGCAGACAACTTTTGGGTTAAGGTAGGTGGCACTTTTTTTGTCAAATATGAGTACGTTTTTTTGACACATAAACGACAATTGTACCACTTGGCACTATCTTTCTTATGTTCATGGAAAGATGAAGTTATGAGCTTTGTTGCGACGCTAGTGGTCCTTTGAAAACATTGTTCCAGCAGGGTTATGATAGCAGAAATTTGGGGGCGGGAGTTTCTCACCCGAGCCATAGTCTCGCATCTATGTGATGTGCCTGCCAGGCACATCCGGTCTCGCTACAATTACGAGCTCCTCAGGAGATCAACACATCGCAAGCCCCGCCCCCTTACACAGTGTCGCTCCAGATGCTGAAATCGGGGTTTCAAAGAAACTTTCAAAATCGAAATTAGGAAGTGAATATGCTCCAATCAAGACCAAAGGGGTTTTTGAGGTTGCTTTTTTCAGTAGTTAGATTTGTTTGTTGCAAAGTTAACGTTCAGCACCAACAATGCTTAACTAAGATAAAAATTCGGTTAGAGGTTTTCGAAATTTCTTAGGTTTGAGGGTTTTTGAAAATTTATGAATGGATTGAAAAAACATCCGTGGCATGGATTTCTACGAAATTTAGTCTTGGAAACCAGAATATGGTTGAAAAAAATAGATTGAAGCAAACTCTAAAATGACACCTGTGCGAAAATTATTCTTGTTTGAAATAAGTCAATTCGACTATAAATTTCTGCAGTTTTGAAATAGCCCGAGTTTATTTGAAAATTCCACAATTGCCCCAGTGACAGCCATATTTGCGATTCACGTGTTGTGCAGAGGTTTGCCAAAGACATAATTTGAAGTGTGAATAGAAAGCCGATCAGCATGCCTTGACCAATTATCCTCAGGCAAATAAGGGCGGAAAGCAGCTTAGACCAATTTTTCTTGTAAATAGCGGAAGAGTCTTTCTAGAGCTACTATGGAGCTTTCTGGCAGTGAGCCAGCGTCGGTGACCTCAGTGATCTCTGATATATCCCTTTTCAAGAAATACCTGGCTGGGTCATTATCAGCGCTGTACCTTGACATATTCTTAAGGTTGAATTCAGGTAAAGAAAACACTACGGAATCACATGCGCATTTCTGCATCTGGCTAAAATTTACGGAAGTAATTCGGTTTCTGTGGGAAAAAATTGTTTCCAAGAAATTGTTCAAAAAACCATATCTTTATTGTAATGCACAAAACATGTGTCTTCATGGAAAAAGCGATTTCGAGAACACGTAAGTCTGAACTTTGATTTTGATTTGCAAAACGAATTTTGATCTTGTTTTAGCATTAGCGGTGCTGAACGTTGACTTTGCAACAAACAAATCTAACTACTGAAAAGAGCAACCTCGAAAACCCTTGAGTCCGAAATTTGGTCTTGATCGGAGCAAAATCACTTCTGAACTTCGATTTTGAAAGTTTCTTTAAAACTCCGGTTTCAGCATTCGGAGCAACACTGGATAAGGGGGCGAGGCTTGCGATGTGTTGGTCTCCTGAGGAGCTCGTAATTGTAGCGAGACCGGATGCGCCTTGCAGGCACATCACGTAGGTGCGAGAATATGGGCTCGGGTGAGAAGCTTCCCGCACCCCAGAAAATTCCATGCCTAGATTGGAAACAACACAGGAAGCACGGAGACGTTCATTCGACAAGATAGCATGGCAGTTTTGCATTCCATCTATCAAAAACGGGAAACAAAATTTGTGTGGAAATCACACTTCCCCTCGGTTTCCTTCTACTATTAGAAAACCTCGGGCTTCGCAAGCATTTGTATATCTATATGGTTATGTGGTTTGCAGGATATCGTTTCGCCGTGAGGACAAGACCCAAAAGAGGCTTTGTAGGGCAACAATCTATTTAGACACGCCTTTAAAGGCAGTGTCCAAGCAAAAAGTTGATTTTGAGATTTTGTGCTTATCTGGGCCTATTCGCTATGCTGAATCCAAAAATCAACACTAGAGAGCGCGAAAATGGCGGAAAAAGGCTCTAACGGAGGATGGAAATTGCAGGCGAGCGGGAGTGTTCACATAGTGGCGTCACTCTCCCAGCTTCAGGAGCGATCTTCTCGCTTCCATTAGTCGCCTTAACATCATCATCAGCCGAGTGCGAAACGCATGACAGAAAATCGGAGCCGAAAAGATCGCTTCTAAAAGCCTGTGAGAGTGACGTCACGGTCAGAGGTGGGATAGGGGGAGCCGGGTCCCCCAAAAGTGAAGGTGGTTTCAGCTACCACTGGCCGGCCAAAAGTGAAGGTGGTAGTGTCGGACACTCACCTCCCAAAAACGTCGACGGGGGGGGGGGGGGGAGGTGCGGGGGGAGGATAGAACGGACGAACGGAGCTATCTTTCTAGGTCTAACGTCGACCCAACGGCCCTCTTTAGGGCCACAGATACGATGAATATTAAAAATATCTATAAATTTTATTCATAAAAATTTAAAATAGACGTGTTTAGTAAATGGTGTATTTGGAAGTAGAAGTTTGTTGGACTGTACGGATTTTATTAAGCAAATTTTGTTATAACGTACAGCGAAGAAAGTAGATCGATCCAGGCAGTAACGGCCGAGAATCAGAATTTCGAATAAATAAATAGTGAAAAATCATGCAAAATTTCCACTGTTATAAATCTGTTGTTTGAAGATGTCAGCAGTTGCGACTTCATAGGTTTTAAAGAGTAAATGTTGCTCTATCAGCTAGTGAAGGAATCTGGTCGATTTAAGAGATAGTCGTTGAAAACCAGAGTTCTAAAACTTTACGCCATTTTTGCGTGTTTTTTGACTGTTGAGAGTTAAACTCTTATAAATCTTGAATGTGGAAGTGTATGATGTTGCGACTTCATAGGTTTTATAGAGTAAGGTTTGCCTTATCAGAATATGTCTTGTCCGTTCCGATCCATTGAAACACCTCCGAGATCCAGAGTCATGAAAAAGCAGGTAAGAAAGAGCTTTTTGAACTTCAACAGCTCATAACTTCTTCAGGATTGCACGAATCATGTTGCGACTTCATAGGTTAGATTCTTCTCGTCAAGAGCTTTCAGATGATATATAATATGTGGGGGTTTCGCGCCTCTTACGGCATATGCCCGGGGGGGGGGAGACTTTTTAGGCCAAAGTCTCCCCCGGCAGCCTCCAGCCAATACATTAAAATGGGCGAGGGGGGGACTTTGGCCTAAAAAGTCTCCCCCCCCGGTCATAATTCGCAGGAGGCTCTAAACCCCCACATATTATATATCATCTGAAAGCCCTTGATGAGAGGAATCTAACCTATGAAGTCGCAACATGATTCATGCAATCCTGAAGAAGTTATGAGCTGTTGAAGTTCAAAAAGCTCTTTTTTACCTGCTTTTTCATGACTCTGGATCTCGGAGGTGTTTCAATGGATCGGAACGGACAAGACATATTCTGATAAGGCAAACCTTACTCTATAAAACCTATGAAGTCGCAACATCATACACTTCCACATTCAAGATTTATAAGAGTTTAACTCTCAACAGTCAAAAAACACGCAAAAATGGCGTAAAGTTTTAGAACTCTGGTTTTCAACGACTATCTCTTAAATCGACCCGATTCCTTCACTAGCTGATAGAGCAACATCTACTCTTCAAAACCTATGAAGTCGCAACTGCTGACATCTTCAAACAACAGATTTATAACAGTGGAAATTTCGCATGATTTTTCACTATTTAAATATTCAAAATTCTGGTTCTCCGCCGTTACTGCCTGGATCGACCTACTTCCTTCGCTATACGTTATAACATAATTTGCTTAATAAAATCCGTACAGTTTTGCTAAGCTTTACTTCCAAATACACCATTTACTAAAAACCTTTATTTTAAATATATATGCCGCCGTATACATAAATATATGCTTTCAATAATCTTTTTTGCGTTTGTTTTGCTTATTTTCCTTCTTTGTCGTCCAGCGAAAAATTTTTTATTCCAAAAGTGAAGGTGGTCACCCCGTACCAGCTCAAAAGTGAAGGTAGGGGGAGACTTGGCTCCCCCTATCGCACCTCTGGTCACGGTGTGGACGGCCCCGCCCACCCGCGATTTCCCTCGTGCGTTAGGGCCTTTTTTGGCGTTTTCGCGCTTTCCATTGTGGTTTATCGGATTCATAAGCACAAAATCTCAGAATCGAATTTCTGCTTGGACACTGCCTTTAAGAACAGACCAAGGGCCGCATGCACTAACATCCCCACGGGGAGGGGATCGCAGCTCAAAAGAAAGTTTTATATTTTGAAACTCCAGATACCTTAACTCCAGATTTTACGTTGTGTACCTATCTGTAAGTATTCCTACTACCCTTCACTATGAACATGTTGAAGAGGAGCGAGAAGCTGCACGAACCGCATTTTCCAGCTTTTGTATGATCCCTGATGATCCCCGGCGCTTTTCTTCAAAGTCATTTTCCTTTCTCCGAAGTTAACGAAAAACCTCCAAAGTTGTGCAGATTGTCCAACCCAACACTGATAAGCATGTTGCTGATAAGAACAAATGAGTTTTCGAAAAGTCGAATTTTTCGGTAAACCTCAAATTTCGACCTGTGGATCATCGAAAATTTCATGACTTCAAAACATCATTTGTTCTTATCACGAACATGCTTAGCACTGTCGGGTTGGACAATCTGCACAACTTTGGAGGTTTTTCGTTAACTTCGGAGAAAGAAAAATGACTTTGAAGAAAAGCGCCGGGGATCATCAGGGATCATACAAAAGCTGGAAAATGCGGTTCGTGCAGCTTCTCGCTCCTCTTCAACATGTTCATAGTGAAGGGTAGTAGGAATAGTTACGGATAGGTACACAACGTGAAATCCAGGTATCTGAAGTTTCAAAATATAAAGCTTTCTTTTAAGCTGTGATCCCCTCCCCGCGGGGATGTTAGTGCATGCGGCCCCAAGACTACTAAAGATGGTCTCATTTTCCTAACCGAAACAAATAAGCAGGGTTTCTCTGGTATTCGCAATAATATTGCTTCCTATCGTCTTATTTGGATGACTGTGTTTTATGTTAAAAACCACTATTGAATGAATCAAATTTCTTTTCAAAAAGAAAAAAATTGCGCAGCTCATAAAGCCAATGGTATCACATCCATCCGCTTTGCAGCCTGAAGGTATACGGAGTTTGACTGACTACCTTTACTCCGTTTGACCCGGATGCATTTGAATGAAGGTAATAGACGCTTTGCTTGGCCTGCATCATAGCAGTTGAGTTATCGATTTGTTATCACTTAATGATGTGATCGGAATGACCGATGTTAATTCAACCAACGAGCGAAAGGAATAATAATAGGCTATACTGAAGTACTAGGAGTTGGTTTATTACCACTACCGATCGCTCACATCATACCTTATGCTCCCTTCGAACTTGAGTTAAAGCAGGTCGGCGTGTTTGCTATGTATGAAAATTACGGTGCTGCTTCCTTCTGATTGTTTTCTAAATTTCTCCGTGAGACTTTCTTTCTCTATTTTACGCATATCAATGCCTTCCTCTTATTCTGCTCGATTCGTTTTGAACGTTTATTTAATCTTGAACTAATAAGTCTAAAACTAGTGTAGGGCGCTGGGAACGCACATAAAAGAAGAAAACGAGAAAATATGAATGTAAAAAACGTAATTCTAGCGAAAATACGAAAGAAAATTACGGTTGAGACACTAGAGGTGGCTGACAAAGGGCTTGTTGCTATCGCAATTGCATGTGAATATTGCAAAACAAGGCGGCTAATATGTGCTACTTCTTAGGTTCTCCACTTTTAGATTTTTGAGATTTGACTACTTGAAGACTATGTATCCTGCATGGTCCGTCGTTTTCATTTATACCTCCACTCCTCGCCTTCGCTGCAATGCCAGGAAATCATTGCTCGGCGGACTTAACGACTTTTGTTCCAGAGGCTGAGTGGACAGCAAAGATTCGATTGGTATAATCGCTGTTTGAGGTTTATGTACATGATTTTCGTTTCAATTTACTCCAGATTCAAGGCAGCCTGCTTATTTCTACGCTCACTTTCCTGCTTTTGGGAACAACTGGCTTCATAGGGCAGATTGCCAAACTCGTTGGACCTATCACCGTTACCCCGCTACTGTTGTGGTTATGTCTTGGCGTTGTGCCGACCATACACGAAAAGATGAAGCTTCATTGGATTTCTATAGTGTATACAGTACAAAAAGACTTGTAATATTATCACTAGTCAAAAGTCTTCGTTTCAGAACATACTGCCTTCTTGTTGCTATGGGCGTTTTTCTTGAGGATTTTCGCGTTCCGCTACCCTATTTTTCCCTTGCTCGTAGAAGATTGCGTGTGGGGAGACTACGAATTTTTGGACAGTTTCCTGTTGGTTTCATCAGCAAAGCTCCCTCGAGATCATGTTCTCAGTGTTATACTTCAGTATTTAATAGCAATCACGGCTGCGTGCTTCATATGTTATCTACTGACTGTCACTGGAGCAGAACCAGAAGAAGGCGAAGCTAGAACGGATAAAAATCAGACTGTCGCTATCATCGCACGCTCTCCTTGGTTCCGGGTGCCTTACCCAGGTAAAAAAATTTGATTTCAAACAATCTCACTTAAATCATCCAATGATGTAGAGATCACTTAATAACTGAATTGATGTTTAAATTACTTCAACACTTTCGTTTTATGAAAAACGATTCACATTGATGATTTATGTATCATCGACTTCAACAACTCTATAATCATAATAGCTTACGGTCATTCCCATAGGCTATATTCCCCAGCCATTCATAGAGTGCCGAATCACTGACCAATAGTGGCACCTATCTTCTTGGGGCCATGCCAAGCCGCCGCATCGTCTTTCAATTGTGTATATTCCTCATGCAGCTTGTTGTGCACAGGTCAACTCCGCCTTACTACCTATATAAAAGGCCCTCGATTGTATTATAAATTGTTCCCCTTCCAGGTGCAATATCTGTTCGTCTTGTTGATAAATATTTCAACTCCACTATCTCAAACGAGACATTGGTTTCCACCAAAGTTCATCTCAAGCTAGTAAATATACACTAGAAGCAATCACAATGAGTCATATTGCACAACTGCACAGACAATGTACCATAATATGCTCCTCCCTCATGTTACTTTGTTCTTCTTTCCATGAAGACAGGTAAATCCAAAAACTCGCAGCGTTTTTGGCTTTGATAATAGATCTATGTCAGTCCACTACAGATATACAGGGTGTCTCAAAAGTATGTATACAATACCGCTCACAGAATGTGCAAAATTTCCGTTAATGTCGCAGAATTCCGAGAATTCCGCGAAGGTTCGCGAAATTCCGGGAATTTTGCGACATTTCCGGAATTTCGCGACATTCCCGAAATTTTGCGAAATTCATGTAAATCACGCAAATTACGCAGGGCCATAACTTCGTTCCGAATGAGTATATTCAAAATCCGAAAACAGCATTGTATTCAGCTCGTCAAGGCGAATCTTTTGGTATACAGGTTGTCTCCAATATCCTCTTTTCAATAATCTTGAATCTGCATGCGGACGCCTTTTCGCGTGGGTGTAACGCAACAAGCATCACACATAGGAGATTGCGGCCAATAGATTATTCTGCGCTAAACAGCAGCCGAAGACTCTCTTTTAAAAGAGATAGAAGAGCTGTTAAACTCTGGAAAAATCAAGCTGTTCCAAGTTCTACTAGCCGTAACTTCCTTCAGAATGAATATCTTCGAAATCCGAAAACAGTATTGTGTTCAGCTCGTTAAGGCGAATCTTTCGGTTTACAGCATGTCCTTGAAATTCCATTTCCAATTTTTTCAAAATTTTCTGCGCGCGTATATTCGCAAGGTCGCAACGCAGCGCACATCAAACATAAAAGACTCCTATAAGCACTGTTGGATTGTGCTGCTCCCGTAGATTATCGAGCGCTAAAACTGGAGAATCTTTTTCGAAAAAGATAGAAGAGCTGGTGAATTCTGGAAAAATCGTGTTGTGTCAAATTTTGCCCACTGTAACTCTAAAATGGGAAGCTCTCCTGCTAAGCAGATGTGCCTTTCGTAATCAGCAGGTTAGATAACCTCTTTGAGCGAAGTTTCCTTATAATCCAAGATCATCGACATTTTGACCAAAACCCATCGGCGAGCTTCAGGGCGTAGAACGAGAAAAAATCAAATCACCCGAATTTCTTTGAAAACTTGCTCATAGAGGTTATCTAACCTGCTGATTACGAAAGGCACATCTGCTTAGCAGGAGAGCTTCCCATTTTAGAGTTACAATGGGCAAAATTTGGCACAACACGATTTTTCCAGAATTCACCAGCTCTTCTATCTTTTTCGAAAAAGATTCTCCAGTTCGTTTTTAGCGCTCGATAATAAGCAGCACAATCCAGTAGTGCTTATAGGAGTCTTTTATGTTTGATGTGCGCTGCGTTGCGACCTTGCGAATATACGCGCGCAGAAAATTTTGAAAAAATTGGAAATGGAATTTCAAGGACATGCTGTAAACCGAAAGATTCGCCTTAACGAGCTGAACACAATACTGTTTTCGGATTTCGAAGATGTTCATTCTGAAGGAAGTTACGGCTAGTAGAACTTGGAACAGCTTGATTTTTCCAGAGTTTAACAGCTCTTCTATCTCTTTTAAAAGAGAGTCTTCGGCTGCTGTTTAGCGCAGAATAATCTACTGGCCGCAATCTCCTATGTGTAATGCTTGTTGCGTTACACCCACGCGAAAAGGCGTCCGCATGCAGATTCAAGATTATTGAAAAGAGGATATTGGAGACAACCTATATACCAAAAGATTCGCCTTGACGAGCTGAATACAATGCTGTTTTCGGATTTTGAATATACTCATTCGGAACGAAGTTATGGCCCTGCGTAATTTGCGTGATTTACATGAATTTCGCGAAATTTCGGGAATGTCGCGAAATTCCGGGAATGTCGCAAAATTCCCGGAATTTCGCGAACCTTCGCGGAATTCTCGGAATTCTGCGACATTTACGGAAATTTTGCACATTCTGTGAGCGGTATTGTACACTTTTGATTAATAATATCTCTTTTCCCACGAAGTTTTTTACCTACCTTCAGTTACCATTTTGTAGAGCAGGTTTCAGCTTAGATTTACAGTATGGAGCAAACCATCGATCCCTTCCATCCCTGTAGGATTATGGTGGCAACTTATCTTACAGCGTCATTGTGGATTAGTCGTGTTTTGAAAAAAATTTCCAAAAATTTAAAGTGGTTATCACGAACCTTACGCACCCTGATCTCATTATTCAACATCTTACAAGGAAAGGATACTTAGTCGAAAGCGCCAATCCAGATGAGACACATATCATCTTAAAGCGCTTAAAACGCTGATTCCAAATCTGTAGTATATAGCAGCGGAGCTGTTTTGGAGAAGGAGTTATGAGGGATGTTTCCCTTTGGAGTTGAGGCGCCCTCCAGCAGGTCTTCCCTTACCCTACTGGTACCAACTGGTAGCAACTGGCTAGTGGTAAGTAATTTGAATGGAGATCACATTAAGGATTATAATACTCCTATCACTTTGATTTTTTAACACTTCCACTTTCAGTTAGCATCAACATCATCCGAAATTTCAGGCTTTAGGGCTCTAGAGCCATTTAAAAGCTCAAGAATTGCGATAAAGTTGCATGCGAAGGGGATTAAAACCTTGACACTCTCCTTATCAAGCAAGGCACTTACCACTAGGCCACTTGCCACTAGTTGGTAGTCCTCTACAGTGCTCATAGATAAGGGGAGATCTGCTGGAGGGCGCCTTAACCCCAAAAGAAAACATCCCTCATAACTCCTTCTACAAAACCGCTCCGCTGCTAAAAACTACAGATTTGAAATCAGCGTTTCAAGCGCTTTAAGATGATATGTGTCTCATCTGGATTGTTGCTTTCGACTAAGTATCCTTTCCTTGTTAGAAGTGTGTAGAGCTTTTCAACGCAATCGCAATTTTAGGGACTGTAAAGACAGCTAGTGCGGTTTACCTGCCGTAAGCTATGAAGGAAGCATTGCGATAAAATGCAAAGTTTGTGATTGTTGCGAAAATTAGCCTAGTGTAAAAGTTTCCAGGTTGTGTGGTTTGCTTTCTGAGGAGAAACAGCGCCGCCAATATCTCAAGACGTTTCCTGAAGTTCCTCCATAATCCTACAGTAATGAAGAAAGATCGATGATTTGTTCCATACTGTAAATCTAAGTTGAAGCCAGCTTTACAATACGGTACCTGAAGGTAGGCAAAAAACTCTAAGCGACGAGGGATATCGAACGATCAAACAGTGTAAAGTGCGGTTCATAACTATACGAACACCCGAAATTCTGTAAGTTTTCGGGCTTTTTGTGAGAAACTCAAAAAGCCGTTGGCGCCACGCGATAGAAGACAGCCGAAAACGGTATATGATCCATAAGAATGGAAGTCGATGTCAACTGTAGGAGTATTTTTGCGCCTAGCGAATTTTTAGCGGTTCAAAATTATACGAACACCTCAAACGAAGGTCCATTTTTTATTCAAGATTGCAATCATGTGAGTCCAAATTTTTTGAAAAGTTACAGTAACAAAGTCTAACATACCTGCTACACACTGAACTCAGTGCAGTTCAAAACGAGGACCGTTACTTTTTTTCAGAAGGCTCTAAATGCTTTTGGAGTGATTGCGCTACAAAAACATCCGTTCTTCTGTGGTTTACGCACTCTAATTAGCTTCTACCAAAGCTATGAGACAAAATAAGTTTTTTTAATAGGTATTTTGTTTGACGCTTGGAAAATCTTTGCGTTTTCGTGCCGTTTTTCAACCAAGTTCCAACCTTACCACAGAGTTAGCACGATTTCGAACCTCGAAACTCAGCTTCTCTATTGTGCAAGCATTTGATATGAAGCAGCTGCATTGTTTGCATGATGATGCCAAAGTTTTTTTCTAAAACTGATCTTGCGGCTGTGGAGCTACAAATCAAATAAAGGTGTGACTGCAATAGTAAAAACCTATTTCTGGTGAAATGTCGTCTGCGTGACCAAAACAAACGCTCAACGCTGCTGATTTTGTCTGGCCAAATATAAAGTCTTGTGAACTTCTACATACTACATGCTTACTTCATTGTACGGCTCCAGAAGCTAAGTTTCGAGGCTCAAAATCGTGCTAACTTTGTGGTAAGGTTGAAACTTGGTTGAAAAACGGCACGAAAACGCAAAGATTTTCCAAGCGAAAGAAACAAAATATCTATCGCGAAAGCTTATTTATCTCGTACCTAGGTAGAAGCTAATTAGAGTGCGTAAACCACAGAAGAACGGATGTTTTTGGAGCGCAATCACTCCAAAAGCATTTAGAGCCTTCTGAAAAAAGTAACGGTCCTCGTTTTGAACTGCACTGGGTTCAATGTGTAGCAGATAGGTTAGACATTGTTAGTGTAACCCTTCAAAAAAATTAGACTCAAATGATTGCAATCTTGAATAAAAAATGTACCTTTGTTTGAGGTGTTCGTATAATTATGAACCGCCAAAAATTCGCATTAGGCGCAAAAATACTCCTACAGTTGACATCGGTTTCCATTCTTATGGATCATATACTATTTTCGGCTGTGTTCTATCGCGTGGTACCAACGGGTTTTTGAGTTTCTCCCAAAAAGTCCAAAAACTTACAAAATTTTTGGTGTTCGTATAATTATGAACCGCACTTTATACATACTTTTGAGACACCCTGTATAGCTCAAACTCCAAATCTCCCTTGATTAAAGTATGCTATTTGCGGCAGTCACACTCCTTTACTTTTTTTGTAAAAAAAACCTACTACTTTTCGGCTATTCAGGGCTTACGACGCAAAGAACTTTTTCCGAAAAAATCTGACGACTATGGAAATCTGATGACTGCTCGAGTGTTTCCTATTTTCACCTTGAAGTTGCTGAGTGCTGTGCAATTATGAGTGGAAAATTGTCGCATGCTTACAAAAGACACATCTTTCTATAATCAGAGTCTTCCAGTTAAAGCAACGCTTTGAAGGTCCATGCGAGGAAATGCAACAGTGCAGCCGGTCGATTCCTGTAGTCGCGGTTGGTGCGAAGATTCATCAAGCGAATATTAGGGCACCTGATCTTTGAGAAACTGCTTGGAATATGACAGAATTTTGTAGGCTTGTTGCTTTTTCAGGAATACGTAGCAGCCATGTGGAGGGAGCGAGCGGCAGGAGCTATCGTCAACTTTTTGAGGCAGTGGATCGCAAACAAGAGAGCAGCATTAGTCTAGTGGTTGTGTCTACGTAACATTGCCGTGCTGAAGGTCAGGGTTTCGATCCCACCCTGAACCCAGTTTTTGCGGCAAAATTTTTGCTTACAATTCCAGCGTCAGGCTGCCCTTCCAAAGAAGGGCATACGACAAGCCGGCTGAGAAACACTTTGTCGCTTTGAAATGCAGACATGTCTCACACAGCAACTCGAGTGAAGGCTAGAGCCTTCCCCGGAAGCGACGCGCATTCGAGCCCGACGAATGCGAATGATGGGTGAGGGTTGCAATCTCAGCAAGGTGAACGGGGGACGGCTCAAGCGGCTACTTCACCAGAAATGTCGATCCAAGGCATCGCAGACTCTCCGTCTTGCTACCATCAAAATGGGTACACTCACCTCTTGTTCACGAAAGTTAGCAGATCTTCTCAAGAGACGGCGAGTCGATGTAGCTTGCATACAGGAAACGAAGTGGAGCGGGCAAAGTTACGCGACATCGGAGATGGATAAAGCTCATCTACAACGGTCCACCTACACCAGAAACGGGGTTGGTATAGCTATCTCGAAGACTCTAAAGCGATATTTGACGTTGAGTGCATAACCGTCCGATGAGCATAAACATAAATACTGGGAAACAGGTCCTACGTAATCACCACCTATGCGCCACCAGTTGGATGTAAGGATGATGAAAAAGACGCGTCCTGGCAGGAGCATCTCAGATAATCGCCGGGGGCAGGCGGTCCGCAAACTCGGGCTTTTCTGCAGGCGGTCAGCAGAACTTTGGGGCGTGGCCAAACCTTCAGCGGGCGGCACTTCGTTTAGGGTCGCATATTCTGCCAGCGAGCAGCAATACAGCATTTTTTGCAGGCGCTCGGCAAATAATTTCTTTCAGCGAGCGCTGGCCAAACTTTCAGCAAGCGCTCGGACTCTTTTCAGCCATTTTCGGGCGTACGTCGAGCGCAGGTAAGACTCTGTGTGGCAGAGGTGCCACCGTTGGTTTAATTACTCAAGTTTGAGGTACTTTCTCCCAGCGGAAAGTGCCTGGGGGTTGCGCGGTCCTCCACAAAGAACCGTGCGGCCCCCAAAATTTTTGCATATTCTCGCGGAAAGTCCGCGAGAATGCGGCCACTGCGCCGCAGTTAATCCATAGAGAAACCGCGATTGTTCTTCAAGCATTCGTCTTTGATTTCGCCAACTTTCTTCCAAATTTCTGCAAGCGGGCGGCAAAAAATCAACGAACTATTTTTCCGGTGCGCGCTTGCTCAAAATTCGCATGGCCGCCTGCCCCCGACGGTTATCTGAGATGATGAACGCATCAGTTCAACTCCATTGGAAGAGACACTCCAGGAGAAGCCGGGAAATGTCACGGAGGTCAGGATGCGGAACATGTAGTGAAGAAGGTGTGCGCATTCTGGAATTCGCCTCAGCTCATGACCTGGTCTTGGCGAACACATAGATCAAGAAGGATGATCACCTCACAACATATGCGAGTGGCATCAGACGGACACAGACTTCTGGGCTATCCAACAGCGTGACCTCATAAAGGATTGCAAAGTCATTCCCAATGAGAGCTGCATACTTCAACATGAACCACTACTCGACATCAAAATAACAACGGATAGGCACATTAGACACAGGGACGGGACACGCATCAAATGGTGGAGATTGAAAACCAACAACGCGACGAAACAAGCACTGCTAACAACTCTACCAAGCTTGCAAGAGAACCCAGAGCGATTTTGAGCGAGCTTGAAAGATGGTCCACGAAGTGCTAAACCAGGAAAAAGAAAGATTAATTGGAAACGTCGTCTGGAATGAGAAAGTGCAATCATGAAGGAGAAGAGGGATGCGTACAAGCGATGGCATAAGATGAAAGCGGAGGACGATCGCCAGACATACCAACAAGCTAAATGCGATGCGAAGGCTTTCGTAAAGAAAGCAAAATAGATGTACTTGAAAGAGCTTTACGATTATCTAGAGTCTCGCGAGGAGGAACGTGAGATACCGGATAGCGAGAAGAAGAGCAGAATCCACGAAAGTTATGTACCACTTCCTCTATATCAAAGGCAAATTGGTGGAGAACTTACTTCGAAGAACTGGCTAAAGCTGGTTTAGACGCCACACCAAGCGAGTTCTGGAAAATATCTGGACAATCCGGAGCCGAGCCGTGGCTAACGAGTCTACTCAATCAAGTCATAAGGAGCAAGAGTATGCCTTGCGACTGGTACGACGATCCCGACAAGGAAGAACAAAGGAGACATAGCAGACTGCGCAACCTACCGACCAATTCAACTGATGAGCCGCACTTCAAAAATCTTGGAGCGAACAATCGAAACGCATCTTCAAGATACCATAGAGCTAGTCACCGAATCAGTGCGAATTCGTAAAAGGTTTAGATACAAGTGATGCAATCCACTCCGCTCGGATAGTGATGGAGAAATATAGAGAGAAGCAGAAGTAATTGCATGCAGCTTTCTTGGACCTGGAGAAAGCCTTCGATAAGGTGCATTATGAAGTCTTATCGGCGAGCCTTACGGAAACACAGGGTGCCAGAGGAATGCGTTCTGTGGGTAAAGTTCACCTACCACAAACTTTAAGCCACGTGCAAATAGCTGCAGGGCAGTGAAAAGAATTCCAAATAAGGTTGGAGTAACCAAGGTTCAGTTCTCGAACGCCGAGGTGGAACCGCTCAGATGTGAACTTCCTTGGACAGAGTTCTCTATGCAGATGTGATCTTCAAGCAAGTACCAGAGAGGAGTCACGAGGTTCAAAACTGGAAAAACAGCCCAGAATTGTATGGCTTGAAACTCAACACCAGGAAGACAGAATATATGGAAATGAGGAAACAAACTCCTGGTACCATAAGCATCAATGTTGATTGAAGAAGACAACGTCATACAAGTGCCTAGGCAGTCATATCTCAGCGGAGGGAGGCTTACAAGAGAAGGTTGCAGGGAGGATCAACTTAGCATGGATGAAATGGCTTAAGAGTTCTGTGCGACAGAAGAATGCCGGTGCATCTTAAAGGCAGCGTCAAGACAAATCTGGGTTCTTGGGGTTTTTGATCCTAACCAGCGCACTGCCCAAGCGGCAGGGCAAATAGTTTAACGGCTGAGAAATCCGTCCCCAAAAATCCCGCGCATGCGCCGTGAACGTAACCCGAAAACGACTTCGCTCACTTTAACACCATCGCGCTGGGACCCATCCTAATTGTTACGGTCATGGTGCAGACGCCGAGGGTTTGGGGACGGATTTCTCATCCGTGAATGAATCTACTGCCGTTCAAGCAGTGTCTTAGTTAGGCCCCCTCATAGGTTTCTAAACGAAGACCTCACGTGCCCAGATTTGCCTGGACACTGCTTTCAAGTCCCAACTGTACCAAACCGTTATCCGCCCAGCAGCAATGTATGGCGGTGACTCCTAGCCGTGTACGCGGGATGAAGAGCGGATGAAAGTCACATTACAATGTTAGCCCTGGCTGTGGAGGTACCAGGCAAAAGATCCAGATGGAGGTAGACTGGACAGAATCAAAGCCGACGATCTGCGAGAACTTGGAATTGAAGACCTTGCCTCAGATAGCATGACATGGAGACATCTGCCAGAAAAGCAGACCATGCGTAAGGGAGACACTGCGAGGAAGAAAAATGGATCGCCAACAAGGACTCTACTCGGACTTTGGTGGGACCCTCCAAATACACTGTAGCCCAAAACCCACCTGCCAGTCCATCAGCTAACTCAGACAATCGCTGGGGGCAGGCGGGCACCGGAAAAATAGATTGCTGATTTCTCGCACCCCGCTCGCGGATTTTTTGCAAAGCAATCAGGACTTTTCGGAAGACCGCTTGCTGAGTCAGCGGATTTTTGAGAGACCGCCTGTTGAATTTTTTTCGCTCTTATCTTTTGCAGATATATTGCTGAATCTCTGAGGAATCGAGAACTCAGCAAGCGGTCTTCCGAAAAGTCCTGATTGCTTTCCAAAAAAACCGCGAGCGGGGTGCGAGAGATCAGCAATCTATTTTTCCGGTGCCCGCCTGCCCCCGGCGATTGTCTGAGTAAGTCCTGAAAAATACGCTACAACTTTACCAGTCCCGCCCACTCAACGGGAATGGACGGGGGGGGGGGGGTGGAGGCTGGGTCGTTTAGTGGCAATAGCACATTGTAGAACACAGTCAAATAACATACTTCAAGGAAAGCACTAGTGTATTTTGCTTGCTGCCAGTTACCAAGACTTTTGCTGTTTGAATGCGTTTTTGGACGCTTTTCTAACAAGGAAACGATACTCGGTGTCCGTGGCCTTTTGAGATGAGTTGTATACCATTACACTCGTCTTGGAACGCTGATGCCGAATCTGACTTCCGTTTCTGCTAATCGCTTAAAAAATGTTACAATGGATTATGCGGAGTTTGGCTGCCCATTGAAATACGGTCGGAGGCCAACGCTACGTGTGCGGTATGGTCTAGTGGTTAGTGCGATAGCCTCATGAGTTGATGTAGGTGTAGGTTCGAATCCCTTTGTGATTTTCAATTTTGCATTGTCTCAATTAACCTTCTTTCGCATCCTCGAGTTAACTGAACGCCCTTAATCTTCAAAAGATTTGAAAATTGGAAAAAATGATCACTATTTGCGCTAAAAGGTATCCATTAATTCGACTAAATTTTCTCGAACGAACTTAACTGAAGCAATGCAAAAGTAAAAACACAAAATGATTTGAACCTACACCTGCATCAACTTATGAGGCTTCGCACTAACCACTAGACAAGAACCTGGCGGCGGTAGAGGCCGTTCCGGACCATACCCTTGGGTGGCCAAACTTGGCTCGAAATTCCTTCATGACTTCTTCCAGAGAAACGATTAGCAGAAACGGAAGTCAGATTCGGAATCAGCGTTCGAAGACGGGTGTAATGGTATACATCTCGTCCCAAAAGGCCACGGACATTGAGTATCGTTCCCTTGTAAGAAATTTCATCAAAATGATAAACAAAAAGTATCATATTTGTTTACTGATGCCGGATGCTGCAAAACAAAAAAGCTGATTCAGTCAGTTCTGTTTTTGCACATCTCAATAATAAATCAACAAGGTAAAGACTTCTTTGAACATCATGTTCACGAGCGATAGATACTCAAGCCAATGAGCACCATGTAAGTGATCGACTTCTATCTTACCCATATCGAACTAGCAAATGTAGACCTGGCTTATAGTAGTGATTGTCAGAATCGTTTAGGGCAATTTGGGTTACCGCAGATTTCGGCTGGTCTTACTCTAGGATTTGTATCAGCATGCGTCGCAAGTGTGATTGAAAGTCTAGGAGATTACCAGACATGTGCGAGAGTAAGTTGGTGATTGGTTCTATCGTCTCCTATTGTGCTTCATGTAACAGGTATCCCATCAGCGACTTCCTCCCTCTTCCTCAATAAATCGAGCAGTCATTTTTGAAGGTACTATTTGACTTTCAATTTTACGAGATCAAAGTCAATTTTACGAGAACAATGATTCGCAGGGATCGGCGCTGTAATAGCCGGTTCGCTTGGACTCGCAGCCGGCGTCACCATTTACAGCGAAAATATCGCATTAATGCATATAACCAGAGTGAGTTGTATTAGGGCTTTGTTGAGAAAATAATGAAAGATAAATTAGAAAAGTTATACTTTGCGAGCTTTGTAAAATGAAGTCCACAAGCCCAACCTTCTCTCGGGATCAACTTGTTGCCTTTAGAAAACATGCTTTATTTTTTAGCTGTTGCCGTTCAAGCACTGGCGAAAGCAATACAGCGATCGTATTCATAAACATGTCTTAGGTAAAAAAAATACCTTGAGAGCACATACCAGGTAAAGCGAAGGTATGTGCATTTTCAAGATACAACGTATTGCGGTATAAATCAATCCAAAATGCCACCAACCTACGTACGTGAAGGTGAAATATACTCTGAGGTAATGCAAATGCAGTACTGCAAGGTACAGTTCCAAAATAGGAGTTAACTCCTGTATGAAGCAAGGAAAAATCTACCTGGATTACCTTGCGCCAGTGCATTTTCACTGCTTCAAGGTATATTACAGACATTCAAGGTATGTTCGTGAATGAGGGTTTATGGCTTTTGAGGTGACTTTTTCCTTAAGGTGTGTTTTACTTTAAGGCTCGTTTGCACGTACATCTACGCGGGAATAGGAAGGGATCTGAGGGGGAACGCGTCATATCTCGCTACTCCAGTTATCTGAATCATTCTTTTTCTATCTACCTTGCAAGGGTTCTTATACCCTAAAATTTGAATATAATAAATGGTAGAACACTGCCATGCAAATTGAGTTTTTCGTTGTTTGTCAGGGAATCACCTCACATTTTCAAAGTCATTTTTCTTTGTTTGAACTTGATGAAAGCGCTGTAAATGTAACAAAGATGTACTACGTTGCTGCTAATGTTTACAGTAAAAGTAGTGAAAATTTAGAATTTCAGATTTTCTAAGGGTCGCGAACTGAGGTTCATTGAAGAACTCGCACCCGCACAATCCATTTATTTCATCGAAAACATCCCAAGCACTACCATATAGATCCTCAGCACAACATTACAAATGTTATCATCGACTTCCTGGAAAGGTAGACAACTTTGAAAACAAGAGGTATCTCCCCCTTAGGGATTCCAGGGGATCACACGAAGCAGTGAAATTTTTTGCTTGTATGGCTCTTCCATCCATTATACTCAGTTATCAGGGTATAAGAACCTCTACAAGACAGACAAAAAAAAGAAGAAGATAAAAGGTACAGATAACTAGAGTAGCGAAATATCACGCGTCCCCTTCCAGATCCCCTCTCCTCCCCAGCGGCCGCGCATACGGTGCCTTATTGAACATACCTTATGCGTCTTGAATAATTGCGCTCTTGAATTAGGTTTTTACGTCAAAGCTTATCAATGAATACGGCCAAAAATAGCTACGCTAGTAATTCCCCAAGTACAAGTTTTTTTGTTGCTTTAGTCTAAGAATCCCGTGCATATGCAGTGCGTTTCGTAACTGTAAGACACCCGTAGAAATTGAGATTTCCGGATTAACAGAAGAGAGAATTCTTGCCAATATTTTTATGATCTACACATGATATCGAATAAAATAGCATCTCAATCAATATCTCAAATTCGCTTGCTATCTTACACCTTGAAGCGTTTGTAATTCTCCAATGCTTCGCAACTCAAAGGCATCTTTGAGCAAGATATTTTTTAAAACAAGAAAAAACAGTACACGTTTCAATAATTAACCGAGCCACCGGAACCTTCTATTAGGTTGTCGGATAATTTCTGTTACACTTTTTTCTAAAAATTCTAGGAAATTACAGAATTACAGAAATTACATTACACTTTCTGATAATCCCAAATTTTCAACACGCTTAGAACACAGCAGGGTCTACCCACCAGCATGATTGACGCCGCAAGTGCACTAATGACCAACAAGTTTACGGCAGTTTCGTAAAAGTAGTCAAATTTTTTCAGTTTTTGTCCGATCTTTTTCTCTGCACCTACTTGCGCTTTTCCCCTTCCAGAGTTTTTTGAGAACGTAATTTGGCATTGCCTCTTACACGGAGGCATTCCGGTGCCTCTAGCGTTTCAAAAACGAGGGGTGGAAAAAATATCAAAAAAATTCAAAAAATTTCCTAAATTCTTCTTTTTATGTGCATCGTATAGAAACCAAAACAGTAAAGATAAAGATGATTTCTGAAATTTTTTGGAGACGTTTTCTTCGTGAAAATTCCGATGATTGCAAAAATGGCGCACACTGGGATTTGAACCGCTCAGAAAAACGTGTGCAGACATGTCTGCGTTATCCCCCTATGCGTTATCCCCCTATAATAGCTAAACGCTACAGACTATGCCTACCTAAATACCACATTGTCCGGTCTATCGCTCATTACCTGAAAGAATGCCAGCTCATTTACGAAAATGGGGAGAAACGGATTCTCAGCCACAAAGTGGATGTTTTGCGCACGGATCGCGGATGCGACGGTACCCTTGTATAAGTCTTTTGACCCTGCCCATAAGCCGTGAACATGAAATCTTTCCAAAGCTTCCGAGAATTTTAATAATAAAAATAAAAAGTGTAACAGAAATTATCCGACAACTTAATATTTATCAATCCTATTAAACATGCTTCTAACAAATTTACAGAACCCTGGGTCAGTGTGGTCCCATGTGTTCTTGAAGGATTTGTTCATATGCTTCCTCAAACTGCTTATCTTTGCATGAAAACGTCAAGGCAGTATGCTTCGGTGATCCTCTATAAGGCTTGAGACATGATGGTATGTGGCCATCGTAAAAGCTGCACGCGGTGCTAGCGAAAAATGGCAATGTTTAATCTGCAAGCAGGCGCATATGTGCCGTAAGCAGGGCCCGGCATGAGTTCGTTTCTAGGCTTCTTGAAAACGAATTCCCCTTCACCTTCGCGAAATTTTACGAATTCCCCTCTGACTCTTAGCCCAAAACGTAAAAAAAAACCTTAAAAACAAAACGTCGGGTGGCGGACTTTATGAACTATAGCCCGCGCTTAGGCAGGCGTGTGTCAATAAGGTACGCACCGTTAGCCCCGCCTATCGCAAGAGGACGAGTTCTCTGCAGTACAGCTCTAGCACTGGTTCATGGCCATGCTTCCTATTCAAGTGAAAGCAACTTCTGATAGTGAGCTATAAGCTTGTTACAAGCTGGGGTTAAGCTTATAGCTTAACCCCAGTCAATGAACAGCTGATGTGTTGATTGTGAATTTCAAGAGATTTGCTGTTCTACCTATAAATGACCAAGTGACGGGTGCGTGGCATTAGGTACCCAGCCATTAGTCTTACAACTAAGCCACGCCCCTTGGTTGCTCCAATAGCAGGTACCTAACTACACCGAATCCCAGCTGCTGAAGCAGCTTACCTAGCTTGTGAAAGCGCTGGCAATTGCGACCCATAGAAAAGAGAGAGTTTGAGAAAATCAAAAGAAAAAAGCACGAATGAAAGCGCAAGTTTGTATGCAACGTTTTTCTTTTGCTTCTTTTTTTTGAATTCAAGTCTAGAATCACAGATGTTCGGCGATGAAAGTTAAAAACAGGGTAAAGCTTTCATGAGCAATTCACATAGGCAAGAAGAAATTGTAATAATCGATAACTGATCTAATCGATAATGTCGGGAGGATTTTCAAAAAAAGAACTTTGTAGAATTCCAATGAAGTAAAATTTTATGATTTTTTTGAAGCAAAGCGCACCTTCGGAGATGTTCCTGGCAAATAAGTTGAAGAAATATTTTTTTCACAGAGGTGTGAAGTTATAGGCGCGTTATAATTGCCACAGTGAACTACATTATCCTCGATTATTAAGGGTATTACTTAGGTCATTTCTGAGGCCAGCAGATTTACGGAACATTATGATAAGCGCATTCATTTTTTTTATTTCAAAAGATTTCGCATTCCATACGAAAATTTCCTTGAAGTACTTATTTCATCATGTATGTGTACTCTGTAGTGCCTTTTTGGAGGATCACAAATTGTTTCATTGGTGGTTGGTCGACTAAAGCTACGATTTTTGGTAGCTCACTAAAAAGCGAAAGATATTGTAGAAATTGCTCCCGGTAGAGTTTGATGCTTTTTCCTGTTTCATTCTATCAGCATACACTCCATCAAAATTGGCTTCGAAATCGCTCTGTGATCAGAGGTGCGATAAGTTGGAGTCGGGCCCCCCAAAAGTGAAAGTGGTTCCAGCTACCACTGGCCAATCAAAAGTGAAGGTGGTAGTGCCGGACACTCACGGGAAGGAAGCACAGCTCGACTTCTCTCTTCGCAAAAAAATTTCTTTCTCAAAAGTTCCATTATTTTCTTTATAATCGTGTTTTATCAAGTAAATTTTGTTATAACGTACTGCGAAGAAAATAGGTCGATCCAGGGAATAAGCGTCGAGAACCAGAATTTTGAATAATAAAATAACGAAAAATCATGCAAAATTTCCACTGTTATAAATCTGATGTTTGAAGATATCAGCAATTGCGACTTCACAGGTTATGAAGAGTAGATGGTGCTCTATCAGATAGTGGAAAAAATCGAGTGATTTGAGAGATAGTCACCGAAAACCAGAATTCTAAGAAAATTAACGTCAATTTAGCGTGTTTAATGACAGCTGACAATTAAACTCATATAAATCTTGAATGTGAAAATGTGTGATGTTGCGACTTCATAGTTTTTGTAGAGTAAGGTTTGCCTTATCAGAATATATCTTGGTCGCACCAATCCATTCAAACAGCGCCGAGATCCTGGATCTTGAAAAAGCAGGTAAAAAAGCGCTTTTTGAACTTCAGTAGCTCATAACTTCTTCAGAATTGCATGAATCATGATGCGACTTCATAGGTTGGATTCTCCCCTTCAAGGGCTTTCAGAGGATGTATAATACGTGGGGGTCTCGCGCCTCTCACGGCATATGCCCGGGGGTAGAGACTTTTCATCACAAGGCCTCCACTGGCGGCCTCCAGCCAATGCATTACATGGGCGAGGTGGAGACTTTGGTATGGAAAGTCTCCACCCCGAGTTAGAGCCGCAAAAATCATCAACCCCCCCCCGCACATTACACACCATCTGAAAGCTCTTGAAGAGGAGAATTCAACCTATGAAGTCGCAACATGATTCATGCAATTCTGAATAAGTTAGGAGCTGTTGAAGTCTAAAAAAAGCTTTAAAAGTCTTGAAAAAGCAGGTAAAAAGTTTTTTTACCTGCTTTTCAAGACTCTGGATCTCGGCGCTGTTTGAAAGAACCGGTGCGGCTAGATATATTCTGATAAGGCAAATCTTACTCTATAAAACCTATGAAGTCGCAACATCACACACAGATTCAAGATTTATATGAGTTTAATTGTCAGCTGTCACTAAGTAACCTAAAATCGCTTAATTTTAATTTTTAAAATTCTCGTTCTTGGCGGCCACTGATCAAATCCAACTAATTCTTTCACTGTCTGGTGAAACAGCACCTGCCCTTCAAAACCTATAAAGTCTTGCTGACATCTGCAATTACCAGTGGAGTTATCGAATAATTTTACGTTATTTTATCATTCGAAATTCTGGCTCTCGACGGTTACTGCCTAGATCGTCCTAGCACATAGATATATGCTCTCAATACTTTCTTTTGCGTTCCTTTTGCTTATTTTCCTTCTTTTAATCAGCAAAAAATTTTAACCCAAAAGTGAAGGTGGTCACCCTGCACCAGCTCAAAAGTGAAGTTAGGCGGAGACTCGGCTCCGACTATCGCACCTCTATCTGTGATGCAAAACTTTCATTGATTGGAACAGAGAGAGTGCCTTCCCATAAATTTCGGGTCACATAGACTATAAATTTCCGATATTGATGACAATTTCTCGTGGAAGCTCTTCTTCGGATCGGTTCCACTTCTCATTGTCAAAAAGTGTATTTGAAGCAGTTTTTTGGAATAAAGGATTATTTCGCCTAATTGCCAGGAGCATCTTATTGGAAACGTTTATTTTTGAAATTGCTGACATTATCGGTTAGATCCTATCACATTTTTTTTCTTGAACTGTGTGAAGTGATCATAAAAGCTTCTAAGATTGAAAAAAAGAGGCAAAGATAAACGTTGCATACAAACTTGCGCACTTTAGGCATGATTGTCTGAGTGACCTCACATGTTAGGACAACTTCACATGCAATTTCGATTGTGTTACAGATCGATATTTATGTTGAGAATAGCAGTTCTTGGAAGCAAAATAAAAGAATTTTATTACTTAAAGCAGATTCGAAAATAATATAAGTGCGGTGTGATTTTCCTTTTCCTAAAATCTGAAAAAGTTTGTGTGGTACGACCACATATTTACAAAACGAATGATGTTTGATTGTGCGAAACATTACCAAATGTAATGATGTATACAAGTTAATGAAATTAGTTTGCTTGCAAAATTCGCCTATAATGCTTGTTTTGAGATCTCATCGCAATAAAATCTGTTTTTAGCTATGAAGCAATGATAATAATTCTCGATAAGCTGACTTCTTTTGAACTAAACGTGAGAGTGCACAATAATATTCAATATAGTAACAGATGTGAATAACTTTTTCAAGCATGAAAGAATTTCCTCATACTCACAGCGAAAAATCAATTTGGAGAGACCTACTAGGAACAAATAACTGAAATACATTGAAAAGTGTTTGCGAACTAATTTATAATGAAAAAAGAAGTGAAAACTGATTTTTAATCTAATTGAAATCTTAAAATCTACTGTTATCCAAATTGCAATCAGCTGAAGAAGCACGAACGAAATCTTAGAGGGTTTTTCAATGGCTGCTACGCAGTCCTAGGCTACTTAACAAGATGGCGGAGCGATCAGCACACTGCGTATGTATCCAGCTGGCGGCTGGCACATGCTATCGTTCATAAAGTCATGCACCCAAAACGTCGACTAGATAAAACGTCAGCTTTTGGTCACAAAAACGATATCCCCTTTGCTTTTTCGCTCCAAAAACAAAGTCCAGCTTGCTTCCATACGATCTGCGCTGGGCCCTGGCCGTAAGTCTTTTAACCGTTGCAGCCGTCTAAGCTAGGTTTATTTTCTCTCAAAACAATGATTCATACTGCACAACATCCTCTTGACGGATTTAACTTTAGCAGAGGCTCCCTATAGTCTGACAGGACGCTTCTGCGTTTTGAAGGGCGGGAGTTGGAGAATTTTGACCGTTTCTAGCGGTTTCACTTCCAGATTCCTCGTATTTTGGCCTGATTCCTCTATCCCGCTTCCCTTTTTCATCAGCAAAACTTCGAACTCGAAGCGGGGTCGAAGAACGAGCGATTTTCTGCTCTGCGTATCCGACAAAGTGTCTGTTCTTGCGCTTGTCCATTCTCGCTTCGTTTTATTTTTTCTCAAACCTATTCCATTTGTTTCAGGAACCGCTGCGTAATTTTCGCAGGCATCTGTCTCAATTAGGACATGCGAACATTCTGAAAATGCGATAATGGGAACTTTGCTCTTGTTTTCTGATGAATTTCGTTTTTGGGCATTCTCAGCCCCTTTCCTTTTTCCATATCGTTGCATCTCATCTATCATCATCATTCTCTCTCTTCTAGTGATGAGAAAAGTTGCGAACTTGAAGCGGAGTTGATGAAAGAACGCTGTTCTCTTTCATGTGCATGTTCCGGACAAGTAGAGAAGAACAACGGTCATTCCTCAACCCCGCTTCAAGTTCACAGCTTTTCTCATCACTAGGAGAAGCGACGTAGAGGAATAAGGCCAAAGTGAGAATAGTCTGGAAGAACCTTTGAAAACGGTCAAAATTCTCCAACTCCCGCCGTTCAAAACGCGTACGGGGCGGTTGCAGCGCATGCATTAGAGTGCGGAAACTGTGCGGGAACAGTTCCGGAACATGGGAATCGGTATGAACCCAGGAAAACTCGGAAATCCCACATCTCAAGGGGTGTCTTGTGTTATGAAACGCATTGTATTTTATTGCACGCATGACTTATGCGTACCGAATCGTTGACCGCACGGAATGAACACCACTACGGGCGCTCGCCGCAAGGTAAAACGCTTGCCTCAGTACAAATCGCGGCGGCGTGGCAGGAGTTCCCAAAGCCTAGCCGCTTTTTTTCGCAGGGGTACTTGGCACTTCCAGAAATCCCTTGAAGGACATCACACCTTCTCGGGGCCAAAGAGCGGCTCCGCCCATTATTCTTCCCTCTAGATGCCCTCATTCTAAATTGTGTACACGCACTGTAAAACATGTTTCGTTGTATATGATGAGGATAATAGAACTGGAATCAAGAAAAAAATTTTCTAGTTTTTATAAGGTTTAGAATTCATATAAGACTGCACCTGGATTTCAGCATTTCGAGTAATGTTTTACTCATGTTTTCCAATAGACTGAGGCTTCCTTAAATACTTTCAAGTGCTCGCGTTTGAGTAAGTTTGTGTAACATATCGCACTCTCAGATAATCGCGGGGGGCAGGCGGGCACCGGAAAAATAGATTGCTGATTTCTCGCCGCCCGCTCGTGGATTTTTTGCAAAGCAATCGGGACTTTTCGGAAGACCGCTCGCTGAGTCAGCGGATTTTTGAGAGACCGCCTGTTGAATTTTTTTTCGCTCTTATCTTTTGCAGATATATTGCTGAATCTCTGAGGAATCGAGAATTCAGCAAGCGGTCTTCCGAAAAGTCCTGATTGCTTTGCAAAAAATCCGCGAGCGGGGTGCGAGAGATCAGCAAACTATTTTTCCGGTGCCCGCCTGCCCCCAGCGATTATCTGAGCTAATATAAATTGAGCAGATGTTATGAGTATTCCAATTACGGTATATACCAGAGAAGTTAGTTTATTTTGCGCAAGTTCTCAACATCTAACTAAGAATATAGCGAATTACCATATCTTGCAAATTAGTGTCCGTATTCGGAACTCTTAGTCAATTCTTCGTTCACGCGACGAAGTTTGGTATTCTATTATAGTATCATCGATTGTAGGAAATACACGCTTGAAAATTTCTTTATGATAATTTGGGCCTTACTGATCATTAGATTGGAAAAAAACATTCTAATATGATGGTAGATGATGGCAGACAACAAAAAAAATATGTGTTCAAACATCCTATATGTGGATAAAGCGTTAAGTGCTTGTTCGGGACCTTTGTTATACTTCTTTCAAAATAGGTCCATCTATTGTTGAGAAGGAATTAGGTTTTCAAACTCCTGATGCTAAATTACTTCAATCAGATGACCAGTAATGCACACTTGATCGACTAGATCCTCTAATTCAAAAAACTCTTTGCTATTTTTCTCTTCTTAAAGTAATGTTCATATGCTCCTTCTTAAAAAATGGCATAGCAGAAGTTTCCACGCCGCCTCACTTAAAAGATGATAATTATTTCCGTTTTTCTCCATTTTTTTCTCTTGTTACCTTAACACCTGAATCCATGTTCTCGCTGCTTGCACGCCTCACAATGAAACGTAAATGGAAGGGGCAATGGGCGGGTCCTGACCTCTGAGACGCGGAGGCGCTAGAACCCTCCTGGGTGCGAATGCTGGTGCAAAGTTGGTGCGAGAAAATGTGCTAGGAACTCCTGCACGCCCTTCACAAATCGCCATTACAAGTCGTGCAATTTCAGCCGCACCGCACCTGGTATGCAACATTTGAGCAGTCCTTGCGGTAACGACTCGACGCTATAGCGCACTTTCTGCGAAGGAAATTGTTGTTCATTTTCAAATACCCTCCTATATAAATGACTATCTGTATGTCTGTATGTAAGTATGTTCCAAATAGAAACTTTTACTTCCAAACGGCCTAACCGACCCGGGCCAAACTCGGCATGCTTGCACTTCATGGCAGGGCGGGTGTCGTAGGCTAATTTCCGTCATCGATCGATGTCAACTATACTGATTTTTATCGATTTTTTGCAAAATTTGAGCTAAGGATTTGAGAGTTGGTATAGGGGGGGGGGGGGGTGAGCATAGTGATTGCGAATGCAATATTAGTTTTAGGAATTAGCGACTACTTTCATCGATTTTATGTTTTTTGCAAAGCTTGAGCTACGAGACTGTGGCATAGAGGGGTCGCGAGGGTGCTAATTACAAAAATATCACTGACAGAACAGGGCGGGGCCGGGTTTGCCAGCTAGTATATCAATGACCTGAGCACTTTACTGCGCCAACTTGCGAAGAAGAAAGATTAGTGCATTGTCATGAGATAAAACTATCTGATGCAAAATGTATATTATAGAAAGACCATTGCGGACTTTGCTAACAAACAAGCATGAAGGATTTACCCTATTATCAGATGTATAAGCCACACTTTTTCAACTTTTTCCACAAGCTGCACAACCGCTTCATTGTGTTTCGAGAAGCGATCCTTATGCCGCACGATTATTTCAAGCGATACGCAGCACGGTGTAGGGTTGCCAAAGTTCTTTAATGTGTTCGGGCTGGTTGATGTAAGCTAGGACCACCCTGCGTCTTATACACCTGAAAATATGTATATGTTAATATTGGGCGATACACTGAGATAGTAGTGGTTTTTGGCCAGCACTGTAGTACGATGGCGGTACTACAGTGCTGGTAGTGTACTACAGTGGTGGCCAAGAATTTGCAGCCACTCCAAAATTCTGCTATATCTTACTCTGTTTCGCAAAAACGAATTCAATTTTATAATATTATGTGCAAATCATACTTTTAACACTATGAGAAAAAGTTTTGCAATTTCGTGTATAATCCCCTCCACAGATCGTGCTACCCTTGGTCTGCGTCTCAGACCTGCCACGTGTGGCTAACATGTTGGCAACGTAGCAACAACATGTTTGCAACATGCCCCAACATGTTGGCAGAACATTTTGGCCACGCCAACATGTTGCTGCATGTTGCCAACGTGTTGCTGCCAACATTGCCAATATATTAGTCACACGTGGCACGTCCGCGACGCCACAAGGGTAGCACGATCTGTGGAGGGGACGATACATAGAATGGGGCTTTGGGGAAATGGGGAAATCGAGGTTGGTCAAAACTTGCAGCCACTTTCTGTTGAAAGTCTTCCGAAAACTTGTCACCTTTCCACATCCGAGCTACAGTCGTAAGCCTCGAGATTTTCAGTGCAACTAGCATCCATCAAACATCGGAAAAAGGGAGACTTTACCGAGCTTTGCTTTAGCGCCAAATGAACGCAGAAATTGATTAACACGTTGACGACAGTGCCGCACAATGGTGCGCGGCAGGCATTCTGTCCCTGTGTACGATGCCGCGCAATGGTGCGCGGCGGCCTCAAATTCAATACTATCTGTCCAATCCCCTCAGTTTTTGTTCATATATTCAACATAGGCTCAGATGTACTTCATGTATTAGCCCCGCCCCTTTTGGCAAACTCCGCCCACTTTTATGCCTCTCACAAGGATCCTTTTTGTCCACAAAAAGCATGGATGAGGCTGTAGATGAACGCAAAGACTTCAAGCAACTTCTAGCCAGGCCCCGCCCACCGTCAGGCAAGCTCCGCCCACTTTTCAAAAGTGGCGGAAATCGCATAAATTCTTGAAATTTGGGCAATTTCCGACATTTTTGGTCGAGTGGGCGGAGCTTGCCAGAGGGGGCGGGGCTTGCACATTTTGTACTTCGTGCATGGATGCATGCATACATACATGGTCCACGTGTAGGGATGCATGGAAACGTCTCGTCCATATTGACAGACCGCAAAAAATGGCTCGTCGTCAACTTGTTAAATCAATAGCTTGTCGAGAAAAATCGGCTCAATAACTTATCGAGAAGTAATCGGCTGATTGTGTTCCTATAAAAAGGTGCACCACCTGGACGTTTATTGGCGACTTGCGAATGTGGCAGGAGAAGCATTGCTTGGTACGCTTCAACATCTACCATCACCTTAACTAAATTCGGGGCACTTTTCAGCTCAAAAATTGGGCTCAGCGGTCTGAAGAGTTCTCAAACTTGATGAAGACCCTGCTCTTACAAAGACGAGTACTGGTCCAAAGCTCGCAGAGTTTTGTTGGAAACATGAAAGCGGTAATGCTACGGAAAAGTTTGCGCGTTCTACGACTGCTAATTCTCCTTGACAATCGAACATTTTCTAGATGTGATAATCGCAAAGACTTTCTTCGGAAGTAGCGCCTATGTTTCCTATGAAACTGCGCAAGCTTAAAATCAGTGCTCGTCTTTATAAAGGCAGTATTTTTATTAAATCTGAGGACCTTTAGACCGCTGAGCCCAATTTCTGAGTTGAAAGTTGCTCCGAATCTGGGTTAAGGTGATGGTAGATGTTAAATTTTTCCTGTCATATTCCGAGTAAGCCGCCACTAACGTCCAGATGGTAGAAACTTTCCGTAGGAGCACAAATCAGCCAATAACTTTTTGACTACCAGCGATTTAACCGATTTTCGCGGTCATTCGGCGTTTAAGAAAAATTGCTCCGTAAAATCTCCTTTTTGGAGATTGATGAATGCTGGTTGCACTGCACATTTGAAGGCTTGGAGGTGCATCTGTAGCCCACATACGGGAAGGTGACAAGTTTTTCAAAGAGTCCTAGCGGAAAGCGGCTGCAACTTTTGACCAATCTCGATTTTGCCATTTTCACCATTTCCCCCAGAGCCTCATTCTATGTGCATGAAATTGCAAAAGTTTTTGGCATAGTGTAAAAAAGTGTGATTTGCACGTAATGTCAAAATCTGGATTCGTTCGTGCGAAACAGATTAGGATTAGCAAAATTCCAGAGTAGCCACAAACTTCTGGAAAATCTGATGTTTGTAAATGCGTATCACCCTTTGTTCGCGTTGCCTAGCTCTTCAACCGCACCTTATCTGCTCGGGTACTACTTTCTTGCTTATCATTATTTACTGAGAGTTTAAATACTGTCAGGTTGCTAATTCAATTCTTTAGCATTTTAAGAGGCTGAATTGAATTTGTTATGCGCCTTTTTGAACACAAGAGTGGACTTTAGCTATAGTATTTTTGCGCTCTGTGAAGACAGGATTTCGTTCACGTTATCAATACACCAAACAACAACACTTGAGTCAAATTCTCTTGTCAAGAATACAGCATGATTAGATTACTATTGCTACCTGTGTCTTTGAAGCACAAAAAGTCGCATGATACTCTTATCCACATGCGTTACTCACCAACGTTAGTAAATATTAGGTATTTACTTGAGTTTTTTTGTGACTTCTTACCGCAATATCGGTAGTGTAGGCAAGTTTAACAAGATGATCTCCGAACATTTGCACCAACTTCGGTCCATACGAGGTTTAAAACCAATTGAAAGCAATGAACTGCTCGAACAATGGCGCTTCTTCGAAGAAATCTTATGAAAATTTAACTTGCTCACTTTCCACACCAGACATCTATATATACCGGTGCTGTATTCATCTGCTATAAACGAATTTCATGCTTTTAACAAAATCAACCTGGATTGATATAGGGGCTTGCAGGATCGCGAGAGTCGGACGTGCGTACGGCCATTGCGCCGCGCACGTCATTCACGTCCGACGATTCAGGTAGGTGCCAGACTTACCCTGTTGAACAGGTTCATTCGGATCACCACCTTTACTGTTGGACAGTGTAGTGTTCGATCCATGAACCGAACGAACCGGCTGAAGCGGATAAGTCTGGCACCTGCCTTCGTGCGCGGCGCAAATGGCCGTACGCATGTCCGACTCTCGCGATCCTGCAGGCCCCTCAAAGAATGGGTCGCGAAATTTTTGAAAGTTACTTACAGGATAGGGCAAAAGTCTGGGAGCCTACATTGCAGTGCTGTAAAGCAAGAAACTACTGATGCTTCTGACTCCAAATTCAAGCCACATATTGCTGCGCTCATCCTTTACAAGTCACATTTCGGCTGGCTGAAAATGCTTGCCATGTGTTTTTGTATTAGTTGGATTCATCAAATAAATGCTCTGCAAAGCGACAAAATCGAAATTTTTGGTCTTCACAATTTATTCCGTAGCTAAAGATACAGTGGATATTCTAGAGCACTTCGACGCATACAAGGTAGAGGAGACTTTGCGCTATCAATTCGTAGTCGTTGCGTTTGTCAGATACTATTCTTTCGAAAGCGCAAAATAAAAGTTTGCGAATACTACCTGCGTGCCAGTGACTATTTTTCTTACAAATAAATTTGAAAGCTATAGGAGCACAGCAGGCACTGAATTCTGAGGCCATATTCTTTCCATGAGTCTTCTAATATGCAAGCATATACTTGAGTTCGATCGATTAAGCAATTTCAATACTTTTCAGTTTACGATACTTCGCTCCCGTTCGTGCAATCGCATCTAAATTTCCAGTGAATGAGTGCACTTTCCTTCGAATAAACTCCAAATTTTTTCCCCTAACATTGCAAAAAAAAAACTTCTTTGAAGTACGTTGTAGCCAAAAGCTTGCTCTATCATACCGTGCATTTGCCTGGTAAAAGAAACAAATGTCTTAGAGGCGTAAGACGAATTTCATTACGACTGTCTGCGTGCCACGACAGGCGGACTCGCCAAGATTTCAAAGGGCTGCTTTGAAGCCAAAAGAGGTAATTTCAAAATTTGAGAGTAGCGCTGTATTTGCAAAGGTTCGCTTTATGTGTGCACCGAATTTTCTGGTCCTAGGCACTTTCCTTCTAATATTATCTGAAAAATACTAGGCTCCCAGACTTTTGCCCCACCCTGTATATAAGTTATAAAAATGTGCAAGTGACTTGTTCATACTTGTAAATAATTTGAATTATTTTAGGATTTTTCAAAAATTCAAATTAGCCTCATAAAAAATTTTTTTGGGGGGGGTGGCATCAGCCACGACCCCTTTTTCTGAAATTTTGGGGTTTTGGGCCCGCGAAAATTTTGGGACACCACCAAAAAACTCTTCGGAGTGCGTGGCTAACGCCATGCACCTTCATTAGAAAAAATCTTTGTCGCCCCCCCCCCCCGGGCCGAAATCCTGGGTACACCACTGCCATATTGGTAGTATATTACATACCATTGGTAGTATAATTGTAGATTTTCAGTTTTCTACAAGATTTCCAAGAATGCTTTTCATAATCTTTTGTTTCACGCATCAACACGCTGGTGCAAAATCATCGTAAACTAGAGCATGAAAAGAGCTAGAACTTTACTTTTGTGCTTCCAAGAGTTTGTAGTATACAATCATCACTTATGCGCAACAGCACAGCATCACTCTGGCAAGAACATTTTTTTCGCTGATTTTCTGTTAAGGAAAATGCAAAATATATCTAAGAATGTAATGGGATGTATATACATAAATGTGAATGAGTGATACATGAGATGATCTTTTTTGACGACGGAATGTATTTATTCAATTTCTAAAGCTTCCAAAACTTTTAGATTTTCGTTTTAAACTCGGATCGAAGCTGGCGCAAAATCAACGCCATTCTAGAGCTTGCTTGCTCTATTAAACGTTACCCTGAAACTTGTTGAAATAATAAGTGAATAATCCATTAGAATGCCAAAGTGTAACAAAGCTTCATGCTCAACCGTTGGTGAGTCTTGTCATTATTAGATATGTTTTTAACAACCCAATACTTCTGTTCACATTTCTGGTTTCCCGTGCATCCCATGCTTAGTGCTTTTGATGTATTACAATTGATTGGAGAGCTAAAGGATGTTCGTTAACGACTGCCCCGATTCGTGCATTTACTCCATCGTGGGCGTGCCTCTTTGGAGCCTTTCCAGCTTGACAGTACGCTGCAGCGCGCCGGGAGTTCGTAGCTCGCAGCAACACTGTCCTTTAGCCTCTTTTGTTGATTTAAGTATTTCACATCGTTTTTCTTTTCTTATACGTATTTCAGTAGTCATTCGTTTTCCCTTTTTCCCAGAATTCTCTCAATGTGCAAATATCCCACGTTCTACTTTGATGAATACTGAAAGGTAGGGAAAAGAATTTGTTTAGGTACATCTTATATACAAAGCTGAATGTCTGTTTGTCTGTTTGTCTGTACGTATGTTCCGAATAGAAAATTCCATTTCTGAACCGATCCGGACCAAACTTGGCACACATATACTTCGGGGGGGGGGGGGGGGGAGCGTGTCATAGGATACTTTTTGTCATCGATCGACATCGATTTTATCGGTTTTTTTGCAGAGGTCACCTACGGGGCTGGGATTTGGTACAGAGGGGGGATAGTCGAGCATGCTGATTACGAATACAAGACTAGTTTTCAGAATTATCCTTTTTTATCGACTTTATCGATTTTTTGCAAAGTTTGCGCTACGGGGCTGGGAGCCAAACTAATATTGTACTCGTAACCAGCATGCTCGATTACCCCCCTGTGAGCCAAACTAATATTGTACTCGTAATCAGCATGCTCGAATACCCCCCTGTGAGGGCACAGGGGGGGGGGGTAATCGAGCATGCTGATTACGAGTACAATATTAGTTTGGCGCTGTTCGGCTATCCGGGCCCCTCTAAGAGTTGGAACGAAATTGGCCATCGGTATTGGAGGCAACGATGCTTGTCGAGACAACCATCGGTTGCCCCTGTCAAGGACAACCATCGGAAAAAATTGAACCACTGGTTCAACACCTCAGTCGAGGTGAGCCACTCGGCCACCTCAGTCGAGGCGGTATCCGCGGTTCAATCAACGAAAGCGTACGGTTATATCAACATTCGGTGAAACCGGACTTTTCACAGAAAAATCAAAAACGCCTTTATCTTTGCTTCTATGAAACAGTACAACATATGAACTTCCACAAGAATAGCAAAAAAACAACTTTACAAAAACAACTTCACAAAAAAATTTTTGCATACGATATGATCAATAGAATATGTGATCAATTTACTCAAGATTTAATATCTCTTCTCCATCTCCCTTTGCCTCCGTTCTCTCCTTAGCTTCCTTTTTTGCCTCCCTTTTGACTAATTCAGTCATGCGCACAATTTCATCAAAGGCAGGTTCCAAACGCAAATCGATGCTTGAACTCTCGGTGGTCGGCTGCAATTTCGGTTTCGTTGTTGGTGGTCTTGGCGGTGGTGCATATTTATAACGATAGCAATGAGATTAAACATCAACACAAACTCCAGATCTTATTCCGTTTAGGCCCGTATGCACGTACATCCCCGCTGGGGAGGGGAGGGGATCTGAGAGGGGATGCGTCATATCTCGCTACTTTACGTATCTTTCTTCTTCCTTTTCTATCTTGCTTATGAAGGTACTCATACCCTACTACCTGCGCATAATCGATACCAGGTTACTGGCATAACTGATTAGATTTGTACTATTTTGTGTGATCCCCTGGGGATCCCCTGGGGATCTCCAGGGGATCACACAAAATAGTACAAATCTAATCAGTTATGCCAGTAACCTGGTATCGATTATGCGCAGGTAGTAGGGTATGAGTACCTTCATAAGCAAGATAGAAAAGGAAGAAGAAAGATACGTAAAGTAGCGAGATATGGCGCATTCCCTCTCAGATCCCCTCCCCTCCCCAGCGGGGATGTACGTGCATACGGGCCTTAGAGATTTTCCTCATTGCTTACCATCGGTCTCATTGGGGGCCTACACCTGTGGATATATTGCAATAAAAACTTCTTTCACCAGGTCACCTCTTGCGGGCAGTGGGGAATGTGGCCTCGGGCTCCTGGGGGCGGTTTACGCCTTCGTGGTGGTTCGCGGTCGTCCTGGGAGGATTGCGGTGGGGGTTGCTTCGGGCGCTGCACCGGTCTTTGCCGCCTGGATGGGCACTACCCTGGCAACCCAAACTGAGCCGAAATAGAGTGCTTCCCATCGGAGGCCTCTAAGTGCGGCGTATACTTCATAGGCGTGGTTAGGCTTGGGCTCTATCTCTGTTTGTGTGGTCAGACAAACAGAGATAAGAGCGATAGACGCCTCCCGTACGTTTTTATATCTGGATTGATCCGGACCAAACTTGGCACACATATACTTCGGGGCGGGGCAAATGTCATAGGCTCCTTTTCGCCATCGATCGATACCTATTTTATCGATTTTTATCGATTTTTTGCAAAGTTTGAGCACGGGGCTGGGAGTTGGCACAGGAAGGTAATCGAGCATGCTGATTACGAATACAGTAATAGTTTTTGGAATTATCCATTACTTTCACCGATTTTATCGACTTTTTGCAAAGTTTGAGCTACGGAGCTGGGGATTGGCACAGGTGGGGGAGGGGGGTAATCGAGCATGCTGATTACGAGTACAATATTAGTTTGGTGCTATTCGGCTATCTGGGGCCCAAAATTTTTTTGTCGTAGAGCTTGCTCAGACTCCGTGTATAAGTGTTATCTTACATGCTGATTACAGATATCACACTCTATCCGCAGAACGTCTCCCCGTGTGGTTACGATGGTGTACGGTAGGAAGTCAAAATCACGAATTCGGCGGGAGTTCGGTCCAGAGAACTTATTTGACATGCTAATTACGAATTTCATACTCTCTCTGCATATTGGGACCTTTTCATAGAGTTATGGTGGTTATACGGTTTGGGATCAAGAAAATAGATTGCTTTAAATTTTGTCTAGGGTGGTCATTTAGCGCGCTGAGCATGAATATCATGCAGGATAGTGCATTTTCTTGAGTTACGGTGGGTGTACAGTAGATGGGTCCAAGTCCCAGATTTGCTCAAGGCCTTACCTGTAACTCACAAGCATACTGCTTATGGATATGATGCTTGCTCGCTGTCACAACGCATTATTGTGAAGTTATAGAGTTGCAGGCTTTGAATGGACATTTTTTCGCTTTCGGGCCAATTTAGATCCCAGATATTCACGAAATGGGGAAACGCGTTTTGCATGGCGGTCTCCAACGCCATCCTGATAACCTGTCCCAACGCGTAACGCACGCGGCAAATCTCCCTTTCCCTGTTTTTACTTAGGCAAAAGCCGCCGAAGGGTGTATCGCGCGCGGCAATGGTTCTATAAGAAAGCATTACGCTCGTAGGAAACTTTTATACCACACGAAGTGCCTTTTCGTAAGGATTAAGCACGATTTTTTTGAAACAGCACTTTAGGTAATTCCCTCTGCCAAGGTTTCAGCCAGGTTCATGATTTTTACCCGCTGCCACGCGAAATGACTACTATTTGTCATCAGCGGCTCAAATAACCCCCATTTACCGAGTTTGAGCAAGATCCGTCACAAAAACATTTTGGGGCCCGGATAGCCGAATAGCGCCATCAGTTTTTAGAATTACTTTTATCGATTTTATTGATTTTCTGCAAAGTTTGAGCTACGGGGCTGGGGGTTGGTGAGGAAGGTAGGTGAGCATGCTGATTACCAACACAGCGGGAATAGGGAATTGCATGTAGAAGTGGGAACAGGGCAAGGTTGTACAGGGAAGGGAATGGAAGTTTATCAAAGTGTTTTGACAGGGCCGGGCGGAGCCGGGTAAGCCAGCTAGTTTCTTGAATTTCTCTTTTTTTTACCCACCAAACATTCTTTTTCACAGTGATGGACCATCGCCTCGGGCAAAATTAGGTGAAAGGGTGTGCTGTGTTCATAAACAGACAGTGGTGGCTATCATGGATTTTCCTTAGATGAGGCCACTCTAATCTTAATTCCCCTCCTACATGGTGTCCCTGATGTAGGAGTGCTGAAGTAATCACTTCAGTGGTTTGTCCTAGGAAACATGTCAAATCATTGTATTACATCAAAGAAAACCTGCAGCCTCAAACATAGCTATGATATCCACCACTGCAACTACAAAAAAGGTCATTCTTTCCTCTAGTTTGGTCGCAGCGATGATCTCACATAGGCACTAGAACGACTGATTGCCTGAAATGAAAAATAAGAAGAAAAAAACGATGTGAAATGCTTAAGTCAACAAAAGAGTTAAAGAGCAGGGATGCTGCGAGCTACCAAGTCTCGGCGCGCTGCGGCGTACTGTCAAGCTGGAAATACTCCAAAAAGGCACGCATGCGGTGGTTAAATGCACGAAGCGGGGCAGTCGTCGACGGATTTCCTTTACCCGAATCTTAGGTAGCGAGTCGGTCTACCATGCAAGTGACTGGTGTACTGCTGATACTGGCAGGTCTTCTCACCAAATGTGCTGCTGTATTGAGTTCTATACCGGATGCCGTAATTGGCGGATTACTTGCAATGGGGATATCTATGATACTCGGCGCGGCAATGGGGACTTTACAGGTCTGCATTTGTTCAAGATCTCTCAAGCTCTCAACTAGTCGCAAATTAGCACAGAATGTTGATCTACGGCTGACTCGCAATCTCACGGTTATGGGCACCGCTATTTTACTGGGAGCACTAATTCCATACCACTTTGAGAAGAACAGAGTTGACACAGGTTTAGTACAAATCTTTCGAATTTTATCTATATTTACTCGACTCAGCAATTATAGATGGTCGTATATCAGAACTAGTTTCAGGTATAAAAGCTCTAGATGATTGTCTAAATATGCTTCTGAGCATTCAAATGCTTATAGCTGGCGTAATCGCTTTTGCGTTAGACAATACCGTACCAGGTGTTTTTGGCTAAATAAGAGCAGAGCCATCAAGCTCCGCTATGTTAATGTTTCCAGGTGCAACTAGGGAGCAAAGAGGTTTCGTTCCCAAGGAACTAACGAAGAATGTAACAGTCGAAGATGATGGCTATGCACTACCAGAGATAGTACGCAAGTGAGCAATAATGTCCTAGTCCAAGATAGCAAACATTGTGGTCCTCTTCTAGCTCATTTTTTTGCAGATTCCTACTTCGATATCCGATCCTATGTAATCTTCCTTTTATACCATCAAAAAGGACTCTCCTTACATCAGGTGGAAGCTGCTCAACGGCTTCAGCGTCAATGTCACCGTGAAAATTGAATAAATCTACAAGCAAATATATTAGGTTGTGAGGAAAATAATGTCGTATTTTATTTGCTTACTTCAACAAAGCAACCAGACTCAAAGGAACAAAGGGTGAGGGGTACTCGATGGAGCAAGCCAAGCTCTACAAGATACATTTATAAGTTTGCGCCAAGCTGGATCCATGGAAAGTTCAAACTTACAGAGATTGCCAAATGCCCATAAAATCAAAAAAAAAAACAGTTGGTCCAAGTAAATTCTACGGACCTCCCACTCGCACACTTCAGTACTTCCAATAAGCGGTAGTTTTCGAGAAATGATAAATTCGTCTTTCTTCTTTTCAGTCTCATTGCTACTATCGACATGAAAACTACCGCTCGGAATAGGTTGAAAATCTACAGTTATGCTTAACTAGGCGTGTATAATAGTATAACAAAGCATATACAAGAACGCCTCAGTATTGCTTTGAGAAAAACATGAAAATTTTCGTTTTTTTAGTTTTGGTCAAGGAAAAGATACAGCAACTGCACATGTGGATATCAGATATTAAGTACTGATGTGTGCGAGTGGGAGGTCCGTAAAAATACGGATCGTTTTTCTCCGATTTTTTGGGCATTTGGAAATCTCTGGTCTTTGTCTTTAAACTTTCCGTTGATCCAGCTTGGCGCAAACTCATAAATGTTATCTTGTAGAGCTTGCCTTGCTCCATCGAACAGTTCTTCTCATCCTTTGTTGGGTTAAGTCTGGTTGCTTTGTTAAAGCAAGCAAATAAAAAACGACATTATTTTCTTGACAACCTAATAGAATCTGTTTCTTCCTTGAGTGTAGTGAAAAGTAAGAGATATAAGATAAAATGATGGTGTTTGCGGAGTAACATTTAAATGTTTGGGGAAACGAATAACATGAAAGCAATCGTCGAGCCTGAAAGCACAAATGTTGGTGATCTTTTTTTGTTATTACTTTACTCCACGCAGAATTTAAAGAGCGACTATTTGAAAATCAAACTCCATTTTGGAAGAAACAAGGATGTTTTCTATTCTGGTTTTCACAGTTGTACCGATCTCTTTGGTAATAATGGAAAAATGTTGTCAGCAAGTAACACGCGGAATCCTCCTTACCCACGAATCCATTCTTACCCAGACGACGTATGTAAAGATATGTGTACACATTTTTCACATTGCTATTGATTCAATGAGTTTGTTCTGATTACACAGCAATTCCAAACATATGCGAAAGAAAATTTCTTTGTAACGTCCTTCCACACAAAGCATTGCGGATGTCATCAACTAATCCTACACCAAGGTCACAAATAATACCTTTGTTAGCCAATTGCTCACAGTTTGTTCTGCATAGTCTCTCAAGATTCCCCAATTGATATTGCTTTTATAATACATGGACTTATGATATTGCTTACAATGGAAAAATACCGATCGCACTGGCGTTTAGGATGGGGATGTACTTCATTATGGTCTCCCAGGACGCTGCGTGTTTCTAGAGCAGTTGGCTCAGCCATAAAGTTACCGAGTTCGAATCCCATAGGTACACTCCTTTTGCATTCTTTGCGAATTCTCTTATCTTATCTTAAAGTCATATTAAAAAGCAAATATTAGTAGTTTTCGTTATGAATGCGTTATGAAACACATTTCTGACGCGATGATAATGCACTAATTATCACGTATTCCTCCGCACACAGGGCGAAACCCGCAGAACCAGTGCCCGTGACTTCTTTCACAAAACCTTTCAGGAGATCCAGAAAGGGTATATGTTATGACAGAATTAAAATGGTTTTTTTCAATTATATTGAGAAAATCAATATAATTCTGTACCGTAATGAATGAATGAATGAAAGTGTAATGAATTAGAACCTGCTGAACGACAGTTCAACTCGGTGCCCTTTGATAGAAAGATTCAGTATGAGGAACAAACATATTCATTTGTTGTATGGTGGCTTTCACAATGACGCCTTTTGAAACTACCTCTATCTTGGGAACATCACGTGAAAACTCTAAACAACAATGGTCTGCTCTGTTCTGCTTATCATTTTGAACAAGAAACACTCAGGCATGAATAAAATGGTTGCAAACTCACACTTACATACCCATATAATTCTGATTTTTTCGCCATCACTGAAAAATGATCGGCGACGTTGTGTACATTATAGACAAAAGCAAGATCTACAGTCTGCTCTAGGGATCACAAGCCGAATCGCCGGCGCAAATTTGCGCGCTCGCAGCGCTGGTCTGCGCTGCATATGCGCGCTGCCGGAGAAAGCAAAAGGATTGGAGAGAGAGCAAAGAAGCAGACCGTGGGCGTGAGCGCGAAGACCTAGCGGCGCGGACTCCCGCCATGCCAATTTTGGCCTGGTTGGGATTTGGGCAGACTATAACAAATGTAGAGAAAAACGCAAATGCAAATGCACAAAAACTGCGGAGCTAACTAAATGAATGGAAAACGATGTCTGTATATGCGCGTATACAGTCTATGTGTCATCAGCGACAGATCAATGGTAAGACTGTTATCAGCACACTGAATTCAACCAAAATAATAATCGATAATTCTGCAAACTAATATTGTATTCAGAATCCCCATGCTCACTTATCCCCCTGTGCCAACTCCCGGTCCCGTAGCTCAAACTTTGCAAAAACTCGATAAAATCGATAAAAATGGATAATTCTAAAAACTAATATTGTATTCGTAATCAGCATGCTCGACTACCCCCTGTGCCACCTCCCAACCCCGTAGCTCAAACTTTGCAAAAAATCGTTAAAACCAAGTTTTCGTCCCCTGCGATTGCTTCATTATGGCTCTTAATGGTATTAAAACGACCTTTTTTCGTATTTCGCTTTTTAACCTTTGATTTAGTCATTGCCTTTTCTTCACTGCAATTCGCTTTTTTTCGATGCATATTCTTAGAGCTCAAACACAGAAGGTGTCTAGTAATTTTCTGTAATGTCAAGGGGGAATTCGTTTTTAAATTTCTCATATGCCACTTCCTGCTGGGCCCTGATTGGAGGGGAGAATACTGAGGCAGTGCGCAACAAGCAGATGGGCAAAGAAGGAAAAGCAAAGTCGACGAGGATTTGGCTCTGGTCGGAGACCTCTCAACAAAATGTAGTATTATACAGGTTCCCGAAATTAATGTAACAAATGTCTGATCTGTATCAACTCTTCTGAATGAATATAGTGTAGAGCTGAGTTTAACTTACAATCAGATTCACAGTATGATGCGAACCATCGACCGCTCTTTATTAATGTAAGATTACGATGAGAATTCAGAGGGCATTGAGCTTTGGCCTCAGAAGGCAAACCAAACAACAAAAACACTTTTAGGCTAACCAGAGCCGCTGACGATTTAGTAAAGGGAATGTTTTCTTCTCATTTTTTTAAGACGAAAACGACATAATCTGAATATAGTGAGTAGAGCTTTTCAAGTGCAACAATCCTCAGCATGCCACATTCAAAACTTCGAACACCGAATTTTTAAACTTGTTCAAATGTGGTCGAATAGCCGTGTTGAGTCGCTGGAACGCTAAATCAACAAACGCCAAAATTTCTTCTGCACTTTTTAATATAGGCTTGAAGCTGACCACAAACTTTTCTGAAGTTTGTCAAAAATAGTTCTGTAAGGACTGCCTGAAGATTTTGAGAGATTTCGTCTAGTAGTGGGATGAAATTCCTTCATTTGTGGCTTCCATCTGTTTTAACGAACTCACAATCAGAGCCCATTACGAGGATGGCAGATGGAAACCGGTGAAACGGCTTCGCGTCTGCCACTATCGATTCTTACAAATTCCCACTTGATCCCGCCAGCTGCATATTTTGCGATTGGGGCGCGCTTTTTTCCTTCAAGGAACGTCGTTGCTATTCTTTCAACAAGGATGAGAGGAGGAGTTTGGAACCAAAATGTTACTATTAAGTTCTCATATTTTACCGTTTTACCGTACACATCAGCATTTCTCGAGAACTGGGTACAAAGGGTACAAATACATGATCGTACTTCTATAAGTATGAGGTATATGATCACGTGTGTGGGAGGAGCTCAGGACTTTTAGGGCGGAGTTTGCCATTTTACTCCATTCATTTTTTTTCTATATTTTTAGCCACGGAAAAAATAGGGGAAGTGTACAACTGAATGTTCGCTGTGTCAGGCGTATGCTAGAACAAATGGGGAATTCTTGAGATTTTTCGGGGTCAAGATACGATTTACGGTATGTTCATTAGCTTGCTATCATATTTCAGCTTAAAACTTCATGTGGAATACGAATTGGACAGGCTATTGATAACCGACTTGTAGAGCTTTCTTAGCTCTGTTAAATGGTTACTCAAAGGCAGTGTTTCACCAAAGTTGAGACCGCGCGGATATTCACATATTCTATCATAAGGACCTCTAAATGGGGCATTGCAACAAGTCCCACTCAATTTGACCCCCTCCACGCTGAGAAAAATTCGCTCAAAGTGGTACGCGGAGAGCGATTTGATACGCGCGGACGACTCCTTCGGTCTCCCCCCTTACGCGTTTGGACATGTCTCTCCACTTGGCATCCACCTCCCCTCTGTTGCTGCTACTGTGGCTGAGGCTGAAGTTGGAAGGCGCAACTCATCCACGTTGCTTTTGCGGGGCCTCCAGAAAACGGGATTTTTGGGGACTTCGTGCGATTTTAAGCCCATACAGTGCTAGACAGGCTCCGACACGCTTGCAAAATCCGAAAATCTCGGCAATCAAACTTGGTGAGACACTGCCTTTGAGCCACATCAATTTATGGAAAGATACAAAAAGACGACGGTTGTAATGAAAACGGTAAAATATCATGAGACACATAAACTATCAGGTGTGCAGAACGGATTTATGTAAAAATTTTGCAAAATTTATGTGAAATGGAAGTTTTGCCTGCCTCACCTAATGCCCACCTGCCAAATTAGGTGGGCATTAGCTGAGCAACTGCCCACCTAATTTGGAAACAAAGTCAACACGTTTCGGACTGGTGCTGAACGCGCCTTTGAGAGATCTTTCTAACGTTTACAGAAGGTTTTCTTTTTGTCCAAGATTATCAAATCAAAGGCCTAAGCTCCTTCTTCTCAAATGACTCTGTAAGGATGTGCCGCCGATATTTGTTTAGAAGGTATGAGCACAAATCGAACAACAGTTGCAACGATTTCCTTTGCTTCGAATTCAAGGAGAAAAAACCGTAGTTTCGATAGTGATGTGTATGATGTGTAACATAGACACTTTTGGGTACAAGTAGAAACTGAGTTCCTGTTCCTATCTTCCAAAAAAGCATAGTAGTCCTTCTCAGGCGACAAAATTCAAACACTTCGAATTCGCTCACAACTTTGGGTATGGATCTTATCTGACATGCTGATTATAGCACGCAGTCTACGAATTAAGGCCCCTTTGTTGGCTAACGGCTGAAAGTGCCCTCTTTTTCGCCGCGCGCGATTTCGCGGTCCGAAACGTGTTAGGCACGCCTTTTATTCACATAAGTTTTTCATAACTTTTCATACGTTGTTCCTTAGTTCGCGCGTACACAGCCAAATTTCGTGCCATATCGCCATCTGCGAAAAAATAAAGTTTTGTCATGCATTTTGAAGACCTTGAAATTCCAGTCGATGAGATTAATGGAAACAAGCTGAGAAACTGTCCCACTGCAGAGGATTTGGGGGCTTTGATTGATTCCTATTTGGATTTTTCTGCTCATATTGATAATTTAGTAAATAAAGCTTGTTCGGTTTTATTTGCGATTTTTCGTAGCCTACATACCGACAACCCGATGATCTTCAAACGTCTCTACCGAGCTTACGTGTTGCCACATTTGGAATACTGTTCTATAATATGGAATCCTTTTTTTAAGAAGAATATTTTGAAGCTGGAAAAAGTCCAGCAAACTTTTACTCGTATTTTGTATCTGAGGTGTCTTGTAAAACTCAGTTTTATCGATATGCCTAGCTATGAAAATCTCCTCAAGTCTTTGGCGATGAAAAGTCCAAAACATAGACGAATATTTTTTGATCTCTCTTTGGTTTTCGGCTTCTGCAAGGATAAGATTTTCCCCAACTAAATACTGGATTTTTAGATGTACAAACAGAAATGGTGGGTTAAACATTCATTACTTACTTACAGGGTTTTACAGAATTCCCCGATGGCTTAGACTATTACCAGAAACTGCACTGCAAACCTCATCTACAAACGTATTCAAGCGTAAAATTAATGCAATTGACTTATCCTTTTTACTGAGACAATCTGAGAATGAATAGGGACTATTATAGCCTTCTGAGCTTTGAGTTTTTGAACGTTATGATTGTTGTACTAACCCATATCCCAATTCGTCTCCGGTAGTCACATTTGCTTAGAAGCTACTTTGGAACGTATACAATATTCTTCGAAGCCATTCCGTTTTATTCAACTTTTACTTTCTCATGGTAGCGATGTAAGAGGAAGCTGAAAGAGGTCCTCCGCCGAGCATGCATGGATCCGCCCATGCGCTTTGGTGTCCTCTTTAGATTCGCTTGAAAATTGGTTATGGCTTTCACACCATGATTTATGTTGTTGAATCAATGGTAAGCTTGCTGTTTTCTGAATGTCGTTCTACTCTGGCTGCTGGGGACTCCGTCTATAATTGGCGTTTCTGTTTCGCTTTTTTGCACTAACCACGTTTGTCAGGAGCATCTATGAATGCACAAAATAAGTAAATAAATCTGTGCGTGCGTTGCATACGACCATTTTCCAGTTTTTGGTACTGGGAAATTTTCAGAAGAAAACTTGCCACAACCTTCACTCGCATAATTACTTCATGAAACTGCTAATTTGACTCCTACAGACCAGTATCCATTTACGTACTAGTTTTATGCCATACTGTCACATGTACATTGCAAAGAGCCGTTTTAATCGCATCTTCATTCGTCAGTTATGAGAAATTCTGGGAAAATTGCGTAGTACTCCTCCCATTCATATGAGTTTTTCATAAATTTTCATACTCCCATTAGCCTAAGTTCGTTCATCTATGCAATTTGGTGCTATATCGTTGCGCATGCATTGAGAACTACGACATCTCCTTTGCTTTTTCGCCAAAAGCGATCTCCAGCTTGTCATTTGCCCTACCTCGCGCAGGGCCCTGGACGAACTTCTCAATGGGAAGGAAGCTTGCTATCGTACACGCTTCCGCGAAGAAATTTCCCTACTTCACTCACGTCGCTTTTGCTTGCAAAATTTGACAGTTCGTATTTATCGTTTTAGTCAATTTAGAATTTGCGAAATTCTGTAGGAAGGGTATATGTGTTACAAGAATCCGGTATGCAATAAGCAATAAGCATTGTCCTGACTTCCAAAAAAGTGTGGTTGGATGAGTGACATAAGAGCTGAATTCAAAATCTGCTGCAAATACGCTCTTATTCTCTGAGTAAGCGGTTTTTCGAAGAGATTGTGAAATCACACCGCTATGGCTAACACCAAACATGAAGCAATACTGATGTGTCTCCCTTTACAGAAAAAAAAGCATTCTTTGATTGTGCATGCATTAAACCCCTACATAACGGTTGGTGACTTGACAACAAAGAAGTGGCATGTATAGAGAATAGCTTGAGTCAACATCCAAGTTGTTCGCTTTAGAACTGTACAGGTGTCGGAATGCCTTTGAGAATGTCAAACATTAATACCACAGACAAAATAAAGGAGAACGATGAAAGTGTATAAAAGCCAACATTTTAATTTTATGAAAAATGATCGCATAACTTAAGCTCCATGTGCATGACGAGCATGACTTAGTTGCTTTGCAGTGGAGGTGTAAGAAGCTTTTTTGGGAGGAACGACAAATTTCAGAAGTTTCCGAGAACTTTTTTACAAGGCTAATTTAAACTTTCAAAATTTAAAAAAATATTTCATTTATTCTAAAAAACTTTAAAAATTACTTTGATAATTCACGCGTAAAATCAAGAACAAAGTCATCGGCGCATCTAAATTAGGCAATTTTCAAAAAACTCGCAAGTCATTCTTGCCCATGACACGATATGTACCAGAGGGAGACTTTGCTTAACAAGGAAAGGGAGGTTAATCGAAGTGCCTTTCTGTACGTGAAGTTTACTGACTTGAAAAGTACAAAATGCTGATTCCAAATATACCTTTATTATCTGCTACGGATTTTTGAGCAAGGAGTTTGAAGGTTTTTATACGCAAGAAATTCAATCTATGCTCTGTGTAAAATCAGTCGTTGACTTTCCTAGCGTTCCGAAGTGAAAGAGTTAAATGGATACATTGCAACTTTTTGCTCACAAAAACTTTCGTAACTCCTCTCCCAGGAACTCGCAGCCGATAGGGAAGGTAGATTTGGAATTAGCGTTTCATACCCTTCAAGAAGTATCCATCTCATATAAAAAGAGCCCTCCAACTAACCTTACTTTTCTTGTAAGCTCAGATGCTTCATACTGTACAAAAGAAATAATTCGGACGTTTGAAAATTATCTTCAACTAACAAGAGTCAAAAAATCCTCACTACAGCTCTTCTTTCCACTGGCGGGATCTCTACAAACTTGAGAAAATGCTTGAGAAAAAAATTTTTTCCCGTTTATCAAGTTTTCTAATGTCCACCAGTCCACCAAATCATATGGAGATACAAAGGCGAAACACCGCCAATTTGGAAAATTCAGCAAGATCAAAGAAACGCTGCATTTCCCAGCCAAGGATTCGACGATAGTATAAAAGCGACACACACCTGATAAGAAGCGCACCCAGTGGCGCCGTCACTACGCCGAAATCAGTACGTCAGGGTGCTGCGGGTAAGCTAGCATCACTCATTCCAAGTATTCTTCTCATAAACATGTGACACAATCACACCGTTTCTCGCCCTTCTGCACACATTGTCATCTGCTGCTGCCACTCCTCTCGCTTGTGCTATTTTTGTAAATTTTTCAGCGGATGGAGGAAGCAAAGGAAGAACTTGAGGCAGCGCTTATTCAGGCGAAAAGGGAATGTGTCAACATTCAACGAAATATTTTGGAAAAAGAAAAGGTTTGCGAGTTTGTATATAGTTATTTTCACAGTATTATTATTTTTCACAGTATTATAATTTTTTTATAGTATGGCATACGCCCTGGTGAGGATTTATACGTAAGAAGATTTCTCTACGCTATCATAGTGGCCAGAAGAAACCCGTTCTATAATGGAGTGAGTTCTAGGCCTTTCTCTCAATTTGATTTCTCTGATCTTTTTCTTGTTGGACTTATTGAGCTTTCTATTCGTTGGTAAGCAAAGCTAAATGGTTGAATTCACCGCGGCGCTCTGTTCACGCTTTACGATATTCTTATCAGCAACGTTGGAATGTTTGCATTTTCCTCGTTCTTACATCTTTCAATCAATACTATTCAAGCACTATATTCTATTTTTTGTCAGCTTGTAATCGTTTACACCTGCTAACAGTCGTACGATATTATCTGATATAGAGAGTAGTAATTTTGTTGGACACGAAATTTCCTTGACTCCTGACAAGGAACATGTGTAATCAAATTTTCTCGAATCGTGGCAGAGTTTGCATGATGTCACTCGAGCGTGCTTCTCTTAGAATGAAAAGGGTTTCGGGCACAAAAAATCTTCGTCGCAAGTGTTACCATACTCGACTGATTTTTGACAGATGCTTCAAAAGATTCTGCGGAGTAACGCCTGATCTTTCTGACAAGGGAAGGGTACTTGGTCGAAGCGGCGTTTCCATGTGAGATGTATATTATGTTACAAGGCATGGAAGGGAAGGCTGATTCCAGATCAGCTTTCAATTATCTGTAAAGCACTTCCGGGGAAGTTTTGGGAATTTAAATCAATGATTAGACTTAGATAAAAATAGGTGCTGAGGTCTTTCCGGTGCTTGAAAAGAGTAATGACGGCATTTATTGGACCGAAGGTCTTTTTTATATAAAACGTCCTGAATAGTAAACATGGCCCCATTTGAGCTCACGCACTAAGGTTCTGAATGATTATATGTACTGTAGTGGTGCTTTCAAATTTTTGTTTCTAAAAATCTTCAGAACTCCCCTGCCAGAAGCGCTTTACAGATACCGAAACCAGCTTTGAAATCAGCATTTCATCTCTATAAAATAGTATACATTGGTATGGAAACTCCACTTTGACCAAGTATCCGTCTCTTATGAGATCCTTCAACTTTCCTTTGATGGCAAACATCTGTATATCAAGAAAGTATGGAAAGAAAATTTCTCAATTTTTTGCACTCACTGACCTGCAATGTACATAGGAAATCTTTTGAGCTTTGCATTTTCACCAGCTCAAAGTTGACGGATTAGCAGCAGACTTGCAACTTGTCTGCGCACTAGCACTGGTGGATTTGCGCGTAACGAAGATTTTAACACTTTCGCCATGAAAATCTCATTCTGATAAATATAATTTTAAGTAAATTTTCTTTCTTTCTATAATGCTGGCTCAGCATGATCGGCAATACATTCAAGCAGCGCATTCGTTATTTGGTCACTGTAATTATTGATAGTTTGAATCTCCTCTAGCATTTCGACCGGTGACTTGTTATTCAATATCGATCACCAAATTGTATACCGATAACAGCGTTAGATTTCCGTCTCAATTTTACACTGAACTGACAGTGCGTTAAGCGTATAAGGGAAAGGACATAAACGCGAGTTGATTTTGTTTTTTCGCAGTATTGGGGGTAGCCATTTTACCATATTTAAGAAAGAATTGCTCGCTAACCCATGATAAGTTTTATTTGAGCCGAATTAGATCAGGCTCCGATAACGGGATGATGAATGTGGGAAGTTATTGGATGGAAAAGGATTATCGCAAAGCAGTGCAGATATTTGATAAACATTGATAAGTTTGTTGAACTCCTACGCTTTTTTTTTTGAGCTCCTCTCATATTATCTGAACCGTGGCGCGTATAAGCTTCTCCACCTCTGTCAAAATCGGTAGTTGATGAGATTCATTAACACGTTGACGACCGTGTGCATCCGCGCGTATGCACGCCCAGACCACCTTTTAGCACTTTCGTGCATTAATTTATCATGTGTAAACGAAAAATTCTCAGGTAACTTCTATGCAGTGATAACACTGGTGTCCTGGTTGTCATATAGAACGCACGGCATTGTGGTAGCTTTCAAACAGTCCAAACCGCAGCCGTAGATCATCAGCCGATTTTGATGTGGTCAAAAATGGCTCGGTCGTCAACGTGTTAAACTGAGTTAGCCTAGCAGCACTTACTGCTGTGGGTATGGTCCTCAACTTTTTGACGGAAAGTGAATGATGTCGATATCAAAGGCACCGTTTGCCCCGATTGAGGTTTGTGAGAGATGGCTGATAATGTAAAGCGGAGAACCTAACTAGGTAGTCGCCCAAACCCCGCTGCAAAAGGTGAAGGAAGAAATTTGCTTCAGAAGGTAGGAGTAGGCCGCAGCGCCCATCATCGTGGATGGTCTGCAGATGACAAGTCTGAGATTGGGCGCCTAAAATCTGATACACAACAAACTACGGATTCGTTCAAGTGGCAATCCTAGATACAATAAAGCCCAATTTTGGATAGTCCTCAGACCCAACGCTGATGGGTGGCGCCGCCTGGGCCTCTTCTGCCTTTTTAATTCGCTTTGGAATTAAACTTGGGCGCGGAACTTGGGCATTTACTTAGGTAAGTTCCGCTAGTTTGAGTGGACGGTGCCTTTATTCATGTAATATCGGTCATATTGGTACAGGCTGTGAAAGTGTAGGTTGATGCACAACCGTAATGCTGTTAGGACACTTCCATACAGGATATTTCCATGCAGGATATCGGTGCGTACGACACGGCGGCGGTTTTTCTTAACATAAAATTCACTTTGAGATACACGCCTTTCTACTTGTTAGGTCATAGACTCTTTGAAAACACGCTCCCACAAAAGTCGAGTTTTAGTTGAACAAAGCAGGAGTTGCCGCTCAAAGCTCCTTTCAGCTTTCAAACCGAATCAAATGGGGTACTTGGTACCATTTGATTCAACTGGCTTGGCATCGGCAAAGACGGGGCTTCGTGACCTAATTAAGGCTAGGTAATGATCAGAGAGCACTCGCGCGAGAGAGACGCAGGTGCGTCACGGGCGCGAGCGGCCTCAATTAGATCACAAAATCCCGCCCTAATGGTGCCAATCCAGTTGATCAAAGGTTATGTCAAATTGGAAGTGTTGACAAAGCGCTGGAGCCTCAATTATTCATGCGTTGCTAAGCCGAGCGCTGCTGAAGTCATTTTTTGAGAAAAAAAACATAACTGTTAGTCATTAATTGAATGACTACTGATATGAAGCAAGAATGACAGGTGTACGACGTCCCAATGTCATTACAAACCACAAAAAAAGCTATACGGATTAACACATGCATCTTAAACAGACTATGCTCTTTATGGGATCTCTGTAATTGGTATCCACCTTGAGAATATTATAACCACTTGGTCTTGTGTCTATAGCCAGCTACTTATTTCTACTATGAAAGCCAACGGTAATAATCAATTAGTGACTTTTAGTTCTTTTATCCGTTCTTTTATCCCAAATAATTGCAATTGCTTAACAAAACCCATATCAATATTCTGGTGCGAATGTGGTCACGCAAAAGGGATTACCGTCTCTTCAGATAATTAGTCTCAAAGAAAAAAGGGCCAAAGAGAAAAATACAAAGCAATCTTCTTGACGGCATGTGAGCATTAGAAAAAGTATACGACATTCACGATTTGGCAAGGTTCCACGCATGTTAACTATCGCAAACTTTTGAAATATCAGGTTGTAGAAGTCTGCAACAAAATTTTTGGAATATCTTTTTCAAATATCAAACTTTGATATGTCATTTAAAAAAAATTTTGAATTCAATTCAAAGATGTTAAAAGCGAATATCATTTGTTGACATGCAGGGTGTCCCAAAAAATGTACCTACTGTTTAATTGTAAATAACTCTCTTGTAATAAAGTGTTTCGAATAGCTTTAGATACCATTTTGTAGAGCGAGGTTAAACTTAGAGCTCTTCATTGCTGTAGGATTACGATACGAACTTCGACAAGGATTTTAGGCCATTGGAGGCTATATTTTGTCTCGGAACAAAATCAAACAAGCCAAAAAGTCCTGTACTATTGTCAATGGCCGCAGATTTCGAATTTAGAGTTTCCGTTTTACTGTGATGCTTCTTTCCTGAGTTATCCCCGGTAAATCGTAATAACTCAATTCCCAGCATTTGTCAGAAATGTAATTACACCTCAAAAAAGCTGAAAACACTCGTCAAAAGTTGTTAGGTGGAACCAGCATCCGCGAAAACCCTAGTACACAATTCTACAGATTTTTTGAAAAAAGGTCATTAGGTGGTATATTTCACAATCTATATATATATATATATATATAAAACTCAATGTCTGTGAGGATGTTCGTTTAGTTGTTCGTTCGTTATAGAAACGCGCGCCACTGAACCGATCCGGCTGAAACTTCGCACACGTATATTTTCGACCCCAGCGGTGGTTTAGAGCTACTTTCCGCGGCGATTCGCCGGGCCATTCTATCAATTTATTGATTTGTTTACTCAAACCTAAGAAAATGAAGTGCCATCATGGCAACTGATCATTTTTACATATAAGCATGTAAGCAGGGGCGGTAAAGTCCATTTCAGTCTTAAAGTTGGTAGGGTGCGGCAGTTAGTCTGAAAGCGCTTTATGCGCATGTTAGAAGAAATCTGGAGGCGTAAGTTTACAAGTTCTGTTGGCTTAACTAACTTGAAGTATCGGGTGAGACCGGGGCCACCAGCTAGTGGTTCATATGCTGGAAGTTTGTACCATAATCCTACAGTGATAAAGATCGATCGATGATTCGCTTCATACTGTAAATCTAAGATCAACCTCGCTTTACAAACTGGTACCTAAATCTTCTTGAAAAACTTTATTACAAGAGAGTTATTTACGATCAAACAGTAGGTACATTTTTTGGACACTCTGTATGTATAGAGGCGACCAAGCCATAGGCCTAAGACATACCTTGCGCGATTCCGGTCGCTGCGCGATTTGGCACAACAGCGACTCTTCGTAATTAATTCGCCGTTAATGCGCTGCCTTTGCTCAGAACTTGCTCCGTTTGCAACAACTTACGCAAGCAACCCAAATATGCGTCCGAGAAGTGCGCATGATAAATTTATAGAAATCTAACAAATCGCCAAGTCGCGTGAAAGTGGCGATTCCGCCGAATCGCGTGAGATATGCCTTAGGCCTCGGATGGAGCACTCAGATCTCAATTTTCTACGGTAGCATGGTATGGTACAACCGAAACTGAATTGATTTCTGTCCTAACTTCACGACATACCCTTTCCAACCAACGAGAGGAGAATTTTGTATTGACCAAATTTTTCTACGAAGGAATATGGTGCCCCGAATCCCAATCTGTACAAATCCGAATGTCTGTTTGCCTGTATGGGTGTACGTACTTTTGGAATAGAAATTTCCATTTTGTACCGATCTGGACCAAACTTGGCACACATACCAGTGTCCCAAAAAATGTATCCACTGTTTGATTGTTAATAACTCTCTTATTATGAGGGCTTTCGAGAAGCGGTACGCGACATTTGGTAGAGCTGGCTGCAGCTTAGATTTGCAGTTTAGAGCGAATCGTCCATCTTTTTCCCTTACTGTAGGATTACGGTAGAAACTTGAAAGAGAGTTTTGGGCCCATATTTTGCCTCAGATAGGAATCAAAACAGCCTAAAAATTTTTACACTAGGCCAATTAGAGTTGCTGATTCTAACTGTAAGATTCCCAACTTATTATGATGCTTCACTGAAGAGTTATGCAAGGTAAGCATTTTTGCGGCCATTTTTTCAATATTCCTAAAAAGTGCAGTTACACCGTTTAGAAAGCTTCGCAATCTCGATAGTTGCGTATTGAACTCAGCGTCCCTAAAACCCTATTACACAAGTTTTCACATCTTTTTGAAAAGTTTTGAAAAGGCAGCTTTTTCCACAGTGGCACCATATGTCCAAGTTCTACCGCAATCCTACAGTAATGAAGAGCGGTCGGTGATTCGCTCTATACTGTAAATCTAAGGGCCGCATGTACTAACCTCCCCGCTGGGGAGGGGATCGCAGCTTAAAAGAAAGCTTTATATTTCGAAACTCCAGATACCTGGATTTCACGTTGTGTACCTATCCGTAAGTATTCCTACTACCCTTCACTATGAACATGTTGAACAGGAGCAAGAAGCTGTACGATCCGCATTTTCCAGCTTTTGTATGATCCCTGATGATCCCCGGCGCTTTTCTTTAAAGTCATTTTCCTTTCTCCGAAGTTAACGAAAACCTTCCAAAGTTGTACTGAACATCTAACACAACAGTGCTAAGCATGTTGCTGATGAGAACAAATGAGTTTTTGAAAAGTCGAATTTTTCGGTCAATCTCAAATTTCGACATGTGGATCATCGAAAATTTCATGACTCCAAAACATCATTTGTTCTTATCAGCAACATGTTTAGCACTGTCGGTTTAGATAATCTGCACAACTCTGGAGGTTTTCGGAGAAAGAAAAATGACTCTAAAGAAAAGCGCCGGGGATCATCAGGGATCATACAAAAGCTGGAAAATGCCGTTGGTACAGCTTCTCGCTCCTCTTGAACATGTTCATAGTGAAGGGTAGTAGGAATACTTACGGATAGGTAGACAACGTGAAATCCAGGTATCTGGAGTTTCGAAATATGAAGCTTTCTTTTAGGCTGCGATCCCCTCCCCGCGGGGATGTTAGTGCATGCGGCCCTAAGTTGAGCCAGCTCTACAAAATGGCGCTTACCGCCAGGGCTCGGCACAGGTGGCTTGCAAAGCAAGCTGGATATCGTTTTTGGGGGAAAAAGCAAAGGGGATATCGTTTTTGCGGAAGAGCATAACGCTGTCTTTCGATTTGCTGCCGGCGCGCTGCCGGCATGCCGCCAGCAAAGAAACAAAGGGTTTGTTTACAGTGAAGTGAAGATGAAATGGCACCAAAATAGGTGTGTAGATAGGCATTGGGGAGTTGGGATTATGTATGAAAAATTATGAGAAAAATTACGTGAACTAAGGGCATGGCAAACTTTTTTCGGGGTTAGGTGGCTTTCAAGCCACCTGGATAACCACCTGAGGTGGCTTAGCGCAAACAAAGTCATATAATTCATATTCTTCACATAATTTTTCCAAATTTTTTACATAAAAGTAATCTACATCCAATATTCCACGAAACAGCTCGTGTACCTCCCCAAACGCCCTCCTCCCCGCCTAGTTATAGCCCTCCAATTTATCTGGATGGCAGCGGCAAAGGTGCTCCAAGCTCGCGGTGGTGCGCGGCGGACACAGCATGCCGCCAACCCGGAGAATACAAACAATCATTAGTTCTTATCAGGGTCAAGCAAGGGGTGTGGCACACGATCGCTGGTTACGACCCCCCCCCCTGATTGCTGTCTTAATAAGACCCCCCCCCCCCCCCTCCTGAACTATACAGGGTGTCCGTAAAGTATGTATACACTGTTTGATCGTTAATATCTCTTTTCCCAAGAAGTCTTTTGCCTTGCTTCAGGTACCTGGGCTAGGTGCTTTAGGCATTTTGTAGAGCTGGCTTCAACTTAGATTTACAGTAAGAACGAATCACCCATCTCTCTTCATTACGGTAGGACCACGGTAGAAACTTGAAACATATGGTGTCAATGTGGAAAAAGCTGCCGTTTCAAAATTTTTCAAAAAAAATGTGAAAACTTGTGCAATAGGATTTTTATGGACGCTGAGTTCAATACTCAACTATTCACAAGATTGCGAAGCTTTCTAAACGGTGCAACCGCACTTTTTAGAAACATTGAAAAAATGGCCGCTACCTCTTACCTGGCATAACTCTTCAATGAAGCATCACAATAAGTTGGGAACTTTACAGTTAGAATCAGCAACTCTAATTAGCTTAGTGTACAAGTTTTCAGGCTGTTTTGTCTCCCTTCTGAGGCAAAATATGGCCTTTCATGGCACAAAACTTTCTTTCAAGCTTCTACCGTAATCCTACAGTAATAAAGAGAGATGGGTGATTCGTTCTATACTGCAAATCTAAGTTGAAGCCAGCTCTACAAAATGGTACCTGAAGCAAAGCAAAAGACGTCTTGGGAAAAGAGATATTAACGATCAAACAGTGTATACATACTTTACGGACACCCTGTATACCTAAGATAGCATTACCAGAGTTGAGGAAGAGGTCAGGTACAAGTCTTTCGAAACCCCCCCCCTCCCATGAAAGCCCTCAAACGACCACTTCTTCCTCCTCTTAACCTCTGGACCTCAAAGTGTGATATTCTGGAGGACACCATCTTTTTCTAGAGAGTTTTCAGATTTCTGAGAGCTGTACGCCCGATTTTCTGTGACTGCACTTTACAATCACACGTAATTTGACGGCTGATTTTGATCTGAATGGGCATATTATCGGTGGGGCGTTCGGCTCCAAATTTCTAATGTAGCAAGAAGAAGCTATGTACTCAATAGATTTTGAAGGTAAGTTAAGGGGGTGCGGCACACCCCTTAAAAGCTGCGGCAGCCGCAGCTTTTAAGCACCCCATTAACTATATCAAAAAAACATTTTCAGCGGACAGTATTTATATGAATCGATAGCCTAAACCTTGTAGATTCCATAGGACTGTTTGGAGCCTGATTTGTCTTCTTAGCTCTAAGTAATATTTGGTGAAAGCACAGCGATCAAAAGCGAAAAATGGGAAACACGAGATTTTGGTTGGCTTCTAATTCCACAGTTTGCAGGTCTTCTGAAGCGGGATTCCTGAGGTGGACAAAGAAGGAGTAGTGCTTTGTCTTGAGTGCAAAAACAGATAGCTAATTCACCTTTGAAACAAAGTTAACCATGTTGGAATTTGACCATTTCATTTAGGTAGCCTAGTATCTTGAATCTTCAAAATTCGCTCACACCTTATCTACAGGGGTTAATTGACATGCTGATTATGGATATGATACGAATATCATGTTATCACTATTATCAGATTACCCAACTACGACCCCCTCCCCTTTTGACTCCTCAATACGACCCCCCAGGTGTGGCGTGCCGCACCCCACGCTTGACCCTGGTTCTTATTCCCTATTTATTGTCGGTTTTGTATTCTATTTCATTCTTTATGTTTTCATGTTTGATTTGTTCGTTAGCGTGTCAAGGGGGATGTCCTACTTTTGTGGCGAAGTCAAGGGGGACTTAGTTTTTTGCATTTTCAACTAGCCACCTCGAGCTGAGCCCTGCTTACCGCTTCTCGAAAGACCTCATAATAAGAGAGTTATAAACAATTAAACAGTGAATACATTTTTTGGGACACCCTGTATACTTCGGACGTCTTAGGCTGCCCTTTTTATAGATTTCTTAGAAGTTACACTTACGAGGCTGGGATTTGACACTGAGCATGCTGATTACGAAAATATTACTGATAAGGCCGAGTGGAGAAGAATTTGGCAGGTAGTAAGAACACAGGAAGAACTGGCTCATGTAGGTGACGAGTTGAATATAAAATCATGGAACAACCTAATATTAATCGATACTTATTAATAGCGTGTGTTGAGTAATAGTATAATAGTTACCGCAGGTCAATGGGAATTACTATAGATTTTTTCTATTTTTCTCGCTCGAACTAAGAATTGCGAAAGGAAGCTGTCTTGGTTCCATCTAGTTTTATCTCGTTACTACCATGACTACATGAGTAGAAATTAGAAGTTTCAATGCAATTTCGACTAGTACGCCTGAGAACACTGCTATTGTTACTCTCACCTTCTCTCATAGCTAATTCATAGTTCATTACAGTTTTGGCCTTCCAATGTTCCACGAAGTAAGTCCCTCACAAGGATTTATATGGAACAGCGCTATCATCGCTCGGTTCGTACTTCACTTCAATGTCACTGAAATAATTTGTGCGAATTCTTTCCTTTTTAGAAATCTACGCCTCCATCGTCGAAAAAACGAGAGCGAAGTGAACCGAGGATGGCCTTAGTGGACAACTCTGAGTAAGTCGGCATTGAAATCATGTAAGACGTAATGAATTTTTTAGTGGTATCACAACAAAGATAGAGGTTACTGAAACTGTGGAGGAAAGCACATTGAAGGATCTAATTGATAACGATCAAGAAGAGTGCGAACACCTTCAAAGACATCTACCGCGGTCGAAGGGGGAGTGGGAACACGCGCGAGATGTACAGCTTCAGGTCTAGTGTTCATAAAGCTTATATACTAGTACTTCGAAAGTTTTGTCTGACTTGCAGATTTTCAAATGAAAATCTGCAAATCAGGCAAAAATAATGAAAATGAAAATACTATGATTTTTTCTAAAGTCAACATTACTATAATAGAATGCTAATTTGAGGGAAGTTTTTGCTATCGCAAAAGTAATAGTACACATAGAAAGTAAGTGATAGGGAATAGATTATGGAAAACTTTACAAAGTTTTCTTCAAAACCGTCCCCTTCAACCCAAATTAATATAGGCAGACGCAACTGTAAGAATGTTTTTTGCTTGTCGTAGATGAACAAAGCTAACTTGCTAACGGCCTCTGCTTGCTCTTGCATTACTCTATCATACATTATTGGATACATTTCTTGTCGCCCTGCGTGGATTGCAGAATAGCTAAGAAACATATGTTTCCATCAAGACATATTTTGGAAGTAAGCGAATTTTTACGTGGAAGTAAAAGTGTTTTTATATTAGCCCATCACCCCTTACACAAAATTTATTTACATAGGTAGTTTCATGGAAATTGTAGAGATTTTGTTGAATTTCTTCTTGAGCATGACTGCATTTTGGCAACTTGTACTTTGAGACTCTCAATCATAACTAGACAGTATCCTCAAGCGATATGGTAAGCATTAAAAGCGAGAAAAGATCTTTTGAATAGTGTTTCTAATACCGCATAAAGTGCGAAACTAAAAATCGGACAGAAATTTTCGGGAGAGCCTAACCCATATGTAGAGGTATTTTCCGCCCGAATTACGACACTAAAACCTTTGATCTTTTATTAAAACATGCCTTCCTGCCTCAACTCATTGCTGAAGCCAGCGTCCAGGCAAACTAGACACATGGGGGACTGTACGTGGAAACTGATTTTGTAGTCTTGAATATCAGGAAAGAATACTAACTTGGATTCCTTTACTGAATTAAGGGATACACATTTGGAACAAGTTTGAAACGCTGATTAAATATGCTGTTTCTAGCTGATGAGTGTCATTCTGAAGCGAATTTTGAAATGCTATTGTGAGTAAGTGACATACTTTTGAAGATGCTAAGACGACCTAAGTAGGAACCTGCTTGGAAAAAATTAATAGGACGTTGAACTAGCATAAAACAAGTCTTTCGATCTTGGAAGGGAGCATTATGCTATCGCAAAAACACCTAGACGAAGACAACATAGCATCATCCAGTCGTTGAGCATGCAAACTTTGCACAGAAAAGGGCCCATAACTCGCTTCAGAATGCTGAAAAAACCATATATGGAATCAGCATTTCAAGCTGATTCCACTATGTGTAGCATCTCAAAAGGCGAGGGTAAGTTAGTATCCTTCTTTTTTAAGACGCTGCACAAGCAACAGCGCAAACGATGCACTCGCGGCTTACATAGCCATCTCCATGCCGGACTCCCCTACCGTATTTGGCGCACCACCTGCATGGCGCACACGTACCGCGTGAAGCCCGCCGTCCTTGTGACGGACCCCCGCGCAGTACCCTGCGCCTATGCAAGCTATCCGCTATTTAGGCATTGGGGACAGGTGTCTTGACGCTGTTTTCAACTGAAATACACAGAAGACGGAGACAAGAAGACTTCTCCGAATGTCATGATAGAAGGGGTGTATTGGCTGAGAAGCTACCCTCCTTTCACGGGACCCGCGCAGTACACGCACCACCCTTGCCCATATCCCGCGCAGAAGGCTGTAACTTGACGTAGAATGATTTACAGTATCACAACATTCGGAACATTTCCTTTCTTCCCGTTATGATTCGAACCAGAGCTCGGCACCGATGGTCTAGAAGCAGGCTGGACTTCGTTTTCGGGAAAAAAGCAAAAAGGATATCGCGGGCGAACACCCCGATAAACGAGGAACGAACACCTAAGTAAGGCACCACCTCCGCGGACTGCTGGTCCCAACACGATGCACAACAGTAGGACGAAAGGACCAGCAGCCCGCGGAGGCGGTGTCGAATTGAGTTGTTCGTTCCTCTACCCGGATATCGTTTTTGTGGATCAGAAAAAACAACAACTAGGTTTTCTTAGTCGAGGTTTCCGATTTTGGTCAGAGGGGACCTTGTAGAATTTGACGAAAGTCGGGGGTTGGGGTCGAGCTTCGTTTCCAAAAACCTAGAAGCGGACTCGTACCGGGTCCTGATCCGAACTCGAGCACTGACTTAAAAAGTTCACTTTGGTATCAAATCAAAATCCATCCACGTGATTTTGCCCAGACATTATCTTATATTAGGCAAATGAATGAGTCAATTGCACTGCGATATAAAACAAACTGTTTTAGATGTCTGATGGAATCAAACAAAAAGGAGCAGTGTTCCGCATGGGAGATCATTTATATGGATTCGACACCATCCGTGATCTGTCTTTTCAAGCTGCTGATAATGTCGATAGATTTTTTGGTAGAAAACCGCGTGGTGATTCCGAATACAAATCACCCTACCATTTTCTACACGATTATCTCCAAGATTACGGAAGGGGATTCTTCAAATCTTCGCTAAGCCGCTCAGCCTACGATCTCTCAGAATGGAGTAGACGCCATCTGGAGACGCCAAGCGTGGGTAGCCCTTTGAGTCTGTCTGGATTTGATTTGAACAATATGGACAACGGAACGAGGGAATACTTACAGAAGATCAGGCAGCATAACATTGCTCTTGAACGTGACTCTTCCTATCGGGAGCGATCATACAATCCTTACGCAGAGTTACATGACTCTTCCTATCGGGAGCCATCATACAATCATCCTTATAACAACCCAGAGTTACGTGACTCTTCCTATCGGAAGCCATCATACAATCCTTATAATAATGCAGAGTTAAGTGACTCTTCCTATCGGGAGCCATTATACAATCCTTATAATAACGCAGAGTTGAGGCCCAATTCCACTATTTACGAAAGGGATGATCGCAACTCAACGCATTGGCAAAATGGCTTCGATAGAGATACACCCATCAGGCCCTTATCCTCAGCATCTCATTTGTCGTCATCTATAGGAGCTTCAAGCATGATCCAGTTACCAACCTATATAGCGAATGATCCTAATAGTCTCAGCAATAATTTGCTTCCCACTTATTTATCTATGAACTCTCTGAACACAAATTACGAATGCAATCAGCATCTAGTAAGGAACTATCACGACCCTTCCGACGACAAATCGACCTTTTTGCTCTTGGACGCGGATGTCAAGCCGCTTGCTCCAATGCTTCAGGTTCAAGACACCATCAAAAGCATGACATCCTCGAGACACTCCACAGCTGAATACCTTTCCATTGACCGTGAACTTGAGCTTCGCAGCGATCTGCGAACGCCGATCAGTCCGTATTCAGACGCTTATTGGAGCCACAGAAGAACCGCGCTTGACAGTAGAGAACTGGCACAAAGAGTAAGTGAGCTATGCATCATGTAGATCTATCTTTATTCTCATATTTTCTGGTGTTTTTGCATCTCCGAAGAACATCGAAACGGATATTCGGCATTTCGCCCATTTAAGCACATCATCACTATATTCCCAAAGCGTAGCAAGTTAATTTACCTAGACTAATTCGAACTGATCTGAGTCACATCCAGTATTCATTCCTGGATTTTATGCCTATTTTCAGGTGACAGCCCAAGACATCGAAAGTTATGCTGGCACTGGAACAGTCAACAGTGGCGAGATACCCGAGCAGCGTTACGATCCGTATGCGACCAAAAAGGTATCTGCTAAAGAAGCATACATAAAGTATCCAAACACTCCCTGCCCGTTTTGAGCCGGGGAAGCGCATCGAACCCGAGATGTCCGATAGCGAGACGCTGCTTCCTCAACCATCGCTGTACTCGGAATCAGATGCCACTCTCATGCAAGATGAATCGCTGCATTATGATGTGAGTAGGGCAGTAAGTTGAAAAGAAAAGTTGTACACCAAATTTATTCCGGCGATGAAGGGCTTCCACGTCTCGTCGTAAATGATAAGAACACAATGAGTCACAAAGTGTCAAACAGTCAGCCTAAGCTTCCGTGATAGACTATTTTTATGCAGAAAGATGGAGAACCGTGTCTATCTGCCAATATTGAATCATCATAATTGGGTTGATGCGCTGGTGCCCCGTCATTTACAAATGCGTCTGACAGGGCCAGCGCCGCGCAGTGCAATCGCACATCTACGCGCGAGCGCTACCGTACACGCAGCGTACGGTAGCGCACAACATCGCGGGCCTTGATTATCAATGTACCTCGTAACTTTCCGTTTTTATAACAGCGGATTATTCTCATTCTCAATCTCCTTTTCTCGCTCATATGCGATCTGCCTCGATACCGTATACGATTTTTTTCGCAGCTAAGGAAAGAGGCACGAAATATTTGAGCTTTCTTCTCATGACATCTTTCACTTTATCCAGGCCTTCTTCGGGTGGCTCTTCCGGATGTCATGATTCACTATATCGACTTGTGTTTCGGCGGATATAATCGTATATCGTTTAGATTTAAGTGAACAGCACCAACGCGCCGTTTACTCAAACAGTTCTCTCAACCTATACGATATACGATTACACCTCACGATATGCAGCTTTAGCCGTAAGGAGAAGTCGTTCTCAGAATTCTCAAATGAAGTGATTTAGGTTACATCTTCTTTTGAAAGATATCCAATTAAATTTTATCTTCCATTCGCGCGGTGATACTTTGAGAGATCTCAGGAAGCACTGAAGTAATGTTTCAAACAGGAAAAGCTCAGAAACTTGGAAGCAGGACAGAGAATAAGCTAAGAAGCAGGAAGAATAGCCAAAACAAGGCTACGCCGCTTTACGCGGCATGGTTCCTGCACGTTGCAGCATACGGTGGCGGTCGCGCGCAAGTGTGTGACTGCACGCGGCGCTGGACCGTAGGCACCCATCATACTGCGCCAGAAAAACCCAAAAAAGCCGAAAAAGCCCGAAAGAGCCCAAAAGAGCTGGTTTGCAGAAACGAACTTCTGGTAGACTTCTGACATTATTTTGATGTGCGGACGACAGAAAATGAAGCAAAAAGACTCGGCTTCGAAATCAACACACATGCCTTAGCGTCAAAACGGAAGGGGCGTTTCGGCTTTTTTGGGCTTTTTCGTGCTTCTTTGGGCTTTTTGGGCTTTTTAGGCGACGTATGATGTGTCCCTTAGATGCATTGTAAGTGCAGAGCGCGCGCATCTGCAAACCTGATTTTGTGCCATATCATTGCGTTTTGATTGTTGACAAGACATTTGTTTGTGTAAGCATATTTTGGGCCATCCCTTGCCTGTCGGACCAGTTGGGGCAGGTAAACTATGATATACCAATAGGCCCTATTCAACTATAACGCACCAGCTATAACGTATTCGTCACAATAATGCGCGCTGAACTTCCCTCTTCGGCGACGTAAAGTCTTTTATCAATCGCGGTACCGCACATTCTCTTAGGTAAGGGGTGAGCCAGAATGGGCAACGTATATACACAACATATGCGCGCAATGTGACCCAACCCTAAGCCCCAGCATGCTCTGGATGCTCTGTGTACGAGATGTTTTCGTATTCGGGCTGCTCGCGTTCAGAAAATTGTTGCGTTTTATAAACGTAAAAACAAGGGAAAGTGAGCTCGATGGCGTTCTTTACATGTGAGCACAACCCAGAAGCTTCAAAGATGATACACTTCGCAGTACTGCTTTCAAGAAACCCGAGAAAATGGTTTTGCTTTCACATGGCATTAGCGCAAATGCCATGTGAAAGCTTTGGAGCAGCGGGCAAGAGGCGAAGTGGGCCGCAAACGTGCAAAGAAGAAATAACAAATCTGTTAAATATGGCAGAAGATCTCTGCATCTCATTAAAACAATGTAATATCACTTATAATAATGTTCACCCTGATCGTTCCTGTTCTCTGTTATATATAGCAGTGGAAGCCACTTACCTATATTTGAATGGGCAACACCTTTGATTGATTTAACGAATATCTCGTCTAACTTCTCAGACAATCAAAGGCTCTCAGCCGGCCCCACCAAAAGCGCCGAACAAGCCGCCGTTGCCTTTATTGCCTCACTGTCGCTTCCCGCTGAGAAACCTTGCTAGAACTGGCAGCGAGCGGGCTGCCAGTTCTAGCAAGGTTTCTCAGCGGGAAGCGACACTGAGGCAATAAGGCAACGGAGGCTTACTCGGCGCTTTTGGTGGGGCCGGCTGAGAGCCTTTGATTGTCTGAATTTTTGGAAAGAAGTGTCAAAGCTCCTACTCAGATAATCGCCGGGGGCAGGCGGTCCGCAAACTCGCGCTTTTCTGCAGGCGGTCAGCAGGATTTCGGGGCGTGGCCAAATCTTCAGCGGGCGGTATTTGCGTTTTCTGCAAGCGGGCATCAATACAAAATTTTCTGCAAGCGCTCGTCAAACAATCTCTTTCAGCGAGCGCTGGCCAAACTTTCAGCAGGCGCTCAGACTCTTTTTACGCAGTTTCGGGCGTACGCCGAGAAAAGATGAGACTCTACTCAGATAATCGCCGGGGGCAGGTGGTCCGCAAACTAGCGCTTTTCTGCAGGCGGTCAGCAGGATTTCGGGGCGTGGCCAAATCTTCAGCGGGCGGTATTTCCGTTTTCTGCAAGCGGGCATCAATACAAAATTTTCTGCAAGCGCTCGTCAAACAATCTCTTTCAGCGAGCGCTGGCCAAACTTTCAGCAGGCGCTCGGACTCTTTTTACGCGGTTTCGGGCATACGCCGAGAAAAGATGAGACTCTATGTGGCAGAGGTGCCATCGATGGTTCTATTACCCAAGTTTGGGGTACTTTCTTCCAGCGGAAAGTACCTGGGGATTGCGCGGTCCTCCACAAAGGACCGTGCGGCTCCCAATAATTTTGCATGTTTTCGCGGAATGTCCGCGAGAATGCGGCCAGTGTGCCGCAACTTATGTATAGAAAAACCGCTATGGATCTTCGAGCGTTCGTCTAAAAATTGGCCAAAATTATTCCAAATTTCTGCAAGCGGACCACAAAAAATCAGCGAACTATTTTTCCGGTGCCCGCTTGCTCCAAATTCGCATGGCCGCTTGCCCCCGGCGATTATCTGAGTATGTGGCAGAGGTGCCATCGATGGTTTTATTACCCAAGTTTGGGGTACTTTCTTTCAGCGGAAAGTACCCGAGGGCTGTGCGGTCCTTCAAAAAGGACCGTGCGGCTCTCAATAATTTTGCATGTTCTCGCGGAAAATCCGCGAGAATGCGGCCACTGTGCCGCAACTTATGTATAGAAAAACCGCTATGGATCTTCGAGCGTTCGTCTAAAAATTGGCCAAAATTATTCCAAATTTCTGCAAGCGGACCACAAAAAATCAGCGAACTATTTTTCCGGTGCCCGCTTGCTCAAAATTCGCATGGCCGCTTGCCCCCGGCGATTATCTGAGTAACCAAATGCGTCATTGCGTACCTCGTACTCAGACAATCGTTGGGGACAGGCACCGGAAAAATAGATTGCTGATTTCTCGCACCCCGCTCGCGGATTTTTTGCAAAGCAGTCAGGACTTTTCGGAAGACCGCTTGCTGAGCCAGCGGATTTTTGAGAGACCGCCTGTTGAATTTTTTTCGCTCTTATCTTTTGCAGAATCTTGCTGAATCTCTGAGGAATCGAGAACTCAGCAAGCGGTCTTCCCAAAAGTCCTGATTGCTTTCCAAAAAATCCGCGAGCGGGGTGCGAGAGATCAGCAATCTATTTTTCCGGTGCCCGCCTGCCCCCGGCGATTGTCTGAGTAGTGTGACAAAAATGACTCCTTTTGTCTCGATTTCTTACGGCTCGTCATGGTGCCACCATCACGAGCATGCTTCAATTTACACTTAGGGCCGCATGCACTAACATCCCCGCGGGGAGGGGATCGCAGCTTAAAAGAAGGCTTTATATTTCGAAACTCCAGATACCTGGATTTCACGTTGTTTACCTATTCGTAAGTATTCCTACTACCCTTCACTATGGACATGTTGAAGAGGAGCGAGAAGCTGTACGACGCATTTTCCAGCTTTAGTATGATCCCTGATGATCCCCGGCGCTTTTCTTTAAAGTCATTTTTCTTTCTCCGAAGTTAACGAAAACCTCCAAAGTTGTGCAGATTATCTAAACCGACAGTGCTAATAAGCATGTTGCTGGTAAGAACAAATGATGTTTTGAAGTCATGAAATTTTCGATGATCCACAGGTCGAAATTTAAGGTTTACCGAAAAATTCGACTTTTCAAAAACTCATTCGTTCTCATCAGCAACATGCTTAGCACTGTTGTGTTAGATGTTCAGTACAACTTTGGAAGGTTTTCGTTAACTTCGGAGAAAGGAAAATGACTTTAAAGAAAAGCGCCGGGGATCATCAGGGATCATACAAAAGCTGGAAAATGCGGATCGTACAGCTTCTTGCTCCTGTTTATCATGTTCATAGTGAAGGGTAGTAGGAATACTTACGGATAGGCACACAATGTGAAATCCAGGTATCTGGAGTTCCGAAATATAAAGCTTTCTTTTAAGCTGCCATCCCCTCCCCAGCGGGGAGGTTAGTGCATGCGGCCCTTAGACTTGAAATGGCCCGTAGTAATTGTCTCAGGCAAAGAACTGAACCCCTAATTTCAAATTCGCTAATTAAAACTATGACACTCCATCCTCCTATGTTTTAGAAAGGGAACTTGGACTGGCGGCTGACCGTCCGCTCAACTGCCCAAGTAACGCTGCTCCGCTGCTCTAAAACAAGTGTGGGGGAAAGGTCAGCTGCCTTAGATAGTGTGTAAAAGCTGAGAACTGGAGAAGATCCCTACTCTGCTCGCGAGTAACTTATGGAACACGAAAGGTGACATAATGCTGAACGATAGTGCGCGAAACTACACATATTCGGCGGCTGCGGATGGAAAGAATCGACGAACAGCTGATTACGCTATGGGAGAAGAAGACAAATTTTTCCTTTACTTTCCCTCGCAGAGGATGCTTCAATTTTTGAGAAACTGCGCTCAAGAGATTTTATCTCTTTATACTTTCAATGCAATGCATTTTCAACAAAATTCGTGTTAGACTATTGTAATTTCGTCCTGTTTGTTGGAATGACGGAGGTTTACCACAAGTATACAAAGAATGACCTATTACTCCCAAAGGTTACGGATACTTGAACAGGACTTCGCTTCCCTAAGGGCTATACGTCGCCTCAGAAGATGATATCGTCTATTCCCTACAGTATAGTGGGCGGAGCTTTGCCGACGTTTGCCAACTTAGATATCCGCGTGGCAGTTTTTGATAGCGAGAGAGTACAAAAACTAATGCTTTAAAATGGAGATTTAACAAGTTTTTCAACGTGCTACAATGTCTGCAGGGCCACGCCCGCTATGCGCATGGGAATCGCCTATACAAAGTTTACAAAAACTTGAGCAGGGCTTTGCCTCTTCAGGTACTGTACGACGCCTCCGAAGGTAATGAAAACAACTTCTAGACTAAGCTACTTTAGCTACCTACTCCTGACTCCGAACATACAATTAGCACTTTATCGTAACGTCTCGCTAAGAAGTCTACCAGTTGTCTTCTAACAGCAATTTCTTGATAATCTTAGAAATCGTGGTTACACTGTTTAAGAACATTTAAAATTATGTGCACAGTTAGTAGGAAGGTAGAAACTTCTGCGCATTGTTTTGGAAGACTTTAGCCTGATGTTAATAAGAGGCAATCAGGTGAACCTAAGCTAAAGGTAGCTCTTCTGAATATTATACAAATGTCAAAACTTCAAAGCAAGTGAGCTATAAACAATCGAACAATGGAGGACGTGACATGTAAGACTGTGTTAGAATTTCGAACAATTTTCACTAAAATTTGGGGGAAAATTTTTTGAGAAGGTTACTCAACAGCAGATAGAATTTTTTTCAAATACCTGACACATCACATATCAGAGGTGCATCTGTTTACACAACGAGCTCTCTTCTCCCATTTCCCACAAAAAAAGTAATCAATTATGGGATAGTTCTGTTTTCATCGCACATGCTTGTGGTTGTTTAGTTTTCCCCGTCATCTTACGTCTGAGCTCTTTTCCTCACTTTTGGAACAGAAATCCTGTCATCTACCAAGCAAATTTGTCGACTCACAGTACACTACTGGATATTTCATCTTCATCAAAACTCTGCTTGAATTTAGGTGGATACGCTGGCCTTGTCACCAGAATTGGAGGAGACGCACCTAAATTCGCACGTCTCCTCTGTGCCCTCAGTTGCCTATACCATAAAGGACATCGAACAGCAGCGGAAGGCTGAGGCCGAGCTTCTACTGCGGGATATCCAGAAAACACATCGTGCTCTTCAAGAACAGATAGACCAGTATGAAAATGCAGCTTGGCTTAGGGTAGGCTTTTTATCGGCTATCTTTGAGTCAAACTGTTAAGATCGCCTGTGAAAAGCGTAATTTAGAAGACAAATGATGATGCGGCTCCTACTACAACGGCTAACAAGGCAATAGCAGCGGAAAATACCACATACAACATCAGAGATATCTCTAACAAAGGTACCACGTACAACACAACCTCCGCCTCTACGACAAAGGAAGTGTCTGGAGTGACTAAATATGCCCCTCCTCTCGGTACTGTTACGTCCCACTTAATTGCATTAAACTAAGATCTCTGTTATAGGCACAGAGTACACTGCATCTGGAGCGGCGACCTCTACCTCCACCAAAGCTGGAATGACTGTAAGCCGCGTAGCATCTGCCAAAGAAGAATTGCATCGCCACGGACTCACTGACGAAGGGGTCACAAAAGAGACCTTTCCCAAGGAGACGACTTATAACAAAGCTCCTTCAAAAGAACCATCATATAAGGAGCGCGTATACGACACAGTCCCCTCGAAAGAAAGCTATTCCAAGGGAAAGACGTACGATATTAGCAATGAACTGTACAAGGAGTCGTATCCGAAAGGTGTTGTTTATGATCGCGTAGCTGCCAAAGGAAAATACCGTGGAGCAGTGATCTACGACGATGTGGCTGACGAGAGGAACCTCTACGACACTGTTGCTGATGATCGTAAAAAAATCTACGATGATGTATACGACACCAAAGATGTAGGTATAGGTAACGCGTTCAGCACTTTGCTCAAGGGTGTACACAGTCAGAGGATCCTGTTAGCCGTCTTCGCTTCATTCTAACAAGGGGAGCAGTTTAGTAGGGCTGTATTTCGACCGAATCCGGGTCCGATCCCAATGTAAATCGATGGCAATAATGGTATCAGGCTTGTAAGCATGGTATCATAATTGTCATAGCGCGCTACACTTGATCACTTCCTCGATCCAATTTGGATTCGATCCAGACACAGCGGATTTGTTTTGGTAGATCCATTACACATGAGTGCGAATGAGAAGAATCAAGTATTTGATACGAGTTTTGGAGGATTTATCAGCTTTCGGCTCAAATGATGACGAGTTCAGTTTGTTGATGCCATAACCTTTTTCTCTAATTTCGACTTTCCGCAATTCATGACAGTAGTACTGAACACTTGATGTACACATATTAAGCAATCAGATTTTAGTGAATGATGGCCAGCAGCCCTGGCAATTACCACTTCATTGAAGGCACCGTCCACTCAGATTCTCGGCTTCCATGTTTTTGTCGTTCCGGGATCTTCTCATGTACCTGATTCCGAAATCCGAGAATCCGCGAAAACCCCGACAAACCCTGTTTCGGAGACCCGCAGGGCAAGTTTTGCGGAACGGTGATTGGTAAGGTCCGCTCAAATGGGCGGACGAACGCCACGCCCACTCAAAGGGGAAGAGTCAGCGGCAAATCCGTTTTCTCGCTTCGGAAGCAACTCTGGCAGCGCGAGTGGGCAAGTATACAGCTGGGGGCCACGCTACTGTTAAGCATCAAAATCTCATCGACCACATTTTGGGTGGACGGTGCGTCTAAGCGCTAGGCACTACCGTATCAGATTTGTGCACATGATGATTGAAAAAAACTGTGGCGTCGGAAACAAAATGCAAAAACTGCTTGCGATTTGAGTTTAGACATGCACCTTTGCACTATATATGAGAGCGCTCGTGCTTTACTATACTATCACAATAGGACACACTGCAGTGTTTTTACACCATAATTTTTCAGATAGGGTTTCCGCAGCTTAAAACCAGTTTTCAAATCAGCATTCATCGCTGACTTCAGCAACATCTATCCCTTCTATTATGGAATGGTCACTTCGATTAAAGAGGCATTCCTTAGAAGTTTGAAGGCGCCGTCTACCCAAATCATTGACTTCCAGATTTTCCTCATTCCCACATCTTTTCGAGGCCTAAATTCAAATTCAACATCAGCACCAAAAAATCTTTATGGAGGTCTTGTTCACGAGCCCTGCTACGTCAAAACGCGTCAAGGAAAATCAATGGGTGGGCGGAACAAACATGTCGCCAAAAGAGGAGGAGGAGCTACCTTTAGCGAATCCGTCTTCCGAGGCAATTTTCTTGCTCAGGAAGCAACGTTTGGCAGCGCAAGCTGGGCAATTTATAGTTGGGGGCCCCGCTATCGTGGGAGATTAGAACTACCTCACTTTGGTTGGACGGTGCTTTTGAGCGAGCGCAGAATGGTACCAAAGCGGCTCAAGACATTATGGCAAGAACAAGCCCAACGATCAGTCAGTGTGCGCATTTTTAGGAGCATCCTGCGTTATATCTGATGACGTGCATTCGAAATCCTGATTGAGTGAAGCACTAAAAATTGAGTATTCTGCCCTGCAAAAAAAAACTTCTGTGCTTTTCTGTTTCCTCCCTCCGCTCGAAAATCGAGAAGCGCACATGACCTTTTGTGAGACAGCGTCTAGGTTTACTGATTATTATTGTTCCCTGTGTAAAGATTGTGAGATCCGAGACAAACTTCGTAGCTAAAGATTCGGCTTCAAGTGCAGCCTATACAGCGCTGCCATATTTGGGGATTCTCTTGTATGGCACTAGAAGACTGTTTGAACTTCAGAGTTTCAGAGCTGGCTATAATTTTATTATATTAGGTAAAGTGTTCGGTCTTTCTCGAAGCGCGATTCATAGAAATAAGCTTTGAGTATACTTTTTTGTGCAGAAGACTGAATCATAATCATAAGACTGAATCACAAGCAGTCTGGATATCACTCCTTACACAAATTTCATTCAGCATAGTGCAGAGTACCTTCAGATCCATTACGCGCATGGGGCCCTCGTTATGTCTGAGCCGGTGAAGCGACCTTTGGCTGTCTCTCCGCCCACAACATATGACCAAATAGCAAAGGAGAGGTACGGTACTTTTGGTATGCAGAGAAAACTCAACGTTCTGTTCTATAGAGACCTGGAGGAACTGCACTACGCAGAAACGGATCTATCGAAATATAAAGACGATGAGAATGTCTACGAGGAGATCAAGGATCCAGAAAAACCAGGTAGCTAATATTGATACGTTCTGGTAAGAGTAGGTCGATTTGCCGACCGTATTGCATCATGACATTACGGTCGTGCAAATCGTCTTCCATACAGGAATGCAGTCGCTTTGACAAGCAGGGCCCGAAACAAAAGTAAAAGTCTGGATTACATTTCCAAAGCAAAACCGGAAGGGGTTATTGCAAACATATCCCAAATGCATATCTGACGTCATAGACAAGCTCACTTCATCGAGTCAGTCTTCTAGAGATTAACTAAACCAGTCTTGACTTCTTAGACCTATTTGAAACATAACGTGACTTATGGAATGCTCTGTCGTGTTCGTTCACCAGCGCACAAAAGATGCACTAAACAAAGGACTTTTCCACGACGCACAGGCAATTACATGACGCCGATTTTGGACTATGTACTAAAAGTTATTATTTACAAAGGTTTTATGTGAACAGTTCCAAAAAATCATGTGCCAGTAAAACCTTTATCAGACTAGTGATTAGTCGTATTACAAAACGCCTATGACGACTTAGGCGCGTACGCATCAGCATCACTGCAAATTCACTTGAACTTCGACTTTCAAAATCTCTTTGAAAATCCGCTCTCAGCCTCTGAAGCGACACTGGATAAGGGGCGGGGCTTGCGATGCCTTGGTCCTCTAAGGAGCCCATAATTATAACGAGCCCGGGTATGCCTGGCAGGCACATCACTTAGGTGCAAGAATATGGCTCGTTTAAGAAACTTCCACCCCCCCCCCCTTCCGGCTTTTGGCTAGTTGGCTGAGGCAACCAACCCTTCCCAGTCGGCGGAAATCTTTTGACCAGTCCTTACAGCGGTTCCAAGGCCGAGCCATGGAAACCTCTTTTTTGACAGCTTCGAGAGATTTCAAGATTTTGGACTCTGCGCAGAAGTTAGAAAGGGATGGAATGCCGCAGTCCTCACCTTGTACAGATTCATGCATGTTTTCAAGAATTAGATGCTCGAAGGAAGCTTTCATCGTAAACCATAACGTTGAGGTAGAGATTCTGCTCTAATTTTCATTGTGGAGGAGAAAGGCAAGCTTTATATGGAGATCTGTGAGATTTTTGAAGGCTAATACAAGTGTTGTAATGCAAGTCTGGACAGTCATATCTCACAGTTCGCTTAGGATTGAGTGAGAGTAATGAGTAAGTAAAAAGTAAGTAGTAATAAGATTAAGTAAATAAAAATAAATATTAGTGAGTAAAAATCGATAACATGGAACTAATCAAGACTTATCTCAAGATAGTAAGAAGGATAATCTCTAATCAACTTCACTGATATGTCAGTAGCACGAAAACATAGAGAAAAAAGCGGCCGAAAATCAGCGAAGAACATTTCAAAATGCGCTTTGATTTTTGTGATCAGGAGATTGAAAACAAGGCATAATAGCAAGCTATCTCTACATGATTCACAAAAGAGAGTGCAAAATAGGCTTGCACAACATAGTAGTAATCAGCAAATCGCTTACGCTTATTCATTCCATCATTGTTGACGATTCAGCTCTTAGCTTTACCAAGATACAAGTACGCTCGTACTTTTCGTAAAGAAGGTGATCTTCTGTTATGGGTCGGGGTAAAAGTATTTGGCCAAACCAATGATTTGATAAAGATTCCTGCCTCACCTACTACTGATTGTTTGCAATGAAAGAATTATACACCATACATTATGTACCACCTATTAAAATTATTTGTTCATTCTAGTTCCAGCAGAACGCAAGTTTGCAAGCGATATCAATTCAAATTTTACGAAAGAAGAAAAAATCAGGAGCTTTGACGATTGGGAAAGATACAGCAAGACAGAGCCACCAAAAGGTAAACCTTTGAGATGTAGAGTGACAGCAAATTTTGGCTAAATGACAAGAGAAAGCTATCTTGCTCGTTTTTAGATACAGTCCATGGATCGCTGATTCATATTGGCGAGGGAGCGAAACCGCAAAGTGTGGGGAAAATCAACAGAGAGCTTGATCCATACGAACAGAGTTGGTTGTTTCACACCTGCAGACTTTTGCACCGAATCTAAAATTTCAGAGTTCTCCAAACAAGAGAAAAGAAGCGCATTTGAAAGCTATCGCGATTCGAAACCCAGCCGTAAGCTAAAACTCCTCTTGAGTGGTTCTTAAGACGCTTTTAGTTCAGCTTCTCCTACTTTCCAACGACTTCAGCATCAGTACACTCCGGAAGATATCAAGGCAATTTACAACAGTGGTGATGATGACGCCTTTTGGGACAGCATCAAAACAATGGAGAAGGGTAATTATGACACGCACGTTCCAAAAATGAACAACATATTTAATTTTTGCTAACTCCTAACAGCTGAGTTACGGAATATCTACAGGCAAAGCACAAACTTATCCAGTGGAGCTTTCTACATCGCTGATGTCATATCTCATTAATTATTTAATAGACAATCAATAGATATAGATGCTGCAAAAGCTTGTTATCATTCGATTTTACAGAGAATGAGAAGAACGAAGAAAAGAGAAAGGAAGAACTAGAAAAAGATTTTGATAGACAAACTGCATTGGCGACGGTGGCTATCAGAAAGATGAGTAGAAGCAATCAGTGGATAGACAAAGATGAGAGCGAGGTCAGCTATTTTTTCAGGTTATTCAAAAAAACGATCCCTGTAAATAGCACAGATTTTTCTCGATATTTGCTTTGCACCCTCATGCTCTTTTAGAGCTGCCGAACCTTTTACGTTTTCGCTGCTATTAACCTATCTTACCACAATAATCATGCCGAGGTTTTGTTTTGCTCATGTGTATACTTGACCTAGCGTACAAAATTATCGAACAATTCAAACCTACTCTATTAGAGTTTATCGTATTTTGGCAAGGTATTACTATGGAAAGCTTTACTCAAATCTTCTGTTCGATCCTCAAAATTCTTCGGAAAATAGGATGCAGCACCTACCAGCAAATCAAGGAAACTGCTCCTTTCGTTCTTACAGAAACCGTTAACCAAATCTTTTCGCAAATCATATCTCTCTCCAGAAAGCTTCTGATATTCGCGTCAAACCTCGACCAAAATCAACACCACGTGCCTCCTCTCCACGAGATTCCAAATGTGAGCGGATTTTGATTTTGGACAGTTCTGAAAATATAAAGGAATTTCGACCGATTACAGCTGCTCAACGATCTTCTAGTGCAGCACCTCTGTCGTCAACGAGTCGATCGCAGGAAGCGCTAAGTCATAGGCGTAAGCTTGGCTGCTGCGTTCCTCTGCCTACATAATCTCGTTCTTTAGATATGTACAATGAGACCTCATACGGAGGAAAACGTGAATCTCGTAGCCAGAGCCGGGGCCTTTCACATGCTCCAGGTGAGTGAATATTATCTCTTTTGGGTTTGTGGAGCATTCTGGGCCCCGCAGGAGGCAGAATTTTGAAAACGATATCCCCTTTGAAGCCAAAATTTTTTACGACTTCCCCTTTGACCCTATTTTTGACCCCCATAAGTCCCTGACTAACAGATATACACAAATAATAAGATGGGCGGCCTCAGCGCTTATTATAGTAGTACTACCTGGCTTTCCTGGTTCAGCCCGGGTCATCGTTTGAGGGGATGGCCAAAAACCACACTATGTCCTTCTACCTTCCCGTCCTTTTGGGCCATATTCTCCACCCCTTTTCTGCAGCAGTACTGCACTGCAGCCCTCCCCCTTACCCTCCTGCACGAGCTTACCCCAGAAAGGCTTATTGGAGTGACTGCACCTTCTAATTTTAAAGTGGAAATGAACTTCACTGCATTGTTCACAACAAAATGTGCAAGCAGTTTGTTAGCGGCTATTAAGTGTTCACTTTCTTTGCAAGGTGCCAAAAATCATTAAATCGATAGAAGAATTCCACGAATTGCTTCGAAGGGTAGCTTAAAACCATCTACCGATGCCGAAAACATATGTTTTCAAGGTTTCAGCTCAATGGGTTCATCCGCAAAGGACTATAAAAAACATAGGGTCAAGATTTGCACAAACTTTGACGTTTATATATCTAAAATACTACTCATTTATTAGTCAGCTGCAAAACTTTACAATTTAAAATAACCGATTGCGATTGGAGCGCGCTTTCCGAGGCCGATCATAACGCTGTGAACCCTATTTGGGGCTGTATCAAAGCGGTGCCTTGGTGGTTTTGGAAGCGGATTCGAACATATAGTAATACTCTCGACTTAGTCCACATATATGTAAAGAAATCCGGGAAATTATGTGAAAGGAAGCAGGGAGCCACCCCAGGTGGCTCCCAGGTGGCGCGGGAGCCACCTAATTTCGAAAAACACTTACCATTTTTTTGAATTTACATAAGTTTCTCATAATTCTTCATACTTTTTTTGTGCTCATGGTCCTCCAACTATACAGCAAATTTGGTGCCATATTGTTACTTATGCATTGAAAACGAGCCTATTTTGTTATTTTCCTCTTACAAGAATTGCGATTTGAATTCCCGCTTGCGAGCAGGCTAGCGATCGGAGCACAGAATCTTCACATTGCTGGAATCTAAGTTCATGGGACAGTAGCATTTTGGCGCTATGTCATAAAGGAGGAGAGCTATCTTTTAGGTTGGAAAGAAAAGAATGCCGCTTCGGGTTTTTTCGGCTAGAACTGATATTTCTCAGTGACTAAGGCATTCCAAAGAGATTTTATGCTTAAAGTTTCGAAAGTTTAAAATACAATGGCATACATGAGAGGAGCCCAGAACTACTGGAGCCCAGAACTACTGAGTTCGAATTTGCCATTTTCCGTTTTCCAATTTACTAACTCTTGAGCATAGAAAAAAGTAGCATAGAAAAAACGGAAGCAAGTGCACCCTTGGATAAGTGTATGTATCTGTTATTACATGTAGGAGGAAGTGAGATGTTCATAGAATTTGTTTTGGGCGAAAATTTGATTTTTTGAATCATGAGCCGTTTCTTATGTTTTGGCTCTAAACTTTGCGTAAATTACGACTGCAACGATTTCTTGTAGAGCTTCTTTTGCTGTAACGAATGGTACCGCACATGTTTTGAATTCGTTTTATTGCTCTGCTATGAAAAAGGACATTCTTTTCTTTTAAACCTAATATCTTGATCTCTCTGTGCTTTACATCCATCATCCATTCTCTGACTAGGAGAGGCGAGCACGCTTTGCGTACATTTCGGTCACAAGTTCATGGATGAGTTCTAACGCGTTTTGGTTTATTTACTATTAGGATTCGTGGAAGAACATGTTTAAACTCGTTAACCACGCTGGGCTTGAACATGTTCTTTCACGAATTTCTGATGATAATCAACCAAAACGCGTTAGAACCCATTCATAAACTTATCAATTAAACCTACGCAAAGCGTGCTCGCGTCTCCTAGTTAGAGAATGAATGATACATTAATTTTCGCTCGTGTGCCTGCCTGTCTAATATTTTTTTCTACTTCTAAATGGTATAATGTAAACCATTACCCATTCGATCTTTCCTTCTTGACTATGGCCAAATGTCAATCGAACAAAAGAATTTTGAGTAACCGCATTATGAAATTAGCATGGAACTATCCAGTACCATCTCTTCTGAGACAAAACCGCCTGTGAACGCTCTGCTAGACTTACCACTTCGAACGAGTAACAAATGTTTGAGCATCTTAATTAACGTCTAGCAGATGTTAACTTGTACATGTGCGGGCCGCGTTTTCTAATCTGATTTAAGAATTAATGACAGCAATTCTTAATGATTTCCCTGGCTTAAGCTTTCAAATGACGAGTCATTATCTTTAAAATGAGCATAGTTGATGCAAACACGCAGAAAGACAAGAGAGGCAAGGCGAGGTGCGGAAGCGAAAAAAACGGGAAGAAAAGACGCGCTCGGTTCGGCCCAGTCAGCCGTGCTCTAGTACTAGTTTGCTCACATAAGGCGCGCGCCGCGAAGTCTAAAAGCTAATCCAGCCGAAGGCGGCCGTATGCGCGCGAGGCATGCGCGGGCTTAGGATCCAAGGGTAAGGGATCGTTCAGACCGCCACAAAGGCGCACAAAGGCGCACGAAGGCGCACGGAGACGCGTCTTGTCTCGTCTCGTTTATCTCGACACGCACACTCACTCACACGGCCTTCGTGCGCCTTCGTGCGCCTTCGTGCGCCTTCGTACGCCTTCGTCCGCCTTCGCGCGCCTTCGTGCGCCTTTGTGCGCGGTCTGAACGATCCCTAAGGGATGCTCTAATACGCTTGTCGCAGCCGCGTCGCACATTGAAGCGACCGGTTTCGTCATGGAAGAGCTTTCAATTTCATGAGTTTTCACGACCGATCGTGGATACAGTCTACATTCATCCCATCCTTGATGTATCATCTAGTAGACAAAGATGTATGTGCCCATCGCCTTCAAAATGTGGATCTCCAAGAGAATTCCCACAAAAATTTGAAGAAGGACAACAAGGCAGCAAATTCGAATGAAATTTACAGTTTAGGATCTTGTGTGGACAATATGATTCAGATTACGACTCGTTTTCAGCTGACTTCCATGAATACACATATGAAGGGCTGTATTCGAAAGCTGGCTATGAAGGACTATACAAAATTGGGAATGCTAGCCTTTCTCGTTCAACGCCAACAATTGGTACCTATCCTCCCGGCAGATCTGAAGCCAACTGGAAAAGTGAAGAACAGCTCACCCGATCTAAGGAGCTCGAATACACTCCCCTTTCGAAGGAGAGCAGCCTTGCTGGCACATTTCTTGTTTCGTCGTCGCCTTCTGTATCATCTCCAGTGCCAAAAGCCACAAAACCTAGCCCCTCCGCACCTCGGAAGGGATTCGTTTACGATATGGCCAAAAAATTTGAGTAAGTCGTGGTACCTTTCTGAAACTCAAGAACAAGACATTAGTGGATTTGCAGTGCTAATGTTTTCACGAGAAACACTTTTGTAAGGGCATCGAATCGCAACATCCAACAGCAAATTCCCGCGACAGGAAGTGCAGCAGTAACGCCAACAATTACCGTTGGGAGTAGACTGACTAAATATCCTCCTCCTCTAGGTAAAGATTCATGTTCTATTGATCGCAATTGACTGACTTTTCCATTGTAGGAGCTGACTACTCTGCCACTGGAGCAGCGACATCCACCTCCACTGGAAGAGGAGTGTCTGAAGTTACCAAACCTGCTCCTACTCTCGGTACTAATTCATGTCTCACTCAGGCATCAGACTGATTTTTTTCTTTGTAGACAAGGACTCTGCCAGTGGAGCAACAACCTCCGCCTATACTGAAAGTGGCGTGTCCGCGGTGACTAAACAAGTCCCTCCTCTCGGTATTAATTTACTTCGCACTAATTCCATCAAACTGAGTTTTTGTTGTTGTAGAAGATTATTCTGCGACTAAAGCAGCAACCTCCGCCTACACTGGAAATGTTAAATGGTCGTTTAAAGTGACCAAGCATGTCCCTCCTCTCGGTATTAATCCGCACTCAATTGAGTTAAACTGAGCTCTCTAACTTGTAGAAGACTTTACTGCGACTAAAGCAGCAACCCCCGCCTACACTGGAAGTGGAGCGCCTGAAGTGCCTAAAAATCCCCCTCCTCTTGGTACTAATAGTCATTGGTCCTTACAAGCTTTGGAAGAACCTGTCTTTACCATAGCCAAACCCTTGAATTTTTACCTCAAGAAGTTTCCATAACCCCTCCCCCCAAAAGCGTTTTGCAGACGGCGAAAACAGATTTGGAATTAGCTTTCCATGCTTTATAAAATATTACTTCATATGGAAGTAACTTTTTATCTTTCATCTTCCATTGATACGCTAAAGGCGTGAAATTGTAGATGTACTAGTAGGACAAGAACAAACAAGAACATTTATGTTAGGTCGGTTCACTCTACGCTTTATTTTTCTGATTAGACTGATATGAGAAAAACCGTGTGGTGAAGCTGCTATGAAAGGAACAATATAAACATGATTTTGAATCAATTTTTTCATGCTAACAATTTTTTGCTATTTATCTTTTGCTCTTCTTGGAAGTCCCCCCCCCCCTTTTGCATCACCTAGACGCTGCGAAAGTTTTCCCACAAATACAGATTACATGGGTACAAACAATGTTGAAGAGTTTTTTGTTCAAAAAGCGGAATTGGTTCCTTTGAACGCGTGCCGCCTGGAGCAAATATTGTTCAGCTTTACAAGAATTAACGATAAGATGCTTCTATAATAGTAAATGTCAAGTGCTCAAACCGCCCTTCATTCAATTTTCCGTGAACTTTCGTTTGATCTTTATGAAGTGCAATGAAAGCAGGACTTATATGAAATACTTGCAACGAGTTTGTAAACCTACATGCCAAACCCTGATCAACTCATTGATAAGCGAGGGAACTGTAGTATGCTTTAAAGAGGATCTGCACTTCTGGTCAGCACTGTAACATTGAACAAAGAGAAGTAACAAACAGCAACTGCGACATAAAGGCGACCGTAGTAAATGTTTGTTGAACCTCATCCAATTCAGGACGCGGTCTTTCTCTAGAACATATTATCGAGGTTTATTCAAACTTGTATGGATAAAAAATACTGTCTTTACCATGGCGTACATATACAGGGTGTCCATTTATACACTGTTTGATCGTTAATATCTTTATTCCCAACAAGTCTTTTGCCTTGCTTCAGGTACCGTTTTGTAGAGTTGGCTTCAACTTAGATTCACAGTATGGAGCGAATCATCTATTGCTCTTCACTACTGTAGGATTACGGTACGAACTTCGACAAAGATCTTAGGCCATCGTAGGCTATATTCTGCCTTGGAATAAGACCAAACAAGCCAAAAACTCCTATACTACGGTAATGGGAGCCGCTGATTTCGAATTTGAAATTTCCACTTTACTATGATGCAATCTTCCTAAGTTATCCCCGGTAAATTGTAGTAACTCAATTCCCAGCATTTGTCAGAAATGTAATTACACCATCAAAAAGCCGAATCACTTGTGAAAAGTTGTTAGGTGGAATCATGCGCGAGAATCCTAGTACACGATTTTTCAGATTTTTTGAAAAAAATTTTGCTAGGTGGAATATTTCAGATTGGTTCCATATGCTGGAAGTTCGTACCGTAGTCCTACAGTAATGAAAAGCGATAGCTGATTCGCTCTATACTGTAAATCTCATTGAAGCCATCTCTACAAAACGGTACCTGAAGCAAGTCAAAAGACTTGTTGGAAAGGAAGATATTGGATCAAACAGTGTATACATCCTTTACGGACACCCTGTATATTGCAGGGACCCAAAGTTGCCACTAGGGTAGTATCCTCCTCTTGCACCAACCCAGGGTAACTGAGCACCCCCTCCTCTTGGCACTAATTCTTGGCTTATCCAACTGTATACAATTATACCTTTTCTTACAGACACTAACTACTCGACGTCTGTAGGAACAACTTCCACTTCTACCACAACAACTTCCACCCACATTGGCACTGGAGTGTCTAAAAACCCTCCTCCTCCCGGTAGGTTCAGATACATTTGGTTTTCAGCTAAAGGTAACCTTCTTAAAGGTAAACTAAAGCTAAAGGTAACCTTCTTGCAGGTGGTGGTACATATACCACGATGAAATGGAAGGTACATACTGAAGCGCCAATCGGTCACGGTACTGCTTCAACATCGGTAGCAACCGGTGGACCAGCTTTGCAGTCCGTGAGGCATAAGCTGCCGCCTAGAAGGGATACGGACTCCGGGAACATTCGGGTCCATGACGCGATCTATGCAATAGAACATCCAAATTCACCTGAACCTTATGTTGCAAGAACCGTTACAGCTGAGAAGAGTAAGGACAACAACAACGCAGAAACAAAGCAAGTTTTGACTGAAGTTCTGAGATTCGCAGTCTTGTTAATAGGATTATTTTGTATGCAATCACTGAAATTTGTGTGCATCCATATCCTGGCCCGGCAATGGGTGCGTAGAGTTAGTATTCGTTGCTTAGTATTCGTAGCAGATTGATAAGCCAAACTAAGTCAATGACATCTGTTATTAGTAGTGGCGCGGACGTTTTGTTCAGTAGTCCTCCTGATGAGAGAATTACGGTAAGAAATTCGGAACCTACACATCTACTTCAGTGGCGGACCGAGGGGGGGGGGAGAACAGGTCGCAAAATTTTTGTTGCTTACACGGTTATAGAAATGTGCAGGCGACTTATCCATATACGGCAATACTACAATCCTGCAAAAATTTTCGTTCAAATTAATCTTATAAAAAATATTCGTATGGCTGCCGCCACGCCTTCTCTTCAAAAATGGAATTATGGGCCCGCATTTTGAGACACTCGAAATGAATTTTAGTCGCGCCCGTTCCTCCCCCTTACTTACGGAAATCGTCTGTCAATGACAGTGTCACACCTCCAGCGGCTGGATCTTCGCAGCAGCTTCTCTCGAGCCTTGCGTCAAACCTGCCCTCTAGGCATCTTCCCACTCCCGTCATCAGCGTCCGCGAACGCAAAGTCCATGCGAGGGCCGCAAGGACCCGAGCGTGAAAGTGTGACACTGTCATTGAGACAGCCTATAATTTTGTGTAAAAGGGGAAAGCAAGATCTGATGGGGATCCCCTATTTCTTATATAGACTATATACTCGTGCGAGAAGTTGGGATCGAGAGTGAATATCGAGCAAGCTTTGTATTTTTTCAATCAATCTAAAGAGTCAGTAGATCCTATCTGTTTGGGTACACATCTCACCATTTTCTGCAAAGCATGAGTTATTTTCCCAAAGCTAATGGATGCATTTCTTTCCAGGTTGCTACCGATTGGCACCGAATCGACAACCAAATTGAATGAAGTGCAGATTCCTCGATGGAGCCCTGATCGTAAAGACGATCTCTGGCAGTGAGTTTCAGTGATTGCTCAACAATGCATATGAAGGCTAGACTAACTAAAGTAAGTGTCCCACTGCTGGAGATATGAGATATGTGATAGATCGGGATATTACCTGGTTTATTCAAGGAATCAACCAGCTAAGTTACCTCTCAAGCGCGGATTCAAGCTTACATAGAAGCCAGAACTGAGAGTAAGGAAAGCTGCTGTATAGAGCGGTCGATTATCTTTGACCCGGCCTCCTAGCTCGAAGAATGCATCCTAGCTAGATGGCAGCGGCAACAACACATACAAAACGTAAGCATTCAGGTCAAGGGGTGATTCGGCGGACTCAAGCCGAGCTATTGCTTTTTTGCACCTGAAAATGTTGAAGGCAGAAAGTCATTCTGCGCAAAAATCCGATCGTCACCTCCTACCACACCGCCGCCAATAAACTCCACTTGGCAAACAATTACACGGGATTTCTGAGGATCATAGTCGGCGCGGTTTGGGTTCTCGCGGTCCGCCTCGCTTGGGCAACTCGATGCATTCGCGAACGCGTATCGCAATTTCCCAAGCTCGTCAGCTATTGATGCCTATGAATACGGTATTTAGCACGCCTCAAGCGTGAAAAAATATCGTATCAGTCAAATTCGTAAGCACAAATGCCGGGTCTAATATCGAACGCAAAATTGAATACAAATTTAGCAACAAAAAATCTTACTATGCTTTCCCATCACTGCTCGAGCATGCAGCGACCGAGCCGTCCTCGCTTTTTCTAGAGCATCGATAGAACTTTCTTCACTTTTTTCCGTGAACCACAGGATAATGTCCACGGTGAGCTATGATTGCATGCAAATAATATCTGGTATCGATCTGCATTCCACTCTACATGGATGTTAATACTTGAACAAAACATGTGATAGTAGACATTAGGCTTTGTGATAGTTCCTGCTTACTCGCCTGCACTGTGCAAGCAACTTACCTCTCAGCTTCAAGCAGTTCGAGCTATAATGTAATACCTTCGCCTGCGTTCGGCAATTAATTCAAAATGAGGTTCATCGCGGGATAATCCCTTTTGATCCTGATGACACTTGCAAAAGAGATATTTGGCTGAACCCGGACGTTTCACTAATTTAGTCTGGTCAACCACGGCATAACCATATCCCGGTAACATTTGAGAGACTCCCGACCATTGTTCCGGCAGAGCTGTGTCAGCAGAATAACAAGAAGAAAATGGGCGGATAACTTGCGGGGGTTTAGATATCGAATATCTGGAATGTTTTTACTGACAATGGATCTCCTTTTTGCTAAGTTAAGAACGATTTCGTGACCAAAGCTCTTGTACTTCCTTCTTCGTTGTAAGCGATTGTCGTTTACCAGTAACCTTGCCTCGACAAAAGCGATCACAGCTCTCCTCAGTTTTTTCCACTCTTACTTGCTTGTAGTAAGATCAGGCGCACACCTCTCTTATGGACCATCTGTGATGAGTGATATATGACTTTCATATATCACTGTAAGAAAATATTTTAAAACTCACTTCAGTTGATCTTATCCTTCCTTTACTTAACGAGAGGAGAACGCGCACACAGTTCGAATGTTTCTTTATCTTGATAGTGAAATTTTTCAAATAGGAGATATATCAATATAAGCACAATCGTGTATAGCATGTACAGTCTTTCATCAGAGAAGTCTTGCTATCATTAGGTGTATGTGATAGAGTTCTTACGCGGTAAGGGAACAGCTTTTTTCTCCTACAATTTCGATTTCTCGTTCGTCAACAAAAGCCAAGCACGCAGACTTCATCTGTATAATCTATCACTCTGGCAAAATACAGCTCCTCCTCCCACAAATGAGAAAGAAACCCTTCAGTTGTATTCTTATGCTCATTGAGCGAATTACATTAACTCGTTATTATGAAAATATTTGACGAACTGGCTTACCCAGCAAGGTGTATACCATAATGGCCGCTTTGAAATGCTGATTACGAATACTTTTCCCTATCTACTCATCGCCTCATTGAGCAAAGTTACAGACAATCATTTGGCCTCAAATGACACTGAATTTGGTTGTATATTGCAGAACTGAGGTAGCAGAGCAGCTTCAAATATATTCCCATCAATTTTTCCATGTACAGAGAATATGTCTCAGGCCTCGGGCAGAGTTCACGCGATTTGATCGTCGCGATTCAATCGCGACAGGACAACTATTATGAGTTCATTGCATGCTGACCAGCTTGCATTTCAGTTGTGATACTTTTTCAGCCCGAAATTTTTGAATGTAAAATGAAAATGAATGGAAATCGCGGCGATTGAACCGCGACGATCAAATCGCGTGAACTCTGTCCGAGGCCTCAGACATTCAGGCATGTAATTTTGAAGCAAATTCGCATTTAGTATGAGTCTGAGTCATTTAGACAGTACCCGATCAGAAAATTGGAAGCGGAAAAATGCCTCTAACTTTGCTCATTGAGACTGTTTTAGAAGCAGCGCTCATCCTTTCGACTGATATAAAACTCATTGGGAAGTCCCATCGAAGTCAAATACATTTTCTTGTAAGGTTTTTCCTGTGGACGCTCGGGAATCTGCTAAGATAAGCTAACATTGGAAGCAGAACATATCGAGAACAGTATGAGTAGCGCTTTCAAGTAATATGCAAGATAGAAAATGAAAAAACACTGACAAAACCTGCATTATTCGAACAAAAAATTTGGACATTGAAATCCATATTTTATCTATAGTGCGAACTGTTTTCACACTTTTTCATTTTTTAATTGAAAAGTTCTGGGATTTTTTGAGATTGTCATCGTATATTCCGCAAGAATCAAGGGGAGAAAGAACTTACCCACCCTAATATATGCTTTAAATGCTAAGGTAGTAAATTTGGTATTATAAAAACAATTAACGCAAATTTTGCTCTTTTCTTATTTTCTCTGCCTCTTCTTGTTTATTTTTCATTTCTGTATGCTGTATTTGAGCTCTATTTTACGGCGGTAACACGCAGGATCGAGCGCTTAGGAGATGGAGTCGAAGAAATAATTAAGAAATAAAGATCAATTCAAAAGTCATTTCCTAAAATCATCTGTTCGCGTGTATCGTGGTAGAGACTGATAGCGGAAGTGAAGGCAGCAAAATTGAAAAACTTTTCTGTCCGAATCATGCGCAGCCACATGGCACCATGTTGACTCAGATGAAAACGCACAGTCACGTTAGCGCCCTCTCGCCATCCGCCATATATGCGGGACATTGTAGTGTCATTTCATTTCATCCGAATTTGATTTGCTCATGAAGAACCCTCTCCCTTGTTGGAAATCAGTTTTGTAATTTGGCTGAGGCTTTTTTGTAGGTTTTTCACCTTAAAATCGTTAGAAGAATGATGGGATCTGAATTAAACTTTGCAAAATTGATGCTCGGGGACGGGCCGACGTCAACAAGCTATGTATCTCGGCTAGAAAGTTGTTAATTGGATTCATAATTTTTTTTTTTTGCATTACGCTCTGAAGGGCTCAGGGCTCGGCACGAGGTGGCTAGATGAAAATGCGAAAAACGAAGTCCCCCTTGACTTTTGGGTATTTTTACGAAGTCCCCTTTGACCCCCCACCATTTTCCCTAAAAATCCTCCAAAAACCGAAACGTCGACTAAAAAAAAAACGTCGCCAAATCGCCAATTTTGCGTGTGTCTTCGGTCACAAAAACGAAACCCCCTTTGCTTTTCATCCCAAAAACGATACCCAGCTTGCTTGTAAGCCACCTCGTGCCGAGCCCTGGAAGGGCTATAAATGGGCAGAGAGGGTTTAGTAAGCATGCTGATTACCACTGAAATATCTACCATTTTTTTAGTTAACCTTTCCATTTTGCCGTATTTGTACTCTTGTTCATGAGCTCCAAACTCGCTACACGCGGATAAATTTATCTGCTGACTTTGCAGCAATATTCTTAAGATAAATGATCAGTTTCCTTAGTTCATGACAAGATCAGACCTAGAAATGTAATCTCCAAATCCCCAAAAAAAATTTTGCCTCGTAGCGACAGCAAAGCGGCTGATAATCGTAGAACGGACTTTTAGCCAAAATTGCAATCGTGTGCATCGTGAAAACTTTGCTGATGGGTGAATCTTTGCATTCCTTCAAACTTTGGACGAAAGTAAATCTCAAAGCTTTTTGGAGATTGGATATCAATTACCATACTAATATTGCAAACGCTCTCTTGTTTTTCATGTCTTCTACGTCTGATTCAAATTTAACTTTAGTATTCTCAGTTTATAGAGTGGCGTTTGAAAGCCAGCACCATTCTTGTTGTTTACATGGTGTTATAATGTATCTCATATTACCTGGCTACTGACATGCATATGTATATACAAATAAGTGCTAAAAATTCAATCTTATCATGCTTGGGTTTCCATTCTTTGTAAGATTTGAGTGGTTGGTAACCAAACCGTACTATTCAACACCTCGTATTCTCAAACTCTTTCTTTAGAAAACCCTTAAATAAAATGATTGCTAACAAGGGAAGGATACCAACATTAGTCTGCGATTGAAGATGAGATGTACATCAGTAGACGAGCCTTTGAACGCTGATTCCAAATCTCTTTCCTTTTTTGCGGAAGAAATTTCCGAAAGAAGTTGTGGGCGTTCAAATGTCCAAATTTGTCAAGGTTTAGGTGGCCTAAAATTGGCGAAAAGCTGTGCAAAAACACCGCAAAGTGGAAAATCATCTTTGTATCGAGTATATTGTTTGCAAGGAAGGAACAAAGACGGTGGAAATCACATAGGTGTTGTTTTAGGGCTTTTCGCTGATTTTAAGTCACTCAATGCTTGGCAAGTCTTAACGTTCAATGCTCATAACTTCTTTCGGAAACTTATTCCGCAAAAATGGAAAGCAGATTTGGATCAGCTTTCAAAGGCACATCTAATGATATGCATCTCATCTTCAATAGCCAACTAATGTTGGTATCCTTCCTTGTAAGCAGGAAATGGTCAGAACTTAACCCAGCCATACCGCTATACTATATATAGCTGTTCGGTTATATATATCATCAACCTCAAAACACTGATCTCAAATATGCGTATGTTATTTATCAAACGACAATGTGGACGGAGTTATGGCGTTTGAATGTGCGATTTGTCAAGTGTTCTGTGACGCATGTTTCACAAACCATGTTTCAGAAACACTTGTTTTGATTTTTAAGATGTGCTTCTTCCTTGTAATTAAAACACCTATAGCCACTGTAAATCGCGCCATCAGGCTCCTTTCAACGAACCATAATCGTTGAAACTCGAATAAATCCTCATATTTGAACGCTCATAACTCCGTCCAGGTAGTCGTTTGGCAGGTTACAAGCATATATTTGAAATCAGCGTTTCAGGGCGGGGTCCGATGATTTACAGTTTGTTTGGAACAGCTAAGTTTTGACCATCTCGTATTGAAGGCAGCGCCTAGGCAAATCTGGACATACGGGGTTCTGATGTGGAAATTAATTTTGGGACCCTAACCAAGACACTGCCCAAGTGGCAGCTCAATGGTGAACTCACAGCTGAGATATTCGCCTCCAAACTGGACCCTGGGATCGTATTCTCCACGATTCATGGCGCGACATACAACTGTTTGGAGGCGATTATCTCAGCTGTGAGTTCACCATATGAACTGCCACTTGGGCAGTGTCTTAGTTAGGGCCCACAAGATTACCAAGTGAGATCCCCATAGACCAAATTTGCCTGGAAGCTGCCTTTAACAATATGGTCGTTTTTCTAACAAACAATGTTCTTTATCGTATTCAGGTGATACATGTTCCGATTGCTGTACAGTATAATCGACTGTGAACTTTAACACCCTTCTGTGAACTGTAACGGCTACAATCATTCCACCCTTGGCTCTATAGTCCCCCGCTCACACTAAATCAACCCTGAGAATGCTAATGTAGCAGACGTCTACATTAGTCATTCTACAGCATTTCTTCGGTCTCGGAAACTGCGATGTTGGCTCTGATGAAATTGCTACGATGACCTCAGCAAGCGCTTTTCCTTGCCCATAGACGATTAGTTTTCACATTTGTTCCTCTTTGCGTGACTACCCATAAGGTTAGTGTGACCCACGCACACAAAAATGCTGCATTTGTGGATAGCACTTTTTATTATTATAATCTCACTATCAGCACTCTGCACTCTGTGTGATTCATTCGGCGATGCAGTCACGTGGGGCAATACGACCCAATACGAGGGCTTATAAATTTGTAATGGCGAAAAGTGGCCTTGGAATAGGTGTTGGAAAAAGCTGCAAATCTGTAGGGTAAGCTAACCTATTGAACGGCCCGCACCGTAGTGTTTCCAACCGACCAATCAGCGTTGAGTGCAAAGAAGAAAGGATTCGGCTTTAGTTGGAGTTTTATTTTTCGACTACGGATAAGGCATGTGAGCGCCGCTTGTAAGGTCTTTAGAAACTTCCATCAACTTCCACATGAGAATCCAATCTAGACCTACAATACCACACGTATTCTGCAAAAAGAACCCTCACCAGAGTGAGATGGCATTAGCAACGCATTGCCATATCCTCGGAGTGGACGAATTCTCAACCCAAAGGCATCATTCAAATTCACTTCTTCTGATTTTTTGGGGGCCTATACGGTACTTTTGTGGTACACAGGTATGCGTTCTACACGAATCGTTTCGAATCGAATTTTTGCTTACAGTAGGTTACCAGTTGCGATCTTTGCCTCAAGTTGCTTCAATCGTGAGCAAAAATCTGAAAATAATTTTTCGAACAACCCGCCATAAGCCCTATCGTAAAGTAACCACCATCTTGAGCGGTGTTGTAGACGGTTTCTTACAAGTGAAAGTGAAAAGTTGTTAGTGAAAAAATTGATTAATTAGTATTGGTAACCGTTCACTCTTCGATACATCTAATTAATAGGTGTCAAATTATAGTGGTTATTTCCTCTATCCAAGAGCAGAGGCGGCTTCCGTAATTTTATACCCTCATGCGTGAGCGTTCGCGTACTGAAGCTCTTACAAATGCATAACATGCACTTTATCCGAGCACTGCACCTGCCCCATCCATTGGGGAAAGCGCTCAAAAACAGGGCTCGTCAATTTCAATTCTCATTTCGATGTTTGCTTAATGTCTCCCAAATCGATTTGTTTACCGTGTGCACTTGTTGTAGAGTGCAGTGGTACAGATCAATCTCATGTTTCAGTCATTGTAACCTGGGAGTATAATGCCATGTTTCGGGGACACAGAGTCAAAGGCATTTCTCTTCTTACTGTTTTGTCTTTCATCAAAAGATAATATCTCAATTGATTTTTTGGGTTCTTTTGTACCATGTGTTCTTTGAACGATCATCTCTTCAAGGCCAATGAATTCCTTTATCATTCTCGAATTAGCCGTGAAGAAGCTGACTGAAGAAATGCTGAATAATTTTCAACCTTGGATCGTTAAAAATGTTGAATTGTGATACGTATCTCAAGCCCGTATCCCCTCATCAAAGGATCGGACCAACGCAGACCGGATACTCCTGTTGCTCGCTTGACAACTACAGTTGAGTAGATTTTCCGCTTAATATGGTGTGCTTGCACAGTTTATGAAATGCGGTAAAATTTGCGCGTGAACAGGTAGCTACGCCAGCACTGCCGGCATTTTGCGCGCGCAATTGGCCGGCGTCACAGTCGAAACTAATTCCTCACGCGCAAATTTTACCGCATTTCACCTTCTGTGCAAGCACATTATATTAAGCGGAAAATCTACTCGACTATATATGCTAGTCGGTGGGGTGAATTTCTTGTGGAAGCTGCCTTCATTCCGCCTCAGAAAGCGTGCCAAGCGAGCTGAAAACTCCTACAGGAGCCTCATTATACGCGCAAAATCTGAAACTAAAATGTGTTTCACCGAAGTACTTCTGTCATAAGTTATGCCAAATATGCATAACAGCTGTCTCACATTTTTCCTCATAGATGTGGTTACGAACTTAAGAAAGCTCTCAAAACATGCAAAGGCTTGCAAGGCATGATGAAGGCGCAATATCTTTGGGCGCAAGCGCGGCTTTATTAGCCGCAGAGCGCATGAGGTGTAGGATTTACAACGGGTGAAGATAAACGCGGGTTCGCGCACGCTCAACATATACTGCTTCTGTGCCTTCGTCATGCGGTAGCCTTTGAAAAGTTTTATTATACAACATTCCAGATTTTTTTTAAATTTGAAAGGAGGGCTTAATTATGGCCCTGTTTGTAGAGAGTTCTACAGTAGTCCTACGAAAACGAAAATCGATCGGTAATTCGCGTCATACTATATGTCTAAGCTGCTAGCTCTGCAATTCGGTGTTTGAAGATTTGCGAAAGCTTTTCGTGCAAAAGAGTAATTAGAAATCTAACGTTCGATGCATTTTTTGGACACTCTGCATAATAAAACAGCAAGGATTCCATTTATTATAAAAAGAAAAAACAATTTTATATATGTTTGTCTCCGTTTCGTCCCTTTCCTTAGACGGAGTTTTGAGATCTAGACCCTCTCCGGGACGACAAAAATCCTTGAACTGATTTTTCAAGTCTCTGGGACGAGTCTTCTAACTTTCTTCGTGCAAGACTCGTGTTCCAAACCAATACCCGCACGACGATGCTGAGCTCGAGTTTATGAGTACGGAATCTATGGTTAATAGCAAAGTCCCTGACCACGGCTCTGGGCGATTCTTCGTGATGTTCCACCGCTGTTAACGGGCCCAGTGAGTAAAGATCTGAACTATGAAAATGAAGCTACGCGCCTACGCCAAGAAGTTGTCTGGTTTTTGGATGCTAGGATGATTATTCAAATTTGTTGCGCATAATTCTGCGAACTGCATTTCCGGCCGTGCAGCACTTGCTAGCACTCTGGAATAGTTTGGCAGAAAAGTCATATCAAAATCTTTACCAAAAGCTAAGCTTTCTAAGTTTTCGATCTATGATATTACACCAGATTTCCAAGAATCTGTTATTTCTCTGGATTCACTGCTTGATCTGATAAAATCTGGAGGGATACATGCATTTTGAAGTGATACCCGAAGACGATTATCTTCGCACATCGCTACGATACAAGTTGTTAAAGAAAGGCACTAAAATCGTGAAATGTCATTTTCAGAAAATCCTAGGGAGTCAGTGGCGGTTTTTTTTTCAAATTTCAGTCCTGTGAGTTAGTCTCTCTAACAAGATAATCTGTAAAACAATCTCTTTCTATGCTTCCGGAAATTCTGTCTATGTAATTTCATCATAAATGATTCGATACATTCATTGAGAAGTATTTGTTATACGTATTAAAAATTAATTATAGATTTTGGAAGTCATGATGTTTTCGTGAGGATTTTTCTAGAGTTGCTTACAAACTTCAGGTTCCACCCCAATATACAGGATGTCCCAAAAATGTGCCTACTCTTTGATTGTTAATAACTCTCTTGTCAAGAAATCTTTCGGAAAGGATTAGGTACCATTTTGTGGAGTTGGCTTTAACTTAGACTTTACAATAGGAGCGAATTACCTATCTTCTTTCATTACTGTAATATTACGGTAGGAAGTCACAGATTACGGGGCCACAGTGAGATAGACTTTTCGAAGAAAATTTTTTCTTAAAAAATTGAAAATTTGTGTAACAAGGTATTCATGCATGCTGATTTCACTACATAACATTTTGCTTGTTCGCAGTGCTTTTTTGAATAGCCTAATCAAATTTTCGACGAATATCAGAGATCCGTCGTCACGTTGTATCTGGCATAACTTATGATAAAAGCATTACGGTAAAGTGCGAGTTTCATATGTGAAATTAACGACACTGATTGTCCTAGCAGAAGAGTTTTTAGCTTCTCTAGTCCTTTTTCAGAGGTAAAATATGAGCCTAAATAACGCAAAACCCTCTTCAATTTTCCTAACGTAATCCTACACTAATGAAGAGAGACTAGCAACTCGCTCCATACTGCAAAAATCTATGTCAAAGCCAGCTCTACAAAATGGTGCCCAAAGCTTCTCGAAAGATTCAATGACAAGCGAGTTATTAATAACAATCAAAGAGTAGGCACATTTTTTGGGACACCCTATATAGTAGCAGGCTAACAAGAAAGCAGACTTCGAAATGAAAAAAATGCTATGGATTGTTACCAAAACCATCTATGTTCTGGCTCAAATGACAGTAATCTGTTTGTTGAACCATCAAAAGTCGTAAAACCATCAGATCCAATTACTCGCAAGCTCGTACCAGTGAACTAAAAAAAGTGCCTCGCTTCAAATGCTAGCTAGTGAATGAGAGATGGCTCTGCAAACTATGAGTACACCAGCTATCTATTGTAAAGCCTGGCACATTTTTTGTATGCATTTTTTTTTTTGCTGCGCTACGGGACTTCTCTTGCTTGACAACGCACATGTTGCTCCGTATAACTGTTGAAAGCTATCATTCATTCTGACATACGCCAATCTATGACCTTTACTGAGGGAAATAATGATGAATCTTTGCACTTTGCCTTTCATGGAAACACACCAACTTTACCCAGCTTTGGGCTAAATCTTTTCACTTGTTACCCCCTCGCTGAAGCTGTATTTACCGCGCTATACAATATTTGATAGGATTCGTTTCCACTGATTTTCGTCAATTCCAACTTCATAGTCGACATTTCTTTAAGATAAGTCATTTGTTTGTCATTTCGAATTCGCTAAGAAATTATGGTTGTTTTTACGTACTTAGCAAAGAGCTGAAAGATTGAAGATCGCTGAAGTTGCAAAGATCAGTATTTCCGGTGTTTGCACCCGCACGGATGCAAACAAATGCGGCTTTGAAAAATTTATTTGAGCTTACTGCAGCATGAGAAACTTCGTACTATGGCTTTTTCGGGTGACTCGGAACATTCTTCTCATGAACATTTGGAATGAACTGTTCGGGGGACGCCCCGCCGTCCCTTCTTACGAATGAGTCGCGAAATTTTAGAAATTGCCTGAACTATATTTACAGAGGACTGTTATTAAAATAATCTTAACGATTTCTGTATTCCACCAGAATTCGAATCAACTTTGCAAAAAATTTTTGGAGTGATTCCCCCCCCCCCCCTCTATTTTTACTGCAATAGTTCAGGGGTTAAGCCCGAGAAATTCTCGAAAACACTGCAACATTTCACAAGAGTATGGGTAACAACAAGAATCTTCGTTACTGGGAATGTTTTTCGACATCCCTCCACCTCCGCCTTTCAACCCCCCCCCCCCCCCTCCCCCGCTCCCTCAGATTTTGGCCACAATGCAACATTTCACGAAGAATATGAGCATAAAGAGCAAAAAATCTCAAAAAATTGAACGCCTATATCGCATGCCAAGCTTGTGCTCGATTTGTTGTTTATTTTGTTTTTCTGATCCATTCTTCACTACACAGAGCAAAGATTACGAGCTCCGCACTAGGGTTGCGTCGGAAGCAAATCTCGGTGATTTATAGAATAGCATTCGCGATACGCCTATTGCATAAAGACTATAGCCCAGTTTCCCTCTCACAAACACGCTAAACAGAGGGCAAAAAATTCGTAACGAATGCGGCAGAAACAGTGCATGTGATCGCGAGAGTAAACATTCTATTCGAACTTTACATCGAAAGAGCACGTGAAGGGCTGTGCAAAAAGAAATTGGAGAAAATCATCAGCTATATAACTTGGTCATTTCCATAAGCCCCAACCAGAAATGAGATAAAGCTGCACTTGTGAGCTTGTCAAAAATTCAGACATTGCAGCAGTTTCATGCAATCTACTGACCGATGGCAAAGAATTTAAAATTTTCATTTTCACAGCATTGGCACAGCTCAAAGTCAGAGAAAATGATGATGAAGTCAAACTACAATAAATGCATCCTTGGTGAAGCTGAACCATGTGAATAATGCTTGAAAACGTATCATTTCGGTCTGAGAACTTGGGTGGCTCTTGAAGTCACATTGATCAATGAGACTCGGAATTTTTGCTAGAATTTTTTCTCCGATAATTGCAGTAAATTGCAAGAAACGCAAACTGACTTCAACCCAGACTTCTCCACCCAAGTCTGACAAGGAAACGATACTTGGTGTCCGTGGCCTTTTGAGATGAAACGTATACCGTCACATTCGCCTTGGGATTCCGCTGATTCCGAATCTGAATCTGATGTTTCTGCTAATCGTTTCGCTAGAAGAAGTTATGAGGGATTTTTGCGTCAATGGCCGCCTAAAAGAAATACGGTCGAAGATCCCTAATTTTTAAAAAGAAGCTTGATTAAGGCGGTGCAAAACTTAAAAACACAAAAGTACTCGAACCTAAACTTCCACTAACTTGTGAAGCTACTGCGCTAGCCACTACACCACATTTTAGCGGCGGTTTTGGCATTTCCACCACATCTCCTTTGGCGTGAAAATCCTTCATAACTTTATTCCAAGAAATGATTAGCAAAAACGGAAGTCAGATTCGAAGTCAGCGCTCCAAGACAAGTGTAATGGTATACACCTCATCTCAAAAAGCCACGGACACCAAGTATCGTTCCCTTGTAAGAAACCGCTGTAGGATTGCGTAGTGTTACAAGATGTTACAGAGACATTTTGGAAAATTTCGTAGCATATTGGCCCAATAGTACTCCTAGGGAATGGGTCATCAGGAGGAATGGAGTAAATTTTTCACGGAGACCAGCTCTTACGAGCAGGCCAGAGCGACTGCGTGCGACCTTGCGAGTTTTGCCGGTCGGGTGCCCGCGGCTCGGCTCCCGCTCTTCCACATCTGATCCGGCGATCGATCTCGGGAGAACCCGCGAGTCACCTGTCGTCGTCGGAGCGGACATCCACTGCCGACGATAATGTTGCAATAAAGGGTAGCGTGTTAATGCAATAGCGACGAAGCGGCCGCAGCCGATGCTATTGATCCACACACATTTCGCGACTGCTTTAGTTGCTCTCTCATTTACACTCACTTATTCATTACCCGCAAGCGCTTGTTTGTGCGGGGGGTCGTGGCGAGGTTGAGCAGTGTCGGTGCACTTTAATTCGTTTCGGGAATCGATCGTTCGATCCGGTAGTTGCCCTCGTTTGCCGCGCTCCTCGCGCTGATCACCTCGCCAGTTCACCGCGCCGCCGTCGCCGCCATCTGCGCCGCTTTGCCCTCTGCGACTGGCCGGCGCTGACTCATCTCGCCAGTCTCTCCTTGCTTTTTCCTTCCTCTCTTGCCGTTGCATGGCCCGAAAAACGTGGAACGTCCCTGCACAAATCTTTTCAAGCGTAACAAAGTGTCTGAGCCAAATCAGCTCAGAGTTTGATTTCTGTCAACTTGCATCTTTCGCGATCAGCTCCTACGTTGTACTGCCCATCTCATTAACATTTTACCGTCCTCTCCGAAAAAAACCTGGTTATACTCTGTTTTGTGTCACGTTGTTGCACATGACGACTTGCCATCACTCAACAGCGACTCAGCGTCGTCCCCTCAAGATTTATTGGTTTCCCTCGCCCCCAAGTAGATTTCTTGAACTATGCAGCAAGGAAGTCGTGATGTTCGGCACCCCCGTCTATTTCCGCCGTACTTCTGAAAATAGCTCTCGCTGTGCGTGCAGTTCCCTCCTAGGTCGTTCCGTTCGCGTGCCGAGAGTTCACTGCACTGCTCAATGTTTACCATCTTCCCAACCGGGGCTGAAAATTTCCGCACCTGAATCGAATCCGTATCGATTCCTTTCCGGCGCTGTGCTAATCTGCACACACTATAAGGGCAGCCGTAAACCTGTTCAGAAGTTTTCAACCTCGCCCTCGATCACTGCCACCACCGGCTGTCCTTCGGCAGAGGCCATGAGGGCCCTCGTGTCAGGGTTAATGCTATTGCTATTGCTTGTCTTGCAATGGCTGCTCGGAGCAGAGTTGTAAGCGGGGCTGGAGAATGGGGAAATGCCCCAGCTGCATCATACACCCCGCTCGCAATTGAGTTGAAGCGTCTTCGACTGCATGGGAGACACTCGCTCGGGGATCAAAGAACCCGTCAAACGATGGCCATTGCGATGGACTAAACGTTCTCCTGACATTCGCTACGCATTTCTCATTACATGACATCTTTGACAAGCTCTCATCCATCACAATATTCATTCTTGACTGGCTTTGATCTTTGTTATTGTTGTTGATCCAGCTCCTCTAAATAGCATGAGTGGTTTAGTCTTTTACATATTTTTATCTCAATCATACTCTCACCATTCTTGTCCCTCTTCTAGCTTTGAGTTCTTTCTATGAATAGATCGCGTCTAAAAACACATCCTTGCATGGAAGCGCTATTCTTGGCCTTGCAAATTTGCAGCGTGGAAGAAGACACATCCTCCATTTGCATTCTAGTGAAGAAAGCGCGGTTCTATTCTTTGCGTTATGGTCTAAATTTTCACTAACCAATAAAAGATGTCACATTATCTCGAAAAGATTTCCAGTTTACTGTAATAGGTCGGCTTATGCTGACGAGTGTGATTGCACAATTTTGCAAGTGGAGTATTGGTTGCAGTAGTAATTGTTTTTTTCTGCGTTTCTTCTCATTTTTTATTGTTTGGGCAAAAAACTGTGTTGAAAGGAGCTTGAGTGTTTACATCATATGCACTTCCTACTTGGAATACTTGCGTCTTTCCATTTCTTTGCAAAAGGTGTACTTGCACACATCAACGAACATACATATCTGCTTATGTGTTTGAAGTTTTGACTTCCTCTTGAGAAATGACGTCTCACATGTGTATCGAGTTTATGAAAGTGTTTTTCTCAACAATGCGTCAGTGATGGTGCCCAAAAAAAGACTCGTTATTTGCTGCTGATTCATGAATATTGCTATCCTTCATGAATAAATAAGAACTAACGTCATTTTATTGCTAAAAGAGTCGACACTGGTGACTTTGTCTGCATTCTCATACTCCGCAAAAGTTTAACTGCTCTCAGCGGAACTTCGATCGTCACCAAATCAAAATTTAGTATTCACAAGAATGTCCTCCTTGCATCGTAATTGTACAAAGAACACTGGACAGAAGTAATGTCGTGACATCATTTCCTGTATTGTAGGTCGGAAACGCGGAACTTCCGTAAATCTTTTTTTTTCTCATTCTCATACATCTCTTGACACCGTTCGTAACGAGAACATAAAGAATTGCCGTTCATCTTGAGCTATATTTTCTTTGACTGCACTGTGATTTTATTGTATTCGGAACTGGTGTATAACATTGGTTTGTCCTCATTCGAATTGCATTCATAATTCTTTCTCTGTGATGAGTTTCTAGGAACGGAACGATTTATCACCTCGTTAGTTTGAGCAACTACCCGCCATATATCCTAGTTTTCATTTATTTGCTGGGACTAATTAAAGAAAGTGAATAAGCAAACCGAAAAAAAAACATGGGACGTAGACTAATCAAAAGGAACAGTTTGCATGCTAAAAAGTGCTTAAATCTGACTCTTTTTTTTTTTGCTAGAGAGAAAAGAATTGTTGACTGAACTCCTGCATTCTGCAATCTGTAATTTTTCGGTCATCGAGATTGACACAGCAGCAGAGGACAGAGGCAATTGATAAAAAAGCTGCTTGCTCTCTGTTTGCAAATACACCATCTTTTTTCACATTCATGTATTCCATAGAATATCAATCTTGTGATAGAGAGTCCTGTAGCTCTCTAAGGCAGTAAGATTCATTTTACGTTTTTTGAGTTTTTGGAAACAGGCTGGCACTGGGGATATCTAACGACTGCTTATCGGTCGCATCTTTGCACAATTTTATCACATAACGTTTCAATATATCTTTTTTTTTCATTCAAAACCATCGATGAGTACATTTGTTCAAACAATCAAACGGTCGCGGACAATCTGTGATACACTTTTCAATTGCATTACGATATTCTTTCTTTTATAATTGTTTTTTGAATGCTTCTCAAGAACCTTCTTCAGCCTCTAAATACTCAACACCAATGTAATCCAATATAGAGCTTTTTGCTGCTAGTCTGCAAATTCAACTCTGCGGTGGATCGAAATGAAAGTATTTGTAATGTGGCGGTGCTCATTGTTTTTCACTCCCTTTCTTTCGTTTCCTAGGAATTCATGGACCTGAACAGTGCTTTATGAAAAAGGCACTCGTCTTTTTTTGCGTGGGTTTTACATGGTGCACGATTTGGTGTTGACTCATCCCTTTCAAAGATGTCACTCAAGTTTTCCTTTGTGTACAGTCAAGTAGACTTCTTTGCTAATGTGTGCAACTGCACATCGTTCAGATTTGGGAGAATGGAGCTTCGGCCTCAGAGCTAGTTGTAGGAAGTTAAGCATACACGCCGCTTAACACTGTTGTACACCGAAGAAAAAAAATAGAAAAAATCTTGTAGCCATCCCATGCTCAACCTCAAACAGTGCAGTCGCGCACATTAGCAAGAAAACTTCTTGACTGTGCATCCGGAAAGGATTCTACGAAGGGAAAGGGGAGGAGAAAAGGGTGTCTATCCTTCGTTGAAATCGCTTTGACCTTGACTTTGATGCGTGCTAGATAAGATGAAGTTGGATAAAAATCTGAACGGCTAAAGCATAGAAGCAAATTCAACCAGCGCATGTGATTTGGTCACAGCAGAGTTTCACCAGAAATTTGTTCAGATGAATTGTTCCAATGCTCGGAATCTCCTCCGGCGTCCCTGAACGAGCCGCGCCGACACATATTGTTTGGCTGTAACCGCGTTCCGTTTGTGTGCAAGCACTCAAGTGCAGTAGATTCGATGTCGCATCGTCGATGGAACCGATTAGAGTCGGTAGCGATATAGTCCAAGTTTAGCTCTTTAGCTCTCACTAATGTTACAATGCCTTTCGCTCTCTCAATAAAATATTTTCGTTGAACCTGAGCTGTTTACATGGACGTTGTTGTTTCGCGTGTTTTGAAGATGTCGCGGGCGAATTGGCAGAACGCCAGCTGCCCATTGTCGGATTGAATTAGATCCAATTTAGAAACTTTTTTTTAAATTTTGTACACTAAGAGGATTGCGGATGAGCTGCATTAATATCATATAGTGCATTCATTTCATGTCCTAGTATATGCAATTCCACACACTGCACATATTACGCCCATCTTGGATAGGCTGTCTTTCAATGGGATTTCCGGGGGTCCTTGCAAGCTCCGGTTGAAGGCACGGTTCACCTAAAATGGGGATGGCGAGATCTTGATGCCGTATAAGGTGTCTCTAACCAAGTGATCGCCAAAGTCCCGCTGCAAAAATTGATTCCAAAGCAGAAGATTGTTATAGAAAGAGGAAGCGACCAATGTGGCTCTGCTCATGATGTGGCTGGTCTGAAGTAAAAAGTCCAAATTGGGGTTCAATGTAAATAAAGTTGTCATAAATCTATTCCCTTCATTGCATTACAGTAATGATGCTCATTATCTTCAGACCACCCACATTGATGGACTGAGCCAGCTTTCCACTCCTACCCTCTGGAGCAATTTTCTCGTTTAGAATTTATCTTTTGCAGCGGATTATTGCATTACTTGTTAGGGGTCTCACTACCATACAGCATCAAATTCTTACTTTCACAATTTGGATGGAGGTGCTTTCAATTCTCGAGCACTGAAGCTGTGGAATGTTGTAGAAATAGACGTATTGGCTCAAAGATGTTTTCTAAAAATTTTTTGAACGATCTTCTCAATGAGGGACATCAAAAGTTTAGGAGAAGCGCTGGAAAAGCGTCGTGGAATAAATCCATCCCACGGCAATGTGTGCAGTGTGCATTCGCATATGTGAAGATATGAAACTAGACTGTAGCTTTTACTGATTTGTCGTCCGCTCACTAGTTTTTTAGACGTTCACCGAGTTCATCCACAGTCGCGAAATCGCCGGAAGAACAAGCGATCTGCTGAAACCAACAAAAAATTCATCGCCGATTTTTTCGGCATCGGCTGATTTCCCGCTCACCCCCGCATCGTCTGAGCCCTTTCACCCCCTCCCTCCCTCCCACCCTTCCCTATTAAAAAGTGCTGCTGTGTCAGTTCGTCGGTGTTTCGTGCATAATACTTTATCACATGCTATTCCGGACAAATCCCAGTTACTGTTCCATTTCCTCTCATTTCCTATGTCATACGAGATGTTCTTCAAATGATGTCGTCTATTCTTACACCTCACCTTCACCTGTCCGCCCTCGCTCGGGGGCTTATTCTTCAGCAAATGGCAGATGCACTCTGAAGAGTAAACAAGTTATTTTCATAATATTCTTCCCACGCTATGGCCGCTGTTGTTTGCATTTCCACACGATTAAGAAAAGGATCCGAATTGCGACTTCATACTGACTTCCAGCATCTTCAGCTATTCTGTTGATGTCCAATGACCGTCTGAGCATCACAGCTGGGACATGTTCCATGTTTTTTCTTTGGAAGAAGGAGCCCACATTTCTTATAGAAGCTCCTCAAAAATCCGCGAAATGCTTTTTGAAGAGAGTTTAATTTTATATTCGTAAATATTGGTTTTGGATGAGGTAAAAACCATCCAAACAACCCTTACTATTTTCGTTACTGTCAAATACAAGTATCTATCTCCAATTCTTTTTCTTTACCTCTTGTTTTGACAAACTTCGCTTTTGTTGGAGGGCAAATATGCGTCTTCATTTGGCATTTTATCTGCCGGAAACCTGAAATTTTTTCATCTTTTTCTCATTGCCCTAAAAACAACTAGTAATTATGATCATGTGTCGAGCGTCGCTGATTCTTTAGGCCTCAAATTTATGCATGCGACTTTCTATGTATGAATCAAACCAAACTGTGGTCTAGTTGATTTGACGGTCGGTATAGTACCCCTACGGTGGGACACTATGTCCTCCTGTACCCTGTTTCCCGAGAATATTCCTTTTTTATCTAGGATACTTCACTTGAAAGACAAGACAGGTTAAGCTTGTTAGGCGGGCGTTAATAGTCAAGCGTTGACCGCATGGACTGGCGAAGATTGCAGAGCAGGGCTGCATGGTCAAGGATTGTACAAATCCTATCGTACAAGTCGGGCTTTCGTGACATTTCAGCCGCGCCCGACAAGCTCCGCAATCTACGGCCAGTCCGTGCGGTCGACGACGCGACAATAGCTTTTTCTGGGTGTTATGCGTATATGTGCATACTTTTTTGCACGGAAGGAAACTCTTGGTCCAAAGAGAACAAGATTAATCGTTAGAATAAGCGCCTTGAAAAAGAGTTGCATCCATCAACATTTTTTGTATAGATTGTATGTTGTAAAACTGCCTACATTACTTTTTGAACCTTGTCAATTATACATCATATTTTCAAGCAGTTTGGAGTTTCCATGCTCGAAGTAGATATGTCCTCCTGTACCCTGTTTCACGCAAATGGCATCCCCAGTGCAGTAACTGATTCTCATTCATCAGTATTAACGTCAATCCCCTCTGCATTCGGATGTGTCTATCTCGATCTGAGATTTAGGCTGCGATTTGTGCTCGTCAGCACCACATTGTTTACGCCATTCGCATATTCAGCCCTTCTCCTGTTTCACCTTCCAGCCAGCTTTTGCGTGTGTTCTCTTCTTATTCTGTTTACACTACGTGAACCATCGGGCGTACTATTGTAAAGCTTTTGCGGTGCATGTTGAGCTCATATTGCCGAGTACTATAGGAAGTTCGCGAATCTACACGTTGTAATGTTCGAAAGTAAGTCTAGACTCAAATTCATGTTTTTGTAACCAAATGTAGACAAAAATCTGAGCTTCACGATAGTTAGTGAAGCAGCTTTTCGTTGGTTTGCCTCGGAGAACAAAGTTTCCAATTGCGGCACTTTAGATTTCATGATTATGAGTTGATCATAAAAAATATTAGTGTTCCGCTAGCTAGCTTTGAAATTTGTAAGATTTCGTACATAATACTAGTGGCATGGAAGAACGATATTTGTGAAGAATATCAATTTTCAGAAAAAGTCCTTCCAGCAAAAAGACTTTTTCCTGTTGAATGATGGTTTTCATGGTTTCTTATTGTGTTTGCATCTCCATGCGAGATCGAAACCTGCCACAGTATCGTTAGGGCTGTTGCTTGGTAAAAAATTTTCTTACAATTTTTTTTGAGGCTATCTAGCGGCACTCCAGTATCTCTTTATTACAATAAACTCAACAGTTTGAAGTGCCTTCAGCTTGATTCTCATCTAGTAGTTGCTTTTAGATAATCAACCTGAAGTGCAAGTTTTCTTCAGTTTCTTGCAAAATGAATTTGACTCTAGAATTCGGAAACTTATCAATTTTTTCAATCACACAGAAACTTCCGCACAAACTAATTTTGGAAAGCTCCGTCTATACAGATTTGAGGTCGGCTAAATTTTTACGTCGTTCGGTGGATATTCATAATGGGACACATATCATTAGATGCGCCTCAGAACGCTGATTTCAAATCTGTTTTGCGTCATCATTCAGCCAAGGGCGCATGCCGTGTAATTGCACATATTTTTTTCTACTCACATCGGAAGTATATACCTGACCTCTCTTTGACAGATCGTTTCTGATTGAAGAAGACAATTGAAATCATCATAAACAACACCTGACGGAAACCTGCGTCACCATGTGCAACTAAGGATGTCGTGTAATTGCACATTTTGTGCTCTGTGCAGCTGTCAGTATGTGGTTTGCGAGCTAAAAATCATGCATCATGTGCTGTACAAAATCTTAATAGTTCCGGTCGAAATCATTTGGAAACGTAAGCAATCGTCTTAATTATTTTTTACTCTATATATTTCAAAAACAGCAATAGCAGAAATTCGCAAATTATGGCATGCACGTCGCAAATCGAGTAAAATCGCCTTCTTCATATGTGATAGAGAAAACTCTCACCTCTTCACGCTGAGTTATTTGTATTTCTTCGCATTAGCTTTCACCAAACTGGGCAGTTTGCATTTTAGATTATCTCTAACACTGAAGAAGTGGTTCCCCATCCTTTTGCTCTTTCTCAGGGTTATCTCCGCTTCCCAAACTTAGATTGACTTTGACATCTATCTCGATTCATATTTGATGATATGCTTGTGAGTTACACATTGTAATGATGCGCGTGAAATGCATTAAGATTTCGAACCATCTGCATTACATATTCTGCGATTAGAGCGCGGAGGCAACTATGATTATCTCTTTTTTTTTTTGAAGAGGATAAGATATAAAAGACGACACAATGCCTGGTACGAACAAGTACACGTGGTGGTTTTTCGATTCATCAGCTAAATCACCAATAGTTAGCTGATATCTGTCGCTCATCGCATGCGAGCACTTCGCAATCGCTTCGTTTCTTAAAATTTTGAAAACGTTTTGGGCGAGCATTTGAGTGCCGTGCCGTTCGAGTATCTGTGACGAGTTATTAGTATGCTCGTCCTAGCCGTCTGCTCACCACTTTCACTCATTTAATTTGGAAAACCTACCGTAGTCTTTGTGTGGTTTCAAAGCGCACGTGCTGCTTTCGTTGTAAAGTGGATGATCGAAGAAAAACATTTCTTATCCCATTTCCACAGCTCACCTACCTCAGTCTTTTCTCAATAATTATACTTGATCTAAACATGATTTATAATGAGCCGCTAATCTGTCCATTTGATATAGTATCCATTTGGACCGAGGAACTCGAGAACACTTGTAGAACAACCTTGCTTGCGTGTGATTAACAAGTTGACACTTGCTTTACCTCGTCTTGAATGAGTTTACCTTGACTCTGGAAAAAGAAACACGTCCGAGCTTGTTAAACAACTTGTGCCTCAGAGACTCGAGTATCCTAGCCTTGGATACTTGATGTTTTGTTCTTGTTACTAAATTCTGTGCAACATAATACATCTATTATCAAACTTACTCAACTATACGGGGACTTACAATCAGGACTAATTTATGGCAAGACAAAGATTTTGAAGCAACCTGTTCTATCAGGGGCACTGTGAATAAAGAACTGAAACAAGCATTCTTGCCTTACAAGTATTATATCGCTCATAGATCACCAGTGGCCGTATTCATCAACGAAACCCGTGGGTTCCGGAACCCACTGAGTTAGTGCTTTTGATGAATATCGATTCTACTCCAGGAAGAATCGATATTCATCAAAAGCACTAACCCAGTGGGTTCCGGAACCCACGGGTTTCGTTGATGAATACGGCCACAGAAAAGTTACCGAACTCTTTCGGAGTTTGGTGAAATCCGCGTCACTTCGCCATACCTTGGTTCAGGGTAAACGAATTTCTGAATTCAAGCACTGTGTACGACTCAGCTCGACGAGGTGCATCCTGTGATATACATAAAAGTGCAAGTTTGGATAGGTAGAGGTCAGAATCTATTTGCTTACGGCAGCTTGCGCAGTGTGCAATAAAATAGGCACATTAGGTAATCTACCCCAAGCAAAAATCCAAAAGTTCGTGAATTTCAACCGCCCACTGTATCCAAACGGGTAACAACTATATATCGGAAGATACGCCTTGTGGACCTGAGTCAAACGATGCCCTTGGACTCAGAATGTGTCGTTCTGAATCAAGACATGACGATTCGACGCGTATTTCGGTGAAGCCGGATTTTTTTGACGACTTGTGAACGGCATGGTATAATTATGAGCTGGGTTTGCGATTGCAAATGTTTCCGTTTTTGAACAATGTTTTTCGTGCTTGTCAGTTGCGCTGCTCTGTCAGTTGTAATCATATAACACAATCTTCTCAAAAAGTTCTGTTTATATTTTTTTATTCAAATCATAGTAAACTTCCAATGAGCATTAATGATGAGTACCTTTGAGCAATGTCAACTCGAATGTGCTATTTTTACTCGCATTATCTTTAATCCCTCATTATAATCCCTAGCATTAGTACAACCATACTTATTTTCCGTCATGACGATAAGTGCTGTGTTCGAAGGATGTTCGAAGGATTTTTGTGACTGGATTTAGTTGGTCTATCAACAGTTCAACTCCGGAAGTTCATAATTTTTCTGCGCGTGGGACTAGGACATTTTAGGTCATTCTAGATTACAATGGGGAACTGAGACAATACGAGCAAGACAGCATATTTACGACTCAGTATTGGTGCTCATTAAAAGCTTTTGATGATTTACAGTTTACAATTTTTGACATTATTATTAAGGTTTTGCAGTAAACATTTGCTTGTTTTGCGCATAGCAGTTTCTTACCCCTTAATGTTGTCGTTACAGCGATACAAAGACCGAAAAGTTCACTTTCTGTATACCCGCTATTTTGCTCAAATGGTGACTTTTTTAGCTTATTGGTGCTCATAGTAGTTTTCAAATTCATAAGAACGGGTTTGATAATTTGGTGTTATCTCCATAATTTTTGGTTATGGAACCCGAGAATAATGCTCTCCGTGCTCTATCTCAGTTTGACGTAAATTGTTTTGTCCGTTTTGTGCGGTCAGATACGTAATTTTGGTTCCGCGAAGTATTCTCTAATTTTCCATTTTGATGAGGGAGAACAGTTTGCGCTTCACTTTCGCCGCATTCGGGTTTCGAAACAGTTGGAAAATGAAAGAAGCAGAATTTGTAATTTTGTTCCCATGCTTAAGGAATTTAACCACTCGAGCCTTTTTTCAGTAGCATGGAAAAGCTCCGTGTTCCTTGTGTAACATTTACTACGCTTATTGTGAGATCTTCTTTTTGTTTAGTTCTTGATAATCCCATTTCTCACCAGATGTGCTCTAGTAATCCTGGGCTTGTCAGTTCTCAACACCACAAATATAAGTACATGACTAGTTTACATACAAACATCAAAAATAGATTCCATATATAGCTTGGTGAATTTGATTGTTGATGAGTGCTCTTGAACCATCGATGACATTTTCGCGTAAATGGCCATGGAGCACATGCCATTGCGCACAAGCAATGTCCATCAAGAACATGGCAGTTTTTCTTACAGCTACCAGATCATATTTAGAAGACAAAATATAAACATGAAAATCTTGATGCTCAAAAGATTTGAATGGTCAAAATGAAGGATTGGAGACTTTGATGTGCCCTATGAAGCTCATTAAGATCACTAGCCAACATCTTATAGATCACTTCTCCATTCTCGGATGTCACATTATCTTTGAATCTGCTGTCAGGGTAATGTGGCGCAGCCAGTTCTCTGCAGTTCTTTGTTCGTCTTTTTCTTGTAATTTTCTTTAACATTTTCTTTATCTACTGAATATCTTATGGCGCTTATTGTTTACAGCATAAAGTTTATGATCATTAGTGCTGGAAATAAGAGGTCTACCAATTAAGTGCTCGACGTCATTGAGGAGCCACTGCTCCAAACATCTGTCAGTGAGCGTTCTCTAATTATTTGTGTAGCTTTTTGCTGCGAAGTACCACTTGTGATTTAAGTTTGCAATGCCAGTCCTCCTATAACTGCTCTGTGAGGTTGTGCAGCCTTATCTTCCATCAACGGAGGGCTCTTCTTTTGCTCAATCCAATCGTAAAAATATGTTCACTCAAAAGAAATTGTCTATAGATGCGACTGTTTGCGCTGGAATATTTCTGGAGTGCTTTTCCTGCCATGACAATGGCATGAAGCGTAGATGGGTCTTATTGTGTGGGTCCAAAAATCAGGCTATGCTGAATCCTGATGCAATTGGATGTTGCTGCTGTTTTAGATTATTGCGTATGTATCAGCTGACTATGATAATTGTATGCTTGGCTGTCACGCAAAAATCTGCATATAATCGTTGTCAGCATGAAAAAAGGACACTTCTTCGAAGGCAGAAATGTATCGAACTTTCAAGCCAAAAGTTGATTTACTCCTAGGGGGAGTTTACTATAATCTGTGCGATTTAACCGGTAGTTTGTGCTCTTGCGGTATGAACAACACATACGCGTACAAAATGACCATTAGACGCAACTTACAAGCTTTGTGTCAATATTCGGCAAATCTTGTCTTCATCATAAGACACTGCGCCGAATGCAGTAGACTATACTTCATCGTCTATGCGGAATGCAATATTACAAGTGTCAAATTTCGCCTGCTGCCCTTTTTTTCTTGATCAAAGGTGCGTGGCAATAGTCTTGCACTCCAAAAAATTTCTTGGTTGCTTCACAAAATTTTTGGGTTCATAACCTCGAAATTTTGGAAAGGCTTGTCTGTCGCTACGCTCTCAAAAAAATTTTCTTACAAAGCTAATTTGAATTTTTGAAAATTTTTGAAAATATTTTTATTATCTACAAGTAAAGCTGTTGTCTTTTTGAACCCTTACCCATTTGTAAAGTCAGAGGTTTATTTTTTCTAGGAAGAAAAGTGCTGGGATAAATACTTTCTAGTTCATTCTTATTTTTGTGTGTGTGAATTCTATAACTAGGAGGTGCGCCTCAAACTCAAAGGCAAGCATTCCATTTATAACTTTGAGAGATGCTATTCGTTTTATATGGCGAATGATGTGAGGTTTGCGTGGTGCCTATTGTTGTTATGAGAATTTATACGGTATCCTATACGTACTGGTAATTTTCGAGGGCTATTTTTCTTCACGTTTTTGAAGTGGAAAAATCTCTTTCTTCGCTAGCCATCTCTTCAATTTTCGATGCTGTCAGATATAGTGCTGCGGCCATTTGCAAATATCATTTTCTGAATGTTAGCCATTCGTTCGAGCAACAAGAACAGTACATTTAAGAAAATCCCTTTGCTAAGCTAGATTTTGTGAGGATGCGCTTGAATATAGATTTTCCATGTTGATGAAGTTTTTTTAACTAACATTATTTCATCTCCTACGATTTTAGGCTGAATCTCACTGCCATTTTCCTTACATTAGTGTTTTGGGATTACATCCGGATTCCTTTTGTTAACGTTAGATCATGCAAGCTTCGTTGAAATTCCATGAGCACCTGTTTCGTTATCATTTGTCTTTTTGTACTCGTGAATGATGGCCAACAACTGCAGACTGGACAACTTATGATGGTTTAAACAGCATAGTGATAGGGCTACTTATTATCTCGGACATGTTGAGCGCAGCAGGTCGTATATTATGAGTTGGCGGGTGGCTTCTTGACATCTACATTCAAAATATCATTCTGGAAGGACTTTGATGCGCTAAGATCCAAGGCACATTACTCACTCCGTTTATTATTATGATAATTTGATCAATAAAACCCAGAATTTGAACTTTTCTCTTAGATCTGAAGTTGTTTTTCTTGTTCAAAAAGTCCTCGGAAGATTACAAGAGGAACATATATATTCAAGAAAGAACGACTGCACAAATGATGTGTTGATTCTATCCTTCTTCCATTTGAGAATGGACTATAGCCGAGTATTGTCATGACCTGATATGTGCTATTACACACAGCATGCCTATTACGCGTGAAATTCATGTTGTTGGTGACAGGAACGCGAATGTTTTACGGATGTTTTTTAGCCTTCTTCGTTGAATTTCGTCCAGTTGGGTACTATCGAGGGTTGAAAATTCACAAGTGATCTACGCCGGAGGCAGAGGGAAATTCAGCGTTTTTTTTTTGCGTACGTAAATTGTGCGTGTTCTCACATTTTATACTACGTTGACGGTGCCGTGTATGCTAATGTAAGAGAGGGTTAAAAAGTTCATCAGTCAACAAGATAGGCAGTCGAATATCCCTTCGGCTAACTCATGGCATTTTATCTGATCTGTCTCCATTTCGCTTTCTTATGAGAAAACGCTTAAAAGAACTTTTTGCTGTATGAGGTTTTATCGTAAGTCATTCTTCCACTCTAGCTTCGCGAGGCTTACGACGACAAGCCAAATTGACTTGGCCATGTGCGAGTATTTGAGTACGCGAGCATTTCTTTTTAATGAAATTGGTTTTGCAGAAGTCGCAAGGAGGGAGTTCTTCACTCGGGCAGTAGAGACCACAACGCTTTCAAGGATTCAGCAGCGAAACCTTCTATTCCACCACGACATTCGCCTCAAACAGCTGCATCAGCTCCAAAGGAGGCGGAGCAAGAGGAGGAAGTACGTTACTTGAGACTTATTCTTTGGCAACAACTCGCAGTCCTCGAACACAGCCAGCAGCTAACTTTTCTTTCTTTTTCTTTGTTACTGCGTAGCGGTGTTATCGGCGCTTTTTGCAGAAGCCTGTGCCTCTCGAACGGAACAGTCGCGGTCGTTGTACGTGGCCTCCCGTGAGGACATTCGAGTACAAGGACTTCTCGAGGCAGAAGCTGAAGATGCCTGACATTGACGCGCTCATCCACAATGGCAACCTTCCGTCACCGGAAAAATTCGTTGGCGAGGAGAATACTGTACTAAGAAATTGGGACCCTCGCGCTCTTGTTAGAGCTTTGTACGAGGTGAATGAAATTTCTTTTTCATTTATCTGGCTGCATATTTCTCTTTGTTTCGTTTTTGGTCACTGAAGTGCGAGTTTCTGAAGATTGTTGTTTTATTTCTGACTAAGAACATTCTTCCAAATGTGTGTTAAGAGCCTTTACAGAGTTACAACTGCCTTTTTTGATTAATTTTAGCATTTTTGAATGCCTTGATTTTGAAATGTCAACGTTTGTGGTAGTTTTCGCGCATATTCTCTTGTAGCGAATCCATTTTAGAAACATCCTACAAGTATCTACTTTTGCAGATCAAATATAGAAACTGAATTTTGTTCAGTTTTGCTGTTGTAAACTATTTGAGAATTGAAGGATATTCCTTTTTTGCGACTCGTCTTACAATTTTACGATAATTGCTTTTTTGTAGGTTTCGTATGAGCCTAGAGTGGAAACGAAACGGAATCGATTCATCAGCATGGAAGGCCATGTAGAAGTCCCTTGTGATGAAACTTCAACTATCGCAGAATTGGAAAGGCACTGGAAACAGTTATATATGCGCACAAAGGAGGGACGATTGCAGGTTTTTGTGGTGGGTTGATAGTGTGCTCCTCTTTTCATTTTTGGCACTCCACTCCGTTGAAGCTAAGTGCGTTATGACGACTGCTTACATCACTCCCACAAATTTCTCCGAGTTTGCTACAAAAGCGCGATTTAGGGTTGTTTCATACTGCCGCACTGGCCGCTGAGCGCAGCGGCCGCCGCAGCATGTTCATCAAAAAATAAGAAAAAAATTTGGAAAGAGTGAAATCAGAAGTCGTTATCTTCTTGGATGTCATTCAGGGTGTTTTAGTCGTAATCGAGGTCGCTCTTTCTTTTTATGCTGCGCGGCTGCAATCAGCTGCAGTCACCTGCAGTCAGCTGCGGTCAGTCGCGGTCAGTCGGCAGTATGAAGTAACCCTTAGCTGTGGCTCTCGGATACGAATGCAGCAAGTTTTTTCTTCTTGGAGTATCCCTATTTGTTACTGGCCATGTTTGCGACCTTTGAACTACGGACATAGTAATTTGTTTAAGGAAAAATGCTAATGGAAACACATTGTTTTTCAACTCCATAAGTTGAAAGGCTTTGTAGTTCTCACCTTTCCAAAAAGTTGCCTGAGCTTACGGAGCATTGATAGTGTCTGTCTGTACAAGTCATTGTTAATTATTTCAGTCACACTGTGCGGACGAAGCTCCTGCTGAGGAGATAGTTCTTTCCGGTGTGGATGTAGAGGCCAACAGAGAAGAGCGAACTTTCTATCTTCATGGAGGACGAGACCACATAAAACTGACTCTGCGGTAAGTTTTACTCTCGCTCTGCGCCTGATCTTTCATGTTTGTTTACATTATCTCTCTAGTGACAGCATGTCTTCCAAATTTGGTTGTTTATCTTCTGTTGATGTCTCTTACAAGTTTGTCTGACGGGTTTATCTACTGACGTGCGTGTTGTTATTGTTTTGTTTTCATCCTCTCTCGCAGCACATCCGCACAACAAAATGAGAGTTGCGATGTGATGTCGTTTGTTAACTTCTAGTTATGGAATGTTTACGGAACATGTCTAACACAGTTTGCGTGTTGGTTTCTCCTTCTTTTGCTACAACTTTGTCGTCAGAATAGCCTTAATGATGTGTAAGCTATCGTCATTGTGTTTACACTCTCAGACATGCATGATTACTAGACAGAAATTTCTGCGTTGTGGGGGTAATTTGATCAAAAAATACCTTAGATTGATTTCAGTGTTCAGTCGAATGTGTTCGACAAATGGCGACATTCACTTTTATCACATGCTGCCTCTTCACAAATAGATGCCTACGTTAAACCCATTCCCAAGACTTTTCAGCATCTCACTGAGGTAGGTAGCTGTACTGAAGTCATATATCTTCCGCAAGCAGACCATTGAAAACATACGCTTACAATCCTGGCTAGTGTCGCGGCTGTAGAAGATGATGTAATGCAGTTAGTACCGCTCAAGACGCTATGTTCTTGTGATATGACCTGTTTTTAGCTCTTAGGGTTTTGCTCGTACGCTACCTGTAATGCAGGTGGTGACGGATGATAGCCGTGGTTTGGTTTTTTCTTATAGTTTTGGAAGTATAGGTGATGCCTCCCTTAACTCTTTGTTTATGTCGCAGACAGAGTGTGGATTGAGTCTTAGCGCAATATTACGCAAGCAGGATGACAGATGCAGATATGACAACCAGAAATTATTACTATTTTTCTGAACACCCTTGCAAAATTCCGTCTTGTTAAGGGTTCAACCCGATGTTGAAACATACACGCTATTCAAGCAAAGACTGTGAATATCTACATGTCGTTATAAAATTATCATTACAATAAACTTCTTCAGCGAGTTGTGATTCTTGAACTGGGGTCCTGTTCAATTCGCGGAGGCGTATTAACTACCGAGCCCAGCCTTCCACAGTCTTTTTTCCCTGCCATGGCAGTGCGAACAGATGATGGAAGGATAATTGTCGGCGAGGACGCATATGCACCTGAGGTCTACCTTTTACAAAAAATTTTAATGTCATTGTTTTATGATGTTGTGTTCAGATACGCCATCAAGGCGAATTTGTACGTCCCATAAAAGCAGTGGATCCTGCAGTTGAAAGGTATTCCATGGATCAAGACGTAGTGAAAGCTTGTGTGCAAAAAGTTATCAAAGACCTTGGCATAAATCCCTCACAGTACAAGGTAAGTGAAATCATTTGTTTTGTTATAAATTGATGTCATCATTCGAAGATCCTTCTCTCCATTCCCCAAAACATTCCTATCGCTCTTATTGGACAGCTTCTCACTCTTGTCTTGAAGGAGGCAAGGTTCCAGGTGGGTTTCGACAAAAGCGTATGCAATTGTTGTGGTTCTATTATTTGAACCTAGGGAGCTGCCATAACCCGCCAGCCGTCTTTGATCCTTTACGCCTACGACGTCACTACCGGAGTAGTTGTAGATATCGGAGATCGTCTAAATATTGTTCCTGTTATTGACGGTGCGTTTCTATCAGTTTGCACTACTACTTTTTTGAAGACAAGATAGAACTTTTGAGTAGCTTTGGATAGGATCGAATGTTTGAGTAGAAGATTCGCTTCAGGTTATGTTGTTGAGTCAGCTATCTGTTCCATCCCTTATGGAGCTACGCAGGTGCGAGAAGCTCTGAGAACCATCTTGTGCTCTAACAACAAAGGACTGTACTCTTTCCAAAGTCCCATAGAGAAGCTGATTCTTCGCTATGTTTTGGAGCAGGTAAATATTAGAGTAGCCTAATAACACAACCGTATCGTGTGACTACGCATAGAATGCTAGACCTTGAGTTCTGGGTAGATATAACAACTAGATGCTGCGCTTCATAGTTAGAACTTCACTTCTAGCCGAGCTTTACTTCTAGCTATGCCTTTGTGTCGAAAAATATTGAGCAAAAAGAGTTCGCTATTACAGGCCTCCGTTCACGGTCGCAGAGTAAGTGTCAGATACTTTCGTACTCATAGTGTATGCAAACTACAGACTAGACAACATTAGCTCAGTGTGGTCATTGCGTTAGACGTGCATTATTTTTCGATACTACGATTTTCAGACCAGCTACGTTCCTGAGGATTATGCGCGGGAAGAGAAAACTGCCAAAGAAGTTCATGTTTCATTGGACAAGTTTGATCCGGTCCCTGGGATGCCCACGCGATTTAACGTAAGTTTTCCGGTGATTTACTGACAGTTCATGGCCAGGCCTTTTTCGAGTCCTTGTTTATTCGCTTCTGGTTCCCCGAGAATCACATTCTGTTGTACTTTGTATCTTCTTCCAGAATTAGTCACCCCCATTTCTCTGATGTTTGGCGCATAAGCGCTTATCTGAAAATGTTCGCCTTTGGCACCGCTCGCATTCTCAAAATCATGTTTTCTTTCTGTCCGTCTGAAAAGAAGCTATATCATGACTATTGGGTAACGAAAAGTTCTGCACATTTTCTTATACTTTCACTGGTCATTGCTTTTTATGTGTTTTTGTACTTATATCGTTTCTTTGGATGGCAGTGCATATTGCAAAAAACCACCTTTACTGAACTTTTGTTGTGTCCATTCTCGTGCGACTTATCCTACCTTTCTGTTATAGTATATTTAAAAAATGGGGTTCATTCTTTTGTCTAGCTTGAAACATCTCACGTTTCGGATTATGTGCTCACTATTTTCGCATTTTTTGCAAGAATATTCATGCGATTTTTTATTGTAGAATTATTTCCATACATTCTGTCAATGGATTAACTTCTGGCAGTTAGATAATCAAGAGAGAGTGAGAAAATGGACTGAAGAATTTGACCATCTCATGAATTCAATGAATTTGCCCTAAGTTTACCGGAATACCAGAAATGGCTGTCGCCTGCATCTACAGGCTTTCCGATCTCTAATCGTGTTTCAAACCGCCTATCAAACATGAAAACCTGCAATTTTATAATTGATGTCAGAATTTAAATATACCGATACGCAGTGTTGTTAGCCAGGCAACAACTTCAGAAATATGTCCTATGACGGTTTCAAAGAATGTTTATCGTAAAGACAAGTTCTCGCTTCAGATCGACAACTCGCGCTTCTTGTGCACCGAGGGTTTATTCCGACCGAAGAAATGGGGTCTGGATACGAAAGGCTTGCATCAGCTTGTACATGAGGCAGTTCAGATGAGTCCCATCGATAGCAGAAGGACGCTTTACAGGTGTGCTATCCACAAGTTTCTGCACTAAATGTTTGATGGTTGTCTTTCATTTTGTAAAGCTAGCTTAGATCTTTTTGAACCAAAAAACTCATATCTCTTGACTTTATGTTCTTCTGAATTATACACAATTTATGGGGGTATAGAGAACCTCTTTTCTCCACTGCACGAGGAGATATGTATTTATCATGCTGAGAATTATTCTACTTTTGCGCATGAAGTTGTCAGCCTGACTCCGAACCTTGAACTTCAGTGGCAGTACGGATCTTTTTTTTGGGGGCGTTACAGTTTTCAGCTGGGCAGGAAGGTCGCGTTAGCAATGTCCTCTGCTTTTCAAATGTATTCCAAAATTTAGCGTTCCCATATGAAAAGTACGGAGAAAAGGGAAGAGCATTCAACAAGAAATTGTTCAATTCAAATAAATAGGGGTCACATGAATTTTAACTTGAATGGTTTTATAACGCGTACCTTTCCTAGATTTCCCCCCCCCCCCCCTCCTCCCTCTGTCCGCCACTGATGAACTCAAAAAAAGCAAGACCGAAGAGCATTGTGTGTCTTGCAATGCCTTGACTTGATCTGCAATATCGGGGATATGTATGACAAGTAGTAGTTTGAAGTAATATCTTGTGGAACTCCTGAAAGAATAAGGTATTCCGAAATTGCGCATGTCTGGCAGTGGATACAGAAGAAATTTCGCGAGAAATGTTCAATTATGTCAGCGAATTTGTTTTGAATGAGTTATTTTACAGTCATAAGTCCCCTCTATAGATCTTAAGCCCTACGCAACCATGCCTGTAGCCACCGCTAAGTGCATGAGTGAAACATTTTTTGAAAATCAGTGTTGGCCAATGTTTATTTCTTTTTTCTTTCCTTGCGATGCTTTAAGTTTTGGGGAATGTTATTACTACTTTATAGAATTTCTAGGAGGAAAGTTATGATTTACATATTACAAAAGAATAGAAGTGCGCGGTGACATCTTCTTTTTCTGATTGCTTTGTTCGTTCAGGAACATTTATCTAGCTGGTGGAGCATCTTTGATGCCAGGACTGGCAGAAAAACTCGAACAAGAGCTGGCGGCTATCGTTCCTAACAGCATCCATACACAGGTATGAAAATTATCTTGATTTGGTATATGATTCGTTTTCTATGCTTACTTCCTTACCAGGTGCATATCTCGCCATGGAGGTACAATGCGGCCTACTTGGGAGCCCAAATAGTCGCCTCTGCCTCGACATTCAGCGACAGCTGTGTGTCTTTGGAAAACCTGCCCACTTTCCTTTCGCATCTGCAGACTTCATGTTTTTGATTTTTTGATAAGCTTGATGCAGTACGGATTTTGACCCGCCTGGTCCTTTACCTTTCTGAGCACAGCCACACACATACACATCTTACGGACAAATCTACTGTGGTACATAGTAGGCTTCAGCTGCCCATTTTAGTCTAGTTTCTTAGCATTTTTCAAATCTTGCTCTACTTACTCAGTTGTGGTGAGGATATTCATGAAAGATGTGATATCTAATCGACGCTTAGCCGAGTTGAATATTGATTTTACATATGTTTTTATCAGATATAATGAATTGTTATACTTTCGCTTGATTAATCTATAAAAAATTGTTTTTTTGTTTGTGGCGTGAACGCATTCTATTTTTGGTCAGTATGAACCAAGTACAAAAGTTTATAGCATTGAATGTAGGTCAAGCGTGTGATGTGACTATTTCATCAATCGGAGATAGGGCATTCTTTGCAGTGAGATTGTAAGGGAAGCAGATCGAGGAACGGAAGAAACAGCTGGCCCAAGAATAAAAGTTCGCATGGAAACCAACAAGTTGGGCATTTTCAAAAATAGAATGTACTATTGTTATCGTATTCATGATTTTGTATAAAGATGCAAAATCGTAGGGTGATTCAGAGGCAAGCTGAACATTTTTTGTAGGCAAAGAGAGGGGAGTATTTCCAGCTCGGCATTACAAAGAGTCTGTTGAAGATATGCCGTTGGGAATAGACGGTATACGCTAGCATAGGTCTGTTTAATTTTGCGAGTTAAAAATTAAGTAGAATGAGGAGACAAGGACACGGATGCTATCGCCACGTGATACTGCAGCTGTCGCTATAAGGCGCGAATCGCTGCGGAGCGCACGCGTCATCCCAATTTCGGCTCCTCGGGGTTGAGACGAACTGTACATGTATGCACGTCATCTTAGGCTCTTCACATTCTAGGAAGAGTTAGGACATCATCATCTTCAAACAATCTTGCAATAGCGCGCGAGGATCGAATTAGGAAATTACGAACAATGGTTTACTATCAGCAAAAGCAACTGTTAGGTATAAATTTGGTTGGTATCGTACTATGTAATTTTGTTGAACTTTGTCACCTGCAATGGCATCAAATATGAAATCAAATCTTTAGTAAAGAGTGACTTGAAATTTCTTCCGGTGTACATAGATGCACAGGTGTTTTCGAGGCACACTCATGTTTTTCCTTTTTCTTCCGTCTTTGTCAATTTTTCAGCAAAATCTGTACTTCACCACAACAATTTTAGAGTACGTGGCTACGACTTCAGATAATATGAAAATTGCTGTTTTTTCTCTTTTCCTAGCCTTTTTTACTCTGCTGTTCACTCTTTGTTCGCTGCAGATTGCATGGCTTTAAAGCCGTCTCCAACTCTTTGGAAGGTGAGTTGTTAACTTCTGCATAAAGGGGAACAAGGGAACTGCATGGTAGAACGGCCATTTTGCGTCGAGAAAGCCGTAAAGGAAAGAGGCCGCGGGGCAAGAACTCGGGAGAGGACATCAAAGACTGGAGGTGTAGATAAACTCGCAGGAAGCAGACGGTTCTAAATGAAAATTTTGTGGGGCTTCAAGTATGTGAGGTAATAAATTCTATAGTAATGTGGTTTCCCACGCTGCCAACTCCTGCGCGAAAATCATAAATTGCATGTTTTAGAGTTTTACACCTCTTAAACATTTGTTTATGCGCAACTTTCGTTGGCACTAGAGGAGCTTTTTTAACAGACAAGTATGGGTATAGCTTTCAAATCAAAGGGTAAATTCGGACATATCGATATACAAATGTTTATCTCAACAGGTGGAAAGAATCACAGTACCAAGTCTCTGCTCCTTTTTTGGAGATACGTTAGGTAAAAAGCACTTTGCAAAGTTCATTTGGTAAAAATGTTCGTATCGACTAAGAAAGCATTCAAAGCAATATCTTACCGATGACGTTTGTCCTATCAACAGAAACGTTACTGTACAAAATGTTTTGCGCAGTTAGAGGTAGTTCAAAAATCCAAATGTGAATTATGGTTTCCATCATTGTGCTTTTATGTCTTCATCTTTCCCATAACCTCCTCCACCTGGCGTTTGTATCTCCAGAATATCCTAAAGGGATCACATACGCTGGGAAAGGGTAGTATAGTGCCCTTACGGTGCCGACAACTTTCGCTCGAAAAAGCCATGAAGCGCAAGTTGAGGCGCCCATGGCCGTCTTCCACGCACATATGTTGTCGGCACCGCAAACGCATATATAGACAGTCTTTCAATATATAGAACTAATAAAATCATCAATGAACGCACCCCAGGTTCTATGACAAGCGTGATCTTTCCACCAAGATTTACGGTTCGAGATTTCCTTTTGAGTAGATTCACGCCAGAAGCTCCATTTTCACCACCATGAAGTCCATAAGGAGCGAATACTCTGAAAATCAGTGTTGCTTGTTACGCCATTACAGGGATCGTGTTTAACCAACCGCCGTTCTGTTAGAAGAGAGAGTGAGAGCGGTCTTCGAAATTGCAGTGACCGTACCACACCATCTCCTCCACGCCATTTGCCGGCACCGCCTGAGTTTTCTCGAAGTCGGAATTCGCGCAATATGACTGGATATCTGGAATTCCAGTATTGTCAATTTAATCCTCTAACCCGTTAAGACTCTGCTGCAACGTTCCATTGCGCCGTGGTTGTGCCTGTGCTTGAAAATTGATTCGCAAGCAGGGAATAATCTTCCAAATCAGCCATGGGCGGTGGCGTACCTAGTATACTTGGGACCGAATCGAATAATTATTCGATCATTCGAATAAATAATTCGAATGCGAATGATTCGAAAAGTCGAATATTCGAAAATCTGAGATTTCGAATAAAATTCGAAACTCGAATATTCGAAATTTCCAATTTTCGAATATATTCGATAGTCGAATATTCGAAAATCTTCATTTTCGAATATTATTCGAAAGTCGAATATTCGAAAATCTTAACTTTCGAATATTATTCGATAGTCGAATATTCGAGGGTCATTCATTCGATCATTCGATGTCCATCAAATATTCGAATATTCGTTGAGCACCGAATATTCGGAAATTCAATAAGAATTGACTATCCGAAAATTCGATAAGCACCGAGTATTCGAAAATTCGACATGCATAGCGTATACGAGGTGTCTTAAAAGTATTTATACACCGTTTGATCGCTATCTCAAAGTCTTTTGCCAATTTCTGGGTAACATCCAGTAGGGATGGCTTCAGCTTATAAATACAGCAGAAAGCGAATTACACCCATGTTTTTCTGTGTGTTATCACGGTAGGAAATCAGCATATAGACCAACTGCAAAATAAACATCCAAAAAATTGTCACCAAAAAAGGTCTAAAATCTGTGCAGCAGTGTTTCAACGTATGCTAATTTACTACGCACGAGTTTTCAAGCTTTTCAAATAGCAATCACATTTTTGAAAGCCGTTGCAAAACACTTGTTACAGTGTACCTGGTGTAAGTTTCGAAAAAAAAGCATTACGGTTGAGCACAAATTCTCCATAAAGTGAGTGTCTTCGGAAGTCTAATGCAAGACTTTCGGCCCTTTTGATTCCTTTGCTTGGGGAAATGGCTCTTGATGTTTCGAAACACGCTTCAATCTTACGGTAATTATACAACAGTGAAAAGCGATCGATAAAAAGCCCCATATCTAAGTTGATGTCATCCTACAGATCTGGATACTGTTGGGACCGCTGTATATCCAATCGCAACTCAGTGAGGGTATATAACCTTCTTAGAAGTACGAAAAATCTCTTCACAACCGTCACAGGGGTAGCTTTTAGGTTCCTAAGTCTCTTCACGTCACGATTAAACCGTTTTTCCATCGTAAATTGTAACATAAGAAACTGTCCATTCTCAACACTTACATGAAACATTTTATTTTTAGATGTTTTGGCCTTTCATAGGCATATCTAGAGTTTTATAAAGTTCGAAAATAACTTGAAATTTCAAAAGAAATATATTAGATAATTACACGCATTATTGTTCGATCTTATCATTGCAATCGATTCCAAACAAAATTGTTAAAGGTCAGAACCTATGAAAATGCAATCAATAGCAATTTTTTGAATAATCCGGTCAGTTTTCTGGCAAAAGTCGTAGAACTTAAAACTTATCAGATGATCACTTCAAACAACTAGTAAGCCAGTGTGCTTTGTTCGGTACTTTTTGAAACTCCCATAGCACGAAATAGGAGTTTTAAGTTGGTGCCAGCCGGAAAAATCGCACCTCTTGACCGTCTCCCTTTCATAGGCAGTCTCAATGACGTAAATTATTCGATCAGTATTCGAAAATCGAATGATATTCGAAAATCGAATAACATTCGAGAACCGAATAATATTCGAAATTCGAATAACGAATGATATTCGATATTCGAATATTATTCGACTCGAAATTTTCACTTTCGAATAATATTCGAAAGTCGAATATTCGAAATTTCCGATTTTCGAATAATATTCGAAAGTCGAACATTTGAAATTTTCAATTTCCGGATAATATTCGATAGTCGAATATTCGAGAATTCTGATTTTCGAATATTATTCGATATTCGAATATTCGAAATTTTCAATTTTCGAATATATTCGATATCCGAATATTCGAAAAAAATTTCGAATTTCCCCAAGTATAGTACCTAGGATTTTCGTTCGGGGAGAAAGAGGGGACGGCAATAGAATTTTCTGGTGAAGAAGCGTAGCTTTAGCCTCTCACCCCAAAAAATTCTTTGGTATGTTTCCCAAAATTTTCGCGGGCCTGTAACCCCGAACGCCCCGAAATTTTCTTATGAGGCTGTATATTGAATAAAAATTTTTTTGAAATTATTCTAATTATATACAACTATTTCAATTATTTACAACAAGTCACCTGCACATTTTTATAACCATGTAAGCGATGAAAATTTCGCGACCCATTGTCGGTGGGGGGGGGGGTCCGGGTGCCCCGCCCCCACTCGTTTCGCCGCAGGCCGTAAGCCGTATCTTATACATTGCTCCTATACCCACTGGAGGTTTCTCAAAAAATGGGGGAATAGGGAGTGACGGGAATATCTATAGGAAGGATCCGTGCCTGAGATTTTTTAGGAATTCTTCTCCAATCTTTTTCAAGCAGGTAACCCCTATGGATTGCGCAGGAAAAGTTTGACGTGGTCAAATTAAGGGATGAACTGATATCGCTCTCAAAAATTCTTCCATCACCGAAAAACCCAATAGGCGAAACAAATTTTTCTCTTAAATACTCTATACAATCGTGTAGTGATTTGATTTCCAGAAATTTTCGCAGTTTTAATTTTCAGTGTCTGCTCTAAAAAGGTAAGGTCTCCTACTCCGTTAGAGGAAATCATCGTTATCAGCTTCAAAGACTAAATTGTCTGTGTGCAACCCAATTACTACGTCAAACTGAAGATTCACCTGCTTTCCAGTATTTCAGGATCAGTAATTCTCGTATTTGTCATGTGAGTATGCACTCCACTTCTTCCGGCAAAACCTTCGCCAGCTCCGGCTCCTCCAGCAATCGTTTCGTAGTAACCCATGGTCTCATCACCAAATGTGACATTGTTCATGCACCCTAGAAATGTTTCACTGTGTTTTTTTTGGAGGGGGTGTCATCACGGGTAAAAATGACTGACCCTGACTAGCTGCCACCGCTTCGAAAGCTCCCAGGATCACATCGCAGAGCCTTTGACTGGTCAACACATTTCCGCCAACCACTGCGGCAGTTTCGGAAGGTGACAAAAGTGTCCCTTCCGGTATCGAGATCTGAACAGCTATCTCTGACCTTCCACCTCTGGAATATTAAATGTAACCATGGCAAAGTAACGCACCGTGATTGGTGTGAGACATCCGCTATTTAGAGGTATATCCTTCGCCACGAGACATCTGAGACAATAGATTATAGCTGACATGGTGACAGCTCGGGGACAATTACACGAAGTGATCACTTCCCTACCAGTGCCAGCGAAGTCAAACAAAGCTTCGCCCTAAAAACAATGTCGTCATCAGATGAGCCAAAGATGGGTTGGAAGCATAGGGCCCATTTATGATTGATCTTGAATGTGTGCCTTACAACATTTGTTAGTAATCTGACGGATTGGAATCTACCCAACCTTTGATGCCGGTTGTTTATCGTTCAGCCTAAGAAGCTAGATCTCTAATTCAGACCAACGGTCACGAAACTTGAGTAATCAGTCAAAATTTTACGTTCATACTAAGTGAACCAAACCAACGAAAAAGCTTGGAAGTGTAAGAGACAGGTGAACTCTTTAATCAACTACTAGTCAGCTAATATGAGCATAAGATTTCGGCATAAGATTTATTGAATGCTTTATTTTACGTAACTACAGTTTGGGCACATATTGAGCAAAGTCTTGTTCCACTTTTTGTGGTAAAAAGTTGGACTAAAATTATCCTTGCCTTTTCAACATCAATGTTGACCGTTAGCTGTATTTTTGTTCCATCGTCCATTTTGTCGCCAGCTTGGAGACGAGTGCTACCAGTTTGCTCGAGCACACGTTTGCCAACCTAAAGACAGATTTTCAATGGTTTGCCCAAATAATTATCTTCTTACATTCGAACAATTTTTTGATTTTTTGAATCCTAGCAAACGGGATTCGCTTGGGCGTTAGTAAGAGATGATTGTTTAGCCATTTGAAAAAAAGACGGCAGGTCTGGAGTTAATTTTGAACAAAAATTGGAATGGGACACGACACCAGCAATAATGCTTTACATTTGAAAGCAATACGTCCACTTTTAAGACTGATCAGCCTCGAATTCATATACAGTATTTTTTTCTCGAAAAGTGATTTGAGAGGCCATATAAGTAAGGTAGCATTTTTAACAAAGCGAAAACCTGGGTCATTTGTTGATAATCTTATCTTACCTCCCTAAGCATATTCCTCACACTTTCCTCAGCTGTTGATTGAATATGTTGCATGTAGGCTTGCACAGTTTCGAGGCTGTACTCCTTTATTAGATCACACACCAATGAGATCCCCTAAACATCGCTATTAAGCTTCATTTCTCATTTTACCTCACTAAGAGAGAATTCCCTCAAATCAATCATCTATCATCCCAAAAAGAAAGGTCACTCAGCAAGGAAAGATCTATGAAGTACCTTATTGTTAGCAGCTATCTGCGCTTTGATATCCGCAATGTTATCGGCCAGATTACGAGTACCGGAGCAACCTGACAGCATTTATTTCAGCCAGTCTTGCGGGAATTACTGAAAAACCTACCAGGAACAGCTTTGGGAGCCATCAGCCTTTCGATAAGGGCATCTTCTTGAAATACGCCTTTGTCCACGACTTTGAAAGAGATGAACGCTGCACCTTCCTGAACAAAAATGTTATTTTCTAGGAAAGGTAATAAACCCCTTACCTGTTCTAGAGCGGTTGCGTTGGGAGGCATGCTTCCAGGTACAAGACCACCGATGTCAGCATGATGCCCACGGTTGGCTAAGAAAAACACGGGTTTTGTTATTTTTTCGAAGAATACCTAGAAAAGAGTGTCGGTTGGTTTTAATCAAAGAGCTTTAAAACCAGATATTCGTGAACTTACTGGTGTGATAACTGTGAGATCGGGTAAGTGACTTCCTCCAGCTCTGGGATGATTTGCCAAAAGGACATCTCCCTCATGAATGCCGTCCATGCCGAGATGATCTATTTGGAATCGAACAGTGTACTGCATGCCACCTGTAAACTTGATGTTAGAATGGAGCTCCAAAAAGTTTGACCTACCTAAGTGGACTGGAATATGAGGGGCGTTGGCAATCAATCCGCCATCAGGGTCAAACAAAGCACAAGAAAAGTCAAGACGCTCCTATAAAACGAATAAAATCTTCCTTGTGAGAACTACAAATGTTACAGGTCTATTTATTGGCAGCTACATCTCTTACTAGGTAATTTTCGTAATCAGGCGATGTCAGGTATGCTAGAATATCTATGTTTCTCAGATGGGATTCAATTAGCGGCTTGACTGATGTTCAAACAGCAGCTCATTCGACTCAGTCGCGTTCAGAAATTTAGGTCCAAACCTTCGCCCAATACCGTACCCTTTCTGATTTCAATGTTCTCAAGCTAAATAGTGGGGAAAAATTTAGAGGAGTTGAATTTTCCGGACCGATTCAACTGAATCAGGCGTGCAGAAACTTACGTCCTGACCGGGACCTACGCGAAGTCTAAATACCTTAATTTATCTGAACATGCCTCAAAGAAGGTACTCTGCTGTTTACATGTGTTTTTGACATTGTAGAATTTGCCGCCAACAAACGAATTGGTGCTTTCCGTTTTATAAAACCTTTAGTAGCCCAAAGTTTGGCCGGTGCGAATATCAAGTTCCAAGCGAAATATGATGAAGAAGAAAAAAATATTTTGCACCATCGCAACATTCTTTCGGAATTTTTTTGTGCGTCATACACATTCTGCTTATAATATTTGAGGGTGTGTAGCAATTTCAATAGCTCCTAGATGTGAGAGTTTCGTAAAACATAAGATATCTTTCTCTCTCAAAAAAACGTAGAATAACAAACTTTGATGTTTGTTGATATGGCAGTGCGTTGCAAAACACGACCCATTTGCTCGGCGATGGACATAAATCGATTCGAAAATATAGATAGTCGGATGGGATCGACCTAAAACTCAATCTAAACTACATTTCATTTCCGGGTCAAAGTTTATCTGCATACCTGCAAGCTCAGAGATTCCTCTCTTTTACTGCTCACTTCGAGCTTGATGTCACCTTCGTTAGTGATTGTTGCAGTGCAAGATGGCTCCACCACTATCGTACTGCAAGAAAGCCGGTCAAAGGTTGTACAGAGTTTGAGACCTTGCAAGACTACCTGTTCTTATCCAAAATCATAGCCGGTCCACGGATAACATGGCCACCCAAAAGATTCTGCTTGTCATACACTTTAGTCTCAAGGAAACCGCCCTAGAATAAGACTTTGCCTTGGAGTAGGTTCTGGTAAATGGGCATTTCTACTTTTACTGACTGAAATGATGTTCTGCCATCTCGGGGATACCCATTTACGTTACAATTACATTCCCACTTCAGCAGTGAAGCGAGAGGGAGAGGGAGATGGGGTCGGGGTTCTTAAAAGATGCCTACATGAATGAGACTGCGCAAAATGTGACTTGTTTTTATTTGTGAATGATTGAAACGAATTTGAAAGAAAATTGGAGATTTTCAAAAATTCGGACTAGCCCTGTAAACCAATTTTTTCGTTGTCTGTTATGGGCTCTTGAGAATGTAGGAAAGCATCCCAAAAATCTTCCAAAGAGCATGGTAAACGCTGTCCCCTCCGGGGAAAATCTCATACCGGCACCCATTTATACTCAATCTCATACCGCATAAATGCCGTAAAATTAGCTCAAAATTTAGCTATAGAACATACTACATACAACACACGAAATTTATACCATTCCTAGTCAACCAGCACTTCACCTGACCCTTAGCGAATTCCTAGATACTAGAAAATTCGAAGACTTGTGTCCTAGCGATGCCAACTACGGCTCTGCGCATCAAGAATGGCCATAAGGCAAAAACTTTGAATATGTGTGCTCAATATAGTTTGGGCATTTTTTACGCGTGGTGACACGCATGACAAGCATGGCAGCTTATTTCCGCAAAAGCGTCGCCTGCATCGCAATGGCAAAATACCAAACCATACATATTTTCGAAATGACTCTTTCAAAACGCTGCCTTTTGGACAAAAATAGACTAAGTATGAAAGAAGTGAAGTTGTCAAGATATTATTGTGATGAACCTCTGAGAAGAGGTGAAAAGAAAAAGCTTACCTCAAAAAATGTCTTGGTAGTTTCTACGGCTTTTGGATGCTCAGGATCATCAGCAGCAGCTATGCTCTCACTGTGCTCGAGCCCAGATGAAGCCACAGCTCGAACCCTGGAACAGCTTGCTGGGTGTTTTATGGCCATTTTCCATTTTCATGGACGCACCGAAAGTCATCGATGATGATATCGCGATCTTTCAGAATGAAGCCAAACTCCCGTTTATACGTAGTGTTGAAGGCTTCCACAAAGCTCATCAACGAGTCCATTTTCTGTCAAGAAAAGCATTTCTCCATACTTCAAACTCGGGAAAATCGATCTGACTTTTGGATCGTAGTCGGCTGTGATCATGATGGCACAATCAGTCCTAGCGAACCTCATGTGCAGAAAGTAATCACAATGGACTTCAGCGAAGCCTTGACCCTGAAGTTCGCTAGCGGCCTTCTGAGAAAGGACCGAAAATCTGTCAGCTATCACTGGCATGGTTTCTAGAAGAGATTTAAGTTGAGGGTGATATGGCCAACCGTTCTGACTTACCTCTTGAGAATACAATATTTGCTGGCTCTTGCGCTTCATTTACCACTTTGGCCAATGCTATTCCATAAGCTGATAATAAGCTGGAGTACTTGTGTATAAACACATGCCGAATACCTGAAGGACAGACCGTTTCAAACAAGAATCAAAGCTTTGAATTTGCTCGTTGAGCTCGAAATCACCACCAGGTGGTGTTTGGAAAATGCAAAAAAAACGAAGTCCCCTTTGGCTTTCGCGAATTTTTACGAAGTCCCCTTTGACTTCATACCCTACGCGTAAAAAAACCATTAAAAACGAAACGTCGACAAAAAAAACTTCGCAATCTTTGTGTCTTTCCGGCCTCAAAAACGACACCCTTTTTGCTATTTGTCCCAAAACGGTATCCAGCTCGCTTATAAGCCGCCCTGTGCCCTGGGTAAATAGCAAATAAAGAGAACAATAAGAATCTTTACATTGGGGGGGGGGGGGGGTATCACATGTTTTTTCTGTTTTTTTATAAGCTATTGCTCCGCACAGATATAAGATAGCGGGCTCTTCAACGTTTATTAGAAAAAATTTGGTGAAAAACTGTGTTGAAATGTATTGTTACGCATTGTGAACAAAAGGTCTCGAAAAATGTCGCAAAACTTCTGAGCCTTCGAGCATGTATGAAAAAATTTTTTTAAAATGTAGCTACGACCGCGCTCCTTTTTTTGTATTTAGAATGGAGGCTTGTAAGAAATCTGAGAAGTCATTTTCCTAGCCCGTTTTGTAGCGCCTACTCCCTCGCTTCCGCGGGAAAATAGGACCCTGGTCGCGGAGATTATTTTGTGCTAAAGATAATTTTTACCGGTGCACATTTATATTCACAAGCTTTTTTCAAAATTCGTAAATTTGATCATACTGCCCTTGATGAGAGTTCCATAGAGCTACTGCGGTCAGAAAGCAGATAGTTACAGGCAGTTCGTAGAGGGTATGATTACAGTTCTTTACAGAATTGCTATGAAATTCCATCCCATCCATAACTGTTTCTTGCAGTGGGGTTTACGCGGGATGAGTGGTGTAGTGATATGAGGCGCTACTATGACGAGGTCGGACCAAGTTCGTTCCCGTCTCTGGGCCACCTAACCCCCACCCCGGGAACATTAGATTGTTGTTAGAGTAATTTGGGAGGACGAAAGCATTGACTTGTTCGGGCTTCCTAAAAAGACCTGCACGTATTCAGTAGCCTCCTCGACTACAAAGTAGTATGCGTTTGAGGCTCGCGCTTAGTGGGTATTAGGGAGGCCGAATTTTTAATCCTTTGGGTAGCTTTTAGCACCTATTCTGCTTTACGAGTTGAGATGGTGTTTGAGTTTTCGGAGGATGTGTGACAAGCGTTTCGAATAGATCTTGTGTGATTATTGCTGTTGCCAACCTAACCTTATCCATTCTATATATTGTATTTGGGGTACCTTTTTGTCTTGAATATTATGCTGCAGTAGAAACCGTTACAAGTTTAGCAAAAATTGTAAATTCTGGTTTAGGTTCGGTTTTTAAAGATTATTCTTTTTGAGACTGAATAGGAATCATTGTGGACGGGTGAACGTAACAACGCTGACCATAATGAGTTTGGTATCTGACGACGAAGATTTGCTGGATGATATACTAACAACTGGTCTGTAAGTAAAAACTTGAAGTTCATTAAAGGCAGTGGATCAGCAGAATAGGCCTTCTCGGATTTTGGTGGATTTAGGTAGTAGACCTCCCAAATACACTGTAGCCCAAACCCCATCTGCCATTTCTTGCGCTAAGTCCTGGAAAATGCTTCAAAACTCCACCAGCCCCGCCCACTCATTGGAGAGGGGCGGGGCTGGTGGAGTTTTGAAGCGCGTTTTCAGGACTTAGCGCATGATTTGGCAGGGGGGGCGGGTTTGGGCTACAGTGTACTTGGGGGAGGGTGGGGTCTACTACCTAAATCCACCCAAATCCGATAAGGCCCCATTCTGCCGATCCACTGCCTTTAATGATCAGAGCTATCAACTTCTTTTCATAATGATGAATTTCTTCATAACTTGAGGCAAGTTTTTGGATGTTACTGTAATGCGGGTACACACCAACGTAGTGATATTCATAAACACAAAAGTACTGTGTTGAGCTGGTCGATTTTTCAAGTTTTGTCGCATTCCGAAGATATCGCTGCTCCCCAACAAAATCAAAAATAATGCTTGCCTAAAAGTTGAGCCACTGCACAAGCATGCTGCCCACCAGCTCCTCCAAAGCAAGCGAGCACGTGCGCTGAGGTGTCGAAGCCTCGAGCCTAAAATGCTCATAATCAGACGTGATAAAAGCACTGAACATACTTGATACTATTTTGGGTGGGAGGGTACGGTAAGTGGTAGCAGCACGTACTTACCTGGGTTAAAGTCCGAATTGGTCGGCACATCTCTTCGTTCGCAACTGTCACAAAACCCAAAGCGACCTAATCACACTTCTTTCCTAACTGCTTTGCATGAATAAGGCAGATTCTAACCTCTTCAACAGAGTATTCCTTTTGTGCTGCATCTGGATGGTTCCGTACATAATCATTGATTTCATCCGTCAGCTTCTTCATGGCAGAATAGGACGCTTCACTAAAACGGGAGGCTTAAGGTTTTTGATGGTAAGCTAAATTCTGAAGCTGACACTGACCTATCTAAGCTTTGGTCACAGTTAGGACCAAATATTTTGGGGAAATATGCTGGGAGAATGCGTCCGAGCACAAGGTTAGCATCCGTAATCGACAGTTGTCTGAGGTATGAACAGTATTACTGTGTCATCTCGACTTCCTGTTTCAGTCTCAACTCTTTTTAAACCCACCCTCCTTTTCTGTAGCAAACAGGCCCTGGATGAGCACCGACACTTTCTGGGCCCACTGCGAAAATTCCGTTGGCAAAGAACAGTCGCGATCCACCTCCAGCAGCTACTGTGTTGATGTCTAACTGAACAAGAGAATATGGCTCATGCCTTCTTCCTGCATCCTACTTTTCTTGCAATTCTGCACACTTCTCCCAGTAACCCTTGGTACAAGAAGATGTGTTTTCCTCGAAAATATATATCAGATATCCAGTTTCGTATTTTTCATGAAATGCACAAAATTGTCTACAATCTAGAACTATTATGTATAGCGGGGAGAGCCATATAGCTAAGCAACGACAAGTAACACATAATTGACAGAAACTTCCAGCAGAATTTGCATCCTGCGCAAGCGAAAAGGTTTCATAAATGTTTGGTACTGAAGAATTTGCTGAGTTTATCTTGGAAAACATGCTGATATTTGATTGTGATTTTTAGCAGTCCAAGCAAGCGGGCAATCTGCTCAAGTCTCCTCGTGTTACAAGCAAATTCACACGGGTCGTTGCTTGCATTATAATTCAACTTTGATCTGGAATGTATAGTTAATGCTCGCTTGAACTTTTGCTAGTAAATAAGTCCATTTGGATAAAATTTGCTTCTTCGGTGAAAATAGCATAGCAGCAGAGGAGGCATGCTCATTCAACAGTCTATGATTATGACATCGCTTATAAGTGATGTATTAATTTCATGATAGTTCAGAAATTTAGTTTGGGGAGAACTCCCAGAGGAGATCTTTCGGCAGTTTTGAGTTGATTTCTGACATAATTGAATTTATGTTGTTAGATGATAATTAGAGCTGAAAACTGTACCTGAGGAGCCTGGATGGTGACTCCAGCCGTTGTGGTTTCCATAACGTGCTCAAGCGCTCCGGAATATCGGCAAACCTAAAAGACAAAGTCTCTAAGGCCCAGGATTTGAGCTTTTTCTGCTTGCTAATGTTCAACAAATCAATTTCTACCTCAGAGTTCAACCAAACAATTTTAGTAATTTTCCTCTTTTCTCGAGTTTTGTTTTTGCGCGGCCTGGAGAAGTCTAGCACCTGCTCAAGAATACATTAGGAAAATCTCAAAGTAAAGGTACAAATTTGTACAAGCGATTTGTTTGTCAAATGGAAATTAGACAAATTTCAACTTCTTCGCAAACTTATCCGCACTCTGAGTAATCGATGTGAGTTTTCTTTCGAGAACTTAATAGCGCTCAGAAAAAAGACTTTGAGGTTGTTTCCATCTATCTGACAGTTTTCTGCGAACAGTACAATTTCTATTTGCATTTCAATTTTGCTCTGTTATGAAAATCTCACATCAGTCGAAGTTCCTCCCATATCAAAGCCAATCACAGGTCTCTTCGTTGTAGGATCGTAAGCTGTGAGGGCCACACCTATCACACCACCTGCAGGACCGGAAAGGATAGCCTTTGAGCCAAAGAAACTAAAAAGAGAGAGAGCTATGCCGTTCAATCTACGGGTAAAATACTTTTTGACTACCTGTTAACATTGCAAAGTCCTCCATCGGACTGCATAAAATCCACTCTCACACTTTTGAGGCCGTCGGAGAACCCGGATTCAAATCCGCCAATGTATTCCTTGATTTTTGGAGTGAGGTAGGCATCAGCACATACTGAAACGTATTTTATGCAGATTGTCCAAAGAGTGATTTTTTTAGATTTACCAGTGAATCCGCGTGGGACGATTTTTATCATTGGCATCACCTCATGCGACAGAGAAATGCTTGAAAAACCCAGTTTCTCGGCTATTTGCTTCACAAGAAGTTCATGTGGCGGATAACTGGAAAGCAGACAATTGGGCTAAATTAGCAAAATGTACAAAGACTCACATAAAAGAGTGTAGAAAAACAACAGCGATGCTTTTGATCCCCTTTGATGCCACCTTTTCTAGACTTTTGGTTACCTCTTCTATATCTGGCTCTTTCTCCACAATAACCTGAAAAGAATCAGAGGATCTTTAGATTCTTGTTTCTGCTCGAAAATTTGTCGTTCATAATGTACCTTCTTTCCAAGACTCGTTTCCTTCACCTCCCCTAGGTCTTTAATCTTGCAGCTTTCATCGAATGGAATGACTCTTTCATTGACTTCTATGACCTCTTCATAAAGTGCCTATAAACCCGCTAATGAGAAACGACGAATGTTTCTAGCATTCAGAACCCCTGGGATTTTGATGTCGAAGTCAAAAATTTTTGGACGAGTTTGGTTGCCGATAAAGAGAAGATCCTTGAATCCCTTTGTTATGAGCAAAGCTATGCGTTCTCCTTTTCTTTCCAGTAAAGCGTTCGTCGCTACCGTGGTCCCCATGCGAATCCATGAAATGTTCTCTGCAATGCTTTGTATTGATATGCACCTAAGTCAAGCATATTTCTACCACAGCACGGATACACTGGAAGATCAAAACAATTTCAGGGTTCGTTTCTCAACCTCACGATTGAGGTTCCCATTTAAAACGGGATCGTTTTGCGGTGTACAAGAGTGATCTACTAAGTGAGAGCAAAACCATAATCAATAATGCTCACAGAACTTCAAATTCTCAAATGTCGCAGATTTTGGAAACTCCAGGAATTTCGCAGATTTTCACGGAATTTCGCAGATTTTCACGGAATTTCGCAGATTTTCACGGAATTTCGCGAAACGGTGGGAAGATTCTCAGAAATCCGTGACATTTACATAGTTTTGAGCAGTTTGTGAGCGGTGTTGTACATCAACACAGACATAAATGTAACTACTGAGTTGTGAAAAACTTCTGATAATTGATTTTGTAAAGAAGATCCTCCGCACGAAAGTTTCCAGATATTAGGGGTTGGGGACCCGAACTTTGAGAAGCAACCCAAAAAATTCTTTGGAGTGCGTGGCTGACGCCACACACCTTCACTGGAAAACATTTTTTGTCGTCCCCCCCCCCCCCACGCCGGTCCGAAATCCTGGGACCGCCACTGGTAGGTACATAAAAGAGCAAATTTCAAGTAATTATCGCGACAGCTTATTCTTTGAACAAAGGTGAGAAGTTTCGGCAAACAAAAAAAAACAAATGGAACATTGCTTAAAAAATTATGCCTACTTGTCGGCACGGGTGTTCCTCGTGGTATTGTTTTGCCTGTTTCATGCTCTAAAACTTGGCGGATAGCCTCGGTTGGAGCGTCGCGATAATTGGCAGGATCTTCTGATAATACCTAGAACAGTACGCATTTAGGCTAAATGTGCACTGGTCATTTTGAACAATTCTTAAGGATCTAGTTCGGAGGCTCAATTGAAGTTTTGTGTACAAAAGACTGCAACCTAGGGTCACTTCTGTGAAAATGCTCTGCACACAAGAACTCAGTAATCTGCAATACCTCTCTTCTGCTTGTGGAACTCTTATTAGGCTGGAAAACTGAGTTCTGCAACTTCTTTCATGACTTTACTCTCTTTGGATGTAGCGCAATCAAACTTCGGCAATATATAGGGCGCAACGTGTGCTACAATTGCGCATGTTGTTTGGATTTTGGACACGAATTAGAAAAAAAACCAGGCATTTTTCCAAAACTAATAAATTTTGAGATGTTTTGTGGCTATAAACCAAAATGGCCGTTAGCGGCCTAAACTTGCGCAATAATACGAAATTGTGTAAGATTTATTGCTAGAGGTTGACTCATTCGGCCCAGTAAGAAAAAAATAAAGTTTATTAGCATGTCGAGTTCTGGCGCAATCACAAAGCCGAATGAGTCCGCTGTACGAACAACCGTCAATGACTAACAATTCTTAAAATCAAAAACTCGCCGAGACCTCCGGGTTAGCTTATTTGAGCCGCCAAACACGAATATCATATTCAGTTGTGAAACTAACCCTTTCTCCTTGCTTAGGGTGAGATATCACCCTAAACAAGGAACTATATCGTAATTTTATAATCTTGCAAAAAAAGTCCTCATTATGCAACTTTAGTATCGTTTTCGTGATCAGCTTGTCGGATAACCCCACTATGCCAAGTTTCAGTCAAATCCGACAAATTTTATAATTTCCTCCCTTAAACTATTTAGATACCGTAACGCCCACTGCAAAGTCAGAATTTGGCAGAAGTTTTTCTGTAGCTTGAGTCATAACCAACGCAATGGCAAAATTTGAGCGCGCCATGTTGCAAAACTTAGTTTCCAACCTAATTACTTATCCCTTACAGCGAACAAGACAGGTCTCCATTTTAGTTAGAATATGGTGAGGGATAGTTGAATGTCGAAGGAAATAAGTTTGCAGGTTCTGATATGTTACTTTTATAGAAGTTTTTAGAAGTTGTATTTACTGATATTTGATATGACACATACAAGATCGGAGCACAAGTCCTGCAACAAAAATTTCAAAAAACTCAGTTAAAAGTGTTTGAGTGGTTCTTTTAATTTTGTATTGTTTTTGTGTCGGATATGTGTCCTAGTTTATTACAAACATTGTAGCAGTTCCCCATTTACAACAGAAATTTCATTTTGAACTCAATCAGAAGTCGTCAAAAGGAAAATCGTAATCATATTCGTAACATTTCAGTCGTTAACAACTTGTCTTGTTTAAAAAAGAGCAGGTCGTAAAACCTAAGTATAAACATTTGAAATCGTTGGACCTCTCTTCTGTAGTGAGAATTCAAAAAAAAATGGATTGTTCGAATAGCTTCCATCGCTGCGATATGACAAAATTTTTTGCTTCAATTATTACTGGAAAGCGCCTAATCTCTTGCCTCCATCTCATATTACGTCAAACGAATCCATTGGATCTGGAGATACTTACGGGTTTTCAAGATATTCTGGTTCAAGACTCATGTTCTAACCTTATATTTGCGACAAGAAGGTCAGAGCGAATTTCAAACAGTTTACTATCAAAAATCTTTTAGCCTTATCCTGTCCATTCACAATATCTGCTTCAAGAGAGCATGGCTGTAAAACTGATTTATTTGAGAAAGTAAAAGGAATAATTACGAACTTCATGTTTTTTAACGATTTTTAAGCAAACGTACCAAGCACTTCAAGTAGAGAGTGAAAAGCTACATCAATTGTGTTGCAACCCAATGAAAAAAGTCAAAGAAATCATAGATAAACCAATATTTGCTGGACTGATGTAGATATAAGGCCTTCGAAAAACCGTGACAATGGCGCGACCGCGCGCAACACGCACGCACTTCCGGAAGGCACATTTCCTTGATTTCTATTTCTGCGCGAATGGTTTTATTGCTATATACGATGGTATTTAGACACTGGAAGTGATTGAACTGAGGAGGCGGTATCTGTTTGTATGGGTATTTCTCCTTTTGCAATGGTTTATAATGCCTGCGTGCGCAAAGACCCGCAGTCAAACTCGTCTTTAAGATTTTAAGAATTTAAGAATGACCACAGTAAACTAAAAGGCGCGCCAAAATCTGAATTGGACGTATTTCGGGCCAGAAAATTTCCGAGAAAAAATGCAATGATGTACAATAGCATGGCAAAAAAATCCAGTCGAACCACGGCTCAAGTTTATGGCTTTTGATCCTTTCATTATTAAATCGCTTTTGCTAGACTTGCCTTGAGCACCCGAGTGCTGCCATCGGGTTTGAATACACAGACATCGGTGAATGTGCCGCCACGATCGATAGCGAAGCCGTAGCCATTCATTTGCAGAAATGAACGAGCAGAGTCGGATAAAAAAACAGCAAGTGCAATTGGCAGCGGTCAGCGGTGAACAGATGACTGATAAGCGGCGATGCGCAGTAGCGAGACGACCTTCGGTCAGAAGAATCTCTGACCGGGGACGAGGCAAGCAAGAATGACACGGAGCTGCGGCAAAAAAATCAGCCACTGCGTCCTAGCACTTGGTGCAAATGTTTTCGTGTACTTCATACATGCAATTTTTTGAGATTTTTCACCCCCGCCTACTGCCATTTCCGGCTTTTTTCTTCTTGCTACATGTCATTCGAAAAGAGTTACATATTTCTTCGATTACGTCACAAATGCGCTATTTTTCAATGAAGAGTGTGTCTTCTGCGCATATATTGACCTTCGGCGATGCACAGTATTCGAATCATGATACTATATCAAAATCTAATCTTGGCTGTCTATAAGTACTATATTATATGGGAGGATACAGTGAGCTAAACAGCTGAAAAGTAAGATTTCTCCAGTTCAAGCTTGTTATTGATTTCTCTACTTATAAATTATTAAGTTGGCACCCACAAATTTTGCGACTGCGTGCATTTTCTCTTTGAGTTTTGCTAAAATCTGTCCAGTTGTTTGAGATTTACATCCACGGCAATTCATAAGAGGATTTGCTAGCTACAAATTTGATTGCGGCTTTATAATCAAGTCACCCGTTGGATTTTGCAAAGATATGGAAAAACCATGGTTTTATTTTTTGAACCTGACAACATTTGCTTATGAAAATCGTGTTAGCAGCTTACATTATCTCCCTACCCGAGTGATATCGGCTTCTCGGAAACGCCAAATTTCGATTTGTCTTCAGCTTACAATTTTATGGCTTATCTCAAGTCAAGCTCTAGCTAGACTTTACTTGCAGTTCCATTTCGATGTGTTTGATTTGGTCAGTGCACGGCTTCCTTTTTGTGAAACGTAAAACTCAACGTTGGCCGGTTTCTGAAAAACGCGCAAGTTTTATCCTTCTTCTTACTGAAATTTGAGGAAATCGTGCATTTCTGAAGCTTCATTGTATTAACTTTTTGTACTTTACAACTCACCTTTTTGCGCAGACCTGAAAATGAATCAAGCTTTGATATATAACAAGTCATTACAAATACTTCGAGAACATATTTCTGTGCTAATCCATGTAATATGCTCGATATGTCTGAGCACATGCTTCAGTCAGTTCTGACGTCACAAGAAGGCGAATGGGACCCCTCCCCGAAGCTCGCAAACCTCTGCTCCGGAGGTGCGCCAGATTTGGAGGAGCCGCAAAACACCAAAATGGGTGAAGTGGGAGGGCCCCGGAGCACGAGTGGCAAACCTCCGCTGGGCAGAGTCCGGGACCTTTCCGTTTTCGCTCCGGAGGTATCCTTTCGACTGTCTGAGAAAGGATTCAGCGAATGAGAATTTCAGAATTTTTCTTTGTTTTTTTTCCCTGATAACTAGGGTAGTTCTGTGTGCAAACATCTTTTCTTCGAAATATGTAATCTACTTCTCCGGTGCAATCGTATCCATTGCTTTTGAACTGACTAGTAACAGAGATCTAATTTATCGTTTTTTTTTCAAGTAGTAAGCTGACGAGCATAGGGTGACACTCTTCCAAAAATGGAGGCATAATCTTTGGTGTTTTCCTGGTCAACAACCAACAACGTTTATGACTAGCACATTGGTCGCCAGTTGGATGGAAGTCTGTGGCAACAAAGGAAAGAATGGCTACGAAAATATTCGAAAGCTGGAACTTGTGCATCAAACAGCAAGGTTCTGGTTTCTTGCTTGTGGTCTTTAATAACATAGGTACTCCCAATAAATATCATCCTTGAATGGGTATAACAATATTCGGGATTTTCTAGATCTACCATCAATGTCATTACAATGCAAAGTTCTTTTACAAGTACGTCAAAATCCGCTTCACAATCATCTTTTCCAAAAGCTATTATCACTTCGTGGCCTAGAGAGATCGAAAGGATTGTGTACTGACCACTGCTAACACCACTCTTAACGGCATTTTTCACGAACAACAATGCTAGGAATCTTCATTTGGAGCTGATTTTCAACCTCATCTATATAAAAAACTAACAGTTAAGGTTAAATTTCGAACTAGTTTCGTTTAGTGAATCAGGGTTCAGGACTTTGCTTCCCACATCCACTGTCATTTCAAAGCTTTCAAATGTGATCGCAACGGTCTGAACGAGCACTGCTTCCTATCAAACATGATGAGAAACGATTGCTTGAACATTATTCTCCTCATAAAAACTACAATTCTAGCGTTCATCGTTTGTTTGTCAATGAGTATGGATAAGTGTAGCTATATATTCTTTGTGCACGCTTGAAATCATTGTTTAGAAAACCAGAGTTCAATGAATACTTTCAAGGTGGTTCTTTTTTTTTAAGATTTGAGAAAAGTTAACAATGTCTGTGTGCCAGTACCACAACTGCTTGAAAGGGTCAAATTTTTGGAATGGTCAACAATGGGTTCTTTTATTCAGCTTCGCCTCTTTCTGCTGTAGTAGTGTCTTATTAGCTATAAGTAGAATCTTTGTTATCACTCAATCGCTCGAGATGCCCTATCACCGATTAGTTTAACTGCCCTTGACGGCCACTGCGTATGGTCACAATCGTGACCTTCCGTCATTTTTGTTTTTTGAGTTTATCAGGGAACAAGTCGATGTCTTCATGGAAAGGATTCTTGCTCTCCGCACCTGTAATCGCTTTCTCTTACAATGCTCAGAAACTTAGAGGTTTGACAAAACGATCCACGGAAAAATTTAGCTCAGAAGTTCTATAATAGAATGATGGTGTGAATTCAAGTTCAGAACATACAAGTGTAGTGAAATCCCTCCTTATGCTTGCACATCCGCGTCATTTTTTAAATTGTCTAGGAACATTCCAGGAAATCATCACGGAGTTTTACTAGACTAAATTTCAATTTGATATTCTGGCAGCATTGCTACGTATCGTTCTTGAGATGGCTTGCACAAACGTTTATTCTCCGCGTTGTGTAGATACACTCTCTACTCGCCTAAACATTTTTCAGAATCTTTCTCATCCAATTGGAAAACCGACTAAGTAGTCCTTGCAAGAAGTTTTTACCGTCAGTCATACCACGTTACTGTTAAATCTAAAGCTCGGCACGAAGCGGTTTGAAAATGCAGAACAAAGTCCCTCTTGACTTTTGCGAATTTCTACGAAGTCTCTTTTGACCCTTGACCATAATCCCTAAAAATATCTCCAAGATACGAAACGTTGACCAAAAAACGTCGCAAATTTTGTGTATTTTAAGCCACAAAAACGAAACTCCCTTTTTTGTCTCAGAAACTATTTCCATCTTGCTTATAAGCCACCTGTGCCGAGCCCTGGTTAAATCGATATTGGAGGAATTTTTTTTGACGGTCGGCCGTAATTCTTTCAGTACCTAAACTGCAAGATCTTTTTCAATAAGAAAGCTTGTTAATAGACATCCCAGAATTGTTCCTCAATTCTGATCTGTGAAAAGGCGTAACGAGCAGCTTCCTCCGCTAGCGCGCTGCAAGGACTGAATTAATTTAGATTATAGACTCTGTCCTCCAAATGAAAGGAAACACAACAATTTTCAAAAATGTTTCAGTTTGATTGAAACATTCTTCTCTCTCTTTGAAATTTTGCGTAGGAGAGCACTCTTTATGTGTTACGTAGTATTTGCTTCTTCGCTATCTTACCTTGATTACCTCTTCATCATGCGAAGCCTCATAGACAATTGAAACAAAGAATCCAATCTCATTTTTAATTCTCTTCTGTTTTTGATCGTAAAAAGCATAGGACCAGAATTTTCGAGTGAGCGGTCTTATAACCTACATACGCACATAGTACTGGGACGAAAGTTCCTTGCTTTTTTTCTATTTCTTTTCTAGTTCTTAGTGTCCACATGCCTGCACTAATTTTTCTATAATGCTATTTTGCGTTTCCAAACTATCGGAGGTTTCCACTCCTATTTTAGTCTCGAAATTAGATTGAATTACGCTCACATGGAAGTACCAAATAGCATTATTTTCCTTTTCTTTGCTGCAATGAAACTTCAAACCTTGAACGGAGATAAAAATTCTTTTCAATTTTTCGTGCATCCAAAACTTCTTAGATTTCGGCTTGTAACTCGAGTTGTACCAAAGCTGGTGCCAACTTTTACATGGAATTTCATGGAGCTTGCATTGCTTTATCGAACGGTACCTTGCATCCTAACTAGAATTGTGAAGTACACGACTTATTGGTAAAAATTCAAAATTGAAAAAGCTTATAAGAATCATAAATGCACAAGTAGATCTTGTTTTATTAATTGAATTTTACGTTTGGCTTTATTGCATAATAAAGTCAAGAGCAGGACTCAGAGAATTCTTTATTAACTTCTGCGCACTCAAAGTGCTCTAGGAAACTATAATAATTCCTCTTATTACACAAGGAACGAAATTTGATATACAGAAATACGACCCGATCAGCACTTTAGCTGTGATGTGTTGCTAAAATTACGTATGCACCAAGAAGTGGTAATTCAGTTATGATAATTTATGGCGGAATACTAAATGATTATCCCATACATTGATGCAAGAGAAAGAAATCAGACATTTGCTAGCGGCTAGAGCTCAAGAATCGACTTCTCCTAGCTGTGAAAACTCGTGTTGACTAACATAAATTTTTCGCAGACCTCTTTATGATCCATATTTTGTCCATTTTTAGATTTGCATCACGAGGAAGGGTTTTTTAAGCGATCGCTCACATTCAGTATCGCCCTCTACCACTCTCCGAAAATACGGGAAAATTTGAAGGATCGATTGTGTAGCCATGACCTCTAGAGCTAGACGTTTTGTTTCCTCCTTTATTTTTCCTTCCTCAAATTTCGTTAAATTATGTGGAAGATATGGATAGTTTGAAACCTGTTTCTTTGACCATTGCTCAGAAAATGGGTAAAGGCTCTTGCCCGTTTGAAGATCGGTCCTTAGTTAAGTGAGCTCCAGCCATTGGAAATGTGAAGTTACCTTTTGTATGTGCTGATTTCTTTATTCTAACACATTGATGATAACGTGTCCCACATGGTGGGTCATGCAATGACTGCCGTGGGACAATGTGACTCACATGGTGGGGGTCATGACTTAATTCGTTAAATGACTACTAATTTGGAATACATGTTTGAGAAGTGCTCTCAATTTCTATTAGAAATCGCTTCCACGTTGTTATGCTGCTTCTTGGAATAACTGTAGGTATACTGTAGATGTCGATCTGGTTTAGTCAAAATTCTTCAACTTATTCGTGACGCATTGTCCCACAAGGCAGACAATTAAAAATGAGTATTGTTGCCAATGTGTTAACTATGAACCTGAAGTTGCCTCTGCAGAAAGAAAAGCATGGTGTATCTATGAAAAACCTTTTGACTGCTTCACTTCTCCCTTCACCCCGATACCCCTTAAAAAATTGAATTGGTGTGACATAGTCACGCTCTGAAAAAAGAAAAACGTTTGCAGAGGACAAAAAAGTGCAAGTCGCATGAACGCTCGCTTTCTGTCATCGCGGACTTTGTCATGCTCTGCAAAGGCCTCTGTGTTTATTCTTTTTTGTATCTTTGTGTAGGTCTTCTCACCCTTGTCAACAGTGGCAGTTGAGGATCGAATTCAGCACTTCACATGTCGTGGACAAACAATCTTTAAGCGATTTTTGCCTAATTATTGAACACATTCTTCTCTCGTACTAGAACCCTTGCTTCAAATTTTCATTTTCATTGGTTTCCAGCTTTGTGACAATATGCTTTTCTAAAACTAATTACAAATTAACCTAGAGATTAGGATGTCAACTCAACTGGAAACGTCTTCACTGCCTTCACATCCAGTCGTTATTGGCTAGAATGAAAACCATTCCGTAAGTTGGAAAATCTGCTTTCTAGCAATAATAATTTTGTGACTCAAATCCTACATGCAGTTATTTTTGAATTTCATTGAATAGAATTTGGTGACATTAATTTGGTGTCATGTTTAGTGGTTTATCACAAATTCCACCTCTTTATCATCTTACCCGGATATGCTCATTCAGGTAAACATTTTCAAGAGTCAGGCTCTATACAGGAAAACGTATGTTTCGAATAAGGCACAATCGAAACCTAAAGAATCGTTTCTTTTCATTTCGGATCAGAGAGTAAAGACATTTACCTAACCACCATGCAGGTAGCGAGTCTCGAGAACGAAACCTTGGAATTCTGCGGCATGGAAGTGAGTTCAGGAAAAAAAATAGGACTGCGAAGATGTCATCTACAACGATCAAGTCAATGAGACGCTAAGGAAAATTTTTGAAAAGTTTCCTTTTTCTTGTGCCTTTCATGATTTCCCAACTTAATCCCCCTACGCCGTAGCAGCTTGTTGAATTAGTCAGATTTCTTTTTACATAAATAAAACGAAATATAATACGAAAAGATGTGACCTTATAATGCACTTCAGCTCAAGTTCTTTTCTGAAATTACATGCCCGTTGACTGCAGTGTTTGAAAAGGCACTTAACACTTGCTCTAAACATTGATAGAAATAGTGGAAAAAATAAGAAGATAAAAAAAGGTACTGATAAAAACTGTTTCAAAAGGAGTTTCTTGGAGTATTGGGTGCTTCATCAAATGAACTATTAGGTTGTCCCGAAAGTTTTGTCCGTTTTTCCAAGCCATTATAAAACCACGCACAATAAAGACCTGAACGAGTTTCAACATGCATTCGATGCAGCTTTTCCTCCTCTTTCTTATAATTACATTTTCGAATTGCAAACTTGTATGCTTCTTTTGATAATTGCCAAAATTCTCCCCCCCCCCCCCCCGTCAATTTTATCTGCACAAAATAAGGTTAGTTTTTTAAAACTTCATTCCAAATTCTCGAAAAGGGTTAAGTATGGATTGAATAGAGCAATTCTCGGACTACACGGTTTCAAATATTATTTATGCAACATAGCCAAGTTTGTTCGCTTCAAAAAAGCAGCTTTTTGAGTTTTCGGTACTTTTACGTGGTAAAGTAATCAAAAAGCCGCGGTTTTTATTGAATAAACAATTATAACGAACTTGGTAAACGTGGCTCCTGTAGTCTAAAATGATACGAAGTAGCCAAAGGTTTTTGCTCTACATAACAGTTACCAGCGCTCTTTGAAAACATCAGGATAAAAATTTTTAAAATTCAGGAAACATTTGGCGTTACTGCGAGCTGCTTAAAAATTCTTGCCTACAATTTTGCAAGTACAGGGCAGATCAGAGAACAAATATAGCTATAAGAAAGAGGATAAGAATATGAATCAAATGATACCTAAGCCGTCCACGGATTGGTGTTCTGTGAGTTTTTCAGTGAGCGATGAAAAAAAAGGACAAAACTTTCGGGACAACCTAATATTTTCTTTTTCTGATCTGTAACTGTGACCACGTATTTCATGGACGTATTTTTATTTTTCTACTCCTTATAGCTCAACGTTACAATTTCCTAGATTACTCTAAAACGGACATATCTATCGAACTTTCATTAAAAAAAAGAGTCTTCTCAATCTCCAAGCAAATGTCATTCCTGAGGCATTCCACAGAGGCAGAAAATGACGAAATTGTTCGAAAGTTAAGGTTTTGGCTGGTGAAAGTTCACCTTAATTTTGCTAAGAAGATAGATAAAATAATGATACTAGTTCTAGGTTGCGACATGGTTTCATCTGTTTTTGTTGTCTTCATTCAAAGAAGTTATCTTTAGGATATTCGCGTTTAGTTATTGCTCCAGCCATTGAAAAGTGTTTCCTTGTTTTCTGTCACATATTAGATTTCGATAGATTCTCCGCTCTCACGAGATTGCAAGCCCGAAAGTCAAATGGCCTAAACGTATTCACCCAAGAAACTTGTGCTGGACAACATATTGCTTGTACAACTTCCTACCAAAGGCTCATGCCCAGGGTTGAGCAAGAGGTCAGGCACAAGTCTTTTCAAAACGACCCCCCCCCCCAGTGAAAGCCCCTAAACGACCCCTCTGCTTCACCTCCAGGACCTCAGGCTGTGATAATTCGAAGAGATCAGCCGTTTTTGGGAGGTTCTTGTTTTTTGGAGGTCTGTAGGTCGACTTCCTGCGATTGCACAGCACACGCAACTTGACGGCAAGTTTTGGATTTTGGATAGCCCTACTTTTAGAGCTATAATTCCCACAGGGGTGTATTGTTTGGCTCCAAATTTGCAGTATTGCAAGAAGAGGCTTTGAGTTCAATACTCATAGCAGAAATGGAGCGATTTTTAGATTTTGAAAACAAGTTAATCGGGTCAGGCGCAACCCCTTAAAAGCTCAGGCGGCCTGACCTTTTGTGGGGTTGCGCCTGACCCGATTAACTTTATCATTGAAGAAGCTATTTTATTCAAGTTTTATGTGAATCGCTAGCACAACCCTCGAAGATTCCACAGTAAGTGTTTGGACTTGATTCGACTTGTTTCGGCCTTGTGGTAATCCGTGGAGTTGAAGCAGTCATGGAGAAAAACGCGCCGGTCGGAATTTTGGCATTATTTCTTACTCCACTATTTGCAAGCGATACAAAGCGCGATTTTTGGCCTAGACTAGTAGGGAACAATACTTTGTTACGAGTACAAAAAAAATTGACTTTTCTCACTTTTGAAAACAAGTTAATCATGTTTGAAAATCACGCTTTTTAGTCGTTGAGAAACACTAGATAATGCAGTAAATAATGGTTTGTAGGGCTCATAGAGGTAATTTGACGTGCTCGGAAATGATACCCATTTCACACAGCAAGCTTCCTTGATGGATTTATAATATGTCAAGGTAGAAGATGAAGATTTGAGTTTTGGCCGAAACTTCGATTGTGGAATCAATCAGTATGCTGTTTAAGACCGTCCATTCCTTCAGTACTGGTGAGGTCGCGATATCCACTAAACTAGCGCTTTTCTTCTTCACCTTAATCGTAGTATCTCCTCAATCGAACGAATTCGATTCCTAATCACGACCCCCCCCCCCCTCTGTCTTACCCCAGTACGACCCCCCAGGTCGGGCGCGCCTGACCCCACGCTTAACCCTGCTCATGCCTCCGGTGACTGTTCTGTAAGCAACAACAACATCTTTTGAACAGAAAAGCTCGGCGAGTCCCAATCAGGGCTCGCCAAAAAATACCTTTTCACCGCGTAAGACAATGAAAAAAATTCTTGTTCAGAAAAAGCGCGTTCTAGAGGGTGTCAAAAGCGGCTTTGTCTGGTTCGTTAGAAGCTGTATGCAATCGAAATTCTGATTCTCTGTGAACATGGGATACTTCGAGATTTCCGCTACGTATCGAAAATTCTTGAAAAAAGCATTGTAATTTTCACTCTTGCTTTTTTCTAAATGTTTCTCGAAAAGCTTAGTAATCTTACTGAATCTATCAAATCTAGCAGGACTTTCTCCTTGTCAAGTGCAGAGAAAAATCAGTCAGCTTTGTTTTGACATTTTTTTTTGTTTAAAATAAATTTGGTGAGGCACCGGAGCATTTCAAATGACTGAAAAGCTGCTCAATCTTGTTAATAAAAGCAAACAAACCAAAAAGTCTATTAGAACATCTTGATTGCTTTCAGCAATAAGTCATGTAACCCTCTTTTTGAAAATGTTTTCGCCATGCGATAAAGCTAGCAAGGAATCTACATTATGGCGTCGAACAACATGCTGCTGCTCATTTTTGACGCCTAGATGATGGAATCCTTGTGCAATTCCCTGTTCTTAGCGAACATGCTTTTTCTAAACAGTATGACAATTTTCTAACCCGTTAATCATTTCAAAATTATTAGGTTGTAAATGGGCTCATTATTGATTCAAAAATAGATTAAACGGGTGTATGCTCCTCTGAACCGCTTCGTCTTAGCGCTAATTACTCTGCCCGGGCGGCGCTAATTACTCTGCCTTTCCTATAATCTATCAGAGTTTTCAAATATTTTTGAGCATTTCATAGCAAGCGAGGTACACAAATAATGATAGTGACGATGTTTGAACTATGAAGACAAAAAGTTGGAAAAGCTGCATGTTTTTTCACTGGCCTTTCGTGATTTCTTTGCCCTTCCCACTTTTCAGAACACCATGAAGTCTGCACGTGTAAGCTGAAGAATTTACCTTAGCGCCCATGTATAACATTTTTGAGTTTCATGGGGAATTCAGACGCTCTAACGACAGCATATCCCTCGCCTACCCAAGCGCCGCGGCAGCGCCGACCAATCAGAGGCCGCGCACCAATTAGGCTGCTAACGCTAGCGGTTCAGAAGGGCCGTCTCCCGATTAAACTGGTGTAAGCTGTTACATGACGAAGGCGCCAGCTGATAACGTCTGAAAGAAGCGAAGTTGGCTAGAGTCTTGCTACATATTCCCCGGGTGAAAGCTTTCGCTTACACCTGCTAGGATAAGAGTTGTAGAAAAGATTCTCGAGTTTCTCAATTTCCCGTTCTCAAAATAAATGGAGTTATGCGACTTAATAGCCACGCTCTAATAAAAGAGCATCCTCGGCAATTTTCTATTCTCATGCTGAGAACAGAAAAGTCAACCGAAATACCCTTCTTTGTGATTGTCATGTTCTGTACCGGAGATTGTCTTTATTCTTTTTTTAAAGATCTTTGTGTACCTTTCTGTCAATTGGCAGAGAATATATTCAAGAACACAAGAAAATGTGGAGCGAAACTATTATGGTTATCCTGACTATGTGCTCTAGACATTTAGTGCTAAGACACTTTCTCTTCTGCGAAAGCGAAAATTCAAGCATTCTCTCGTTATGTGACAAGTCCTTTTATTGTTCAACACTTAGTTCGTGTGAATCGACGACAAGTAGACAAATTGCCCGAGTCTATATAAGAAACAAATTAATAATTCGCATGAGAACTACGTGAGTCAGCTTCTCAGACTACTTTTTATGCCTTCATAGTCAAGGCATTCAAATTATTATAGTGACTTTAGTTGTCTCGCTATTTTTTTTTCAGCTTGAACAAAATCACTTTCTTTCATTTTCATGGTAGATTTTGGAGTACATTTTCAGTCTACTCATTGTGAGCGAGACTCTACAAGAAATCCAACTTTGTACACGGTCAATCCATGCAAAACTTGAAATCGAAACCTAAAAATTATTTTTTATGCCAAAAATCGGATTTTCGTCTCAAACAATCCTACAGAACTCCCTGTTCATGCATGTAGCAAACAAATCTGGCAATAATTTATACACTTGCCATACATCAAATAAAAAAGATGGACGGAACTGGCAAACTCCACCTCCAGAGTGTAAGGTTCCTCCCACGTGAGTGGGTTCATATGGCTCGCATTACTTTCTAACTGTATGTGCTCCAATCCTTCAAACATGTTAATTTTTACGGATAACCGGGGAAAATTATGAGAAAAATCTAGTTGCTTTTTTTGTAATTACTCGCTCTCATTCGCAATCCATTGCAGCGTCCCCATAATCTAAGGCAAGGGACATACCTCACGCGATTTCAGTCGCCACGCGATCTGGCAATTTGCATGGGTCGGTAGTAAACCTATCGAAACTCAGAGTTATAACTCAGAGTTAACTCTGAGTTATCTCTGAGCTAACGCGCAACTTTTTGACCCCCTTAACAGGTGTTTGAACAGATCATATCCGGAAAGCGATGATATGGCAGGATTCTCCTTAACACGTAGTTTATTCCTAGTAGCGCAACATTGTCCAAATCGTCCTGCACAAGAAACAGCGCCACCAAACGCGCAACTAGTGTCTGCGATAACTCTGAGTTTGGTGCGAGTTCCAGTCTATCGTGGAACTCAGAGATAACTCTGAGTTTGGTCAGAGAAAGAGAAATAGTGCGCAAAAGAAGAGGGGCAACTAAAAAGTCCTCCGGGGTACATTTTGCTCGTAGTTTAAGCAGGCATGATGGGGGTATCGTGGTGCGCAGTGATTTACAAAATTTTGAAATTTTGTAAAAACTTGGCCCAGGGGGTTATTCGGTGCGCTAATCACGCATATAGTACCCATTTTTTACTAAGGGGTCATGTAGAGGTGTTACGGTAGGTTTACGGTAGATAGGAGAAAATCACGAAACTGATCGAAACTTGGTACACGAGGGTTATTCGGGGCGCTGATAACGAATATGACATGTAGATTATACTGCAGTGTCATCTTACGGGGTTACGGTAGGTTTACGGTAGATGAATTAAAGCGGTGGAATTAGCCGAAATTGGTACACTGGAGTTATTCGGGATGCAGATGACGGACAATCTATCTGCTACATACACTGGTGGCATATGGAACGGTTACGGTAGGTATACGGTAAGTAAGACGAAATCATGGAAGGGCAAGCTTTGCCCGGAGGATTTATTCTGTGAGCAAATCCTAATAGTCAATTCTTATCATTGCGTATGCCATCCGCTTTCTCTATTGTTTGAAGCTCTCAGCTGCGCAAAAGACCAATCCTCGTGATGAACCATCACTGCCCGATAGAAATGGAAATGAGTGAGGCTTTGGTATAACTTGTTTTGACCTGCTAAATTTTAATGGAATGAGTGAGTACATTATGGCAAAGCAATTTTAGGGTTCGTGGGTGTGTCATGGTCTAGCGGTTTAGTGATAGGATCTTTACGCTAGACCATACAGGTTCGAGTCCCTACTTTAATGTCGCTTTTGCAGCAAAGTGCTTAACAGCTCCTCAAAGCAAAACTCCGAGCTTGAGAGTTGGAATTCGGAATTACGAAAGCGGAACTCAGAGTTTCAATAAGCGTAACTCAGAGTTTCACAAACGGAACTCAGAGTTATCTCTGAGTTAACGCGGAGCTTCAAACTCGGAGTTTCGACCAGATTACTACCGACCCAGATGTTTTCAAATTCAATAATGATGGACCCCAATGTACAGCATGTATAACTTTCGTAGGTTGATAAAATGCCCCATCTTCCGTACATTCGGAAACCCCGTATGATGAGTTATGAACGTTTGGAGTATTGCCAAATCGCGTCGCGACTGAAATCGCGTGAGGTATGTCCGAGGCCAAACAGGCTTTTTATCTTTCTACCGTTCGTGTAGTTCATATGCTGATTTGCTGGAAATGCTGAATATTCAATGAATACTCAATTGTTGAACACCTGCTTGTCGTCTTCTGTTTTGAAGCAGATTCCGTGAGTGCGTAACAAGCGCACCTGTCCTTACTCGAGTGAAATTCAAGATTTAGGCTCGAACTGCTTTCGAAATTCACTTATCTTTACAAACTTTTCACAGCTGTTGCCCTTTTAGCAGCCCCTACCGACAATGCTTTACCTCCTTGTCTTCGTTTGCTTCCTTTTCGTGGCTCAGAAACAAGCAAGCATTTGCATTCTGCTTCTGCTCCGCCAAAAAACAACATTTCCGTTTTGTTAACCTAGGCATGTGAGCGTTGCCGTGGTTGAGATTGCAACGCAAATTTCAACCGAACATTCAAAAATTCAAAAATTTCAAAAATTTAACTCGGTTACAAATCTGAGCTTAGAGAGGAATTATAAACAAAGTGGAATTGCATCCCCGTTCCAAAAAAGAAAACGATCATTCGCTTCGAAAGCGCTATACTTCCTTCTAGTACCTACTACTCACCTAATACTACACGTTCGGGTATTAGAATTTACGTAGTACTCTGACTCAATTCATCCCTAGTTCGAGGTAAGCCCTATACATAAGAAGTCTAGAAAAAGAGATTTGCTCGAATATGAGAACACATCCAACCTTCTGAATACAAAGGCATTCGTGCTGTTATCTTTCTACTTCACAAAAATTTGCTCCTTTGACTAGGTTTGCTCTTTGCTATAACGAATTTAAACTCAGCAAATTTATACTCCAAAAGCAGCATTTTTTCACTGTTTTTGCAGTGTATTTATCCCTTTCATTTACCACTACTATGATTTTCAACAACCATGTCTCAATATGCGAATCACTCAATGAGATAATTAGCATCTCGGGTATTCAGTGCTGTTCGCAAATTTCATAATTTTCCTTGATTTTTACATAGCAACAACCTCCATAACGTAGATAAGACAATTATCAAACAGCGATATAATTTAATTGCACAATAAATGGAGTTAGTAGAAGCACTTGTGATTAGCTTTATTGGGTCTCGGTAATAGATTATTAAAAGTTGTATTATTTCTAAGCAACACTCATACAATGTTAAGAATAAGAATCACGTTATAAAGTACTTTCATATAGATAAATTTTAGGAAGAAAACCGACATTCGGTAATTTAAATTACTCAAAGTCAAGATTATTTTTACGGTGCTCTATGTTATCGTTGCATCGTTCTCAAAGAAAATATTCATGATGGTTCTCAGGGCTATATGGGAAACCTAGTTTGGAAAATTCATGCGAAATGTTTAGTTTGATGATGGAACATAGTAGACAAATTTGCGTGTTTGTCGACCATCTCCTTCCTAGGAATTAATTTGCAGAAAGCGTGAATGCTGTCTGCTCGAATTATAAATTTATTCATGTAACTTGTTTTTTTCCTCAATTTGAAATATTATGAGTTCCCATTTCCATAAATAGATTCCGACGCTATACGTTGACTATTCAAATTTGGGCAATGCCGAGCAAAAACTCGGAATAAAGATTTTCAGAATTTTCATAAATTGCCTGTTCAAGGAACCCGGATTAGTATTATTTCTTCCTAGCTCACGTATATTCCTATGACTTCTTTTTTTTACGAAAAAAATATTTGTTTTTGCAGGTGCTCTCTTACTTTCAACAGCGGATAAAGACCTCCAAACTATACACAGTATTTGTGATCTATGTCGCATAAAAGTGTCTTAAGCTGATTACATTAACCAACTGATTACATTTAGCCGTAGTGTTCTAGAAAGTTCTCCACTACTACGAAGCTTCTAGTGTGGCCGTAGCTTCTCAAATTTCTGCATTTGCACTAGGAAAGGTCGCCTGCACCCATGCACGGTCGTTGAGCTTATCAGCTGCCACTTTTGCGAAACCCGATTAAGATTAGGTCATCGAAGGCTGCGCGGGCAACTGGTACGGTCATAACGTACTGAGATGAAGGGTCTGTGACAGATGGTAAAAACCCTCATTTTCACATTGTGCGCATGAGAAAATTTCGATTTCAATCGAAATGCCACATCAACTCTTATTATCATTCGCTGAATGAAGTAAACTTAGTTGCATCTTATGTCAAATTACTCATCTCTGCCTACGTCACAGCATGAAAGCGAAGCTTAGAAAGTCAGAGAACTGAGCTTTTGGAAAGTTGCCCATATTGACGTAACTGTCCTTTTTGATATTGAAAGAAATCGGAGCGGTTGATATACGATAGTAGAAACTTTGAAATAGTTCCCCTCAAAAAAAATCATAGATAAAAACAACAAGAAAACTTTTAGTGGAGATTTGCATGAAAAAACGAAATCATTTATAGCTAACCTAATATAATTTCAGTTTTGTTACCTCTTCAGTCTCATCCAAATATGGTAATTTGCTGAAAATGCTGAATATTCGATTGCTGAATACTGCTTGTCGCCATCTATTTTGGAGCAGCCGTAAGTGCGTAATCAGCACACCTGTCCTTACTCGAGTGAAATTCAAGATCCAGGCTTGGCTGCTTTCGAAAACCACCTGTCTTTACACACTTTTCGGAGCTGTCTCCTTGCAGCCCTTCACACATAATCAGTGCTTCACTTCCTTGTCTTCGTTTGCTTCATTTTCGTGGTTCAGGAACAAACAAGCATTTGCGTTCTATTTCTGCTCCGTCAAAAACAAAATCTCTCATTCCCGGTTCGCTAACGCCTTGCCATACTTGAAATTGCATCGCTATCTTCAAAATCAGTCCAAGTTCAAAAATGGATTCAAATCGGAACATAGAGAAGGAACCCAATGCTAATGGAAGTAGAAGATGGAATTACTTCCTTTCGTGCTAAAAAGAAAAATGCTCATTGAACACGCAGGCTACTTCCTTCCGCCACCTACTGGAGAAATGAAAAGTACAATACCGCATTCAGGACGTGCAAAATTTCCGTAATCGTCGCGGAATTCCGGGAATTCCGCGGAATTTTCGGAATATCGCCATAACTTCCTTCGGAATGCATAAATTCTGGATTTGAAACAAGGGTTATACTCAGCTTATTGAGGCGAATCTTTTAGTACTTTTCCTTACCGTAATTATCGGGGCATGACTGGTGCACGGTAGGAGATGAATTTTGCATTTTGGGAGAGGGGAGGTGGGTGTACGGCAGCAAGTGAATCCTTCTGCGATTTTTCTGAAATTCTAGAGGGGGGGGGGAGTAATCAGTGGTATTGGGTGTGGTTAGTTCTAAAATACGCGAACAAGCCGTGATGATGCCGTCGATGTTGTTTTCCCCTCTTCTGTTTGTTTAGTAGCTTCAAGCACCTATTTATTATTAGAAGGGGTGGTTCGAGTGCAGAACACGAATATGTGTTCACCTCCCCTCCCCCAAGAAGCAGAATTTATCTCCTACCGTGCACCAATCGTGCCCCGAGAATTACGGTAAGGCAAGCTACCAAAAGATTCGCCTTAGTGAGCTGAATATAACTTTTTCAGATCCAGAATTTATGCATTCCGAAGGAAGTTATGGCAATATTCCGAAAATTCCGCGAAATTCCCGGAATGTGGCGAAATTGCGGAAATGTCGCGAATTCCGGGAAATCCGCGAAATTCACGGAAATATCGCACGTTCTGAGAGCGGTATTGTATGTAATAGTATTAAGTTATAGAGAAAGTTCTGTCAATAGAAGTTGAGCTGAATTGATTTATATCTTCATTATGAGGCTGACAATCAGCGGTATTTTGGTCAGGTGTACCGATAACCTTGGACTACCCATTAAGTATTATACATTATGGATGCTATTTTCCAAAAAGAGCGGGCTGCGTTTCGAAAGAAATGGAGAGTTTGATTTTTTGAACCCGAAAATCAACGAGCTTTTTCTTATTCGGAAAAGGGCCCAGATACCGGAGAAAGTTATAGTCGGATATCACTTCATCTAATACGAAGGAAAACGGATTTTCAAATCGAGCTTCCGCAAGGTCAAGGTGCGCGTATATTATCTAGAAAAATTGCCTTTTCGCAAGCCTAAGCACAACAGATTTTTTTCCTTTTTGAACATTTCTTCTTAGCTTATCGTTATTTTTTCAAGAGGAATAGCGTATTTGGTAGTTGAAATCATCGCAAACTAACAGCACATCCCAAATCAGGCCCTTGCATTTGCATTCAATGTCGGTAATCATGAGAAGAATTTCCAGAATTTTCTTTACAACCTAATATTTTAGCTCAACCAGTGTTTGAGCTTCTGGCTCTGTTTTCAAACATTGTCGTTCTGGAGCATGAGAGCTCACACATCTAAATAGGGAGCTTGCTTGGGGTCTTCCTTCTAATCACACTTGCCCTGTTAATACGCTTGCTCTTTGCTTACTGCGGACGGACTCGACTTTCTAAGGGCCGCAAGCATTAACATCCCCCTTCAGAAGCCGCAGCTCAGAAGATTTTTCCTGCTTTGAAGTCATTAAAAAATTCCAAATTGTACTGATTATCCCAACAATGCCAATGTTGTGAAAAACAAATGATTCAACGAGTCAATGAAAGTCGTGCGATGAACTACAAGTCGAAACTTGGTTTTCAGCTTATTTGTTCCCAAAAACATGCTTAGCACTGTTGGACTGAATTGTCGGTGCAGCTTCGAAATGTTTTCATAAATGCCGAAGAAAGAAAAATGGTTTTGAAGAAGAAACTGTCGGCCTCTGGGGATCATAAAGGGATGACCAAAAGCTGTTTGCGGCTTGTATTGCTCCTGTTCAATATGTTTATAGTGAAGAGTAGTAAAAACACTTGTGAATGAATAAACAGCATTAAATCCAGCTGTCTCTAGCTTCAGAACACAAGCTTTCTTCTGAACTGCGTTTCCCTTCAGCGGGGATGTTGCATGCGGCCCCATAAAAGCGGAATCAGTGTCGAGCACTAATCATTTGAGACCCCTGTAGCTCCTTATTCGTATTAGTGAAAACAATACAGGCCAAGAAGTGCAGTCGAAAATTGGCCATACATCCATAATTTTTACAATATGAATCTTTCTGTCATATGACCACTACTGTAACATAGGAAGAGCCATGGAAGTCTCGATATTAATAATCATCTCAAAAAGATGATTCGCATCTCAGATGCAACGCATTCGTTCAGTTTTCTATCCTTGCTATCACTACGTAGTTCCTCATTCTCTCATTACATACAAAATTCGCTGCTGCTGGTTGTAATTTTTCTTAGATTTTCACATAGCAAAACCTCTACAACTCAAATTGTACTATTATAAAGTTGCAATATAATGTGAATTGTGAAATAAATGGGGTTAAGCACTTGTGAATGGTTTTATTGGGTCTTGTGATAGATTGTTATAAATGGTATTAACTCTAAGTAACACTTAGACAATGTTAAGGTGAAAAATTTTGTTATAAAGTACTTTGTTATAGAAGAAAAATCAAAGGAAATCTTTTCCAAGAAGAAAATAATTGCAACATTCTGGAGTTTTCGATTTTCAACTTCAACATTTTTTTACGATGTTCCATATTATCATTGCATCATTCTCAAGGAAATGATAACTACGGAAAATTCTTTCGAAAGTTATATGATATCGGAAGTGAAACGTGCAACGGTTTTTCTGAAAGTTATTTCCAACGACGTCATAAGCGGATTATTTGCTCTGCTACATTTGTACACTGTTTTAAAAAACACGCCACATTAGCAAGGGGCTACCAATTTTATCTAGAGTTTCCACACATAACCGTTTTGTGGTCAATAGGCCGGATGTGTGAATTTCTTGGTGCCCGGATATTTATTTTATTATTTTATTTACTTGTCGATGTTTCTTGGCGGACTGTGGACCCCCTCTCCCCTCGTGCAGATTCAATCTATGAAAATCGTGAGTGCAGTCTATCCTAATCATAAACTTGTACAATTAGCTTGAAATACAATGTAAAAATTGTTTTCCAACTGCAAATGAGCTGCTGAATAATTTTCGGGGACTTGGCTGTTTGACGGGTATTCAAAAGGCGTGCAAAAATTTTTTGGAGTTCTGGGGCAATGCAATGCCTCTCTATGTAAAAAATTTCTATTACGTCTAGTCTCATTCTCACTTGTCCAGAAAATTTTCTAGAACTCTCATTTTGCTTAAGGATTGACATTAGAGTTTTTACATCTTAGCTCAGATACTTGGCTGACTTTCTTTTGACTGAAGGGTATTTGCTTTTGCAGCTGCTCTTTCACGGTCCTAAAAACCTTGAAAACTGTTCATGCAGTGTTTCTTGGTACTCTCTCACGTAAGCGACGTGTCTTAAGCTAATCACATTAGGTAGCAGTGCTCTAGAAACTTCTTTTGCACTGCTACGAAGCTCTAAGCGTAGCTTTTCAGAATTCTGCATTTGCACTACTAAAGGTCACCTGCACTCATACACGGATCTGAGCTTGCTGCCTTTGAGCGAAAGTCCGCTAACGATAAGTAAGTGAAGGAGGATGACTCATCGCGTAGAAGACATTACGTCATCCACAGGCTCCGCCTACTCAGGCAAATGGTACGGACTTCCATGTCGTGAAGTGCACGGTTTGTGGCAGATGTCCTGTTGATGATTTCTGGATCATCAACCATTGATGAACTCTATAATCTGTATAGCCTACGGGATCCCCGTAGGCTAAATGGTGAGCTACTCACTCTCGAGTATCTAATCACTCAAGAGTGAGTGGTACCTGTGCGCCAGGAGTGTAGCCAATCGGCGGCATCTCCTTTCAAGCACCAACTCGTATACTTTGTACCTTGTATTCGGTTTGGCTCCGCCTTTCTTCCTATATAAGGAGCCTCCGAATGTATTAGAGGTTGCTCCCCGGTCCACACCGGGACACCTCGATGATCGCTCTCAACTAATCTACGCCAGTGTGAATAAATATTCCACACTACTTCGTCTACCCTACTTCACTTGGTACACACCAAATTGGTGCATCGGCCAGTGAACTTCCTTGCAATTCCTGAGCGACTCCTTTACCTAAGGAACGGGAATTCAAGGCCTAAGACCCGCGTGGCAGGCACTCCACTAATTAATTGAACCCTTCTGAGCTCTCTCTTCGTGAGACGACCAGAAGTTAGTAAAAGCGTTAGTTGGCAGGCTTCTTCACTGATTAATTGAACCCCTCTGAGCTCTCTCTTCGTGAGACGACCAGAAGGTAGTAAAAGCGTCAACCGAAGAAATTTCACTGGTCAATTGAACCCCTCTGAGCTCTCTCTTCGTGAGACGACCAGAAGGTAGTAAAAGCCCCAGCTGAATACTTCTCCACTAATTAATTGAACCCTTCTGAGCTCTCTCTTCGTGAGACGACCAGAAGGCAGTAAAAGCGTTAGTTGGCAGAAAATCACTGATTAATTGAAACCTTCTGAGCTCTCTTCCCGTAAGACGACCAGAAGTTAGTAAAAGCGTCAGCTCAAGAATTCTCACCGGTTAATTGAACCTTTCTGAGCTCTCTTCCCGTAAGACGACCAGAAAGTAGTAAAAGCCCCGGTTGAAGAACTTCTCACCATTGATTAATTGAACTCTTCTGAGCTCTCTTTTCGTAAGACGACCAGAAGTTAGTAAAAGCGTCATTTGGTAAGACAAACACCACTGCAAATTGAACATCTCTGTGCTCTCTTTACATAAGACGACCAGAGATCAGTAAAGGACCAGTTGGCAATAGCTAACAAGTTCAAAGTTCATCCAGAATTTGAGCTTCAATTGCTATCAATCCTCACGGTACAGGTTCAACACACCTCACCGTCCAGTACAGCGTACAAGCCAACCAGGCACGCTTGCTGACAGCTAGTAGAAGCTCGGCACTCAATTGCCAGCTCACTAGAAGGCTTCCTTGCACCCAGTAAGGACAGCTGTTACAAGAGGCCAGCCTTGCTGTCGTCCTCTAAAGTCTACAACGAGGATACGCATCTCACGTTACGACGCTCGCCATCAGCACTTAACGGAAGCACCGAACACAACTTTGTGCGATACAAAAATGGCAGCGCTCCAAATCTTCAAATCGAAAATCAACAATGCCTGCGCACTTGTGAAATCATACGAGTCGGAAGTGAATAAAATTGACACACCATTCACTTTTCCTGTGGACAAGACTGAATGCGAAACATACATCAAAAGGAAAATGGGAGAAATCACGCATTTGCTCAATTCTCTCCAAAATGCCGTCAGACTTCAAGACACTCAAGTAAATGCCGCAATTGAATATGTCGGCTCAAGAAACGAGGAAAAAGAGAGAGAAAAGCTGATGACTGAACTCAGCAAACACCTCGAGTTAGAGTCTCTTCCTCTGGAGGTCATGACAGTACAGTGGCAGAACAGGATCCAGTTCCGACAACATGAACTCAAGGAACAAAGTGCGCTTGTGCACTGCAGTACTCCGAGCATACCGAGTCAGCCAAGTAGCGAAGTTGGGCAAGCTGGAACTCCGGAACGCAACGAAAGGCAGATCAAAATTCGGAAGCCCATGCTTGAAATTCCGACGTTCTCAGGCAATTTCCGGGAGTTCAACAGTTTCTGGACAGTCTTCGAATCACTTATCCACACCGACGAGGAGTTATCCGACACGGACAAATTCTTGTTTCTAAAACAAGCCTTGAAGGGAAAAGCAGCAGACACCCTGAGCTGCATTCCCGTCGTTGGAGAAAGATATCAGACAGCGATAGATATCTTGAAAAAACATTTCGATCGCTCTGCCAACATGGCAGACATACTCATCAACGAGATCGAAAAACTACCCAGGGCCTCAGATGATCCGAAAGATTGTCGTGGCACCTTTGAAGCAATCAACTCAAGGATTATCCACCTGGAGCAAACTGGGGCACAGATGAACGCAGACAGAATTTGGCGTCGAATAATCTTTTCCAAATTTCCCGAATCCATCTGTACGACCGCCATCCAGAAAGAAGCGGTACAAGATGATCCATTCAATGTCAGCGAAATCCTGAACACCATCGACAGCATCATTTTACTACGAGAAACAATCTCGCTAACGACGGAGACTCTCTTTCCAACCGACTACCACTCGAATAACCAAGAAAATGAAAGGAGTACTACATGCGAAGAAAACGAACACTTTACGAAACCAAGACGCTTGTGTTTATGTGGACAACCACATTCGCCTTATACCTGCCCGAGATACACCACTCCAGAAGCTCGGCGACGTGAAGCGACAAACCGAGGAGCGTGCTGGAGATGTTTCGTAAGAAACCACGACTCAAACGCTTGTACGAATATTGGAGTATGCCCTAAATGCCAGAGGTCGCACCACGGATCTCTTTGCATGCCAGAAGAAAGACGACGCAGTGGATTCTTCGCACAATCCCGCGATCCTGCAGTCGATCATCAACATTCACCTCCTTGGACACAACGTGACACCAACCAGGATTGTCGCGAGATTAGTAACATGCACGTCGTACAAGGCTCGGAGAATAAACAAGGAGTCCACATCTCAGACGTACTTCCACTTGCGCACAATCAGTGCGTTCTTCAAATCGCCTCAGCATTGATTTTCAATGAAGCAGAGTGGGACTACCAACCAACGACCATACTTCTTGACTCCGGGGCGCAACGAAGCTTTATCAAAGCAAGACTCTGTGAAGAACTAAAGCTTCCGATCGCTCGAACTACTTCTTTCACTACATCAGGAATGGGCGAACATCAAGAGAAATTCAACTCATCTGAAGTGAACATCACCTTGAAGAGTCTTCACAGCTCCGAGAAGCTCAAGAAGTTGTCATTGCATACAAAGCAGAAGCTGACTACCGATATGCAGACGGCAAGCCTCACGGAGGCCGACTTGCGTTTCATCGAAGACGGAAAGCTGATGATTGCTCAGGATACGCTCTCTCACAAAAGCCTTCTACCGGACCTGATCATCGGGCAAGACCTCATAAATCTTGTCATCCTTCGAAATGAGAGAGTGCTCACGCTCCCCTCAGGGCTCATTTTGACCCCAACAATCTTCGGATACGTCATATCAGGAACAAGTCGCACCGCCACTACAGCAAGGCCCGTTGGTACCTTCGGTTGCATATCAACGCTACAGGAAACATCTCCGCCAACAAAACTACAGCAGTTTCTTTCATCTAAAGGAAGACAACCCAGAAAAATGAGGCAGACGCTCAGAGCTTCCATCTTCCGTGAAGCTCAAGCAGACAGACAACATTGGCTGAACACAATCCGTTCCCTATCAAACTCTTCCGATGGCTCTACGATGATGTCGAATGGAATGACCACCACCTCGCCGTATCTTAGGAAGCAGGCAGAGACACGGATGACGAAGGGCAGACATCACAGAAGTTCACGCCTTATCAAAACGGCGCCTACCGAGAATATGACCGTCAATAATGCTTCTACTATCAATTCAAAATCAATGACGAAGAGGAAAAGGCGACGACGACGAGCAATGCCAAAACGAAATTCGCCTCCATCAACCACCTCAACTGATCATACCAGTGTGCATATATTGTGAATTGAATTAATTTCGTGTGAATGTTAACATTATTTGCAGCTCTTATTCAAGATCGTTATTCTGTATACATAATGCTCACTGACTTACTAGTCAACCTCACATGTGTCTACACTGATCAAGATCTTACCAGATCTCACTTTCCTCTCGCTCGCCCGGAGTGTTGATGATTTCTGGATCATCAACCATTGATGAACTCTATAATCTGTATAGCCTACGGGATCCCCGTAGGCTAAATGGTGAGCTACTCACTCTCGAGTATCTAATCACTCAAGAGTGAGTGGTACCTGTGCGCCAGGAGTGTAGCCAATCGGCGGCATCTCCTTTCAAGCACCAACTCGTATACTTTGTACCTTGTATTCGGTTTGGCTCCGCCTTTCTTCCTATATAAGGAGCCTCCGAATGTATTAGAGGTTGCTCCCCGGTCCACACCGGGACACCTCGATGATCGCTCTCAACTAATCTACGCCAGTGTGAATAAATATTCCACACTACTTCGTCTACCCTACTTCACTTGGTACACACCAAATGTCCCTCGGGCGGGACATGTCGGTGACAGAAAGTCGCCACGATGACTCATGCGAGTTTCGTAAATAGACTGAAAGGCGTGATCCCGCGCGAAAATCGAATCATCCCTGCGAAAACAGATAAATGCGCGCGGTCATCCCGACCAGTGTCATCCATCATCAAAGACCAATTCTGGCAATCCTCTCTCTCTTTTACTCTCTCTCTCTCTTTCTCTCTCTTCCCCCTTGCACTCTCTCTCTCTCCTCCATCTCTTCTCTCTTTCCCCTTCTTATGACCTCGCATTCTTCTCGTGCTAGAGCGGTTTATCTCTTTCTTCTTAACATCTCGCGACTCAGCTGCCACCACGCGTCCGTCATCCTGCTCCCTAATCGCCGTCGCAAACAATGACGCAATGGCAGAACGCCGATTTTCGGCCAAAAACCACTTTTTAAATGCATTCCACCTCACCACAAGCACATTCTAGCTCTTTGTTCACGGTCACGCGGGCACTTTTTATTCTTTCATCTTTGTGTATCCGAGCAATCCTTTTTGGTTTTGATTTTTGATTCTTGCACAAGCTGCTTTCGAAATTCTTTTCACCCTATTCAATTGCATTTTATAGTATCGAATTAGAATCGTTGGGGGTTGTAAAAACACGTATAGTCTAATCATCTCGCACACATATGTAGATGTGCAATTGCACAAAACGAACATGTCACACGTTTTATTCTAGAAAGCTTGGCCGCCTGCGTCATATATCAGGTCGTCCCATAAGTTCCAACCCGTTTTCACTTTTTATGACAATATTTATGATTATCAAAAAGCCTTAGGGTACCCATAGAGCAAGGCAAGCTCTATAACATGGTGAACAGCGTTTTCACACAGTTCATTATTGGTCTAAAAAATCAAAACCCGAGAACCTTTGGAATGACGGAAACTTGAACGAAGAACGGAACGCTTCTCGAAAAATATCTAAAAGCTCGAACTTATTCACGCATATACACCTCTCATCTAACGCTCATATCCACACTTGCTGTATTTCTTTTTTCATTTTAAGAAGTCGAAAAAACGAGATTTGGCATGTTTTTTTCAAAGCGATGAGCTGCCTTATAAATGATTCTATAGCGTAGGTCTTTAGAAGAACAATTACAAATTTTTAGCCTGCTACGAGCGATAGTTCTTAGCAATTGCAAAACTAGCTTGAAAAATCCAAAACGACATTTTCTATGTTCGGCCGACTTCTGTGTCTCACGGTTCTCAAGCACTAAAAAATAAAGCAAGTTTGTAGAAAAATATTAGATAAAGAGTGTGTATGCATGAATAAGTTAAAGCTTCCTAGAAACTTCTTAGACAGAGTTCCGTTTTTTTTTTCAGTTTTCGGTTTCCTTGAAAAATTTGAGTTTTAATTTTCAAAAAACTTTTTATCTGCGCAAATGTTTGGGCGCTGCTTTATAGAGCTTGCTCTGTTCTATTGAAAGGTATCTCGAAACCTTTTAGAACTCAAAGAAATTGGAAGTTATTGGGATAAAAAGTAAAAACGGACGAATCTTATGGCAAAACTTGATAGAATATCATCACTGAATGTTTTTCCCGATGAAAATGGTAGAGAAAATGTTAAAAAGGTACTTAGTGTGGTGGGTAACGATCTAGGATACGGCGTGCAATGTGTGCATTGTGTGCAGTCGCACCTATCGTGGTATGCAAAGGCTACACTGTAAACGCTTGCGACGCGTATCCAAGGGCAGGAGCTCAAACGTAAAGCTTCGTGTTCTTCTTGCACGGTAACACTCTATTTTTATTTTTGAATAAAAGGAGAGCATGTCTTAATTGCCCTTTATTAGCGCCGTTAGTCGCTCGGAATTAATTGTTTCCTGGCAACAAGCCATAAACCTTCACGCCCGATTTGCTGCACGCTGCAATTTCGTATTCACGTCGTTTACATAACGCGCCCACGTCATGGCGTGACTCAGCTTTTTTCGATTCAAAAAAATTGCTGTACAATATTTGAGTGGTTTTGCGTGTGAGGTAACTCTGTAATGTACATATTCCGTTGGGAATATGTACATTACAGAGTTATGTGAGAGCCAAACTTTGTCTCCCCAGCATTTTTTGGTCAAGCAGTCATACTGAATTTTGTTCTTGATCATCCCGAGAAAACTTACACATCTATTGTTTACTCTGTAACATGAGACCCCCTAACATCTTACATTTCTTCGAGCAGCGCCTCAGCAGTAAACATGAACCATGGGCTCAGAATGACTGCCACTGATTGGACGGGTTTGCAAGTCCTGAATGGCTTTTTCAATGCGCTCTAATGGCGTCTGGATTTCTCCGGAATGTTCGCGAAGTATGAGTTGTCCTAGTTCCCGCTTTCTTAAGTGCGCACTTGAGGATGCCCTTTGCTATCGCTTTTCAGCGGCTTTTAAAAGCTCAGAGCCACTCCACGAAGTCGGATTCGATTCAGATGTGCCTCACTTCACCCACTCTCACACGATTCACGCACTTTTACACCGTCACCCGAACGAGGGGCCTCGCCCAAGCCCCGGCATCGATCCCGGCCTCGGCCAACACACTGAGCGACAGTTGTTGAGGGAGGGGGAGGGGACGAGTGCGGCTTGCTTCGAATCCTCGCATTTCTTCCTGCTTGCTCCGTTTTCCTCCGTAATTGGTTGTCAGCATCGCAAACGCTTCGCATCGCCGCGATTCACGATCTGAATCACTCATCGTGCAACATCACACGCTGACGCGGCCTCTGAGTCACTGCGACGAGGACGCGATCGCTGTGGTCTCTTTTTCTGCCTTCTGTTTTTTGCTCCTTTTTTTGCACTCGCGCCGCACTTCCGCGTCAGAATGGATGAAAAACGCGCAGCGTGTATTTTGTCGACATATTTCTCTGATTTTGATCTACCTTTGACCACAGCTGGGTATCTGTCCATTTAAAAATGATAGATTGCATTTCGGCATGCTCTTGTCTTGATTATCGCATTCTGTTTTTATTCTGCTAGGGTCATCTTTTATTCTGTGGAAACTTCTCCTGAAAAATATTGGGGAAATATTGTCCTCATTTTCGAAGTCTTTATTACCTTGTTTTTGGAATTTTCTTCATATTTGTCAGTAAATTTGACCAAAATGGTAAGCTTGTGCTATACGTTTCTAAAATTTCTAATTTTTCTATGAGGCAAGCTATATTAAAATGAGAACTATGCAGTAGTTTATCGCCTCCCATTCTTTTGATGACATGTTTCGTCATCAAAACTTTTTTCTCAATTTTATTAGGTTGTATATGCCTTATCATATGCCCATGAATTATCAATGACGTTTTCTCGCAGTTTCTAGAAAACCTATTCATAATCTTTCATACCGCTTTTCGTCGCATTCTCTCCGAACATTCGATTTTCCGATGAAATTTTTCATGTGTGTATGCTCTATACCCTTGACAGCTAATTTTCACTATTAAAAAGTAGATTCAATCAGCGTGTAGCCACGTCATCAATTCATAATGATTCGATCAAATGTAAAAGTCATGGAAAAGTTGTGCTCTTCTCTACCTGTCATATTTCTTTGATGTCCGTCAATTTCAGAAATTTATGAATTTATTTCGTATATAGCATGCTTCCCTGTGTCATGCTCGACTTCTAGACTTTCTCAAGCATCCATTTTTGTAGTAACGCACGAAAATTCCATGTGCTACATTAATTATAATGTGTGCAATTGCACTGCAGTGGTAGACCTTAGGCCCTGGCTAGACTTCGCTCAAAAGCGCCAAAAGCACTCAAAAGTGCTCAAAAGCGCCCAAAAGCGCTTAAAAGTCCCAAAAGCGCTCGCGCCTAAACTTCTCTAACCACTCCTCACTCTCTCTCATCTCTTTTCACACAAGAAAGTGAAGAGACACCAGAAAAGTTTAGGCGTTTTTGGGCACTTTTGGACGCATTCGAGCGAAGTCTGGCCAGGGCCTTACTCATTCATGTCCGCAACAAGTATAAACGTGTGCTTTTCCTTGTCGTTGGATTTTTTTTTACTTGAAATGAGGGGAAAAACACGTTTGTGCTTGTCGACACTATGTGATGAACATCCTCGATTTAGTCACAGCAGGTCGCGCTTTCTTTGGCGAGTGCATAAGGTGTGCAATTGCACAAGTTTCTAGCTCAGCTAGTCGAGTATAAACACTGTCGTTTTGTTCGCTGAGTGGAGCACTCCAAACTGAAGTTGGACTTCGCTTTGCCCTTTTTGCACTTGCAGGGCGCTGCAATCACATTGCATTTGTTGTGACGCGCCGCGTCCCAGTGCGTTTCACGTGCGCTGGAATGCGATGCATCTTTCGGCGCTGCGTCGCAAGTTTCATGGAATCCCTTTTGATGTTAGTTATTAGACAGTTAAAGGCAGTGTCTCACCAAAATTTAGTTGCCGAGATTTTTGCATTTTGCAAGCCCGTCGGACCCATTCTAGCACTGTATGGGCTTAAAATCGCACGAAGTTCCCAAAAACTCCGTTCTCTGGAGGCCCCGTGGAAGCAGCATGGACGAGTTGTACCTTCCAGCTTCAGCCTCAGCCACAGTGGCAGCAACAGAGGGGAGGTGGATGCCAAGTGGAGGGACATGTTCAAACGCGTAAGGGGGGAGACCGAAGGAGTCGTCCGCGCATACCAACTCGCTCTCCGCGTACCACTTTTAGCGAATTTTTCTCAGCGTGGAGAGGGTCAAATTGAGTAAGACCTGTTGCAATGGCCTATTTAGAGCTCCCTATTACAGAATATGTGAATATCCGCGCGACCTCAACTTTGGTGAGACACTGCCTTTAACCTCTTTGATTTGTCTCGCTATTGTTCGGTAGGGTCATAAAATTTGATTGGTGCAATTTTGCATTATCTAGTCAGACAAATAGCGCATAATAAGTGGGCATCTTAACTCTGTAACGCTCACCTTTCCGAAGTTCATATGTTCGTTTCCAAATTCCTTTTCGTAAATTTCTCAATTTCCTCAATCTTTTAGGTGACGGAGGGAATAAATATTCGGCTAAGTGAATTCTCCAGCTACAAAATTCTTTTTCATTTTTGGACCCTGTAGTTGCGCTAGTTAAAATACGTGTAACTGTCGAACTTCCTATCTATCTAGACAGGATCTTTGAATGGGCGGGGTTGGTGGAGAAATAAGCCACTCCCCTTTGTATGGGCGAGTCGTCAAGCCAACTAGCTAATCATCGTCAAAGGCTGGAGCATCAGGATCGCCTTGATACCTCCTAGATGCTTGCTTCAAAAACCTTCGTTATAGTAGTACGAAGTACTTTGAGCTCTTAGTAAACAGCTCGGAGTAAACAGCAGTGCGATGTATAGGGCCAATCATCCACTCTAGGGCTTGAGGAAGTCGCACAAGTTCCTCGCTCTTCAATGAAGCTCAGAAACCTCACGCAAAAAAGCTCTCAAGCCTATCTTGAACTCGTTCCTGAACCTTTTGCATGATACTCATGCTGTACTATATGCATTCTTTACATTCTTTTTATCTCCCTATCAGCCTCACTTGTCCTAGTATGGAAAATGTAAGGAATTCTACGTGGTAATGCATACGTCCGCCCACGAGCTTATTTTGCTTTTGGTTCATTTTTTGGCCTATTCTGCTTAATATGTTCAGTATCCTGTCGTACACAAATTCTAGTCAGTAGGAATTGAGCCAGAGCGCTCTAGCTATTGGCACGACTTCAATTAACGTGATACAGATCTTTGCTGAATCAATTTGCTAGGTCAGTGTGAGTCCGTCTAGATTCTTATTTATAGCGTGATCATTGAAAATAACCTGCACTTCTTTATCTTAATCATGATCGAGGGAGCGGTGGGACGTGGGCAGGACATATTTGACATGGGTTTTCCATTATCTGCTAATTTTCAACTATTTACGTCAATCGCATTTTAGTTTTCAATCAATCATGTATGAGAGTTCTCGTGGCTGTGTGTTTTCGCGGTTTTCTAGCCAAAGATCGTAGCTATTGAAAGTGATAGTATCTCTTTCGCGATTCCTTTCTTGAAATGTCTTTGAGCCTAAGTTTGCAGTGAGAATTTTTGAACTGAGAATTTCCCTCCAAATTCATTTGCGAAAAATGAAAAATCGTAGTTTATGCCTTTTGCATCTTTAGGTTATGATTTCTGAAGCAGAACTACGATATCAGCTCAAGTCAGTTGAAGCTACCCATTGTTTGAACATTTATGACTCTTTTATCTCAACAGCTTTGTGCACCTTCAGTCCGCAATGTAGGCTTAGCTCCAATTTAAATTCAAGAACAAAACGAATCACTAGCTGTTCATTATTGTAGGTTTCAAATCTTGAGTTACTCTGCGAGTGGGAAGAGAAGCTTTTTGAAAAAAGAAACCCAAGTTAGCTGACAAAATCTTTGAACAAAGACAATCTGAGACGCTGAATCTAGCTTTAAGGCTTGCAATATGCAGCAGATTATTGTTCATTATTCACGTCGGACATACCATAATTTGGACTCCCATCCTCAAAAATTTGATTGCACCATTGTGAAAGTTTTGCAAAGTCTTAGAAGTCTAACTTCAAAGTTTGCTTGAACCACTGATCTAGATGTCTTGAATTTTTGTAATCGTTCCTGGAGACCTAAGCCTTTAGTTTGAACGTTTCAGGAGCCATTAGGCCTTGACGTCAACTTGGTGCTTTATATCTTATTCCGCAATGCTTACTGAGTCATCACGGTTTTGATTGCTCATTTATACACAATTCGGTGCAACTAACTTCCACGTTGCACCAGATGTTACAATATTTGAAAAATTAGTCATAAACCGGTGAGTCAAACGAATTTTATACCTGGGGTGTATGAGTGCTTTATGAATTTTTGACTCACTCACTTTTAAGGTGATTAAATATTGTTAATCCATATCTTGGTGGCTGACTAAGTATCTTCTATCTCCAAAATGTTCTGGACGCTTCTTGCATGTTCGAACAGATAATCAATAATTTTTAGGAGACAAAAGGTCATTATGTGTAATGATTTATAGAGTGATGATCTTTAGTAAACAAGTTATGGCTAAGTATATGTTGCATTGGTTATAGTGCTAGGTCCATGTGAACGACCTTGCATCGAATTGTTGATTCACTTTTATCAATTTTTTTTATTTTTCATTTTCTTTGCCCGAATCTAACTTTATCTCATTTTTTTCCGATATAGCCCCCCCCCCCATTTACAAAGTGGCAGTGATGTAAGCCCTCTTTTGCTAGCATTCCAACCATCATAAATCGTTGCTGAGTTTTCGAGCGCTGATAAGCACGAGTTTATCGATGATCTCACTCGAGTCATTTTTATCATATCGTCTGCGCCCCAGAGAGGTTCCCATAGGTACCACGTCATCTCGCTGTCTTTCGTGGGTGTATGTCGAAAGGCGCGCGTTCCCTAAGCCTTCATTTCCAGACTAGATCAGTTCTCTACAACAGTGAGGTTTCCAGTTTCCAAGACTTTTGGTAGTATAATACATTAGAAAGCGTAATGGAGGATAACCAGTTGAAATCGGAAAGTATTGAAATAAATTTGAACTTATTTCTTGCTTCTCCCAATTAATGACAATCGATCAATACGCGCCATTCGACCGTCTCCCGTCTTTGGTACCTTTGAACGTGTTAACCTTAGGCACTTCCGTTGAAATCTCAGGATAAAGTGTCAAAAAGAGCGAAAGGCAGCGTCGCACCACGTACGCACGCTGGTTCACATGGGAATCTCTCTGGGGTGCAGACGGTATGTACAGCTGGCCTAATTTCTTTCCACACTCGAGTTGAGTGCTCGACGCCATAACCAGTTCCAGGTCCGACAGCTGGTTCTGTGCCAGCACTTTGTATTTTGCCCAATTTTTTTCTAATCAAACATCTGTCAGTGCACATTGCGTAGATAGGATAGATTTGCTTGTCCGGGCAAAACAAGCCTCACCATTACTTAGAGTTCGCTATTCTTTCGCATTACTGCCAGTTGATCCCCGTATTTGAAAGTATTTTGATCTTAAATGCCTTCTTTTTTCGCAACTTTTGTTATCATATCCTCAGTTTGCCCCTAAGCATGTTCATCTTCCCTTAACGCATAACATCATTTTACAAGTCTACAACCAAGAAAGAAGAGCAAGGCATCAGTTTTGTTCCATTGTTCTATCCCTGTGCAGAAGGACAGTCGTTGAGCAGGTTGAGAGATAAAAGTGTGAATTTTGCTGTGTAATGAGGCTGTATCGCGTATATTTCCTTTCATGTATCATGAAATGATAATATTCGCAAGAAGTTGTACCTGTCAATATCGTAAGTTTTCACCTGAACAACTCAACGACCCAAAATGTCAGAAAAAATGCTCGGTTTTGAAGAAAAAACTCGGGAAATCGAGTACACATCGGTGCTTCCATAAACCTTGAGTAGTTACCCCATTCTTGTATAGAACCTTGATGAATAGGTGCCTTTGCCTTGTACTTTTTGAATACGAGAAATTGGGGTTGCCCCGGGTTTTCATTGGGCAGCTCCTTATATGACGTCATTCGATAGAAATATTCATTTTCTAATCTTAATCCCCATTTTATGCGAAATCATGGCGTCATTTGCTTTAGAGCATCTTTCAGTCTTCGCTCCTTCTTTCTCTCAACACAAAAATAACTCCTTTTATGTACTAGATCGAGTCAGGATCTGAAATTAAAAAAGTTTTTTCTCGCTGCTCATATTTTTAGCAAACATTCGTATCTATTCTTGTTGCTTAATAATATTCACAGACTGTACAAACTGAGCTTTTTTCTTTCTGCTCTTATTCTCTACAGAGAATTCGTACACAACGACAATGATCACCCGTACACTTAATGCTGTGCAAACTGGACTTTTTGCTATTTGTTTAGCGATTTTCGAATGTAGACGTAGTGTTTTCGTGATCGTGTACTTGCACTTCGAGTGTTGTAGTGTGTACATTTGGATTATCCTTTTTGCGTAGCAACCTAGTCCTTGGCAAACCCGCTCTTATACGTCTCGTCTGCGTGGTACGAGCTTCACCGCTTTTGCATTTTTAGTATCTGATTGCAAAAGCTTGTCGTGTTCTAATCAGAGCTGTTTTAAACAAGATTGTTGATCATCAGCTCATATTGGGTGATGAATAAATGACCAAGCAAGATCAGGTATGTGCTCGGTCCATAAGTTTTGCACCAAAAAGTGCTTGGAACCAATCCAAAGACCTTTAAAACCATACTTTGAATTACACTTCATATCTGGCCAAGGCTCGGCACGAGCTGGCACCAGGGAAATTTCAAAACGAAATAGCCTTTGATCTTGAAAATTTCGTACGAAGTCCTTTTTGACCCTTATCCCTAAACGTAACAATGCTTTCAAAAAAACGAAACTTCGGCGAAAAAAGCGTTGCAATTTTTGTGTCTTCTCGACCACGAAAACTACATCCCCTTTGCTTTTTGTCCCGAAAACGATATCCAACTTGACCCGGTGCCAGCCCTGTATCTAGCTTACAAAAAGTGCTCTACTTTATTATATATATTGGAAATATTATTTAAAACAAAATTCAAATGTCGAGCAAAAAAATGCACTCAAAGCATAATTGAGAATAAAAATTTTTTGCACTCTTAAAATCTCAAAAAATTGCATTTTGTTTCTCCTAACCAGCATGTCTCACCATAATATGTCAAAAAAAATTCTTAGAACACTTTCAAAGAGCAGATGATTCTCTCTATCTACACTGGTTAAACTGAATGTATTGGTTGCAAAAACTTACGATTTTTGGTATTTTAGTGCAACCTATAAGCTAGCCAAACATCTGCTGAACTCACAAAAAAATCAGACTCTGAAAACAAAATTGAATAGTCTCTTGTTTGTCAACTCTTTACTCTTAATTCTAAATTCATCTCCTTCATCTTGTGGATATTTCCGAGCGCTGGTAACCACCTATTATTTTTGCAAAAATCAAAATGCAATGACTCATGGACATGGTGCATCTATACTGTAATGACAGCTGGCTTTGATTAAGCAGTCAGGCCAAAGTAATAAATTGTGAGCTCGTGCAGAAAGTGATATAGACCCTGTTTTCACTGTTCACTATGTGCTTCTCAATATCTTGAAATTTTTTCAAACATCGATTGACTTGACTTCTCGTGTGAATGTAAATAGATGGAAGTCTTCCTCCCAATATTTTATAGCTCCTGATGTTTGAAACCTGGCTACTGCCGATTCAATTTGCACAAGGATGCCAGCGCATGACATCTGCTTCTCAAATTTCCTTTTCAAATTGAATACCTGATTTTGAAAATTCACCGTAATGAAGCGCTCATAAGGTGAATTCTTTTCCATAGATAATGACCCCTTTTGCGCTTGTCAGTATGGGTATGACACAAAACTAAAAAAAGTCAAATCCAAGTAAGTGAACTGATTATATTGAAATGCGATGAAGTGTTTCCCCTCAGAGATGATCTTTTCGCTTAAAGTATCCGTTTATCTTTTCCCCATCTCACATGTGATTGAAAAACGGAACAATGACGTGAACTTGATCTTATGATCTTTCTCTATCTCCGCGATACTTAGCGTAACAAAACGTCAGAATTGGATCCTCATCATCTCTCTGTCATTTGCTTTTCACTCAGCAGTTTCCTGCTTACTTTTTTCCACTTTTTTCAATGAAGAAGCCTAATCCTAAACAAACTCACTTTTACTTGTCAAGGATTCATTTTGTCACTGTCTTGGTCTGATGGATGAGTGAATTGCCAGGTTTGCATCCGGCTCATCAGTCTGGCTTTCTTTTACGACTGTTTTACTTTTTTGGTCGACAAAAGCACGTCTTCCTTCTTTTTATCCCCTTTTTATCGCGACAACTGTTCTTCGATTGCGAATCGCGCTCGTCTCTTATCAAACCACGATTACTTCTATCGTTTCAGAGAATACTAACTGCTTCTGAACTACTAATGTCACGTTCCGAGACGTCATCGCCTCCGCCAACACCGAGCCATTCACCCATTCCCATCAAGGGAGGGTATCAGTCTCCACCTTGCATATGCGGCTCGGTACCTTTGGCTTCACTTTCTGCCAACACTTTGGCTGATAGCCTGGGAGTTTCTCCGAAGTATAAACAGCAGGAGTAAGTAATTTACAACTACAGTCTAAATAGGTTCAACGGTTGAAATAGTGCTTTCGTGGTGCAGACAACATTTCCGCGCAAAAAATGGCTACGGAGCGCATATTTTGAACCTTGCGCCCCATTGTGTTTTTTCACGCGCAAATGTTGTCGACACCGCAGGGGCACTATATTTAACATCGAATCTATTAGCGTATCGTCGGCCTGTGCATGAATATGACTTTGCTCAGAATAAAACCCCTCTTTTTCAGCTCTGCACGATGGACTGCTGCTGCTCAGTTTTATCACAACTCACGAGCTCATTCACCTACCCAAGACGGCCAGTTCAGCTTCCCGGATGTTTCGGCTGAAAACATGTGGATCAATCCACAACAACTTGTCTCTAGCTTCATCCAAAAGAACACAGCTATCAGGTAAGACTTTGCGCATCCAAAGAACATTCCAAGTAAATTTAGAATGACAGCTACTGGATTTTTCAGGACACCACTTTCGCTGGAGGACATTGCTAACATGAATAGAAAGCGGCATATCCAGGTATCGTCCTCTCAACGTTCCTTATCTCTTTTTTCTTATCTCTGTATCGATTCTTCTCATGAACATAGCGAGCTTGATGAGTCTCACTGTTACTTTTTTCTTGAAAACCACTTTTTTGTTGTCCAGAAGTTCTTTTTACGGGAATAAATTTGTGGCGCTGGTCTTTCTTTTACAACAGCATTATCAGATTTTCCAAAATATGATTTTAGGAGGGAGGCATGATTCGCAGTGGTGGGGCCGATGGCCCGTTGGAGTTGGAAGCTATAGCTGCTGTTCATGAATTGTCACATGAAGTGCAAGACATAAGTGTATCAGAAATGCTACCAAGAACTAGCGATCTGATCTTTGTCAATGTGAAAACACAAGAAGGTTAGCAACAAAAACGCTTCATTTGCAGTATCGGGTCCTCAATTTTAATTATTCAGGGCAACCCTATACGCTGGAACTAACACTCAAAGGTTGGCGGATTGCTTCATCGCATACAGATTGCATGAATGGTGACTATACAAAGGTATGAAAAGATTTCGTTAGTATGTATCTTCAAGTCATTATGTGAGCCTGCACACTACACGTGGTAACCAACGACAGCCTTATAAATCCTCAAACTTCTATAGCTTGACAGTTGTAGAGTACCACTAATTAAAACATACTTAGTCAAATCAAAAGAGGCAAGGAGAAACCGCTGGAATTGAGTATATTTATTGCAAGTCGTCAAGTAGCGCGCGCGGTGTGCAGTACGCATATTAAGTCAACAATGACTCGTCTAAAATTTTGTAATGTTCTATTATTCCGCTTCTTCGTCAGTCTTCCTGCTTGTCATTGAATTTTAATTCGTCGTAGATCTTATACCATTCCTTTTAGGTCGATCTTCACACTCGTTACTTCCGCAACGCTCGTGAATTGCTCAGTTTTATCTCACCGGATCATGCAACACGCTTCAGCGAATGTTTGGCTAGTAAACTCAATGCATTAGCGGCTAGTGTGAGTAAAATTTGTTTATAAATGAGTCGTCTGCCGCAGGGCTGGGTGCCGTTGCGGACATCTCTGCGCTCTCATGTATCCTGCGCACTCTCAGCACTCTCATTGTATATAGTTTCTTGAAAACATGAATCTCCAGCACGCAGGCGCCTATTTTTGTGTCCGATGACTCACTTTTGTAGGGCAATGCCTTGACAAGATCGTTTAGCATTAGATTTTTTCTCTATTTATATCTTTCAATGCTTTTCAGGACCCGACAGTCGTTGGCGCCGCCAGCTAATAACCCGAATGCACCAAAGAGTTCGGATGACTACGTCTGAATTCGCCGGCTTTATCAGCAGAGCTTTTTTCTTCTTAGAACTTAGATCTGAGAACGTGTACACATATTTGTTCGATTACCGGTTGAAAAGAATCGTCGCTTCGTAATTTCGAAGTCTCGCTGTCGGCGAAACAAGGAGAATCTCGACTTCCTCAAAGATCTGACCAAGCCGGATGTTGATCTACGAAAGATGGCGAGACTTCTTGCAAAATTTCTTTGCTAAATTGTGATATCTCTTTCTCCTGGTATCCTATAGTATGTAATTGTTAATAATTTATGTGTGGTGTCGCCCACCCCTTATCTAATTAGGTTTTATATCAGTTTTATTACAAAAAGAACCATTGAACGTTATCTGTTCATTGCTATTTGCACGAAAAGCGGTTCTGATTGTGCCTCACAGGTGCTTTACAGCATTTCCCAAAAAACAATTACCATTGTGTGATGTTGTATTCAATAAAATTGAAGCTTTGTGGGTTTTCAGTGCACCCATCCCAGTATGACGTGCTTGCTTTGTAAATCACATAACATTACAGAGTCATTTCTGTTACTTCATTATAATCATGCCTTCGTGGTTTACTGATCAGGTCTAGGGATTTGGTCAATTCGTAAAAAAATGCTGGTAGCGGATTAGTTCGGCTAGGATTCCCCAGTTGGTTTTCACATAAGAAGCCTAGGTGAAATCTAGCGGGAACGAACTTCAGCAAAAAGGATAAAATGTTGTGTTGGCCACAATTTACAAAATATGCTGCGAATTTTTTTTTGCCGAGAGAACATCAAAAAATTTCCTGGGAATACGTTAATGGTGTTACGCCGATTGGCCATGCCTTTCGTAACATTCTCCGGAACTCTCCTTAATTGGCACAAGTATATAGTGAAGAAACGGGTGTGGGTTTCGTCATTTCGGAAGGAAATTCTTTCATAAAAGTCATGGAAGTATATCGATTCCTTAAAAATACATAGATTCCTCTCAGCCAACGAGAATTGAAATAATTTTATCGCGTTATATCGCAACTTCTATGGAGCACACCTTTGAAAATTTAGGGCTCATGCGGATGGAGTAGAGAAGGAATAGTCACGACTGAACGAGAACAGTGGTTTATGACATTCGCAGACAATTCGAAAATGCTTTGAACTCCATTTATTGCATTTCATGCGATAGCGAAACCTTACAAGGGAAAGATGCTTGGCTGAAGTGGCGTTTCCATAGGAAATGTATACTGTTTATATGGCATGGAATGCTGATTCCGAGTCTGCTTTCGTTATCTAGCGCTTCTGGAAGGGAAGTTATGAAAAATTTTTGACGCAAAAATCTCAAGGCGCAGTTACAGTAAAATCATTCAAAGCTGTAGTCTGTAAGCCATATGGGGTTATGATTACTGTCAGGGCGCTGTACGGTTAATATCTTCGGTGTAATAAACTTAAATTAGCCGTTACTTCATTCAAGCGCAGGAAATACCTCAGCACTCGTTTTCACCTCAGCAAAACCTTGAATTTTTACCGTAAATTTTTCTCATAACTCCTATCCCAGAAGCGCTCTGCTGATACCGAAAGCAAATTTGGAATTAGCGTTCAAAGCTCTATAGGAAGGTATCTATCTATCTATCTTCATCTACACCTTATATGGAAACTGCACTTCGACCAAGTATTCCTCCCTTGTTAGTCGCTTAGTCACATGATAGATCTCGCTATCACTATGTGCTTTCTCTGACTGGGTTGCTCAGAATCAGTCATACTTTTTCAGATAAAGGTAATATGGATTTTTTGAATGAGCGCTGCTTTGTCGTTTCAGCCAACATCTTTATTACAGCAGCGAGTTGCAAAGATCCGAAGCGGAAGAAAAGCAAGTTCAAAGCTCAAGGGAGATAGTCAACAGCACATCGCATGAAACCCGATTTTTATAACAAATGCTTGCACAAATTATAAAAAAATGTGAGAGGACCCCATATATTTCCTTAACCTCGATATACACGGAACTGCTACCCTGGTCGTTGATCTTGATTCGATTACAAATTCTAGCCAGGGAAGGATCACAAGTCGCAGTGGCGAACTGAATTGTAACGCAAATTACTGGATACCTCCTGATGAGTTGATTCAATCTACCTTTCATTCATATCTGCTGCGCACTTCTTCAGAAGAAGTCATGGGCGTTCAGAAGTGCAAAGTTATTGGGTTTTTGTCGCGGATTGGGCCCCCGGCTCCCGACGTCAGTGGTACAATGGCTCTCCTGCATCGAGGGGAGCCAGGGCTCAGCACCGTGAAATAATGGAACGTAACGTGTGAGGTGGCTACCTGTGCAAATGCTCATTGTGCCTGCCACATGGGAACTCCAAACACACTTAGGGGCCCTTGCCACCAGCCTGCTTAGTATTGACTGGTCACTTGGGACTCGACCCAGGCCTCCAACCATCGACAGCTGGGGCGTGTGCTCATAACCGCGGCACTTAACTAGTATTGTGCCAGCCTTCCTACAGATGTTACCCACTAGGCTTGATTATGAAACACATGCGAATACAAATATACCCGGAGCCACAGCCGTGCTGTGGTCACCGCTCCAACACACATCACACTTGCACAATGCCTACCATTTATCCGCAACTTATCTCTACACTCAAACATACAGGATGAGCACAACCGACGAGATGTCATCCTAGGGGCCGGCAATATCGGAAACCCCCCGAGGCGGTGTCGCCGGCGTGTGCCAGGCGCGAGCGCGCTCGGGGTTACCTTGTAGCGTGGGAGCCAGTCCTCCGTGGCGTTGATGGAAGCGACGCGTGAGATGGGGTAGCGCTGATCGATCGATGGCTTGAGACGAATGGAACCCGACCGCTCACGATGGCGACAGCAGCGAAGAATGACTACGTGACTTATTTAAACGCTGCGCAGGTAGAGGTGAGAGGCGGGACAGCGTGAGGACGGCGTTTTGGGACCCTTCGCAGCGCGGCGGCGGCAACCTTTGAAGGAAGTCGCGAATCCGCGACAGTTTTTAGTGCAAAATGTACTCTGAAAATCATTGGCAGTGCATGATAAGCATAGCTTTGAGGCAAAAAGCGCTGAATGTTGCCAAATCTGGAGTTTCAGAGGCTCGTGGCTAATTCTGGATCACCACTCAATAAATGCGGAAATTAGATATGTAATTTCAATGCTTTAATGTTATGCATTTCCTGGGCCTGGCACCAGCTGGCTCGGGGCAAGCTGGATATCGTTTTTGGGGCAAAAAGCAAAGGGGGTTTCGTTTTTGTGGGTTTTTTTAAGATTTTAGAGGGGATATCGTTGAAGATCAAAGTGGACTTCGTAAAAATTCCCAAAAGTCAAGGGGGACTTCGTTTTGAAAATTTCCTGGTGTCAGCTCGTGCCGAGCCCTATGCATTTCGTTCCAGATCATTACGCGACTTGGGATCCTTCACTATGGCGGTCCCAGATTTGCGTTAGGGGAGGGTGTAGTGAGCGATAAAAATTTTTTCGAGTTAAGGTACGTGGCATCAGCTATGCATTCCTGATTGTACGTATTTTACCACCTAATCCAGTCATAAGTCGGATGGTGAATTTCTTAGACTTCTCTCTTTAGCCACTAGACGCCTGGACACCCGGAAGAAATTTCTCTGACATGGGTCTTTTGCATTTCTCAAAATTTCACAATCAAGTCTCTGCCGGAAAACATTTTGAAAATGGAATATAATTTCTACTGCTTATTGCTAGCAAAAATCTGACTGAATGCAATATGCTACTGGTCTTTCTTTTAAGCGCAAGAAATGGATGAAGTAAGTATGGCACGTGCCTTCATTAGAACTTGTGTAGCTGACTGCTTAAAATCATCCTGTGAAACTCTGACTTAAGGCCGCAAATTCATCGACAAGCACGCATCTGGTAGTGTAGAGGCTTATGTGCCATTAATCGGAAAATGCTATTGCTTTGCTGTGCTGAACTCATCACCAAAACAAAACTATCGGAGGATTAGACAGCGCTCGGCACGAGGTGGTGTTCCTTACAAGCCACCTGTGCCGAGCCCTGGGGTTAGAGCATGCGAAATAGCCAGAGTAGTTGCCAGTAACCGATACGAAGAGACCGGAAAAAGTTGAGATTGAAGAAGGACCGTTATTGATGGCATCGTTGAAGAGAGAAATATTGGAGTATCTCCAAATATTGGAGTTTTGAACCATTTTTGAATTTCGAAACATAGTAATAGAGATCCAACAAATCTCACATCAAAAATTTTCAAAACAGGAACTCCTAGCATAATCCTTAACTATATAAACTTGTATTCACTGCTATGATTTATGTATTTGTTGCAAAATTCTTTTCGCGCCATTGTAAAGGTTCCGGAGGAATTTTTTTGTCGGTCAGCTGTTGTGTGTTTACTGGCAAATTATCGACGGAACTCTGATAATAACTTATCAACAACGACCACATACTTTGATTGTTTACTGTTCCGCTGGAGTGAAGAATAGAGCTCACTTGCAGAACTCTGCAGAAATTTCTAAGAGAAGCACATCTGAGCTGGAATGAGGAAAAAAGAGAGGGAAGATGAAGGTGTTAGCTTTAAAGTGAACAGATTTGAGACTGAAAGTGCGAAACAGAGGGAAATTTTTTCATACATTCTAACTAGGTAATGTAGCAAAAAAGTACTTTCAAAGCTTCTTTTTGGATTAGTTAGGGAACCGGGAAGACAAACCATTCTTGGAGAATCTAATGCTAAACTTCACAACTCTCTTTTGATTCGTGATATCAATAATGTTGAATTACTAATTAGAGCTGCAGAACGATGAAGGAGCAAATTCATTACACTTCAACATTGTTAAAATCAGTCTAAATAAGGCAGGCGCTATACTCCTCGAGGAGTATAGCACGGCGACAATCTATACGCATCAAGTACGTATAAAACCGGCGATTTTTGTCCCCGATATTTCGATCGCCAATCGCTACGACTGGCGATCGCCAATCGCTATGACTGGCGATCGCCAATCGCCAATGTTGGCGACTCCACGATGGATGCGCATCGATTGGACACGTGGTAACTTCTTCGCGCATTACTTATGAAAGACAGAGTCGCCGGTACAGGCGATTGGCGATCGCCCGTCGCCATGCTATACTCCTCGGGTAGTATAGCGCGTGCCTAACGATCTAGAACTTGCTCTTTGAATAAATAATATTCCAAGATTAGCAGTACGTTTTGCAGATCCTAGCAGCTGAATGACGTTGGAAGGCGGAATTAGCAAAAGTGCCATACCCTTTGCTCTAACAAATTAGCTAAAATTGAGTAAGGCAACTACGGAGAATATCTATACGATAACTAGAACAAACATTTTGAAGAACAGAATATATGGACTGTTAGCATCTCCCTTTTGGAATAAAAAAGACTCAAAAATATTGAACAAAACAGGAGATCTTATAGTAAGCATCAGATATTTGGGTGAAATAATGTACAAACTAAGGCTTAACAGAATATGCAACAGTTTGCAATTGAAAAATATAATAGCACATCACACACCCAATACACAAGAAGCCAGGGATCTGGTAGTGCAAGTGGTTTACAGAACAGATCCGCCACAGTGCCTAAGAATATTTAACTATAATTATTTTTTGAAGAATCTTGATTCACAAAAAATACAACAGTTAGAACAAAGAGAATGCCCTTGCAGTAACTTTAAAGATTATGTGGATCCTGTTCATAAACATGTTTGTACTGGGAACCTAAACTTAATCAAAGATGTGAAGCTCAGACAATTGTTGGGTAAAGGTACAAAATACCGAAGGCATAATAGAATCACTAAACAACAAGTTAAAGAGGAAATGGCACAAATGATAACGCAACTGATAAAAAAGTTGTCGAGAAAATACAAGATAATCGGTAATGCAGTAAGTTCATTTACACAGGAAGTGACACATTACATGTATAAAAAGATTCGATCTCAGCTGTTCAACTTATACGATCGACAACAAGTAAACATAGAAAGATACAATATCAAGTCACTGGAAGAAATTCAAGAAAACTTTATCATTACACCCATAGATAAAGCTTCATCCAATTTCAGTCTTACCTGTAAGAAGTTCTATCTGGATAATATAAAAAAGGAATTGGAACAGCATGATAATGATTGTACTTATGTACCGACACGATTACAAGTACAAGAAGTAAAACAAATTCACCAAAGCATCATGCAAAGTTTAAGCATTGGAAAGAATCATGAAGGGGCAGTACCACTAATATATGGTATTCCAAAAATGCATAAAAATCCTATCAAATTTCGTTTTATCACAGGAGCAAAAAATAGTAGTATCAAACCGTTAACTACAATGCTACAGCTAATCTTATCACACTTACGTAAACATTTTAGTAACTATTGCAATGTCATCAGACATAGAACTGGGGTCAGACTTTTTTGGGCAATTAACAAGACTACTGATGTCATCAAGGATGTCAATTTGAACAGCAGAGGAAAAACTCTATTTTCAGCAGATTTTACAAGCCTTTTTACAAGCTTACCGCATCAAGTAGTTAAAACCAACATGGGCAGACTGCTACAGCTGTGCATGAAGGAATATAGATACATCAGAATATCTAGAGACAAAATATATTACAGCTTTAGTAACGAAGGTAATGGAAACTTTTATAGAAAGGAGGATATAATGTATATGATAGACTCCCTTTTGAACTCTTACTATATAATTTTCGGAGGGGTTATATACCAACAAGTAAAAGGAATTCCGCAGGGGGCTTCATGTAGTCCACAAATGGCTGACCTAACTTTAGCCTATATGGAATATGAATATATGAAATCTTACATACTCAACAATGAAGGAAGCTTACGTTATCTATACAATGAGACGTATCGTTACATAGATGACATCCTTCATATTTCTAATGATGTACAAAGATTTGAGAACATTTTGAAAGATATTTATAACAACAGTCTCACTATAGAAAAAACTAACGACTCAGAATTAGAAACGAATTTCTTGGACTTAAATATAAAAGTAAAAGATGACAAAGTAATCTATAGTTTGTATAATAAGACAGATGCGTATAACTTCAGAGTCTATAAATATCCGCATAAACAATCTAATATACCTAGGCACATTATCTATAATACTCTTGTAGGAGAAGTGCTACGCATAAATAGAAACTGTAGCAATTATGAGGATTTTGCCAATAGAATCTTGGAACTTTGTGAAGCATGTGTGCAGAATGATTGGGAACCAAGCGAGGTAATTAAAACTTTATGTCACACATTACGCCGAAGACCTTATATCATGAGGAAGTATGGATTTGACAGTACATTACACATTCCTTTACTCCATAAAGTACATAGTAGAATGCTTGATCTACTGGGCGGGGAGCGGGCAGTACACAGGCGGGAATAACCAGGAGACTTTACGGGTCAGCACTCATTTATGCTTATTTGGCTTACACTTCGCCCTCTTTCATTCCATACTTTCATCCTCACATTCTTTTAGTACTTAATTATTTCATAATACTCCTCATTCTTCTTATTATTTCATATTACTTTTGGAAGCCTTCCTGTGAACTACTGATGAGGGGCGGCAGGTTGGCCACACTTCTGGTCTAGTTCAAGCCTCGAAACCAGAGTGTGAAAATCTAATTTTGGTACATGCTGGACTTCGCATCTCAATTACCTTCAGCATTACCTCCTTATTCATAAAAAATTTCAACTTTGGTAATGTTTTGTCTGATTTGAATCACTTCTCATTTATCCATTAAAAAGCAGAAAGTTTTGCGTCAAACATCGTTTGAGCTGTGTTTCTACTCCCATTCTAAGATTTATATGAACTTCGCAATTCGTATTATTCTTCGTATGGTTGAGTAATGCTTTGCCAGTTGCACAGCATCGATGAATTTAGTAGCTCGCATTATTTTTGCTACTGAAGAATTTGAGATGTTAGCATCGTGAATTGCTCGTTTTTAGCTAGTGGTAGGATGTCGGGCGCAGCTGTGGCTTGATGATGTGATCGTACTCATATAAGTAGCCGACAGTGCACAGTCAAGGTGAGTTATTCACATGTACGACTTTCGCTCATTTGCTTTAAATTATTTCACGCATATGTTTGTGCCTTCTTTCAATCGTATCATTCCTATTTGTAGTTCATCATTTAGTAACATCATTTTGTTATTTGTTCTATCCGTGTTTGTTGTTGTTATTTGTTTCTCTGATAAAGTTTAGCTACCCAAATTTGAGTCTGAGGTATGCTTGTGTCCGTGGCAATTGATCGTGTCATCAATTAGTGGTATTCGAAGCCTTATCGTTCTGAGTATCTCTCGACCACTAACTAGATAATATATTAACGACAGATTCAAAAAAAAACGACTTTCAGACCAATCTAGATATCAGCGAGCTCTTTGCCGCATTTCTGCAATCGCAAAAGCGTAGAAATAACGCGAAAATTTTATACAACGGATAGAAAACTGCAGATTAAAAAAATTAATTTAACATGATACGATAAAACTAAAATCATACTCGTGATATGAAATTGAGGTTAGAAGCAGGAGTGCAATTTACAAGTGATTGAGCAACAACGCAAATTATGGCTCTAAAGCCTTTATACCCGTAGTAAACATAAAACGATCGTCGCGGAATGTTGGCTACAAAGCCCGCAGGGCATCGTAGGTGGCACCGTACAAGCGTAAATACGTCGTGCATACTTCTCCTGTGCCTGTCTTCAACCCATTGGAGAGGTAAGCCATTGCGAGTTGGTTCGATGGGTCAGCAAACACAAGCTGGCAACCATAGCCAGGGTGGCCAAAGACGAATTTGCCCTATAATTCGAATTTTTTGGCACTGAGACCAAGTCGAGAAATTCACATAGGGAATGAATGCACATTATGTGCAAAAAGTGGTGGAGATGTGACGCATTCTTGATATTTCTATCACTTTTGACTTCAAATGTGTTTTTTCGTCATCAGGTCCTTTTGGCTGTGACGGATGCGCAAGGCGGATCATAGTCGCTGATCCCGATTGAGATCAGAGAGCGAGAAAGTTGAATATACTCTGCACGGGGCGCAGCGCGACATGGGTAGCTCTTAGAGTCGGGTATATGCCAAGATGAACGGTAGCTGGCAATAAGCATACTGTACTCCAGCGGTTGTCAATATGTCGCACATAAGGTCTTATTTTTTGAAGCTTTATGTTCTACACTGGGTTGCAAATGGTGTCGTATAATAAGAATTAGGGCATATAGAGCTTCCAGTGTTTTTTTCCAAGTTTCTAGATATGATCATAGCGTAAATATGGAATTTGAAGAAGGATTTGACCTACGCAGCGCATATGGCTGGCACAACCTATCGTTCATGTTGGCTGCCCCCCCTTAGAGTCACTGTCCACCTAAATTGAGATGAGTTCTTAAAGGTACCGTTTACCCAAAATGGGGTCGATGAGATAGATTTTGATGCCTAACAATAGTGGGGCCCTCAGCTGTATACTTATCCACTCGCGCTGGCAAAGGTTGCTTCCGAAGCGAGAATGTTGCTTCGGAAATCGCTTCAGGTGACTGTTCGCGACGTTGACTCCTCCCATTTTGGGTGGGCGTGAAGTACGTCCCGTCAATCCGTGCGCGGCCAACCAATCACCGTATCGAAGAAATTACGACAATCCCCGTTCCGCAGAACCCCCAGGCCGGCTTTCCGGAACGGTTGGATGGGCGCGCACAAATGGGCGGGCACGGATGGGGTCCTCGTGCATATTCGTTATTCCGGAGCGATTTTCTCGCTTCCGAAGCGACATTTTGCACCGCGATTTGGGCATTGGCTTGATAGGGGACCCACTATCATATACTGCCAAAAGCTTAAAACCCCCAATTTAGGACGGACAGTGCCTTTAAGGATGTATATTAGCCTTAAGAACTCTAGCTGTATAATAGCGTAGCTCCTAACTGAGCATCGCACAACTGCTGCAAAATATGATATCCGAAAAAAGAAAACCGCATCAAAAGGTAGAGGCGGCCAAGCTGGCTGCGCCCATTAATGTGAGTGGTTGGTATAAGTCCGAAAGACGGCTTCAGGGTAGAGAGAAAGGTCGCAGATTCTATGACCATAATGATGGGCGGATCTATTACAATTCTAAACACATGGATGCATGTCTAAACTCGTCATTTCCAGACCTCCCAGGTTTATGGGCGGAGCAGGACGACCGCTTTTACCTTTTGACGCGGTTCTTTTCTTGCTTCGGAATTTATCTCTTGCAGCGAGATTGCGGGGGCTGCTTAGTCAGAGGTCCCTCTATCATATAACATCAAAATCTCAATACCCTCAGTTTGGGTAGACGGTGACTCTAATGTTCTCGAACATTCAATATACAACACGTGCGACAAATATTCAAGTTTTGATCCTGACCAAACTGCAAATTGTAGATAGTGAATATCTTCTAACTTGGATAAAAATGAAGGATAATTTGCAAAAGGTCATCAGCACGACGTTGGGTGCTGGTTTTAGCTCTGAGGTCAATAAGTTGTTGCATGTTATCAACATGTTAGACATGGGAGCCGCAGGTCAAAGAAGAGTAAAGCCTAATCTCGGGGGGTGTAGGACGATTCGCACGACCGCAATGCTTTCCATACAGGACCACCGCCGCGCGCGACGCACCCTGCGGCTGCTTTTGCCTAAGCAAAACAGGGGGAGGAAAGGTTTGCGGCGTGCACTACATGTTAAGACACGTCAAAATCAGGGAAACTCTGGAGACCGCCCGTGCGAAAAGACCGTCTCCCAGTCTCGGGTGAGGGCGGCTGTTAAGGTAAGAAAGCGTGCGCGGGCGTACGAACTTTAATGGTGATATATGCTCAGATCTTTGCTCGCGCACCCGCTTTGCAAATTGAACCGACCGCCTTCGTCAGAGATTAGCCCTTACAAGGGAAGGATCCCAACATTATTCGGCGATTGAAGATGAGATGTATATCATTAGACGCGCCTTTGAACACTGATTCCAAATCTGCTTTCCTTTTTTTGCGGAAAAGATCCCAAACGAAGTTGTGGGCGTTTAAATGTCCAAATTTGTCAAGGTTTAGGTGGCCTCAAACTGGCGAAAAGCTGCACAAAAACACCGGGAAGTGGAAAATCATTTTTTGTATCGAGTATATTGTTTGCAAGAAAGGAACAAAGCCGATGGAAGCAAGAAGGGAACAAAGCCGATGGAAATCGCATAGGTGTTGTTTTAGAGCTTTTCGCTACTTTTAAGCCACTCAATGCTTGGCAAATCTGGACATTCAAACGCTCATAACTTCTTTCGGGAACTTACTCCGCAAAAAGGAAAGCAGATTTGGAATCAGCGTTCAAATGCGCGTCTAACTATATATATCCCATTTTCAATTGCCAACTAATGTTGGTATCCTTCCCTTGTTAGAACGAATCAGATGCAGGCGATTGATGCAGCTGTGTGCAAGTGCACACATTCCCTGTTGCTACTCGATTATTACACTCACCGGGATTAGCGGATTTGGATCATAAAGGAAGCCATATCCTTTTCTGATTGGCCAGATTGCTACCTGAAGAAGAGCTCTTGCAAGCAATGCGTCTTCTATGAAATAAGCTCCTAACCCTTTCCAAGTGCCAGTTGTTCACCGTGGGTGTACTGATCTTTTCTAATGTTGAATTGCTGAACAAGGTCCCATCGATAGCTAACGAAAACAGTCGTGCCAAATCTGCTGCACTCGACACGCCTGTGAGGGCTGAGATAGGCAGAGATATGATGTCAGGATCGTTGACAGACATGGTGTCCTGAAAAGAATTGCTGTACGATTGATTTAATTGTAAAGGCTTGAGTCTGCAAAGAATTTCCAAGTCCCGAGTCACCCGAAGGTTGGCAAGAAGAGCGAAGTACCCTTTGATTCAACAAGATTGGCGGCTTCGAGGCGATCGCTCGCGCACGCAACGCAGTCTGCGTCTCTCTCGCGGAAGGCTCCCTGATCATTTTCTAGCTTTAATTAGGTTACGAAGTCCCGCCTTTCAGCCGCCAATCCAGTTGAATCAAAGAGTACGTGCAAAATAATGGCAAAAACTTGTATGTGTCTATGTAATTCAACAAATTGAGATAGTAAAAAATGCTAGTAGCATGTGCATAGACAGAAGCCGGCGAAGCCGAAAGCATTTGTTTGGGAGAGAAAGGAGAAAGGGAAGGAAGGGGGGGGGGGGGCGGTCCCACTCTCGGAGAATAAGTACTCCACAACTTGTAACTTACAACTTTGATTCAACTGCGCAAATGATTATTTTACTTATGCACAAATAAAATGATTTCCCAGATTTGAAAAGAATTCGAGTCAAACTTGTAAAATAATTTCTAGGAGCTTTGCCATTGCTCATTTGTTAAGAATTTCTCGGCAAGCTTCTCGAAAAAAGTTGCGATTGGTGTTTGAAACCCTTTAAGCTCATTTGTACAAAGGCCTCGGTACCCCGCGAGAAAAAACGACTGCCAGAAATTTTTACCAACTGAAGCACATAGTACGTAGAAGAGCAGTGGCTGACCGAGGCGGGGGGGGGGGGTAAGGTCGGGGAGGGCTTCGCCCGAGAATGGGTCGTCAAATTTTTGAAGATTAACTTACATGAGTTGACTAAAAAGTGCAACTGACTTTCTAATACTTGCACATAATCGAAAGAATTGTTAAGCAAAAATTCAGGCTGGACTCGTGAAAAAAATTTTCTGGCCCCTTTTTTGAATTTTGGGGTTTTGAGCCTGTGATGTGGGAAGCAACCCAAAAGCTTTTTCGGAGAGCTGGCTAACGCCACGCACTCTCATCACAAAGATTTTTTTGTCCCCCTTTCACGGAGGGGGGACACGACAAAAAAATCGAACGGAATCCTGTGACCGCCACCATGATTTGTCGTAAGTGAATGAATTTCGACAGAATGTTCCAAAATACTAGCACAAGACCTGTGTCCACGGCGCTAATGATTTTTGTAGAAGGTGGAGTGACGTGAGGATTTACAATAAGGGTATGGCGTTACTTCCCTCGAAAAAAAACTTTCTGGGAAAGTTTTCGAAATTTTTACAAGCTTGCGAACTACATAGTTTTACATAGAAAAAAGTGGTTGACAATTCATCTCTTTGGCCTAATTTATTACGTTGGTTAGCATAATCCGTCTCTTCGCTTTTTGAATGTCCCCAGAATGAAACAGCAACGGCAAACTGGAGAATCTATGCGTTTTTTGGGTGATAAAGAAAGCTGTTCAAGCGCAAAATGCTTACATAATTGAGTTGGAGAAACTTCGTGTTTTCTCGAACTTTCTGCAGCATGTTGTCGAATCGGACGTACATGATTGTAAGCATTCCGATCATCTTAGGGTTCCGTATGCAGTCTCGCACAAACTCCCAGAAAGTGGGAGTGGTAATTCGAGCTAGTCGATGAGCCTCTCTGCGGTCCACGCCAATCTCCACCGATAAACCTAAAAGCAAGAAATCTCGTGAGCAGAAAGCCAAGCAAAATAAATATTGCAGAGAGTCTCACCGTGAGCATCGCTTACTTCTTCTTTCAAGAATGTCCTTACGTCTCTTCCTTTTTTATCAACCCGACGCACAATTCCATCCAAAATAAAACCAAAAGTTACTGGATGATAGCCGGTGGCAGTACCTTAGATCAAATAATCACAATAATTCGAATGATGCTTTGTCGACAGAGTTATGTACCAGGTTTCCAGAGCGGTTTCGATCTCTCAACTTTCTTTTCAATTTTGGTAAAGTCTTCAAAATCGCTGATATCGATGTCTTCTTCAAGATAGGGCAGCCCAGCCTGCAAAAATTCGGACTGGAAGAAACAATGATCAAGAGAACGTGGTACTATCTTCAGCATTCAAAATTCAAGACCTCACAAATTAATACTTCCTACATGGGGTTCTGGTATGGTATGGTATGGTACAAAAATTGCATTTTTCCACTCTTTGCCTAGGTCATATTTGTGAGGCTAGAACGGAATACAACAGTAGCGGAATGGGTCGCGAAATTTTTGAAAAATTACTTATATGGGTTATAAAAATGCGCAAGTGGCTTGTTTATTCTTGTAAATAATTAAAATAATTTTTTAAAATTTTTAAAAATACAAATTAGCCTTGTAAAAAGGTTTTTGGAAGGCGCGGCTGACGCTACGCCCCTTTTCTGCAGATTTTAGGGGGTTGGGAAATCCCCCCCCCCCGGACGGAAATCCTGGGATCGCCACTGGTATACTATGAACAATTTTCGTCGCAGTTGCCGTTTCTAGTACCAACTACAGCAGCGTTACAGTATAATGTTGTTGAAAAATCGGGTTTAATGCACTTGCTCAGCACGTTTATCAAGTTCTATATAAAATTTTCTTTGATTTTCTAATTTCATGGTCTGAATTTACAGTGATACCCCACAAGCGCTACCGTAATGAATGGGAGAATATGACATCGTAGTCAGCGTAGCGTAGCGTAATAAACACTATGCAGACTTAAAATTATTACATTCCGATTAGCCAACAGTACTCAAAGAAAAAAGACCTTGAGATACTATTCCTTTTGCAATCGACATCACTTATATATAGCCGTAACATAGGCGCAAAGTATGAGAAGCAATTTTTTATATGCCCAAAAATACCTTATGTGTCATCACATCTCCCACAGTTGTATTCTCCTTTCCGAACAATCCGTATTCAGGCCAGAAGTCCGTAAGTCGATCTTCGTATCGGAGTAGCCCTCGGTCGACAAGCATGGCTATGCAAAGCGAGGATACAGCCTGTGATATATTTCATATGTAAACTTCTGTCATGACTTAGGCTATCAGTGTCGTCTATCTACCTTTGTAGATGAAAAGAGTACAGTTCTTGTGTCGCGCTTCCATGGTATATTCGCTTCTTTGTCTGCGAATCCTAAACGGATCGAATATTCAGAACCTTACATCCACAAAAAAACATGGTTCCCATTTTTCTTGTAAAGCTAACAAGGGAAGGTCAGAAGGTCAGAAGTTGAAGTGGCCCATCCATACACGCTGCATTCCATTCAATGCAGCATAGAACGCTGATTTCAAATCTATTTGCAGAGCGCCTTTGTAGGCGAAGTTATGAGCAGCTTTACTGCGAGTAAATGCATAAAAATTGCTAAATAAGGCACATTATTGCTCTTTTAGCTCATCTCTGGGCACGGGCCATACAAAATGACCTAGTTGCATGTTTTGGTCCAACAGTGAACTGAGAATGGCTTTGTACTTCCAAGTTTCCCCTTTACACGCACAATTTCTTAGCAAGATAATGGCCTCTAGCGGCTTATAATTTCATCCACAAAAGTACTCTGCAGATAAGGAAGACACATTTAGAGTCAGCGTTTTATGCTGCATCTAATGGTATGCAGTTTGCTGAATTGGCTTCGATTTCTGACCATTCCCTTGTAAGAGTCAAGAAGTACTTGGGGTAAAGATGATCTAATCATTATCATTCAACTCATGGTAAAACTTAGCCATAACCAGAATACATTAGGTTATAAAGAAAGTTTACGGCCACTTTTGGAAATTTCATCTTCTGACTCATTTTTTCAAACTCAGTTGAGCTTTGAAGACAAGATTATATGATAATGCAAAACATGACCTAAGCGTTCCATTGATACTTCTCATTTTCATCAATGTCATGTGGTCTACGCGCCGGAGAAGAAAGTCCTTTTGACCATGAAAATTCGACAATTTTTTTGCTGCCGAGATTTCCCGCTGACCCCGAGAGAAACGTCTAAACGTTGGATATTGAGGATCCGCCGCGCCTGAGTAATGGTCCCAAAGATGTACAAGACAGTACTCAAAGTATTTGCAGTTATCATAACTTTGGCTTACTCTGTACGTAGGATTCCTTTTCAACTCGTGAAAAAATGGGAGCATTCTTGGGGACAAAAAAGGGTGATTTTTCAAGCATTTCGAGAAAAAAATTGCGAGTGACCCCTGGAGTCGTGATTTTCCTTCATAACAGCTCCAATATTTTTTGTATGACTAAGCATATGAGCTCTCCAACGCTTATCAGCCGCGAGATAATGTTGCATAGGCCATTTTTTTCAAGGCGACCTTCTTTTATTCTGCGCATAGTGGTGGCCTCACTTGAGTTGCTAAAAAGCCAACAAAATAAGCATGTTGTGGACAGTACTGTCTTTATCAGGACCTGCTTCTTACAGCAATTTGAGATTTTTTTTTTCGCAGTGTCGCAAATTTCTTTACAACCCTACATATCAGTTGGCGAAAGTCCCTACTTGATTCATACGAAATTCGATAACTTTTTGAATACTAAACCTAAATTCATAGTTTGGGTCCCAAAAACAGTAGGAGGTTTGCGTTGTTAATGTTGTGAGCAATGTTAAAGCGTAGCATTTTGTGGGTTAGCCGCGAAGAACGAATCTTTTGAAAAAAATGTGTGATTTTGATTTTACTACCGAAATTGCAGAGATTGAAAAGACACTTTGAAAACTTCGTTCTCGTAAGCTAAATTGAATGTTACCCTTGTTACTTTGACCCTCTGTTATGGAGCGCAAACCTTCTACTATTCTCAGGTTACCGAACATAGTTTATGTTTAGTATGAAATGTCATTAAATTTCTTGAATCGCGCAAGAACTTTCGCACCAATCTAATAAAGAAGCTGTAACGATTTTGTGATATCTTTTCCACTTCCAGCATTCTTTTTGTTGGAAATGTTATTTTTTCTTATTTCGTTGTCATCATTCTTTAGCTTCGCTGTACCCTTTTCTATGATAGCAGTCCGATATTAAAAGGGCTTCATTGAACGAAGAAAAAACAAATTCTTTAGAACGCGAATTTCTGAGTAAATCAAATTCTAATATGACAATATGTATGCACTAAGAAAAGCTTTTGAACTTTGACTTACCACCCCACAAATCAACGACAGGTCTCCCTCGAAGGTATACAACCACAGCAGCTCCCTCCCTTTCCAATCCATCAGCAAAATTTTGCCTTAAGTAACAAAATCAGCAAATGTAAACAACAGAAAAATAGTGGAGCTCGCCTAAATTGTTCGTAGATCTGCTCGTAGCCAGGTTCAAAATACCCATGAACGGTATCATCTTGAGCAAAGGGAGAGATCCAGCATACGATCAAAGGCCCTAAGGCAAACGTCGCCAACAGGATATACGCCATACCAGTTGTTTCGTCTATCTTACGCATTCTGTCTGGAACTAAGTCGACAATGATTAGAGTAAGAACAAAAGTGATGCATTTGACGAAGGGATCAAGTACATATGATGACGCATCGATATTGAAGTAGTAAAAGCAAATGACGGATGTCGGTGTTGAACTCATGTTGTGCCGTTTTCAAGTGTTTTTCGTTTGATAAAGTGCTAACATGCACTCTTAGAAGAGGTTCGGTGACCAATGTTCACAGTCATTAAGTTCGCTAAGATGTTTTGCAGAACATTTTCTCATTTTTAGCTTTGCACGGTGGAAAAAAACAGAATTTTGTAGAAGAGAAATCACTTGTCAAATAAGATTTAGATTTGAACTTTGACTGTATGTCGGCTCTACACATAAAACTGAGTGTTGGTCGCAGCTTTAGAGGGGGAGAGCAGAAGTTTTTTCTATAGTAAGTAGGGTGTCCGTTGGCAAGCAAGTAGCAAGAACCAAACATTCATGATGACTGATTTCAATATTTTCATGACGAATGCACTGCAAAAATCCAAAGACTCATTTGCTACAAGAGAAGAGGAGGAGGGGGGGGGGGGAGGTGAAAAACAAAACTTATCAATGCTTACATTCCGTCTATTCAAGTACTAATCACTTCTTTTTTTTCATTTTTAGGTAGAGTGCATCAAAAAGAAAAGAGGATGAAGAGGAAGTTCAAACAACGCACGAGACCAGCCAGTCTTCAGCCTCAGGATGAAAAAGAGAAGTGAGAAGCGGTAACAAGATCGAAGCTCTAGACCAACTAGCAAGGTGAAAAGAACGTGCACTTTGTTCTAATATAATCTTATCTTGCATCCTTAACACGTTTCGGACCGCGAAATCGCGCGCGGCGAAAAAGAGGGTACTTTCAGCCGTTAGCCAGCAAAGGGACCTTAATTCGTAGATTGTGTACTACATCTGTAATCAGCATGTCAGATAAGATCCATGCCCAGAGTCCTGAGTGAATTCGAAGTGTTTGAATTTTGTCGTTTGAGAAGCACTTCCGTGCTTTCTTGAAAGATAGGAGCAAGATTTCAGTTTCTAATTGTATCCAAAAGTATCTATGTTGTACACGATATACATTACTATTAGAACTACGGTTTTTCCCTTCGTATTCAAAGCTAAGAAAAGTTGCGACGTCGCACGCGTCGTTCGCGTTGCCGCATTTCGTTGCAAGTGATGTTCGATTTGTGCTCATATCTTCTAAACAAATATCGGCTGCACAACTTTACGTAGTTACCTGAAAAGTAGAAGCTTAGGCCTTTGACTTGTTAACCTTGGACAAAAAGAAAACCTCCTGTAAACGTTGAAAAGGTCCTTCGAAGGCGCGTGCTGCACCATGTGCAGCACCGGTCCGAAACGTGTTAAAATCACTATGAACCCGTTTTGAATATCGAGCTCCCCGGTGAAAGCTAGCTGACCTACCGCGCGCAATTTATTTCAAAAGATAGCAAGATTCTGAACGGTTGTAGGAATAAATATCCACTGACTAAGTTCGAATGGATCAAAACCAAGCGGACGAAATTTTTAGAAAACCTATGGCGGAAACATAACAAAGAACAGTTTTCAGGAGGAGGATGATCAGGTGGAGATTTGCAGAATCTCCTAGCTCATTTTCATGGATATCGAGTTTTCGTCAGAAGTTCATAACAATCGTTACTCATCACTCATTGAACCACGTGTGGACACACACCTTCAGACGCACTTCGCGCTCACTGAAGGCACGTGTGGACGGACGCAGCAGCTGACAGACCGAATTTTGCCTCAAAAACATTCCCAAGCACTATTTAGATGCACTTTCGCGCTGGAAAAAATGGCAAAAATAACAAATTGATTTGTTCGCGTAAATGTGTGTAGAGGAAATTACCAACAGTGAATTAGGCGACTGTAGCACTCTCATGATGTACAGATGTGCAAGTCGCAACTCGTCAGACTAAATGGAAGAAATACTAAGTGCTGAGCTTTGCTTTTAGATAAGCTTTACCGATGTCGTGTTGTTATCAGCTTAATTTTGATCACTGACACTTTAGTAGAAGTCAGACTGCTCAAATTTTATACATCATTCTAAAAAATGTAGTACTAAATGTAAGAATACAAACGGCCATAATATGAAAGGAACTTGAAAGGATTGCAAGGATTAAATGACGGAACACGCATTTTCGAGACACACCGTTTATTCTGCGTAATGCGGACTGCAAAATCAGCAAATATGAGATCCATAGCAGAGAATATGAAGTGTTTGGTACGATTGCAAAAAGCAAATCTCCGCCCTGTTGATAAGAGTACGTCCTGACCGAGAAGTTCGCGTCCTTCCTCAATCAAAACAAGTCACATAAATAGCACTCTGACTGATACGAGATGCACTAATGTCAGCATTTCAACTAGTCTCAAATGGACGCGTAAACGTCTTATAAGGGAAGGATATTACCTCGGGACTATCGCCTTTCACGTGGTATTAGGTTAAAACACCAGCCATGCACATCAGTCATGCAATAACTTTTAGAAGATCCACTTTCACATCCACTCTTCTTAGCCGCAAGGCTTATTTACAGCTGAATTTACGACTTGTTCTGCATATTTTGCGAGCTTTTAAATTTAGAAATACTCGCTGCATTTTTCAGCAAAAAAGTCAAGAGATATGGAGTTGATTAGATAATTTCGGTTGCATGCTTTGTGGAGATGTTACAGACAAATTACTTATTGAATGAATTGTATTTTTAGAAAAAGTAAATCAAGGAAAGCCAGAAGGTCAGCACTATCTGAGCAGAATCATTTTTTCAGTAAGGACTATCTCATTGTCAGCAGAGTGAATAGCCACATTTCTTCATTACAACTTCGCATAGTTAAAAGTCTCAACGATCTAGATTTTGATAAAAAATCTGGCTACCCATTCTGCTGAGGTATTCCTCACTAAAAAAGGTTTCCGCTCAGACAGTGCTCATCTGCTAGGTGTAAAATGCACAGTGTGTACGCAGACAGCTGATTTATATTTCCAACCATTTGCATGGGCGTAAATGGTCGAATTGAAGCTCTCATATGGATCGAAAAAAATTCACTTCCGTGCTCGAATGTAACAAAGTCCTCATACCCTTAATATAGAGGTTCTAAACTGCTGATCAAGATCTCCAAAGTGGTACGCCTGTGCGCTCCACAGCACGAAACCAAAACTTGTAAAGCCAGAAAGTAATATTTTAGACTGCTAACCCCCCAACGACAATATTGATAATTCAGAATAACCATCCGTTAATAACAAAGATTTGAAATCGTCTGTAAATTCTCAGTAAAATGATAGCTTTCAAATTGACAGTGTTTTTAAAGCATTTTCTAACGAAACTATTTTTTAGCCAACCAGGTAGATCAACAGAGGTACTGTTCTAACACATATATTACTTGCTGTTTAAACATCAGGGAGCAAAACTTATTTATGAATAAATTAGACAATCGCGAAAGGAAAAAGACACTTGGATTTTTGTTCTTCTTGGCTCAACGAGAAAACTTATTCGCCTCCTGTTCAAGGCTTAGATTATTATCTCATTATCATGTCTATGCTAAAGAAACTCGGAGAAACTGCTTCATTCTTCACATGCAGCAAACTGACATCTTGGGTACGTTATAGCTCAATTATCGCCTGTGGATCCGTACCGAAGATTCGGTAAGCTTGAATGAGTGATTGCATGTAAGTCAACGAACGCACAAGATTGGTGACCGATTTTTCCCCGAAAAGCCGTATCTGTTTACGAACTGGTAAAAAAAAGCACTGACTGGCAACGTCTACATAGCTGTCTAACGCTGCTTTTGATAGAGATAAGGTGTGCGACAAAAATACTTCCTCTTGTTCGCTGGACACTTCTGACAACATAATTCCCGTAAAGTGAGATAGTGAAGTGTTCACATGTGTCATGTTGTCACGTTGTATGATCAAACAGCGTCCACCCTAAATTTTATTTTTCAGATTTTTATCATTCTTGGGCCTTCCCATGATCCTTTTGCTGATTATAAGGTGTAAATTGCGGGAAAACTCCGAAACTCCTTTTTCTGAGTTTCCACTCGATAGGGGTGAAGTGTTCCGCGTTATCCCGATGTATGCAACAGGATCCCGTCGTATGCAACAGAAACACAAACCAGCATGCGTGTAGACTGTGCAGAATGCAATGCTTGGATGGGCGGAGCGGAAAAAAGGGGCGGAGCAGAGTGAAAATCCTGCACATTGCAGGCTTGTCAACTTTCCTTCTAGGGTTAACAACAGGGAAATAGGATCAATGTTGCTTCACTTCCTGGGACTGCTTATAGGTCGTTATCAATGGCCAAGCAGGATTGAAGCTGCTCACATACTTGTTTCGTGGAAGTTTCGTTCGGGATGGAACTTCTGTGAGATAGCGGCAGGTAATACGAAATCTTAAGGGCCCCGTCCATCCAAGTTAAGGGTGGTAAGGTTTTGATATTGGATGATAGCGAAACTCCTGACTTTGTAATTGCCCAAGTCCACTGCAAAAGATTGAAAAGATAAATTCCAAAGCAAGATAATAGCTCCGGAAGGAGTAGCGGCCAAGATGGCTTGCCAGTATGGGCGGTTCGAAAACAACATGTCCAAAATTGTGCTACAATATACAAACAGTTGTAGTAAACCGCTCATCATCATGATTATCAGAATTTTTTCTATATCAAAGCCTGCTTTCGAACTCATTACTTTTAGGTCACCCACGTTCATGGCCGTCTTGGCCGCTTCTGACTTCTGGAGCAATATGCTCGCTTCAGAATTTATTTTTTGCAGCGCGACTTGAGCGATTACTTATAAAGGTCCCGCTATTATACGGCATCACAACGTCAAAATCCTCAATTTGGGCGGGAGATACCTTCTTCTGTAAAAAGATAAGTTCCATCTGAATGATGAAGTGTTTGTCAAACTACAGTTTTCCCCGTGCTACTCGCTTTGCACTGCATACGTTTTTGAATATAACAGGCAAACTACCGTAATCCTCCTTCTTCCTCTAATTTTTTGTGTCCTTTGTCGTTTTGCACTGTTTTTCAATCATAATACTAACAGCTATTGGCCTTCCGCAAGGCAGGCGCCGAACGTTATGCATTTATGCAAAGGACACATTACACCTAAGGCATACCTCCCGCGATTTCGCCGAATAGCTACATCCTCGCGATTTGGCTATTTGCCAAATGTTTACGGATTAACCGTAGGCGGGTCTCAAATGCATTGACGCGTAGCTTCTGTGATTTGTTGCAGAAGCTTGATGTTTAGCCACGCAAATTGCGCTTCCGATTGATTTTGAAGAGTCGTTGCAGTACCAGATCGCGCAACGACTGGAATCGCCTGAGGTATGCCTTAGGCCTTAGGTGAAAACAAGTATTTAGGTTAATATTGGATTTCTGTGACTTTTTTCCCTTTTCAAGAGCTTCAGGAAATCCATGAAAATACCTCATATATGCAAATTATGTCATCTAGTGGCATAGATCAGTCTAACGAAGTAACTCCCGAAAGTCCCGTTACACTGCTCTCACCTCCCGTAAAAACCGAGAAGTTTTGAAGCGTCTTGTGCTACCATCAATTAAATTTACGGTAGAAAGACATATTACTTGATTTGCACGTAGCTCTAAAATTTAAGCTCTTCAAAGCGCTGTTGCTCGTCGTTATCCATCGGAAAGTTAGTCTTACATTCTAAAGCGGATTCCCTCTCGTCCATATACCACATGCTACAATTCTACTCATTAGTTTCAAAACAGCGAGAAGTCCTCCTTCATTAGAAAAATTGGTTTCCGACCCCTGCTGCAAGGAAAGTGGACTTTTGTGTAGATACTTTCAATAATCATGCATCCTTTGCAAACGCGAGACAGTCAAGAGGAGCGATTTCTCCGGCTGTCACCAACTCAAAACTTCTGCTTAGTGCTATGCGAGTCTTCAAAAGGTACCAGATAAAGTGCATTAGCTTACTATCTGTCTAAGGTTATAACTTGCTGAGTTGGGAGGCTTTCGCTGAAAAAAAGGACGGAAATAATTACGAATTTGTTCATGACCGCATTTTCATGGATCTTTGACCTTCAAAACTACTGTTTTAAATTTATTCCAAGGTGTTAAGATTGAGAAACATATGCAACTAACTCTATATCTCTTTCTATATTTTAAATACATTTAGAAAGTCATAAAACACTTATTATGTACTATTTGTCCATCTGGCAATAAAAATCGCGCCTCTTGACATATACCCCTTGCAAACTATACCTTGAAAGTCTCTTAATTGATGGTAATACAATCTGTCAAATGGCACGATTCTTTCCCTGTAGTCATGAGCTTACGATATAATGCAAAGCAATCCATTTCACAACATCGTGGTCTGAGAAAACTTGTAGCGCAACTTACTGAGTATGGTCCTGGCTCTATTCAAGCCAAATTTTGGAACTTTTTTTTTGCCAAAAATGCGAAAATCTTCATTTTCATGAACTTTTTCTACAAACAATACTTACTTCTATTACCAAATAGTAAGCATTGCTTCTCAGCAGTCTGCTACATCACATCTCCTCACTGCAAAATTGTACTTCTGCAGCACTTTCATCCGTCGTTCTACACGTAATAAGCAAAAGCGATAAAAGTTTATATTCTGATAACAGGGCGCTCTGAACTTGAAACAACACATCATTCTTAACTTGTGATCAAGAGCTAGAATGCTTCACAAGGGAATAGGAAAGATAAGATATCATATGATTGTTACTACTTTCCATGCAAGATTTATTAAAAAGAGACAGCAAGAGCTTGATTATTGAAGCTGCTTGATTGATGAAAGAAAAACAAATAAAGGACCATAAATTATGATAACCATAACATAACAAAACCACCTTCGAAAACTCGAATGACTAGAGGAAAGGAACCCCTAGCAGCAACAACAATGAATAAAAACAGTGTGCTCCGATAATGACGATTGTGAACCCAACCAATAAGATACCTAGTAACAAGATAAGGTCGCAGACGCTGAGCATTGCAAAATGGAGAGAACAGATCAAACAGAAGCTCATAAGAACTGATAGTATAGATCTACACAACAAGTGTAACAGTTTGCCCACATAATTCTTCTAATGGTGTATTTGGATGGAAGCGTGTCCCATCAGGCAGCATCAGCCAGATTTTGCCTTTCCACAAATCCAGAACAGAGCGGATCTTAATGAATGCAGTGACTAACACAAACAGTTTGGAAGTCCATAAATAGCCAAAAATGAAGAGGAAATTTAGGATAATAAGACAGTAGAAGAGTCAAACTTACTTCATAAAGCAAATCGCTGTATGTGAGTGTTTCATCCTTACTTGATCTCAAGCGCAAACGAATGCTCTTGCCGTTCATGGTTACAGTGAGCAAGTTTTCCACTGAATCAGCCAGCAACCACAACTAAAAATAGATTGAAGAAAATTTATACTCCGAAGAAGGCCACAAAAGGAGGCCATAACCTAGAAGCGAAATCTCAGTTTTGCGAGAACAATAAGAACTCACCGAAACCTCAGCATCCTTGATTGTGCTCACGTTAGAGGATGTAGCTTTCTTTCCAGAAGGTAGCGGTTCTAGTTTGAGTGGCGTTCCTGAAAACCCAATGTATTTACTTGGCCAACTGATATAATTTTTGAGATAGCATGAAACGATAGTAATCTCAACAACTGTAACGCACTGTCGTGACCCCTAATGTACCTGAGTTCTCACTCGAGCATTATGCAGCAGATAAAACTGCGAGATACTCTAGCACACAAATCTTATGAAAACTATCAAAAAATTCACGGATGAAAACATTTTCATGAAATCTAGTATTCACCCGTTGCTTCCTCAATTTTGCTCTTGTGAGAAAGGATGACAGCAGCCAACTGACTCGTGTCCGGCTTCACCACGCAGTGGACTATAGCGGGATCTGTGGAAACCAGCTTTGCCTGAAAATTCGCCGTAGAGGCTTGGAAAGTGTTGTAAGAGCGAAGACAAGAAACACGTTTTCATCTATTAGTTAAACATGCGAATATCAGGGCTGATAAATAGGCAATAAGAGTTGAGAAAAAGGGTAGCCATCCCCAAAGGATGGACGCAGTGGTGCTACCGCGTAGTGGATAGTCTTGCCGAAACAAAGATGCATGATAAACCTTCTAGAAGCGAAAACTTTCCTTCTAATAGATACCCACAAAATAGGTTGATTTCTGATTTGAGAACAGAAAGATACGTTCAGACCACAGGACAGAACTCGGGAAACTATATCTGATCCACCGAGCAAATCTGCAGGCTGAGCAAGATTTAGAATGTAACTAGAGATGTATATCTACAAAAGCTACGATATAATTACATCACTCTTTCTCCTACTATGCACTGGGACGACCCAACCAATAAGATGACGTTTGAACAATGAAACTTACTGCTTTTCTTAGCTTCTGCACTCGATTGGTGATTTCTCTGGCAAGGCCTTCCTCCACGAGCGATTCGTCTTCGGAAGTGTCAAGCATAACAATGGTCTAGAATGACAGTTTCAATGTCTGCGCAATTGCGAGATAAGATATGCGAAAATCATAAAAGTCACGAATTCATTCTCTGATCGCACTTTCACAAGCCGCGTTTGCCATATCTCTCCCTATTTCGATAACTTCTTAGTAATCTTAGGTCTAGACTGCACATACTACCCGTCAAAATTGAACGAGGCTAAGGAAGTACAGTTTCAAAGAAAAAAAAGAGTATCGCCAGGTTCTTGGCAGTCTGCTCAGAGGGATAATTTATAGTTTCACCAAACTCACTTTTCCGTCCGAGTGAGTTTCAAATCCTTCATGACTGGCGCCGCTCTGTCCACTTGTGTAACTTACGTAAACTTCTTCAGATGTAAGCTCATGGCCAAGCACTGTTAATTTTCCTGCAATATCACATATCAACTCGCTGCAACGAAACTGGTACGCGTTGATCGACCTTCGGCAAGGAATTGTTCCAGTTCTGCTTCAGTAACTTCCGTTTTCAGATAATCTACAACTTTCTTTTGATCTCCTTTGAGGCGCGCACCAAGCAGTCGGAAGTTAGGATCGGCCTAAGAATACAAGGAAAATTTGAGGAATATCCGACTCCGCATAAACATTGATGCTAGAAGAAGGAGTAGCTCTGTTTATCAAGCTCTAATGCATAGCGAGGTAAGCGCCCACCTTCAAAGTTATGCCATATCTATGTTTATCTTGGGACACCGTCAGCAAACGAACGTTCACTTCTGATAGAATGTAGTGCTCAAGACTCTTGAGATCCTCCAAGAACTGGCTTTCACGATTTACAACGATCATTTCTTTCAGAGGATACTGTAAAAGAGAAGGAGGTATGAGATACGGCGAATAAAAAACCGAGTGACCCACCTTGACTGGGATAGCTTTTCTTTCGCGAAGTACTCTAACCAAATCAATACAGCTCCTCATCGCTTCAACCCTACGCTCAATCGACTTGTCGATAAGATTGTCATCAGGAGTTGGCAGTAGAGTGTAATGCACCGACTCTTCTTGAGCTCCCGATACCTGAACCATGAAATGAGACGTTCAAGTGGATAAAATGAAAAACTGACTTTTCGCAAGTTCTGCCATATGTATTCGCTGAAGAACGGAGTGAAAGGTGCCATGAGTCGTACAATCAGAGTCAACACTCTACCAAGCGCAGAAAGGGCATGAATCTGTTCATCACTTCCAAAATCTCCCTCAAAATAATGTACAGCTCATATGCTCTCCTGTAGAAGTATGAAAGAAATGATACCTTTATCCGCTTCCTGTTCAATCGTATATAGCAATTCGTAAGAGTGTCAAAGAAGCGTGTCAGAGGCGTAACAACGGCATACAGGCGATATCTTCAGATAAAAACGACATAGTTGAAATAAGAATAAGAGTGTAGCAGAAACACAATCCATATGAAAGAGCTTACTCTGACATTTCCTGACGAACAAATCGTACAAGACTGTTTGTGAATGATTCAATCCATTTGTCCATCACATTCTCGCTCACTCCCTCCTTCATGGAGAAACTTCTGCCCTCCTAAAAGCCATGTTCTACTAATGTCAGAGTCCAAATTCGTGCTAGATTATATATGAATCTGTAGGGGAGCAGTCAGAGAAGAGAGCAAACGGAACAAGAGTAAGAAAACCATTCCCATTCTGATTCACAGCCGAGATAAGCAATAATACCTAGAGTTGCAAAATCACTTCAAATTTGTCTGATCTGACTCACATGCTCATATAGCTGTACATTTTGTACGAAAAATCTGTAGGCATTGAACCATGGCAGGAAAACATCCTTCAGAAGATCGCGAACCCCTTCCTCTCTAAACAGTCAGCAAATATGGCCAATTTAAAATTAAAAAATTAAAATTTCTTACCTAAACCGAAGATTTTCTCCACGTACAACAGGCGAATTGATCAGGTAAAGCCGGAGAGCATCTGCACCATATTTTTCGACCACCTCCATAGGATCTGGATAGTTCTTCTTGCGTTTTGACATCTTATTACCATCAGCCGCAAGCACGAGACCATTGCAGATAAGATTCTGTAATTAACTTCATAAAAAACAATGAAACAGGTGAGAAAGGACCTTACTTTGAAGGGTGGCTTGTTGAATAAAGCTGTTGACAACACAAGTAAAGTGTAGAACCAGCCTCTTGTTTGATCGATACCCTCCGCAATGAAATCTGCTGGGAAATTATCCTCGAAGATTTTTTTGTTTTCAAATGGATAGTGATTTTGCGCATATGGCATGGATCCCGATTCAAACCAGCAATCGAATACCTAAAACAGATGTACGCAGTGGAAATTACGGAATCAAGGATGCTGGCATTACCTCTGTCACACGTCTAAGAACTCCGCGTCCAGTTTTGGATGGTATGGTTAGGTGATCAACGCTAAAAGCAGAAGAATTGAGAGCGCAGCTGCTCACAACTTTGTAAACTTACCTTTCTCGGTGAAGATCTGTAACTTTTGAGCCAGTCAACTGCTCTAGCTCTGCAATACTTCCAGGACATACGATTTCCTCGAAGTCATCGCTAACCCACAAGTTTATAGGTGTACCCCAGAACCGATTTCGAGATACAGCCCAATCTCGTGCATCACGCAACCAGTTAGCAAATCGCTTTTCTTTCACGAACGATGGCACCCTGATTCAACCACATTCGTAATCGCATAGAGGTAGGAAGACATTTCTCACCAATAAGTTTGTTCATTATTAGCGAGCAGCTTAGGGATTATTTGCTCAACGCGAATGAACCAAGAGGGAACAGCTTTGTAAAGAAGGGGTGTATCTGATCGCCAACAGAAAGGATAAGAGTGTTTCACCTGCAATGAAGTATATGCGCATTATACAAGAGACTAAAAAACATCAAACCTCGCTCTGTTTTATAAGTAGACCACGCTCTTTTAGATTTTTGCAAATTTGTTTGTCAGCATCTTTCACATAGACACCAGCAAAATCGGTGACTTCCGCGGTGAATCTAAAGAAAAACACTTGATTTTCTGAACAAAGAATTGTGAAGGAGATCAAGCTTGTCTGCTTGAAAGTCACACTTTTTCATATTGCCGCGCAGGCTGCGTCCTTCGCGCATAAATTTTCCAATTCCCATCTCATACAGAGAAAAAGTAATGTCAACCTCACAAGACTTAAGGAATATCAGATAGTTAACCCGAAGGTAGAAAAAAAGTAAATAATAAAAATAAAAAGCGAGGGAAGTGTTAGCATTGCAATCTGAGCAACAAGCGTTCTCAACAGTCAAATGTGAAGCTGTATCATTAAATAGAATTCAAAAAAATCTACCTCCCAGTTTCATCCACGGGGCATACAATTTTCATGTCCTTGGTGATGATTCCATTTTCGAGGCAAACTTGGTAGTCAATCTGGAAAAATCTGGTTGAGAATTCGTTCTACTCTGAGCGGTGATTACACAACGCAGATTGTCATATTATGTAAATCGCCTATACCATTGCTTTGCAATACCTTCATTGCAAAAGTTAGGCCGAGGTGAGCCAAAGTAACGTACAAGGAGACAAAGACAAAATCGAATGTCATGCTAACCTCTCCAAAATATGGAGCTTGATGTACAATACCAGTTCCTTGATCTGTGGTGACAAATGTATTGCAAAGCACGCGGAACGCATTCCTCTCCTTTTTCATGTATGTGAAGTAAGGAAATAGCGGCTCATAGCTTTTTCCTTCAAATGTGCGTCCCTTGACCTGTAGACAATCTTGCTCAGTCACGAAAATATGGCGCCTTACTATAGTTGTTACCTTCTCCAAAACCACAAGGTTGTCATTCTTCAGCTCACACAAGCGTTCTTCCATAACCACATACTCAGCATCAGTTGCAGGATCTAAACAGAGATGCATCGAGATCCAGAGTTAGAGCATTTTTCTGATTACGCTTGTTCTGAACTAATAACGAATATGGCGCAAAGTTCACGTTTTGTTGTTCTTGCAATTCACACGATATGACGAGTAAGAGGAAAATCTATGCTTTGCGCAAAACGTTATAGGGCACAAGTAATAAGTGACTGTCATAATGTAAATCTTAAAACTGGTAAAGATCAAATTCATGGCAAAAGATACCTTTTACTATAAGATAGTCCAAGTCAGGATGTACGCACAATGCGAGGTTACTGGGAAGAGTCCAAGGAGTTGTCGTCCATGCCACCATTAGACGCTTCGGGTTTTCATCAAGTCGGAACCCAATACAGACTAAAACATGCACAGAACGGATATGGATTGCAGCTAGGAGACCGCATCATAGATATTTGCTTGACGATACAAGAACCTACCAGCGGGATCCACAACATCTTTGTAATTTTGTCCGGCCTCAAAGTTCGAGAGAGGTGTAGTGCAAGATGTAGAGTATGGCATCACCTTGAAATGCGATTTACAATGAACATTTGAGCGCATTAGCACGCACTTGAGAATTCTCGTATAATCTTGAGATGATTTGATCTGTTACTTACTTTTACGCCCCTGTAGACTAGTCCTTTTTTGAACAATTCGCTGAAAGCCCACCATACGCTTTCCATAAACCAAGGATAAAGAGTTTTGTAATCATTCTTGAAGTCAATCCAACGACCCATGCGAGCAACAGTTGTCTCCCATTCCTGAAGTGAACATTTGAGCTTCCAAAGAGGCAACAAAAGGGTGTGACGCAAAGCTGCAAGCAGGTAATACATCGCATAGACTAGTACTACAAATCGGCCCTTCCTGATAGGCGCTGAATCTTCACGTTAGATGAGATCCATCAGTTACTAAACTACGCTCGTCTTTCCCAAATAGACGACTCCCAAACGTTCGTTAAGACAAGAACTTAAGCTGAGTTCAAATGTTGACAGTGAGGTTCAGATCAAAAACATGATGGATTCGGAATCACCAAACAATATGGATTCTGACAAAAGTTTTCTGTAGATCTTTACAAGCAAAGCCAAACATACATGAGAATACCGCATGACGATACTTCGACATTCTGCGTTATACTTTCCAATTCCCATTTCTAGTATGTCATTAGGTCCCTTGACACCCAAAGTTTTGTCGACTTCATACTCCTGTAAGAAAAACATTTATATTTAGATATGAAAACAAATTATCTGCTAAGATACGTGACGATTTACTCACAACGGGAAGTCCATGCGTGTCCCATCCAAATCTGCGCTCGACATAGAAACCATTTTGATGTGCCCATCTTGTTACCACATCCTGGGCGACGTGTTTTCGTTGTGACAAAACTCAAAAATAGGAGGAAATAGATTATCATCATTACCTTAATGGTTCCAGCAAGAATATGCCCGTAATGTGGAAGGCCGGTAGCGAAAGGAGGACCATCGAAAAAGGTATATCGTGGTCTGTCGGCTGATAATCTGAACAGTAAACATAGAGCGATAAATAAGGTGTATTCAAGCTTATACTTCAAGACATACTTGAGGGATTTTTCAAAAACCTTATTCTCATTCCAGCACTTCAAAGTTTTCTGTTCCTCGGCAGGAAAGTTGATGTTATCTGGGACTGTGGTGAGCCCACTCATTGATTACCTAAAAACACATAGATATGGATCGCTGCGGAAGAGAGCAAAAGGGGCGATTTCTGCGGCTGTCACCAATTCATGACTCCAGTTCAATGCCATGCGAATCTTCAAATAACACCGAAAAAATGCATTTCCCAGCTGTTCGAAGTCAGCTCTAATTGGTCTGAGTACTGCTTATAAAGACATCGCTCAAGCAGCGCGAGTTAGAGTCATTTTAACACATTCACGACAGTACGACCTATCAGAGGGTCGTACGCGGACACACTGCACACTCAGGCAGGCGCCAGACTTAGTGCCAGACTTATCCGTTCAATCGGTTCATCCGGTTCGTCCCACTGACTATTGGTCCATTCAGTGATTTGACCGATAGCGAATAGGTGGACCAAACGGACCGGTTAAACCAGAAAAGTCTGGCACCTGCCTTATCTGCTAGCCCGCTTCATCCACTTCGCTACTGTCGAATCACGTTCTGACCAATAGCGAAGTGGATGAAGAGGCTAAGCGGAAGGGAGGGCAGGCGTTATGGAGCAAAGCTACGCCGCGTTCCCCTGCGGTATAATCTGAGGGCCCTTTGCGTTGCGTCGCTTTTAATTGCGCAGGAGTAGCGCTGCTCCTGCCAGCGGACTGAGCCATTCCCTATTACCATGACCTGATATGTTGAAACTGTATAGATGCAATAAGGAAAACAAAGAGGACGGCAATTTAGAAAATTAAAAAAAATAAGTTTCTCGAGATGAGTCAAATGCTGAATCTGAGATGATCCAATGCTTGATTTGAGTTAAAAATGTTCAAGAGAAGTGGAACACGAGAATTAGTAGAGAAAAAGGATAGAAATTTTTCGTCATGATTTTTTAAGAGAAATTAACTTACTCATCTTTTACTTTCTCTTGGCTTGCTTTGCAGACCTTTTCTCCTCACACTCTATATTTGATTCGCCCTTGAAATGCGTTTATCATTCGCATTTTGATCTCTTTATATATGGAGAGTGAGGATCGGTAGCGCTAACTCCTCTGCAACTGCAGTTAGGAGCGACGCAACGCAAAGGGCCCTCCGGATATACCACAGGCAAATGCGGCGTAGCTTTGCTCCATAACGCGGCGCCGCCGCGGATAAGCCTGGCACCAGGTAGCGCAGATGGTACACTCGCGCCTAAAATATTCACACCGAAACCGCACGACACTACCGTTGGCGGGCGACTTGCATCACGTTACATGCTATCGTATGGACCACCCAGAAGTGGTCAGAAATTCACTAATTATGGAGCCGTAAACTTTCTTCTGAATTCTAGCCCAGACCGATATCACACGCAAGACTGGACGTCGTTGAATTAAGATAAGTACGTGTTTGAGAAACTGCACGCTGCTAGAGAAATGAGAGTGCGTTTGTGGAGCGAAAGACAGCGTCCGCAGTGGCGCCCTGTCTCTGCATGCAACAATCACCTACACACTCAGGAAGGGGAGGGAGAGAGTGGGTTTGAAAGATGTGCTAGAGCACGATCTAGACGTTTAGAGATACTCTGTTGGCCACAGTGAATCATACAGACTGCCGGTTGGGTGGGAAATGACTTCGCCAAGGCCTCCACCAGTTCAAACATAAGAAGTCAGGGTGCCAAAGTCCTATACCTTGTTGGGTATATACAGTTTAAAGCAAGAGTAAGCTAAACAGCGCAGAAGCAGTATGGACTCGATACTAGTCGAACAAAAATGGAATGAACGAATGAGAATGATGCAATATTATGTAAAGTGATGACGGTATGGCTCAATTCAAAGAAAAAACGACGTTGAATGAAGACGATTTGTACAACGATTGCAACGGCTTCCAATCAAAAACTTACATATGATTGGAAAAATAATCAGTACCCACTAGAAGTGTGAAGCTGAAGAGGCTAATATCGAACTAAATTAAGAGCGATGCCAAAGAGGAAACGCTAGCATGACTACGCCACTTCCCACGACCGAAAAATGCTCATATAACAACTTTGTTGAGATAGATGATGGATGCAACACATAGACGCTCAAACTGATTCAAATCGTACCAGAAAGTACCCCTTTCATCAACAGAAACAGCAACACCTGGATTTCCCACGCGACGGCAACTTTTCAAATGGTACGCAAAATTAATGCACCACATCTTTCGCGACCGGTACAAAAATCTTTCCGATTTTTTTTTCATTTTGGCTTTGTGCGACTTGTGACTTTTTTCAGTGAGTAATAGTGTATCAAATGTCTCAAACTAAAAACTAGAACCTGTTTTTTTACTTCATTGTAAGTAATGTTCATTCGAATGCATAACCTTTCGCATACCGTATCACACAAAGGCGGACTCCCTTTGTGTGATCGCATAACATTTGAAAAACGTTGAATTTCCCAGCCACTATGCTGCAGTCAAATTTCCTTTCGATGTCTGCACGTTTCCTAGCCAGTGCCAAAGCCATGAGCAGGTGAGTTTGTTAATTGCTTGTCATTTTTCTATTTGTTTGATCTATAACTATTTTTTATAAACTAGATTTCATTACATCTTGAAGTGCTTTTACCCTGACGATTGAGCAGGGGTCATTAAGGCAAAGTGAGGATAATATCATGTCGTCGAGAAGTTCCTTGAATCGGTAATGAAGGGTACAACTTATGGAACAAAGGAGCTGGGATAAACGGTTTGAGTACTAACAAGGGAATGGTCAGAAGTCGAAGGCCAAACCAAACAAGCTGTATACCATTCGATGCAGTGTAAAACGCTGACTTCGAATCTGTCTTCCTTATCTGCTTCCCGCTTCTGTGGATGAAGCTACAAGCGGTTTTATTGTGAAAAAATCGCACATGAATACAGCGAAATTGAGCACACTGTTGCACTTTTTCAGCTTCTTTCTTCAAAAATTTGAAGTAGGCTAGACGCATGTTTTGTCCCAGCGTTAAGGCGAGCGTAGCTCTGCACGGCTAAATTTTCAATTTCAAGCGTAATTTTTTAGCAAAATAATGGTGTTTAATGGCTTGTAGCTCCGTCCACAGAAGCGGGAAGCAGATAAGAAAGACAGATTCGAAGTCAGCGTTTTATACTGCATCGAATGGTATACAGCTTGTTTGGTTTGGCCACTTCGACTTCTGACCATTCCCTTGTAAGACTACGGTCTTGGCTACTAGCTCTAAGATATACTTCCAAGGAATTTCTCATTTACTATTAGACTCAAGAAAAGCGGGCGGTAGCCTTTCTAGGATCGTGGGTGTTTTACAAAAGAAGGATTATTAGATGATGTTATTCTTTTGCAACTGAAAACAGTTTTGATTCGCTTCTTCTATAAACACGTTGCTTTTCAGAGGCAAGCAGGTGAAATATCCTGTCACTGGGATGAGTATGAACCCTCTTGCTATCTACGTGAAAGAGCATTTTGCGAAAAACTCGGCGAAAAGTATTGAGGAGGGTCAAAAGGCAATGAAAGAAGTGGTTGCTTCCTGGAAAGCACTGAATTCTGCCGAAAAGAAGGTTGCCTCAAGCACAGAATTATGTTCATACCAATAAAATTGTTCTACACATTTAGAAGTACGAAGAACTCTCCAAGAAATATCGCGAGGAGAAAATGCATGAGTTCGATGCGTTGTCGGACGAAGAAAAGCAAGAGAGAATCTCTGCATCCTTGGAGGAGAAGGAAGAAAGAGCCAAAAGAAGAGCGAGAAAGGAGAGGAAGGAGGTGAGTAAGGTCGATTAGGTCGTTATCAAGGTACCTATCGCGTTCGCAGGACTGGGAGAAAACGGGTCATCCTGAGCGACCACCATCTGCTTACAATCTTTTTGTGCAAGAGAAATTCACAGATTTGAAGAATAAAGGGGAAGTTGTTACCCCTGTCGTAAAGACAATGCAACGTCTCAGCGCCGAGTGGAAAGGGATGAGTGATTCTGCTAAACAGGTAAGCTGAACCACTGCTTCGATTGCGTATTGTTTCGAGAGTATCTAGAGTTCTTTTTCCTTCCAGCCTTATCTCACAAAGGCCACAAGATTGGCCAATCATTACAAAGCCGAAGTGGAGGCATGGAAAGCAAAGGTGAAGCCAGAAAAAGGAGAGCCGCAAAAGTTTTCAAAGTAGCCATATCCACTTTTGTTGGAGGACATATCTGCAAAGGCGCTTTATTTTTCATACCTCGTGATCTGCATATATCTGCACAAATGTTACAACTATATTCTTGACCTCGTAAGATCGCAGCAACTTGTATATAGAGTACACATTGAAGTTCAGGCATTGATTACGGCGATCAACTTAAAGAGTTGAAGGTATGCGTTTTTATTATTAAGTGCTTCGATATTAATGCCTTCCAGTGCGTCTGCGCAATCGTTTACGCTTTTACCACCTGTTTTACAATCTTACAACAGCTTTATATTGGGCACCTTAGAACGCGTGATTGCCTTGTAATCAGCCTTGAGAAAAGGATGTGAAGGCAAGGTTACCTGGCAGAGATTCAGTAATGATAATTCTTCGAGACTCTCCTATTTGAATTTCCTTGTAAACAGGTGCGCAGGTTGGTCCATTTCCACTTCTCATATATCTGGCTACAGTTCTTATAGATGTGTTTTGTTTTGATGTTTTTTAACTGACATTTGTACATAATTTTCACTTAGTATCACTTCTACTTCGCTTCCTAGCCTTTTACATGGAATAAACGTATGTTTTCTCAGTCTTGTCCATATTGCATCACCTTGGGATTTTCTTGACCGAGGCGAGGGTCTACATGCAAGGACTGGCCAACTTTGCGTTTTTGATTTGTATCATTTCAAACGAGGCAGTCTCTTTGAAAGACTATTACAGTCAAGTAGATTTTCTGCTTAATATAGTGTGCCTGCACTGCAGGTAAAATGAGGTAAAATTTACGTGAACAGATAGTCACGCCAGTAATGCCGACATTTTGCGGGTCCAATTGACCGGCATCACAGCCACAGCTATTTGTTCACGCGCATTAACCGCATTTCACCTGCAGTGCAAGCACACTATATTAGGCGGAAAATCTACTCGACATAATTGGATATTGATAGTATAGATGCCTCAGCTTAGATCGCGCACCCTACTAATAAGCGGAATCAGATGGGCGAGTCGGCAGACAGGGCGAGCGGAAGCTGTCGAACGCTCCTGTCCGAGGCGGGCATGGAAAGTGGAGTCAATTGCATGGACTTAGCTATAACGTAGCTCAAACAGATCAGAATCATCGGTTACCAATGTTAAGCGTCTGTAGTCGTCTGTTGTACTTGCCTATTAAGTGCGGTGGTATATAGATGTAAATAGGCCGGACCGAGTTTTGACCATTCCCTTGTGAGATTTAGGATGAGCAGAAATCTCAGAATGGAAGCGCGAGCAGCAGCAGATCGTTTTATTGGTGATGCTGCGTGCCATGCTATGTATAGGGCATTTGAGAAATCGTGACGAGCCCGCAACACGCACACCTTTCGACAACCGCATTTTCTTGGTTTTCATCTCTATTCGAACGGGTTTTCTGCTTACGTACGATAGTTTTACACACTGGATGTGAACGAGCTGAGCGTTTAGGTGATGCCTTTTTGTACGAGCGTTTTATGCTCCTATGGGCGCAAAGACCGCAGTCATATCCTTCGTCACGACTTTACAAATGACCTATACCTACAGCGACTGATGTTAGAGTAAATGGATATATTTTCTTTGCACTGGTGTGAATTCACAGACCTTTTGCTTTTGCATGGTCTTTCAACTGCAGGTAGAGGAACGAAGGCCGCCGGTTTGGGCCGCCTCCGCGGACTATTGGTCCTGCGACGACATGCACAACATTGCTGGAGGACCAGTTAGCCACGAAAGGCTGGTCAAACTGGCGGCCTTCGTTCCCCTACCCTCTAAGTACACTTTGATGTGTGATTGTTGAAAGAATACCCAAGCCAGTGATACTGAAGCATAGCTATCTAGGCGCCAGATTAGCTGATTGCCTGCTTCAGCAGGACGCCGCGCAACTAGAAACTAATGTTATTTGGCGTCATGCTCTATTGAAATCGAAGTGGCGTCTGCGTTCGCAACAACAGTATTTTTGAAGCAATGATAAAAGCCTCATAGTAAGAGAGGATGATAAAAGCCTTATCACCAAAAATGTTTGCTTTAGCGAAATCGAGATCAGAAACTGGTGTCAATGTGGTGTCACACTGGACGAAAATCAGGGTACGTAGGCGCCAGGCCGGGCAGAGAACTATATGTCGCGGTTCTGCAACAAATACGCACCTTTTTACATGCATGGAGGTGCGTTCTTGCAAGAAGTCTGCAAGACCCTTCTTGCTAGACCCTCCTACATTCGGCAACACATAGTCCTCTACCCCCCCCCCCCCCCCAAGACCAGCGGATCGCCCTGCTTCAGCAGAACGCGGCGCAGTTATGCCATTAGGGGTCAATTTGGAGGAGGATTAAGTTGGCGCCCGCTATTTCTCTACAAAAAATACTTTTCAATGGTAAGCCCTTTTTATCATACTCGCGTTCTGCTGAAGCAGGACGATCGGCTAGTCTGCCGCCTACCACTGTTTGACAGAGTGGATACTATAAAAACGAAGCTTCTGAATTCCCACAGCAGATAGTCCGACCCGACGTCTATTCTTAGTCATTGCTACTTTCTTGTATGTTGAGTGCTTGATTTTGTTGCAAGTCAGTACTGCACTGGTGCAGAGCTGCACTGCTGAAAGCGCGGTTGGATGTCTTCATTGCGAGATGGGCAACAATTCTCCATATTCCTGTCTAACGTTCACAAATTACCAGAAATCCAAGATGAGTTAGGAACTTGAAGCCCATGGAAATGCTGAATGCGCATCCTGTCTTGTTCCTGGCACGAATGTCCTGATCACCAATTCCGCGTAATCAAACGACGATTTCGATTATCGTTTGATAAAATAATTTTATCAGCTGTTCATAATTCACTAGTTTTGTGCTGTGGAACGTATTAGGTTGTCGCACTCTTCACTCAATTGAGGTTTATGTCTATTTAAGGACGATGAGGACGGTTTTGTGTGTTCTATTGTCCACCTATGTGCTGAATGTGCTTTGCGCGGAGAAGAAAGTCGACAAACTTCAAATCGGAATCAAGAAAAGGGTTGAAAATTGCGACATGAAGTCCAGGTGTGTAGTTTTCCTTCTGATTCTTCTTACTTATTTCTCCGTTCTCTCTAGAAAAGGAGACGTTTTGCATATGCACTACACCGGCACCTTGATGGACGGCACCGAGTTTGATTCCAGCCGCACTCGAAACGAGGAATTTACATTCACTTTGGGAATGGGACAGGTAGTTAAATGTTCCCTTATGTTGCTTTACCTTCCACACCAGCCTGTCATGAAATCTCCGTCCCTCTTTTTTTACACATCATGCTTTTTGTTCCTAGATCTGAAGAGCAGAGAAAAGACTGAACTTCAATGTGTAGTGCTCTAGGCAGCTAAAACTTAGGTTTTGGGCAGTGGTTTGGGCGTTCCCCTTCTGCAGCTTCCGACACTGCCATTGATAAGCGCTGTACAAGCGCGCTTCCTTCACTTTAAAGCGACTGTAGAAATTAGTACATTTGAAAAGGTAGAGCGGGTTTGTTCCAATTGTTTCTACTATGTCTGCTAAACCTCATTAGAAGTAGCGTCCTGTGAAGGTGGTTGATTTTATAGTTTTCTTGAATTTTTAAGAAAATCCAATAATAGTAGACGGCGGGTCATGGCTAATTCTTGGAATTGGAAGTTCTCACCACTCTATATGGGGAACTGTTACATGGGTCTGCTTCTCAATTCAATGTATCTATGGATTTTCAGGTGATCAAGGGATGGGACCAGGGGCTACTCAATATGTGCGTTGGAGAACGTCGAATTCTGACTATCCCTGCTCACCTAGCCTATGGAGAACGAGGATCTCCTCCTAAGATCCCTGGTTGGTTTTCTGTTTCGTACTGCATCTATTATACGGTCAATTTTGCGCTTTTGCGGAACCAACGCAATCTTTGTGAAGAAGCAAAAATGCCCTTCGCTGCACCGATAGCCAATTTGTTTTGGGGAATCTTTGCTAGATATTTCTTTCCATGCATGGAGAGATCAAACTTAGAAGCACGCAGTAAAAGTGCTTACTCGGAAAAATGCGTCCTCATAGTATTAATCAAGGGGACGCACCATGTGTGCAGTATGCACTTCACATGTCTAGATAATCAGAGTAGAAGGTTTATTTCTACAAGTGAAGAAGTGGATAAGAAGCTCTGAGCTTGAAGCTGAACGTGAACACTTCAGCAAACGCGCCGCTCAAATTCGATGTCGAACTCATGAAGATTGATCGCAAAGACAGAGAGCTGTGATTGTACTGCTCAACTCACGTTAATTCTGCTCATTTACAAGATCGTCTTGTCAAAGTTATTTATTGATGATATCTGTTATGTCAAGGTCTCCTTGAATGTTTTTTTTTTCATTTTCTTCTTTTCTGTAAGTCATTTGCGTAAGTCATGGCAGGGATAAATTTTTTTCTGCGTTCACCTTCGTATATAGAACGGACTTCTGATTACGTCAAAGTACATTTTTGCCGCATAAGCTGTCACTAACATATACGTTCTTCTGCATCGGTCGTGAAGTCTAGTGGGCGTATTCGTCAACGAATCTTCAGGTAAAGTAAGACCTTAAAAGCGCTCATAGCCGTACGCTCAGTCTTGCCTATATCTCAAAATATGTGAAAAATTATTCAAGTCAAACCATATTCACGAACAAACGTTCAGAGTAAAATCTGATTTGAAAAGGCACCGTCCACCCAGATTTTCGACTTCCACGTTTTTGTCGTTTCAGAGCTTTCTCATGTCCCTGATTCTGATGAAGTCGAGAATGCAAACCCCGACAATCCCCATTCCGGAGAACCCACAGGCCAGCTTTATGGAACGGTAATTGGACGGGCGCGCATAATTGGGCGGGCTGGATGGGGGAGGGCGGGCATGGATGGTGGTCCTCATGCATCTTCGCTATTCCGAAGCGATTTTCTCGCTTCCGAAACAGCATTATGCCCCGCGATTTGGGCATTGGGTAGATAGGAGGCCCTACTATTATATGCTGCCAAAAGCTCAACACGCTCAACTTAGGTTGGGCGGTGCCTTTAAGCGTAAAATTCACCCCAGCATGGAGCAAGGTTACATTTACCTTGAAGGCAGCGTTCGGACAGATTTGGATCTTTTCAGATACTACTGTCCGAGTATTAGGGCTTCGAATCAGAACTATCGCGCAAATCCGATTTCAAACACCCTTTGCAAAGTAGGAAATCGGCGCAAGAAAGGCCGAGCTTCGAGGACCATGCCCACATCCTCGCACGGCCCGCCTCCTTGAACGAACTCTTCTCAGCCCTTTACGTGTTCTTCACCTGGAAAACACTATCGAACACATAGTGCTTACCTGTTAGCTTGCTTTCGACAAGGATAGCATTAGAAGCACGCCTCCATGGTTCTTACAATTGTCTCAAAAATGCGATTTTTTGAGGAATTCACGCATTTTGAGTGCTGTTGTTGCAGTGCATGTTTGAAAATATCGTCATGAGAAGACCTGAATGATACATTAGAAGTCGAGATTCTGCCTGGACGCTGCCTTTGAATGCATACCTCAAGCCAGTTATTTGAATCACTCGAGATAGATGTCACGCTGAAGATGTTTGTGAGTACGGGTTCATGGCCTAAATGCAGCGTTCAAGCAAACCTGGATATACGGAAATCTCACGTGGATAGTAATTTTGGGACCCTAAATAAGCCACTGCCCAGCCGGTAGCTCAGGTAGTCTCTAACGGCTTAGATATTCCCCTCGAAACTGAACCCCGGGATCGTATTCGCAGGAGGTTGCGCCATGACTCCATGCGAATACGATCTTGGGGTCCAGTTTCGAGGGAAATATCTCAGCCGTTAGAGCACTATCTGAGCCGGTTGGGCATTGGCTTAGTTGGGGCCCCAAAATTACTTTCCACGTAAAATCCCGTAGGTGATTTGCCTGGGCGCTGCCTTTAAGGTGTTTTCACATACCTTGAGATATAGGCAATTGAATGAGCATACGCGTAAGCGCCCTCTAGGTTCATCTTACGCCAGGGGTCGTGCTAAATACTGCCACAGGCGCACTGAGCTCTTCAACCAGATGTTCGGGCGGTAGTGAATTTTGATTGATGTACGAAACAGAACTGTCATCATAATCATTTGATCTGATTTTATTTTAGTGCGCGGTACTATTCCAATTAATGCAACCCAAAAATTGAAAACCACGGACACTGAAAATTCGCTCAAGTGGATTACTCGACCTGCTGATCACAAAAATGGTATCTATTTTGCATGGTGGGGCCTTCTTTGGGGGTTGCGGTAGGCGTACGGTATGGGGTCAAAATCTCAGAATTCGCTAAATTCTTGCGTAGGGGGCCATTTGACCACGAATTTCATATTCATTCCCCACTAAAACACTTTAGCCCCAAAAGTAGTCAAAAGTCTCTTACATTAGGAAAACGGCGCCAAAAAGGTATGGTTGCGTAAATGGTCAATTTGCCACGTTTTACCTGAGTATTTGAGAAGATCTGCGCAGAGATATAGCTCACGAGGCTTATTATTAGAGCAAGTACTAAGCCACTGAGCGGTTCTCAAGCATGTGTTTATTCTAAATGGAAGTCACGGTCCGTTCATTCTCCTTTATAAATGAGGTGAATAGCGTTCAAATAAATTTGCGTAATTTTTAGTGTTGGCATTAGCGTAGCATTTTCGGTATTCAACCTTATCGTAGGGTAGGCACACCCTTAGAACACAAAACTCGGTTTCTAAAATCCCAGAAAGTTCCGATTGAGAGATGTGGCCATGCGTCGATTGCACAACAATTAACTTGTGTGTGTGATAAGCAAATACCGCTACGCTGAACAGATTCCGCCGCGGATCAGCTTTGAAAAAAAGGGTGGAGCATTCTGCACAGTTGTATTCATACCAGCAGATTAAATAAGAGAACAGTCCTTTGACATCTTAAGCATTAGCTATCCCTAAAATGATTTGGATCACGGGGAATGTGGAGAGATGGATTATATCGAATCTACTGCGCAGCCAATTTTTATGGAAGTATTTTAAGTGGAAAGTTGCTGTTGCAGCTCTGTGAAAGATTTAGAAGCTCTAGCAAGATCATGGTCATGTAGGTATAAGCTCCTGCAGGACGAAGGCGGTCGGTTCGATGTGCGGCGTGGCTGTGACGCGGCTGTGACGCGGCTGTGACGCAGCAGTGTCGCAGCCGCGTTGCACATCGAGCCGACCGCCTTCGTCTTGCAGGAGCTGTGTAATGAGTCAAGCCCACGACTTTCTCGAGTTTTGAAAGCAAAGTTTTGCGGTGAAGGTGTGCCTACCCTATGGTTTAGTTGAAGCTTGTTAGTCACTATTAGTAATCAGCTTTACTCGAGCTCCATTTCATCCCTTTTAGTGCGATGGAAATGAGTGCTGTAGGCAACGGGCATAGTGCTCGCGATTTCGTCGTCATGATTTCATCGCCGGGGAAATCGATGGTTTGAGCGACGAAATCGCGACACGAAGTCGCTCATCGCACAAACATGGGCATAGTACGCGTGATCCCAGATCTTTGGAAACAATGCAACTGGGTGCATGTGAAATGTGTAGATTTTGTTTCCGTGGGATACTACTTCATTCTCGGCATATAGCCTTGCTCATGCCAGTGATGAAACATAATTGCAAAAAAGTTCTCACAGTTTGCCCATCTTTCACTTCCTCAACAGCTTACTAGTTTTTAGGGATTTCTTATCTGCGAATGCTTTTGAAAGCTAACAGCTGACCATAGGGACGTTCTTTACAGTTTTTGACGAATCAAGATACTAATACAAAGAACTGAAAGTAAGAATAATGACGTGGGGCTCTACAGTGTTTTGACACGAATCTCTAAATGCCTTTAGAGTTTAAGCACAGCACTGGTGAGACAGTAAAAATCACAAACAGAACCGTTCTGCAGTGCACTAATATCGAACAAAAATTCTTCTGCATTTATGCGGGTAGCGAAACTTCAAAATACATCTGAAACGAACCATTTGGATTACATTAAAGGAAACAGGGAACGTGTCACACGACAATCCATAATTATTGAAAGAGGTTTTGAAATTCGAAGTTTTTCTACTCATCTATTTCAGATGGTTTATGTCTCCCCCAAGCTTAAACAAGCTAAAACATCAATGCACATCTACTGAAAACTCTCAAGATCTCCTTCGCACCTCAGCGATATCGCCCTGTCGCTTGTGACACGCGACGAGACATCGCTGAGTTGCTGAAATCGCGGCGATTATCGCTGGAGAACTACGCCCTAACCAAAGGCGTCTGCGATTCGTCGCGCCGGACGACCATCATAACCGCCATAGCAGACACAAAGGCATGGAAAAGTGCGTGACGAGTGTCGCTTTACAGAAATCGCAGAGCGACGGAATCGTGACCACTATGCCCTAGGCCATAAAAGGCGCTCACTGTCAGCCATTGCCACTCTAACTGTTCACTCATTTGCCTCTGTTTTTGGTTATTTCTTTATTCTTTAGTAAATCCTTTCTTCTCTTCTCTACCTTCCGAAGACCGAAGACTCGAAGTGCGTCCCAAGGACACAACATCTATTTTTAAACACAGCTATAGGAAAATGGGCGTCGAAAAAAGCAGTGAAATGAAAAAATGGATTGGTGTTGTCTGGGCTTCAGAGTGAGCTTTCTCGAACTTTCTACTTTTTCCAATCTTAACGAGGTTGGACCATGTTGGGGTGCGATTACGTTACTATTAATCTGAATCGAAAGTTCTGTCGCATTGATTTTGAAATTCGTAACTTCCATCATGTGGATGTATTTGTACAAAAACTCATTCGAAAGAAAAAATCATTTTCTTTCTAATAACATCTTTGTGGCTCTTGGCGGCAGGAGACTCCAGAGATAAAAATTCGAATAGGAGAACCACATTAACTCTGGAATTTGGAAAATAAATAAATCATCAAAAATTTGAAATGCTGCAAAAAAATTGGAAACATATTTCCAATTTTGTTCCCTAACAGTTTGCATAAGGTGCTCTTTCTAACAGTGTCAAGTTCTTTTCACAAAAATAACTTTTCATAGAAAAGCTCGATCAGCACTGTTAGAAAGAGCAGCTTCACTTAAGCTGTGAGAGAATGTTCCCAAATTTTTCTGCCGTTTCAAATTCTTGCCGATTCATTTTCCAAATTCCAGAGTTAGAGTGGTTCTCCTATTCGATTTTTTTGTCTCTGGAGTCCTTCGTCAAGAAGCCGCGAAGTTGTAATTAGAAAAGAGGTAAATTTTTCTGATTACAGGGTGTCCCAAATATCTTGTAGCTTGAGTTTGCACTGGGTAACTTACAAATAGCTGATGGTTGCTATTTCAAATTCATGCCACAGAATGCTGTTACCATCCTCTACAATTATATGTTCGCAATTCTGAAGTAAACCTCATTCGTGCTTGGAAAAAATGGAGTTTTCAAACTGTTACTTCTAAGGCGCGCAAAAATTTATTTTCTCAGGGTCCAAAATTTCTATCGTAACTGGAAGTTTTTGGAAGATTCTGATGCAGTTTCATATCCACAATATAGAGCGTGCTTTGCACTACTATCGCTATGATAGCTGCATTCAAAAATCCTTTCTATGGAAAAAGGAAAATTTTGGGAGCTTTAAGTGGCCACTACGTCTCTGAAATCAATTTTAAATGTGAAATGCAGCATTCACTGGATCTAGGATAATTTCTCTTCATGTCTTTTATGTGAGAATCTTATTCGACGTTGCCGTTGAAGTCACTCTCGCAACCTCGTTGAAGTCGTTCTATTTTTCCTTCACGCGATTGGGTCCGAAATTTCAGCACTCGGCACACATGCCTGCAGTCAAATTCCTATAATTCAATCCTAAATTTCGAAAAAATACTACTTCGTAGTATGTTGTAGCTGGAACGTGCTCTATCATAGCGCAAAATTTTTAAGCAGTGGAAGCTATTTCCGCAAAGGCTTGGGACGAGACTTAGGATGATAGCTACCTGCGAGCCACGGCGGTGACAGAAGCCAAGAGTTTGAAGGCTTGTGTCAACGTATAAAGATGCTATATCAAAATTCGAGTACTGTAGCATAATTGTCGTCAGTGATATGTACATCGAATTTATAGCTTTATGTCATTCCGTTGTGTTTTTAGCAGAAAAAAATTTAGGCTACGAGACCTTTGAGACACCCTGTATATTTTTTGTGAGTGTTCACATAGGGAGCAGTTACGAATTCAACATCAAAGTGACAGAACTTTCGGTTCATCCTAGGATATGCACAAATCAGCAAATCTTCACACAGGAGTACCAACAAAAGCGCAAATTACGACGGTTTTGGGGTGGATCTACAATTTTGTCCAATCCTGTAAAATGCCTGCGCAATGAAGGATTTTAGCACGTCTATTTGGACTAAATCACCGCGTGTTCAATCAGCTATAAAGTATGTTCGATATCCATTCAGAAGTTGGTGCAGTATATGTGTGGAAAGATAATCCTCCCCCTTATCGTTAGATTTTATGATTAACTTTTAGAGTGATACTCGTCACTATTTCTCAGTAACTCGTGATTACTTCGGTGACATCCTCTATAGACAGACAACGATCGTTTCCTTTCAAAGACTCATTTCCTCACTTGAATTGTTGTTGTAACCATGAATCTGAATGAGCTGTCCATCTATTTCCAATTGCTGGAACATTAAACACCTTTTGTCAGTAGCGGAAACATCACTACCTGCTACTGTGTTAATATAGTGTTTAACCATTTTTTCTACTTTTTTGATCTAATGCCATTGTACTATTGCAATGTGTGCAGTATCAAAATCATTACAGGCACTCGAACATGGATTGCTCGGACGTAGAAAAACTTGTCACAAGTAAAGTTTTTATCTTGGTCCTGAGCTTACAGGGGATCACAAGCTCACTATCCGGTTTTCTTTCCTTATATGTTATAAAGAAGTGCGGGAATCTACATTTTCACATCAACTGCAAGGTAAGAATTGCAATGGATGAGCACGCAAAGTTTTGAAATTTTGCTTGGCGAGGTGAATCTGTTGTACTTATTGTTAGCTTTTTGCTGATTTTCGGATTGAGAACCCCACGCATTCTCTCTCTTCCACCTCCCCCCCCCCCCCCCGCGCCTTCTCCCGTCTCCAAAAAGAGTCGCGAAGTTTTTGAAGCTGCTCTTGAGTATACTATATAATTGTGTAAGTGACTTGAACTTATAAATATTGTTTTGATTTTGATCCAGAAGTCAAAGTTACCTTGGTAGATTTTTTTGCCAGAGGCGTCGCCAAGATGAAATCTCCGTTATTCCTCCCCACTCCTTTCCCAAAGAAAAAAATTTGCTTTTGCGAACCGTCGCTATTAGTCTCGTACGATAATTTTCCTGCGCTACAACTGGCACATACCGTAAGAACTGTTCCATGATTTATCCCAAGTGGCCACGGTGATGGAGCCTTCTAACGGTTTACACATCCGCTATCTGCTTCGCAGTGCAAGAAAGTGACTTTGATACATAGTGTGCCCTGAATTGGCACAGTTGCTCTTTACTGAAAAGCATCCTACAAAACAGTGAGAGAGCTGCCTATAAGCTACCTTTTTCGCACATGACTTCATGGTATTCGCAGTGCGTAAAAATATAATATTAGCAACCAAGTTTTGCAACTCTTCACAACTTTTCTATTTTCGAATATTTCCCACTTTCGATTCGGCGTTATGTGGATTACGATGTGAGCAAAGAGTTTGTTTATGAATGTAGAATTTCGAAAACAGTGATTCAAAAGATCAATGAGTAAGCAAAATGAAGCGGTTGCAACTCAAATCAAGCGCATCAAGCCGAAACTATGCAAGAAATTGTCCTCCAAAATCAATTTACGTACATTTTGGCTTGATTTTGACTTAATAGATGCAAGCATCTTCAGTCTTACTTCCAATTCAGTAAAACTTTAATTTTGACCAGGTTTTGAAAATTACATAGGTTCTATTACTTTGTTACCGAAAACTAGGTATCTTTTTGTGCCTTCTTATCTCACATCTACTCAGACAATCCACCGGAACTTCCGCAGGACAAGCAGAATTTGCAGCGGTTCCGCAGGATTTTGTTTACTGTTGGAAAATTGGTTGAAAATGGGAACCGCAGAGTTCTCACGTTAGACTCGATGAAAACAGGAACTTCCGTAAGGCTTTATACAAAGCACTACGGAACTTCCGAAAAATGTCAGCGGTTCAGCAGCACTTTGACATGCCAGTACTTCCGCAGGGTTTTAAATGTTTGTCTAATATGATGTTGCCTCGCCATCAACTAGAGTGCATTATCGAACATGTCAGTCGTAGTGCAAAGGATAGTAAGTGAGTGTCACAGTCAATAGAGTAAGGTTCAAATCTCGGGTGTTCCCTTTTGCTTTTGTAGTTCGCATTCTTCGGAACTTCCGCAGCACCTCATTCGGGAACTTCGCAGCACGTTTACGAAACTTCCGCAAGTGACCCGGCGGAACTTCCCCAAATGTTTTGCGGATGTTCCGGTCAGTTCTGAGTATTCCACGCTCTTCTTACCAAGATTTGGCTGTATATTCAGAGGAGGAGAGTTATTGTAGTGCAAACCCTAGGTGCAACTTAATGTGAACAATATGGAACTTCGTACCACAAGCAACATCGTCGAAGTTCAAACCTAACGTTGTCTGCGCTGTAGTCCGCTGAAAAATTGATGTGGGTCTTTTTTTACAAGGGATTTATATAAAGCACTAGCTGGCTTACCCGCTCCGCCAGCCCTGTCAAGACACTATGATAAAGCTCTCATCCCTATCCCTGTACAACCTTTCCCTGTGCCCACGTCTACATGCCAGTTCGCTATTCCCGCCGTTTCAGTAATCAGCATACTCGATTACCCCCTGTAGCAACTCCCAGCCCCGTAGCTCAAACTTTGCAAAACCGATGAAGTCGACAGAACTTTTAGAGAATTCCAAAAACTAATATTGTGTTCGTAATCAGCATGCTCGATTACCCGCCTGTACCAATCCCAGTCCCATAAGTGAACTCTGCAAAAAAAACCGATAAATCGATAAAATCGATATCGATCGATGACGAAAAGTAACCTGTGACATCCGCCCGGCTCCGAAGTGTATGTGTGCCAAGTTTGGTCCGGATCGGTTCAGAAATGGAATTTTCTATTCGGAACATACGTACACACAGACACACAGACATATATACAGGCAAACAGACATTCAGCTTCATATACAAGATTAAGATCGTAGCGATCGGTCATTGTTATGCCTAATATCACTGATTTTTTTACTGTTTCATAATACATGACTGGCTGAACATGAAACATATTGATTGCAAAACAAAAGGTCTTCTACGAGAATCCGAGTCTTGCTCTGATAAGCCGAAATCACAGAATTTGTTGAACTTTGCCTAAGAGCTTATTCGACATGCTGGCTACGAGTATCACATCCATTTGTCACGTTAACTCTTTATTGTGAATTTAGGCGATACGGCTGACTGTAATAGTTTGACGTGATGTCCAATTTCCAGCTTATAAAATTGACCTTCTCATGCAAGGAGTCAATGCGTTCTCCTCACACGTGCAAGCTTCCAGACTGTAGTTTTTGGAATTTTAGCCGTGTATTGCATTTAGTGTATGACTAGCATCAGTACAATAGCTCAGATAATCGCCGGGGGCAGGCGGCCATGCGAATTTTGAGCAAGCGCGCACCGGAAAAATAGTTCGCTGATTTCTTGCGGTCCGCTTGCAGAAATTTTAAATTAATTTTAGCGAAATTTTAGACGAATGCTTGGAAAACAATCGCGGTTTTCTTATAGATTAGCAGCGGCGCAATGGCCGCATTCTCGCGGACTTTCCGCGAGAATATGCAAAATTTTCGAGGGCCGCACGGTCCTTTGTGGAGGACCGCGCAGCCCCCAGGTACTTTCCGCTGAGAGAAAGCACCTCAAACTTGAGTAATTAAACCAACGGTGACACCTCTGCCACACAGAGTCTTACCTGTGCTCGACGTACGCCCGAAAATGCGTAAAAAGAGTCCGAGCGCTTGCTGAAAGTTTGGCCAGCGCTCGCTGAAAGAGATTATTTGCCGAGCGCTTGCAAAAAATGCTGTATTGCTGCTCGCTGGCAGAATATGCGACCTTAAACGAAGTGCCGCCCGCTGAAGGTTTGGCCACGCCCCAAAATTCTGCTGACCGCCTGCAGAAAAGCGCAAATTTGCGGACCGCTCAGATAATCGCCGGGGGCAGGCGGTCCGCAAACTCGCGCTTTTCTGCAGGCGGTCAGCAGAATTTTGGGGCGTGGCCAAACCTTCAGCGGGCGGTACTTTCGTCTTCTGCCAGCGGGCAGCAATACAAAATTTCCTGCAAGCGCTCCGCAAATAATTTCTTTCAGCGAGCGCTGGCCAAATTTTCAGCAAGCGCTCGGACTCTTTTTAGGCATTTTCGGGCGTACGTCGAGCGCAGGTAAGACTCTGTGTGGCAGAGGTGTCACCGTTGGTTTAGTTACTCAAGTTTGAGGTACTTTCTCTCAGCGGAAAGTACCTGAGGGTTGAGCGGTCTTCCACAAAGGACCGTGCGGCCCTCGAAATTTTTGCATATTGTCGCGGAAAGTCCGCGAGAATGCGGCCACTGCGCCGCAGCTAATCCATAAAGAAACCGCGATTGTTCTTCAAGCTTTCGTCTTTAATTTCGCCAACTTTCCTCCAAATTTCTGCAAGCGGGCCGCAAAAAATCAACCAACTATTTTTCCGGTGCCCGCCTGCCCATAAATCGCATCGCCGCTTACCCCCGGCGATTATCTGAGCGCCTGCCCCTGGCGATTGCCTGAGAGATAGCCATTAATCATTGATACTTGAACACATCTTCTTTGATTGTCATTGAAAAGAATCGGGTGTATAGACTACAGCAATTAAAGTACCTAAATGGCCTCGTCCACGTTCATAACTCATGCTATTTCAGGCAGTGTTCAGGCAAGAGGTCGATTCCGAGTTTTGCATAGCTGGGCCTGTTCGCCATGTTGATTCCGTAAACTGACACTGGAGAGCGCGAAAACGGCGAAAAAGGGCTCTAAGCGAGGCCTTCCACTCTGTTAAGTCACCCTCCCAACTTCCGGAGCGGTCTTCGCAGTTCCGGCTTCAAGTCATACGTTCGAAGTTAGCCGGTGGCGATGTTAGGGCTAATGGAAGCGACAAGGTTTCGCCAGCTGAGAGAGTGACTTCACAGAGCGGAGGATTCCGCCTACGTGCTGATTCTCTCCTGCGTTAGAGCCCTTTTTCGCCTCCAGAAGGAATTTTGCATTCAGCTTAGCCAATAGTCCAAGGTGAGCAAATATCTCAAGACGACTGCTCGCCTGGACATTGCTTTTAAGTAACGACGGGAGAATAGGGATGGGGATGCGACCAGATACATGACTTGATGTCATGACAGCTTACCGAATGGTGGCGGCAGGATTTTGGACTGGTGGATGTCGCAGAGCGGGCAGCGCTTCGCTGAAAAATTGTGCAGACTGCAAGCGGTTCCATTCAGGGCTCGGCACGAGCTGGCACCAGGAAAATTTCAAAACGAAGTCCTGTTTAATCTTGAAAATTTCGTACGAAGTCCCCTTTGACCTGTTTTGAAAACCCGTCATTAATTTTAAATTATGTAAAAGTATGTAGTAGGTTTTTCATGCATGCTGATTTCATGAAACAACCTTTCACAGCTTTCTGAGCTTTTTAAGTGGTTGAATCACATCTTGAGAAGCAAAAAAGCCGATTTTTCGATTGCGGAGCAGACCGAGTAATTTTCAAATGGCTATAAAACGCTGAAAAGAAAACATTACGAAATTGTTCTTCTCTGTATGTAAACTTTTACGGTGTAGATACATTTTATGTAAAAAAGTGTGAAAACTTATGTGAGCAAAGTGTCGGTGCCAGCTCAGCTGGCACCCAGCTGGCAATCGGATGCGGTGCAGGAGGAACCAAAGGCTTGCCGCCTGTAGCCGTAGGAGATAATTAGGAGCGCGAGGGCTGTGTAGGAATTGGCGAGGATCCAGGAAAACTTGCCGAGGATATCTATTAGAAACAAACCCCTTTAACTTTTCTTGAAATTAACTCTCAAGGATACGAAGGACAGATTTGAAATAAGTATTTAAATACGCATTTTTCAGTAATAGGCCTACCTTTAGGTAAACAACTAACTCTGTCTCGCTACTCGAGTTCTATATTTACCAAAAACTAAGAATTCAAAAATCATCATTAAAAGCTGAAGAATTTCAAGTGAAATGTTATGCGAAAGATTTTGAGTGAATTTCTTTAGTGAAATTTTTGGAGAATTTTGAAAGAAAATCCCGGTCTTCAATAATTTGAAACTTCAAAATCCATAAAACGAAAAGTTTCTATAAGGAAGCTAACTTTTCTCACCCGTTCCCAATTTTCACTTACTTTTAGGCCCAGTGAACGCGCCTTACAGTTTGCATTACAAATTGTCTTTCAAATTTCTCAAAATCATTTTCAGGCAAAGTTATGAAGATTTGTTCCTAAAGGACGTCCTTTCCAAGTTCTTTTGGATCCTTGTCAAAATATTCTCCACAGCGCTCGTGCTCTTAATTATTTCCTGCGGATACAGGCGGCAGCCCTTTGGTTCCTCCTGCACTACCGCCCTGGCAATGTGCCAGCTAATTCAGAAAAAAGTTCAGCACAGCTTTCATTCATATAAGTTTTCATAAATTTTTGGGCCATAGTTCGGGTCCCTCAATGCGCACGCACACACCAAATTTGGTGTCATACTATTGCGTTTTGGCTGAAAACAACGCCTTTGTTTGTTTGATGGACAGCATGTCGGTGGCATGCCAGCGGCATTCTTGCGGCTCTACTCCGCCCCGGACCCCGGAAAAACGATAATCCCTTTGCTTTCCGCCGTAAAAACGATATCCAGCTTGACCCGGTGCCAGCTGTGCCGAGCCCTGGTTCCATTGCATAAATTAGCCACGCCGCGCTCATTTGTGTCTTACAAGAACTCTGCGGTCTAAAGTACGGCGGCAAACTAGGGTGGTGAGGGTAGGGGCACGTACTGACTCAACGCCATAAGTAAGGTCACACAGGAAGTGCTGGGTCGTCTAGGACCGTGGCTTCGTGTTGTCGGCGCGGCAACGCTTCGCAAGACAGCGCTGTTCGTGCCTTCCGACCGTTCCCCACTAAAGTCGTAGCCCATCCCCATTCTCTGTCATCTTCTCATCTTCGCTTCGTATGACTTTTTCATTCAGATATTGATTGTTCTAATGCTATCGCTGTATGTTGTACATTCTATAGTTATCGCCATGTTACAGGTTAGTGTGAACAGCTTTTAACAATATATATCTACTTACGAAGAGATTGACATATTATCTAAGCGTATGATTACCTCCAGGACTCGTCAGAGTTGGCTTCTAGGGTTTCTAAACGAAATATCCTTAACTTCTCAAGATTGAACCTTCAAGGCCTCCATCTTTTCATCTTGAAAATACCATTAACCTGAAATGGGGTTGATGAGAATTTGAAACCTAACACTAGCGGGCCTCTAACTGTTTACTTCCCCAACTCGAGCTGTTCAAAGTTGCTTCCCATAAGATAAAACTGCTTTGGAAGACGACTTCGCCACGACTTCCTCCCCTTTGAGAGTGCGTGACGTTCGTCCCACCCCTCCGTGCGCACCGTTCCGCAGATTGCCCTGCATGTATTGTGAACGAGATTGTCGGAGATTTCGCGGATTCTCGTCTTGACATTTGGGATTATTGACATGAAAAGGCCCGGAACGACAAAAACATGGAATTCGTAAATTTGGAAAGACGGTGCCTTCAAGGTTTTTACATGCACTACAAAAGGTAGAACTAGCAACCAAGAGAAACAACGATCACTCTCTCTTTATGAAATCAGTGTTGCCTCTAAAATAAGATTAGAGTGACGGTAAAAATGGGACGCCTGAAGAATAACTGTAGATTTCTTAAGAAAGACCAGTGGTAGAAAAACCAATTTTGAGAGTCATTAGAATTTGGAAAGACGAAAGAAAAAAAAAGAAAAAGAAAGAAAAAAGATTATAGGTATTCTCTTTCAGACGATACCTATTATTTCTCCTTCAGTAATTGTGTCTTTCGTATAATTTCTTTGGGTCATTTACCATCTTAATAATTTTTATATTTTCTGAAATGTCAAATTATTCACTCCGACAAATTTAAACTTTGAGCAGTATTTGCGCAGTGAACATGTGAGATTATCATAGTACCATACTACTACAATTCATGAAAGCACAGTCACCGAACCCACAATGGCTTGATAGCCTCAACGCTTGAACGTAGAAATGGTCATTAGCAATTTCGGGAACGAAGATGTGTGTGACTTACTTCTTTGCAAATGAAGCACATTTTCCTGCTACCATCTCAAAAAGCTCTTAACGCTCTATCCACCCATACAATTTACTGATTTTCACCTGTCTTCAGAATATACAGGTTGAAACATGATTTTTTTGTTTTATTCTCCAAAAAATTGCAATGTTTCAAGTTTTTTGCTTCTTTTTCCTGGAAGTGAAAAGAAGTGCGATAATCAAAGACTCTGAGAGAGCATAAAGAGCTCTTTCAAATGGTATGTCACCTGCTTTATGACTTTACGGTACAGCAGCGCGAAATTGAGAGATATTTAAAAAAGTGTCTATGATTTTACGGCGCCACGGCTAGGGCTGTGAGAGAGGAGGTTAATGCGTTGCCAGATTACTAGGCGAAGGTTGCTTACGTAGGCGACGTTTAAGCTGCAGCCTGCTTGCTGCTGATCAGAACAAAATATCTCAAAATGTAATAAAAATCAAACTGTCCCATTTTTTGCCGTTCACGCTAGTATAACAAAAAGGTTACATGTACATGTTGCAGTCCTCGTTTCTTCGTTGTGATGTGGAGCTAGACACATTGGAATAGCAGTTCGATAGTTGATTAAGAATAATGAATCATCGGAGTGATTGTAGCTTATATACACACGACCCTGAAAACGTACCACTTGGTGCCAGATACTAGAAAGCTCTAAGGCCTAAGGCATACCTCGCGCGATTTGGTCTAATCCTACATCCACTTGGCAGTTTGCCAGATATTTACAGATCAGTCGTCGGGTCTTAAGTGCATAGGCGTAGCTACTGTAAGTTATAGCAAAAGTTTAAGCCTGGCCCATGCAAAGCGCGCTAATGACCAGTTACGAAGAGTCGCTGCAGTGCCAGATCGCGCAGCGACTGGAATCCGTGAAGTATGCCTTACTCCTAAGAAATAGGCGGGAAATGCGTGAGAACAAAGCCTGTTTCAAAAAGTTGAATAAAAGGTTGATGTACAAAGAGACAACGATACAAACATACAACTTATTCACAATAAGATAAAATCACTCCTCAAAATCATCTTCCTTGAGTTTCGCTGTACTTCGAGGATCCGAAAAGAGACAGCATAGTGGTTGAGGTTCTCTGCGATTACGGTGAACATTCAACGGAGATGGTGGAGTGGCGAAGTCATTAGCTTCCATAATTCGGCGGTGATGGCTATATCAGGAGTTGGTGACGTCAAATCAAGCTTCCTGATGTTGGCCCTCTGGCTGCGGATGCGAGAGCATTGACAGGCACGGGTAAGTGATGTGGGAGCTAGAGCTTCGCAAGACTGAATTCGCCTGACAGCGTGTAGGTGGGTCAGGACTGCACGAGGACAAGGTTGGCGTGAAGTTCCCACCCACCGGGCATCAGTGACTGAATACGTAGCTTATTATTGCTCGTTCCTCCACGAAACATCTCTGCGGGTGAAGAATCAGGCAAATACGAGCACGGCTAGTGATGATAACATAGACGTCGCTTCCAAAAAGCTTCTAAAAAATTCCCTCTTCTTTCGACACTCCTCCCTTAAAGACAAACGTTCGGCGAGTCTCAGCTGCGGGTGAAATGGGTGGGTCTGTATGTGCTTAATCCTTTACTCTCTGCAGAAATCTTCAAGGAACCGGAAAGATGATCGAGTTCGGGTTCGTTTGAAACAAGATTTCTGAGAAATCAACCGCTGAAGTGTTCAGATGTTCGTGCGGATGGCTGATGATTTATTCGAAGTCGTATTTTCATTTCCAAAATCTCGGGCCAGCAGAAGCAGGCGTCTGTGACGACGAGGTACACGTGTCTGAAGAACGGTTCAGCAAAGTCGATATGCAGGCGTTCCATCGAGCAACTTCCTATCGTTCATAAAGTTCACTTCAGCTTTTATGGCTTTCTTGGCCACAAGCTAGCAATTCTAGCAATATTCCACAGTCTTCTTCACGTCCTCTTCGATCAGACCAGTCGTAGTCGCTGGTGAGTAACTTCATCTGAGGGATTGTCCGGTGATTTTGGCGGTGACATTATTCATCCAAATGGAAGATCCCAGGGACACTTTTCATATCATACGGTAGGCGGTTGTTGCGAAAGAGTTCATCTGACGTGTCTGATGTGTAGATGATCAGCCACTCCTTGCTCTCGTCGTCCATTTCACTTGCAGATAGGAATCACGAAAGTCGAAGTTGGTAAAGGCGATTTTTCTGTTCAGCGGTGCGGAGTCCTCATCAGTGGACAGTGGATGTCGGTTCAACTCCAGTACATCGTTTGATCCGATGCGCGCTGCTCTGAACATCTATTTGAAGGGAACGATGGAAGCGATCATTGTGAATATTTGGCCGGTAAGAGCACCCCATTAGCGAAGAAACGGTCCAATTCTGGTTGACAAGCGGTCCTACGGCAACAGTCCAACTCTGCTTGACAAGCGGCACTTTTCGTGTCGCCACATCGACGGGCGTAGCATCCTTCTTGAGCACCAGATGAATTTTGAAATTTGTTGATGTGTCCTGTCTCACATGTGAAGACCACCTCTGGAGATTAAGCTGCGAGCCGATCGTTCAACGGAAGCATTCAGAGACATCCACGACACAGCAAACGGCCAAGAGGGCATCACGTAAGAGCGGCAGTTGTCGAGGTTAAAACACTTCCATTTCCAGCAATTATAGGTTTGTGGTTCCATAAATTAAACCCTTGCCAAAGAATCATTGCATGTAAGACACCTCATAAACTCCAGTCACTTCAATAGCAATCCGTTTGCAGCTTTCAATTCCGCAATCAGTGTTAGCCCAATATCCTTACTTCCTGCAGGTGTAGCACACGTCATCACGGCGAGAACGTGGAGGCGAATCCTTACCTTTAGATGAGAGTGCACGGTGCGTCTGTCTTCGATGTTACCTCTTCTTCCGTACAGGAGCGACGAATGCAGCGAACAGACGCAGTCGATGCGGATTCAAGAAGGGCAGCACCAATCCGGACGACTGATGTACGTTGTAGCAGAGATCGAGTCCTGCGGCTTATGGCTATCGGCAACGGCGTCCAGCTTGCCCACTAGTTAAGCACGTATTGGCGAATCGCACGACGATTGCAATTTCATGACGAAAGAAAGGTATTTCAGTGGCCCGCTTCATTTTGTCAGCGTTGGCGTCGATCAGCATCTTGCTAAGTCAAAAAGCGCGATTCAATGAAAAGATTCAATGTACTTGCGGGGCACGTGATCAGTGTGAGCAGCAGTTCTATCGAATCAAAACAGTGCTGTCTTTTCGCCAAAAAATGATGTCAGCATTTTTGTGACTTCTTAAAATGACGACTCCAGCAGCATTTTCGGCGCCTTTTAGGGTGCCTCTTAGTTTCGCGTGAGCTGCTTGTCTGTCTAGCTTCGCAGGTAGAAGGCCCCAGCAACCCTTCTTTGGCAGCAACGTCAGAACAATATCCTCGGAACTGGAGAGCTACGTTTCGAAGGTGCAACCGCTATCTGAAGTATTGCTATGGCTAATAATACGACATGCATGTTCACAAAACTACCTTGAGCACTGTTAGAATAAAATCTTTCTAGTCTACCCTTCCGAATTAACGCATGTGATTCGGATCTGAAAACCCAATACATTTTTCAGCATACTCGAGTATGCTCGTATCTTGCGAGTTTTAATTATCTGGTCATGGTTAGATAACACCGAAATAAGTACTAATGTAGTCGTACACTTGCGATGAAAATCTTTGCCAGGCAGTGCAGGTGTTTCGTTACCTTACGTATGCTGACCATTGCCATGTGGGCATTCCATCTGTAGCTTGCATGGTTGCGCGTTTTGTAGCTTTGGTATGCACGAATTCTTTCCCTATCATACAGGTAAAGCTTGTTTCTTATGTTTAAAGTCCATGAACGTCGAAATTTAGCTTGCAATGGTGGCCGAACGTTCTGTAGCCCTATGGAAGTGCAGGACCTACGAAGCGTCTGGGCAAAAATTGGGTATATCTTTCGCTATTACTGCAGTGAGTGTAAGAGTAATCTATTCTTAATCAATCTAAAAATCCAAAGAAGTTGATAATTATTTGCAAATTCTAGACACCAATGTATAACTTGCAAATATCAAGCACTTGGTTTTATATTATATACTAGCTGGTTTACCCGGCTCCGCCCGGTTCTGTCAAAACGATAAAGGTTCTATTTCCACCCCTGTGCAACCTTTCCCTGTGCCCACTTTTACATGAAATTCCCTATTCCCGCTGTGTTAGTAATCAGCATGCTCACCTACCTTCCTCACCAACCTCCAGCCCCGTAACTCAAACTTCGCAAAAAAATCAATAAAAATCGATAAAAGTACGGAAGTTTTAAAAACTGATGGCGTTATTCAGCTATCCTGGTCCCAAAATGTTTTTGTGATGGATCTTACTCAATCTCGGTATATAGGGGGTTATTCAAGCCGCTGGTGAGGAATATCGTAGTCATTTCGCGCGACAGCGCCATTTTCTGGGTTCACGGTGGGTACACGTAAGAAGCTAAAATCATGGATTTCTCTGAAACTTTGCTTAGGGGGGCTAATTGACATGCTGATTACGAATATCATACTCCTTCGGCATTTGGGGAGGGGGGGGGGGGGGTCACTGAGTTATGGTAGGTATACTACAGAGAGGCAAAATCTCAGTTCTGGCTGAAACTCGGTCTAGGGAGATACGACCTTTTGACCACAAGACTCTCGCTGCGTTTTGAGACTTTTTCGCAGAGTTACGGTAGGTACATGGCAGCGGGTAAGACGAACCTGCCTGAAACCTTGGCATAGGGTTACCTAAAGTGCTGCTTCGAGAATTTCGTACTCAATCCCCGATGAAGGCAATTCGTGTGGTACAAAAGATTTCCCACGACCGTAATGCTTTTGCTTATAGAACCACTGCCGCGCACGATACATCCTTCGGCGGCTTTTGCCTAAGCAAAAACAGGGGGAGGGAGATTTGCCGCGTGCGTTACGCGTTGGGACAGGTTATCAGGATGGGAGACCGCCATGCAAAACGAGCGTTTCCCCATTTCGTGAATATCTGGGATCTAAATTGGCCCGAAAGCGAAAAAATGTTCATTTCAACTTTGCAACTCACTATAACTTCACAATAATGCGTTATGACAGAGAGCAAGCATCGTATCCATAAGCAGTATGCTTGTGAGCCGTTACAGGTAAGGTTTTGAGCAAATCTAGAACTTCAACCCATCTACTGTACACCCACCGTAACTCAAGAAAATGCGCTATATTGCGAAATCAGCATGATATTCATGCTCAGCGCTAAATGACCACCCTAGACAAAGTTTAAAGCAAACCCATGTTCTCGATTCCGTACCGTATAACCACCATAACTCTATGAAAAGATCCCAATATTCAGAGAGAGTATGAAATTCGTAATCAACACGTCGAAGAAGTTCTCCGGATCGAACCCCAGCCGAATTCATGATTTTGACTTCGTACCGTACACCTATCGTAACCACACGAGGAGACGTTCTGCGGAGAAAGTGTGAAATCTGTAATCAGCATGTAGGATAACCCTTATACACGGAGTCTCGGCAAGCTCTACGACAAAAAAATTTTGGGGCCCAGATAGACGAATAGCGCCAAACTAATATTGTACTCGTAATCAGCATGCTCGATTACCCCCCTGTGCCAACTCCCAGCCCCGTAGCTCAAACTTTGCAAAAAATCGATAAAATCGATGGAATTAACGGATAATTCCAAAAACTAATACTGTATTCGTAATCCCCACGCTCACTTACCCCCTGCAACTCCCATCCCCGTAAGTGAACTCTGCAAAAAATCGATAAAAATCGATAAAATCGATATCGATCGATGACGAAAAGTAGCCTATGACACCCGCAAATGCAAATGAGTTGAGTTTGAGAAATTTTAGAGTTATCCGGACGGGTAAACAAAACAAAACACAACAACAAACACACTACTATACAGAGCTCGTCAAGAGCTACACACTGGTTATGGTTGCTTCCCCAAAAAGCGCAAGCTTGAGTTTCATTTTACTTTTTTCAAAAAACAACTTCTAATTTCCTTTATCAAGCCAAATTTCTTCACACGGAAACCTGTTCAAGACATCCCAACAAAGCCGTCTGGATAAAATAAATGCTCTTTGCCATCCTCTATGCAACGGACGTGTGCTGATGAGTTTCTTGGCTGAAAATGGCTCTTGGCAGTGCTTGCACATACCCCACCTGCACCTCACCACTGACTTGTACCGCTTTGCAGGCTTGTAACTCGGCCGCCAGGCACTATAAGAGTCTGCAAGTAGACTTATTCGAAAGAGCGTGAGTTCCTGGACACAACGATATGCAAATGAGTTGAGTTTGAGAAATTTTAGAGATTTGGCGGATGGGGTGAAAAAGTGCAGCTTTAGAGGTGATTGGAGTGAAAGTTCTTGTGAACACCAGAACAGTCTTAGAGCTTCGAAATGGATCTATTACAAGAAAATTGACAGTTTTGAACTTCCAGGATGAAATTGGTAGCGAAAGGAGCTCTCTTCATCTTTAGCTGAAAAGTGCTTAGACTACAACTAAGCTGCCCTCTACCACCCCATCCGCCAAATCTCTGGGATTGCTCAAACTGAACTTATTTGCATACAATCGTGTAGAGAAAGTCTCTTTCTTTCGAATGAGCCTAATTGCAGGCTCAAATATTGACTGCAGGCCGAATTACAAGCCTGCAAAGCGGTACAAGCCAGTGGTGAGGTGCAGGTGGGGTCATGTGCAAGCACTGCCAAGGGCCATTTTCAGCCAAGAAACTCATCAGCACACGTCCGATGCATAGAAGATGGCAAAGAGCATCTATTTTATCCAGACGGCTTTGTTGGGATGTCTTGAACAGGTTTCCGTGTGAAAAAATTTGACTTGATAAAGGAAATTAGAAGTTATTTTTTGAAAAAACTAAAATAAAACTCAAGCTTGCGTTTTCTGGGGAAGCAACCATAACCAGTGTGTAGTTCTTGACGAGTTCTGTATAGTAGTATGCTTACACGTCCGGATAACTTGTGTTTCCGCTTCAAAATAGGACTCAAAAGAAAATTTTTGCGTTCGAAGAATTAGGGCCGCATGCACTAACATCGCCGTGGGGAGGGGATCGCAGCTTAGAAGAAAGCTTTATATTTCGAAACTCCAGTTACCTTGATTTCACGTTGTGTACCTATCCTTAAGTATTCCTACTACCCTTCACTATGAACATGTTGAAGAGGAGCGAGAAGCTGTACAAACCACATTTTCCAGCTTTTGCATAATCCCTGATGATCCCCGGCGCTTTTCTTTGAAGTCATTTTTCTTTCTCCGAAGTTAACGGAAAACCTCCAAAGTTGTGCGTATTATCTAACCCGGCAGTGCTAAGCATGTTGCTGATAAGAACAAATGATGTTTTGAAGTCATGAAATTTTCGATGATCCACAGGTCGAAATTTGAGGTTTGCCGAAAAATTCGACTTTTCAAAAACTCATTTGTTTTCATCAGCAACATGCTTAGCATTGTTGTGTTAGATGTTCACTACAACTTTGGAAGGTTTTCGCTAACATCGGAGAAAGAAAAATGACTTTGAAGAAAAGCGCCGGGGATCATCAGGGATCATACAAAAGCTGGAAAATGCGGTTCGTACAGCTTCTCGCTCCTGTTCAACATGTTCATAGTGAAGGGTAGTAGGAATACTTACGGATAGGTACACAACGTGAAATCCAAATATTTGGAGCTTCAGAATATGAAGCTTTCTTTTAAGCTGCAATCCCCTCCCCAGCGGGAAGGTTAGTGCATGCGGCCCTTATTGTCCGCGACATTGTGACGCGGCCATTTTCAGACTTTTTTTTGGAAAAAGGTTCTTAAAATTTTCAAAATACAAGTTTCTCGAAAAACTTAAAGTGCAGATTGCAGATCTTGAAGAGCTCTATCACCTCATGCAATTATTACATTTTTTCATCTTTGTTTTCTCTCTGAAAAAGAGCGATGAAAAGGGGAGGGAGGCTTGTCCGCAACTTTTTGGCGGTCAATGTACATACATACAGACAGGCAGACAAACAGACATTCAGCTTTATATATAAGATTCACTAAAGGTGATTAGGTAAGATATTTTTAGAGACAATTATATCAGGTTGTCCCATAAGTTCCGTCCGTTTCAACTTTCAATCACAACAAGTCATGAACTTCTTGGTTTTAGACAGGCATCAAGGTACCATTTGATAGAGCAAAGCAAGCTCTACAAGATAGCTCTTTTGCTTTCGCACTAGTTTGAATCCATCTCAAGTTTGAAGCCAAAAACCAAAAAGATCCAACCGCCCGAAAAATAAAGAAAAAATCGTAACTTCGTTTAGAAAATTCCTAGAAAATTCCTAACTTGCTCACAGATACCCTATCCACATCAGACGTTTATATATACTGTTGCTGTATTTTTTACTTAAATAGAAATCGAAAAAACGAAAATTTTCATGTTTTTGCCAAGGTGATGCTGTGCTGTTCTCACACAAGTAGTTGTATACTACAGACCAGTACAAGTACAGACACAAATTTTCAGCGCTCTAAAGGCTTTAGTTCTCGAGAAATAATCGTTTTAAGACGAAACACCCGACTGTACGAAGCTAAATTCAATGTTTCTCGAGAACTAAAGCCTTTAGAGCGCTGAAAATTTGTGTCTGTACTTGTACTGGTCTGTAGTATACAACTACTTGTGTGAGAACAGCACAGCATCACTTTGGCAAAAACATGAAAATTTTCGTTTTCTCGATTTCTATTTAAGTAAAAAATACAGCAACAGTATATATAAACGTCTGATGTGGATAGGGTATCTGTGAGCCAGTTAGGAATTTTCTAGGATTTTTCTAAACGGAGTTACGATTTTTTCTTTATTTTTCGGGCGGTTGGATCTTTTTGGTTTTTGGCTTCAAACTTGAGATGGATTTAAACTGGTGCGAAAGCAAGAAAGTTATCTTGTAGAGCTTGCTTTGCTCTATCAAATGGTACCTTGGAATCTGTCTAAAACCAAGAAGTTCATGACTTATTGCGATTGAAAGTTGAAACGGACGGAACTTATGGGACAACCTGATACTTAAGGTCACATACTTATTGCTGGCGGTTGCAAACTTTCCATTCTAGGAAAAGTGAAATCTGAATGAACAGGATTTGTAAGCGGACAATAGCCCGAGTAAGGAACTCAAGGTTTATTTCATACACAGTTTATTATCTATAACACGAATAGCAGTGTAGAATACGTCATTAGCTCCTAGTGTCATGTGAGTGTCCGCTCGTACAGCTGCAGGGTAATGAACAGTAATGCTTGGCAAAGCACGATGGAGTTTCTCACAGAGCGAGGTCACCGTCTCTTTACGTGGTCTGCATGAGGGTACCTGTTCAACAGTCTTGAACATCGTGCATGGGAAGCTGCATCTCATTCCATGCAAGAGCCTGTGACAATGAGTCATAACGAGCGCAAAGAGCAGGCCCCTTTTGATTACTGTGTTGAATATGATAAGGGCTCGTTCAAATGATTACTTGCGTTTATGGTAATGTTGATTAGTAGACCTTCCAGATCAAGAACAGCCTCAGTCCCACCCTCCAACTCGTCTTAATCTTGGTATGCTAAGTTTCGTCGACATGCCCCCTTACTGAAAGGGGCATAACAACGGTATTTCCGAGTATGCTATTAAAGTTTAGCACATGGAGGGGATTTGATCTACTATCTTGAAGGCTGTGTCCGAGCAAATCTGAACATGCCGCTATCGTAATGAAGTAAGATACATTAGAAATATTGCTCGGATTAGATCACCTTACAAAAAACTACCTTAAAGTGGACTACCTCAAAAAACACTACCTTCAAGGGAGGAATTCGGTCGCTAAGGTCAAATACGGACCGCCTACCTTCGTTTACCAGCCATCTTCCTAAACGAGATTTCTTTAATGACGCGTTGGCAAGCATAATCACAAATTGTTTGTCGTGTTGCTGCTCTTGACAAACTCAGCGCCACTGCACTCGTCTACGGTGATGAATGGCCTCAAAGGCACTGAGATTTCGATGTCTAACAATTGCGGGGCCCTCAACTGGACAACTGCCCAAATCGCGCTGTCTGAAGTTGCTTCCAAAGCGAGAAAATCGTTTCGAAAATCCTTCGGAAGACGGATTTGCCACGTTGGCTCCTCCCTAGCAAGTGGGCGGTACGTTCGTTCCGCCCACTCAATGGTTTCGCCTAGCAAGCGCAAAGCTCAAGAAATCCATCGACCTGTGAGAGTGCTCTCTGCCCTGCGATGGGCCCGCAGCTGACCCGCGGTTGACTGGCAGGCGTAAGGAGTGCTTGTCTACCGTGGATTCTGAAGGGCATCCAAAACTCAATAATTTGAGACTGTCGTCGAATTCTAAGCCTGGATTTGGACTCGGCGGACGCAAAACGTGCTCAAAAGGACGAGACTCAAGATCGAGGATTTGGGTGGACGGTGCCTTTAGAAAGAGATTTCTCAACAACTCACGCTTTCTAAGCTCGATACTTAAAACTAGCGACCTGCGGGTCGCTAGTTGTAAGTGGGTTGGGGCAGATACACACTAGTATTCGCTTAGGAACTGCATTTTACAAACGGCGTTTTTTCCTCTTCTAGAAAAGCTTGATAAAACAAAAAGCAAACCTTGTAAGTAGAAACAGAATTATAATATCTAATTTTTTCATTTAAATATTACAACCAGAACTCAATTATTGATATACCTGCGTTTTCGTTGCATTGTTACAATCAACTTAATCACTTTTTTTGATATGGGGAAACAAAATAGATGAAGGCTAGGTCTTGCATCATGGGAGCAAATGCATGCTCTGTGGCGTAAATCGAGATCACCAAATTTCATGAAAAATGTAAAAAAACTATTTGCTTTCAAAATGTTCAGCCACAAAAACACTCTGCCTAAGCTTACCAGCGAGACCATAGGTGCATTTTTTGCTGTTGAAATTCTCTTCAGTTCGAAATTTTCGTCTTGTAACGGGGGGTGGTCTAGTGGTACAACGGTTTCAACCGGATCGATGGATTACATGGATCGAACGACTAATAAATTATCTCAGAAAACGAGCAACGAACAACAAGAAACAAGAACGTGCAACTTGAACAAGCTTAACAACGGAACGACGGGCTTTACCCTCTTTGACCTCTTGCAGGCTTACTGGATGAAATCGAGCTAAGGGGGAGATCCGCCTCTCTTCGACGGCTTTAGCTCCCGCTAGCGCTTCTTCAGCGCGGACTGAGACCTCCTCCTGACTCACGATATTTACACCCTGCCGAAGGGGTCAAAGCGGGCTTTTTTCCCACCACAATAAAATCCCGATCTACTTGATTTGACAGTCTAAATTTCACAAAGTTTGAGTGAAAAGCAAAATTTTCGCACCAAAGAGAGCTCAGTGCAAAGTGTTAACCTCAGAACTGCCAAAGACACCACAGAGCCTACCCGCAGTGTCTTCTTTGAGGGGGGAGATGCATTTTCTGCTGTTGAAATGCTCTTCACACTAAGATTCTCGTCAACATTGCACAAAATTTGGAGTAGCAAGCTCTTCGCAAAAAAGGGGTTTCAGTGATGCAAAGTGTTAACCTCAGACTTGCCTGCGACACAACAGCCTCTCGCAGCGTCTTGTTGAGAGAGAAAACGCATTTTTTGTGCTTTTCAAATTGAAATGCTTGGCAAAATCTTACAACTAGTAAGAAAGTAAGATTTTCGCTAGAAAGAGGGTTGAGCTCTGGGATATCTCAACCGTTTTCTAGAAAAGCTAGTTGAAGATTGCCTTTTTTAGCTCCTGGGCTTTCCAGTAGGAGACCATTGTTGCCTGTTGACATGCCCTATGATGAAAGCGACAGAATGTAGATTGATATCAACGCCACAAGAAATGAGTAAAACTACCCTAGTTTTAAAGTACAAGACGCAGCCGTTTTTTTTTTCTGAACTAGAATTAGTATGAACACACCAACAAATCCGCGACCATACTGCTCCTTGTTAAAGGACTCTTGTAGGGCGACATTTCTGCTAGGCATAGTGGTGAAATTGCTGCTTGGAAAAATAGAAAAGCTGCGTCTTACACTTGTGGAACTAGGGTATTTTTGCAAGCTTTGTGGAGTACTAGAGAGTAGAGTACTATTAAGTTGTCTCATAGGTCTATTCAAATCTAATTTTCATTAGCATGATTCTGCTCTTCTTAGACTTCTAATGGGATGCGGGATACCATTCGAAAGATTAAAGCAAGTTCTACAATGTGGCTGTCAAAAGTAGGTGCCAGTAGGTGCCAAACTTGATTCGCATCGAGTTCCAAAACAAAATGGAGAAAAATCCAAACTCCTGAAAAAACGAAAATAATCGTGTTTTATTGCTAATTCAAAAACATTCTGCGAAGTTCTCACTTGCTCATGCACATAATCTCCCCAACAATATTATTATATGCACTTGCTGCATTTCTCTGATGGCTAGAGACCGATAAAAAAATAATGCGCTCAATTATCAAACTTTGCCTGTAACGGTTGATGCCCTTCGCTAATATGTGATAATATAGCTTATTCACCCAGAAATACTCCCACAAACTTGCCTTAGTTTTTGAGAAATAGCAGTTTGAAGATACGTATGAGACTAATAAGACGAATAAAGACTTATAGGACAACCTAACAGTTAGAGTGGATGTAAGCGGTGCATCTCCTAGCATTAAGCAATCTTGGGGTCACCTGCTAAAGGTTTCTGAAAAAGTTTCTGCGTCAGAAAGGGTTCGACCAAAAGTTGGATGGCGTAATGCACAGGTAGGATTTTAGCAAAAAATCAAGATAGTAATCTAGGTAGCTGTTGCTCTTGCTTGGGCTTTATGGACAATGTGGGAGTGGGATATGTCTCAAGTGTACGCTTACTGTTCTGCATCTACTGAACGAACAGCGAAAAGGATGATTGTGACCGGTTTTGCTATGGCCGGCATGAGTGTAATTACACTTATTGGAGTTGCAGTTTTATTCACAAGGAACAAGATCGCCATCGCGAGGTATCCTACTCCTTTGAAATTCAAAGAAAAACCAAACATGAGATATTGTAGAAAAAGCTTCGATTTGAAGTCATCGTATCAGTTGCACGAGAACTACTATGTTCTTCGATTATTCCTGCCTCTGATTATTTTTCAAAATGTTTTTTATTCAATTTTTTCTGCAAATAGTGGCATACTCACAGCATTAGCCGGTCTATATTCCGTCGCAACATATCGATTGCTTTATGCAGCTAACTATGTGAGCTTTTCAAAGTGATGAGATGGGAAATTCTGCTAATTGAAGTACTTCAACGACAAGTGCTATTACAGATTACTCCTTATTATACACTTATTTCTCCAGTGATTATCTGGTTTGTGATACGTCATCAACACAAGCAACTTCATGAGAAGAAATTGGTAACTAGGGATGCGAAGGAAGAAAAAGACCTCTATTTCAGAACTTATTTGCGGATGTGGCAGTAATAAGTAAAGTATCGCATTTATGTTTCGATGTGCAGCAGCAATTTATCTTCTTATAGGATGGAAGCACGCTAGGCTTGTTTTTGTGGCAAAAAGCAAAAGGGATATCGTAAAACTTGCTGCATACTACTACAGTCTAGAGACACACTCCTTGCTTTAAAGGCAGTATCCCGGCAGAATCGCGCCCGCAAAAGCTACAAACAGCGTCTTCGTGTCAGACCCTCCCAAATTCCCATTGTAACTCTCGTCTGAGCTGCTCTAGAAACTAAGGTAAACGGCCCAAAAAGAGCCTTTTTACCCAATTCAAGGCTCAAATTCAGGTTTTCTACGTGTGGAAAAGGCTCAAAACATGCCTAAAATGGAAATGCAATATCTGCCGGGACGCTGCCTTTAACTATTGATGACGAAATGGACCACGGTGACCCACGCGCAATTTGCTTCCAGGGATGGTGTGGACCAACGGTGGCACACACCTCTTGCGGAGGCAGATTCTTTCCGAGTCCAGAGTTTTTCTGATTTTTTGTGCCCGGAGTAGTATGAAAGGCTTTTTGGATCTGTAAACCTGTCGTCCAAAAAATGCATACAGATGTTAAAACATCTCTTCATTTCGTAAATAACCACAAAAAAAACACGAAAATGTTGTGCAATACGTCGTCTCACAGTGCAAGATTAGGCGCCTCGTCAATGGGGTTTAGATAAATTAGTATGCAGTTGACATGCTCCAACATGTTCTCTCAAAGGCGCTCAAAATTTAGAGTCTTGAAGTGGTTGAAACAATCAACTGGCTTTCTTCACAGCACAAGACAACCACATGACAGGGGGGACGCCCATTACTTGTGAGTGTCAGCCAAAAATCGCCGCGTTGCGGCCTCACAGTAATCTGCGCGGCAGGCAACAGGGAAGAAACCCGTACACATATGACATAAAAACCAAAAATTCTTCTTGTATGTTAGGCCTGTACTCTTTTCCCCACATTCTTATTCTGTTTTCATGATTGTTACCCACAATATGATGTTACGGCGCGCGGCGCCTGCGCGACTGACACTCACAAGTAATGGGATACACCCACATGACAGACCTGGAAATTATGTAAAATTCCCCTGTATATTACATTTACCTTCTCGGTATTATGCAATTAACTCCTATATAAGGGTTGGCCATAATTATAGCGACAAGACTTAGACAAGACAAGAGAAGACAAGACAAGACAAATAGCGCCCGGTTTTATCGATTTTTTAATTTTATCATTTCTTCTAACTCCTGTTAGAAGTTGGTTGCATTTGGTCCATTCATAGTGAAATGGTGAAGCCTTCTCCTGATCGTTCCGCTATCGTTCGTCTGCACAAAGCCGGCCGCCCACCCGCCACGATCGCTAAGCACCTCGGCATCCACCGCAGCGTCGTGTATCGCACACTCCAACGTTATCGAGACCTTGGTGGACTCCAAGACCGCCGAAAAAGTGGAAGACCTCGTACTGCTCGCACGCCGAAGGTCGTGTGGCCGTCAGAAAGCGGATAGCAAGAGACGGGATGCGGAGCATCTCAACGATGGCTCGCGACATGGGAATCTCGCGGAAGTCAATGGAAAGAGTCGTCCACGGAAGACCTTAAGATGTACCCCTACCGTACTCGGAAGGCTGCTATCCTCAGCTCCTCGAATCAGCAGGCGCGAGTCAAGAAGTGCCGACAGCTTTTGCTTCGGACGCGCAACAAGGGCCACCACTCGATCGTCTTTTCGGATGAGGAGCTCTTCACCGTCGAGCAGCAGTTCAACGCCAGAACGTCAGAGTGATCGCAAGGAATGCCGAGGAAGCCGACAAGAAGGGAAGAGTCGTTCACAGGGCCGCACACCCTGCCCAAGTCATGGTTTGGGCAGGGATGCGTGCCTCGGGGAAGACGCCGTTGATATTCGTCGACCCCGGCTTCAAAATCGACAAAGATAACTACATGAAGACGATTTTGGAAGATGCTCTACTCCCGTATGCGAAATCCCACTTCAACGGCCGCCCGTGGACATTCCAGCAAGATTCGGCGCCCGCCCACAAGGCCAAGGTCGTCCAAGCGTGGTGCAAGAGGGAACTCCCCGACTTCATCCCGGCAGAAGAATGGCCGGCATCGTCACCGGATTTGAACCCACTGGACTACAACTTGTGGTCCTACCTTGAGAGCAAAGCCTGCGCCACTACCCACCCCAATTTGGATTCTCTGAAGGCAAAGTTCATCCGAGAATGGGACGAAATCGACGAGGCACTCCTGCGTCCGGTCATCGACGCCTTTCCCAAGCGACTTTGCGCTGTCGTCCGTGCCAAAGGTGCCCGAATCGATAAGTAACTTATGATTTTAATGTACCAGTTGTTACTCAATAAATGTTATGTTCAGGACTTTTTTGCACTTTTGCTTTCTGAGATATAAGATGAAAACCTTGTCGCTATATTTATGGCCAACCCGTATGTACATTTACCCTCTATGTTATTATGCAAAAATTTGGAAAATTATGCAAGGCAAACCTTTTCGCAGATTGTTCCTCCTCCAAAAAGCCGCTAAGATGACTGGTATGTCACGGAGCAAATATTTTTGAGTTCGCATAAGGTTTATTCATACTGCACCTTTTTGCGCTGTTAACACGTTTCGGACCGGTGATGCACATGGTGCAGCACGCTGCTTTGAAGGATCTTTCTGGCGTTTACAGGAGGTTTCCTTTTAGTCCAAAGTTGTTACGTCAAAGGTCTAAGCTCCTACTTTTCAAATGACTCTGTAGAGCTGTGCTGCGCATATTGGTTTAGGAGATATGAGGACAAAACGAACAACAGTTGCAACGAAGTGCGGCAACGCGAACGACGCGTGCGACGTCGCAACTTTTCCTTGTTTCGATTTCAAAGGGAAAAACCGTGGTTTCAGTAATGATGTGTACAGCCTACAACATAGATACTTTTGAACACTATTTGAAACTGAGTTCTTTCTCCTATCTTTCAGAAAGCACAAAAATCCCTCTCTAGCAACAAAATTCAAACACTTTGAATTCACTCAGAACTTTGGGTATGGAGCTTATCTGACATGCTGGTTACAAATGTGGTCCACAGGCTGCGAAATAAGGTCCTTTTGTAGGCTAGCGGCCAAAAGTACACTCTTTTTCGCCGCGCGCGATTTCGCGGTCCGAAACGTGTTAACAACCCATCTTGAAATAGAACTTTCACAAAGCAATTTCTGTCTCCTTTGCCTGAGCACTAAATCCTAGCTCTGATAAACATCGCTTCTCAGTGCAACAGTAACGGCAGAGGAGCACATTACTGCTCAAGTATCATCAGTTAATTTTCATCCATTCGAATTTTCACGGCACAGTAATCTGCTCTTTCAGCTGCTCCCTCAAACCTATTTTCAAAATCAAGCTGATCTTATTTAATTTTCTGTTGCCAGTTCCTAGTAAGGATATTATAATCAAAGAGTGAACATATTATAATCAAAGAGGGAACGAAAACGACAGCAAAAAAAAGCAAACGGAATTATTTGAAGAGACGAAGAAGCAAGCAGCGTCAGAAGCAAAAAGTAAAACGACTTGTGCCGGGCTTCAATGAGACCTTTATAAATTGCGATAAGAGATAAAACTTATCTTTACGGCCAACTAAATATCACAAATCAGGGCTTAGACAGACAGAAAGAATCGCTTCAGCTCACTTCAGCAAAATGATTTTTGCGCAGGCCAAGGGCATAAAATGTAGCGCAAACTGCGTATACAGCGCCATAACCGCCGCCTCGCCGACCTCTATCACTTTGAACGCCCTATGTGATTATGTTCGCTTTCTAGGTGCTTCACTCACGATATACCATTTCATTTCTACTCTGCTGGTAATTTAGCTTGTCCCACATGCTTGTTTTGGTAGATGGTAAATTGATCAAAGTCTTAGTCTGTTACAATTTCATCTTGAGTGTCTTTGCGTGTTTCCATACATGTTCAGTCAAACTTTGCACACATAAACTTCGCGGTGGGGCGGGTGTCACACCTGGGCGCCTACGATTCTAGGAGTCAGCAAAGTATCTATATCTCTCAGCGATAAAGCAGGCAGGCATTTGCTACTCAAAATGAGCTCCATTACCCTAGAATACTAGCGAGAAGGGCTCGCCACTAGGTGGCTTTCATAATTTTTTGGAAACCAAGTCCCCGTTAGCTTCGTAACAGAATTACGACATCTCGTATGACACGCTTATGAAAGAATTGATCATGAAGAACAAAAAAAAAGAATAGAACACAGTAATAACGTTAGACAAAAGATGAAAATTCTAATGATGCTCGAATTCTCCCAACTGGCGGCATGCTGTGTCCGGCGCGCACCACCGTGCGCTTGGAGCAGGATTGCCGCCGCCATCCAAAATATTGTAGGGCTGTAACTAGGCGGGGAGTAGAGGTTTGCGATTCAACAGCGCATAGATAGGTAAGGGATGTAGAGTAAAATTGAGTAGAATGCTGGAAAAAAACTATGTGAGGAAAAAAATTCCATGACTTTTCCTTTTCATGGCCACCTCAGGTGGCCGTCCACCTGGCCGTTAAGCCAGCTGACTCCGAAAAACGTTTGCCTCGGATCCACTTCCCATAAGTTTTTCATAATTCACACTAAGTTTGACCTCCAATTATTTCGTTTTGGTCGCAAACAAGGCTTTTGTTTGTTTCAGATACCGCTGTATTAGAGCGTGCCGCCTGCAGTCAACGGCATTTCGGTAACTAGCTGGCTTACCCGGCTCCGCCGTATCCGGACCAAACTTGGCACACATACACTTCGGGCCCCGGCGGGTGTCATAGGCTACTTTTCGTCATCGATCGATTTTATCGATTTTTTGCAAAATTTGAGCTACGGGGCCTACCCCCGTGGGGGTGATCAGCATGCTCGATTACCCCCCTGTGCCAACTCCCAGCCCCCTAGCTCAAACTTTGCAAAAAAATCGATAAAATCGATAAAAGTAATCGATAATCCCGAAAACCAATATTGTATTCGGAATCCCCATGCTCGATTACCCCCCTGTGCGAACTCCCTGCCCCGTAGCTCAAACTTTGCAAAAAAATCGATAAAATCGATAAAAGTAATCGATAATCCTGAAAACCAATATTGTATTCGGAATCCTCATGCTCGATTACCCCCCTGTGCCAACTCCCAGCCCCGTAGCTCAAACTTTGCAAAAAAATCGATAAAATCGATAAAAGTAATCGATAATCCTGAAAACCAATATTGTATTCGGAATCCCCATGCTCGATTACCCCCCTATGCCAACTCCCAGCCCCGTAGGTGAACTCACCAAAAAAATCGATAAAAATCGATAAAATCGATATCGATCGATGACGAAAAGTAGCCTATGACACCCGCCGGGGCCCGAAGTGTATGTGTGCCAAGTTTGGTCCGGATCGGTTCAGAAATGGAATTTTCTATTCGGAACATACGTACAGACAGACATACAGACAGACATACAGACATACAGACAAACAGACATTCAGCTTTATATATAAGATGTGCTTGCGGCTCTTCTCCGCTTCGAACCCGCGAATATGATATCTCCTTTGCTTGTTACCCCGATGAACGAGTAACCGACATTAGTTATATAAAGAATGTGAATTCTGTCACATGTACCTGACAGCGACCAAGTGAATCTGAGTATGCTAGCCACTATACTCTGATTTGCATTAACTTTTTTGGCTCGTTGTGGATAAATAGCAGAAGTAATGAATCTACGAAAATGCCCCGGTTCTCAGTGAGTCTGATGGTCGCGACAAAAAGTGCAAGAGTAATTGATGCGTGAATGGCCATGCATTTTTCTCTTTTCTGAATTGCGATTACTTAGCTGAACATATGCCACACACCATTGTATGAAAAAATTGGAGCTCCATTTGCGAGAAAGTACCACCGAGATGACGTGAGTGGCTATTTTGCTGTAAGATAGACAAGGTAAAGTGGACCACATCTATTTAAAGGTAATCTTTTGCTAGAAACAAAGCAGGGGGTTGCAAAATTTCTATTCGTGAGTCAGAGTGTAATAAACCTTCGAGCATGGTCTGTTTGCTCTTCGAAACGCTCACAGCTGAGCTTACAGACTTTCGAAAAGATCAACATCAAAAGATCAAAAGATTGCTTCCGAACATTGTCGCACCCTCACCTCTTTCAAGAGCCTTGTTTTTTCTGCTTGAATATCATTGAAAGTTGTCACGAAATCAATGGCTGTTCCCATGCTGCCGAGACAAAGTGAAGTAGATGCATGACGAGCATTCAACAAAGAAAGCAAGCTTTACTAAATGACCACAGTATCTCCACATAATTCGTGATTCGCGTAGGATCTAAATTTAAATCTGCATTTCATAGGCAAACGTTATACTCCTCGACAGTCCAATCAATATCCATCAAAAACGTGAAAGGCGAATTTCTATTGCCGGTAGTGGCGACTGCACATTACATAACTGTTAATCGCTGGCATGGCACCACACTGAAAGTCAATACGTAAATAACGTGTAGTCTGTCACTCTGACATTCGTTGCGTACCAGCGGCGTTCCACGTTCTTCCTTAGCGTACCAACGGCGTACCGTTGGCGACGAGTGGCGTTCCATCATATTACCTGACGCTGTCAAGCAGTACTCGCATGGGATACGAAGCAGTAGTTGGGTGTCTCAGCATTTACGAAGCTGGTTAGCACTTCTTGCATAGGTGCGATAGGGGGAGTAGAATTCCCTCCATATAAAGGTGGTTTCGGCTATTTTCGACCTAGAAAAGTGAAGGGGATAACTCCTTGAGGTGAGTGCCGACGTAAGCTTACATGCCGAGCGGGGCGGGGTGTATACTTTGGAAGATTCGAATTTTTTTTTTCGAACATTCGACTAATCGAATATATTCGAAAAGAGAAAATATCGAATAAATTTTCGAAAATCTTCAAAAACAAGAAATGTCGAATATCTGAATATAGAATATTTTCGGAAATCAAAAGTGACGAATAATCGAATATCGAATATTTTCAAATTGAAAAATTGTCGAATAATCGAATATCGAATGTTTTCAAAATGGAAAAAAATTCGAATCGAATTTATTTCAGAAATTAATTCGAATAAACGAATACTCTGCATCGACTATGTCGAACAAAACAAGGCTTGATCGAGTTAGCACAATGAAGAATTAGATATAGGGCAACATGAGCAACAAGCGATATTTGCTAACATAGCTATCAGAATTTTGACGCTGTCAGGTAGTTATTGAAAATGAAAATGTCGAATAATCGGATAAACATTGAAAGCAGGTATTCGAATGTTTGAATATTTTCGAAAATCAAGATTTTCGAATAACCGAATAATCGAATAAATTCGAAATTGACAAATTTCGAATAAGCGAAAATCGAATATATTCGAGATTTTGAAATTTTCAAATAATCGAATTTCGAATTAAATTTATTCGGATACTTTAATTGAATACTCGAATATTTATTCGATTCGGTCCAAAGTATGCTGGGGTATGCAGGATAAAAATAAGTGGTACAGAGGTGTAATATGAAGAATTTCTCAGTGCGTTGGTTTGAAAGGTCATGGAATAGAGACTTTTTTGATTCAGGAAAACTTTATGTCTCATTAGTCGGCTTAAAATTGGAAAGCTTGGAACATATAGAATAAATGTAGACCGTCTCCTTTTCTCCAGCCCTCCTGTGAATTCGCATGAAAAAATTCTTATCTAGCTGCAGCATTAGGTGATTTTATGCAATCACTTTGCGCTCCTTTCTAAAAGTAGAAGCTACAGAAAAAGAGACGGTCTACAGTTACTGGCAAAGTCTTGCACTGTAACACAGTAAGGCAACAGTAAGGCAATTAGGGGTCTTCATTCATTTTTCTGTGTAGAAATCTCCTCACAAAAACACATGTTTTCAGATTAAATGCCATGTATCTCCAAGTAGAGGGGCGCTAGGAAAAAGGAGCAGTCAACGCGAATCGCCGTCTTGTGAGCTTTCTAACGGTATATGAATAGTTAGATGCAAAATCTTGTGGATCTTCAAAAATGGGTGGAGATTTACTATTAGCTTTACTATAAGCTTGCTCCATCTCGCCCCCTCAATAGCTTGGCTTTCATGGGTCGCCGGAGCAAGACTTTTTTGGAGCGGCAAAGCTTAATGCACCAAACGTTTATAAACCATTCGATAGCCCAGAGCACGAGGAATCAACACAGACCATCTTTTTTTTTCTAGCTATTATGTGAAGCTAGATACGAGAAATTTTATCTAACTACAATATCAGCTAGGTTGGTGAATTATTTTATACTTTATGTTTGGAACGGAAAGGTATAGCTCCAAAATTGAGGAATTGGATTGCTCCTTTAATTTCTATCATGCTCTTTCGAAAAAAGATATAATTCGATTCTTCTCAGTGAACATACATCCATCACTGCGCAGACCAGACTTCCTAATCTTGCATAATTCTTTCCTGCAACAATATATCCTTCTATCTTATATATAAAGTTGAACGTCTGTTTGTCTGTCTGTCTGTCTGTACGTATGTTCCGAATAGAAAATTCCATTTCTGAACCGATCCGGACCAAACTTGGCACACATACACTTCGGGCCCGGCGGGTGTCATAGGCTACTTTTCGTCATCGATCGATATCGATTTTATCGATTTTTTTGCAAAATTTGAGCTACAGGGCTGGGAGTTGGTACCAGGGGGTAATCGAGCATGCTGATTACGAATAAAATAATGACAGGACCGGGCGGAGCCGGGTAAGCCATCTAGTATAGTATATTTGTTGAACAATGTTGATTATTCAAAGAATCAGACGGCCCCCAAATTTTTCAGGTTTATTTTGCTATCGAAACTAGACCACTATGAATTAGACAGGATTTTCAAGCTTGCGTTTTTGTCGCAAACGCTGTATAAGTGCGGTCATGTCATGCATTGAGGAGAAGCAACAGCTGGCTGTCTCAAACAGAATGTGCGCCATTTATCATCGGTGTTTTATTAGCCATTATGCATTAACCCTAGTTCCAACCTTAGGTGAGGGAGGTCATCCGGTACCGGGCCAAAAGTGGGAGGGGGGGGGGGGCAGGAATTGCTAGATGAGTAAACGTAGTGCCATAGAAGCGGCTTACTCAACGGTAGAGACACGGTGGGATAGCATCATCTATAATATTAGGTTGGTGCAAAAGTTCTTTTCGCCCAAATTCAAAAATTCGTAACTTGCTGAATTATCAACGAATCTGCAAGATCTAAATTTTGCTTAAGAGAGAAACTCATGCTCTTTGCATATGCACCTGAACTGTTCGGTAATGCTTACAAAAGAAGGAGATAGAAGCTCAAAACCAAAATCACTCGAAATTTGAATTTTTCGTGTAGGGTCATAAAAAATCGGCAACCTGCAACAAAAATCGGAGCAGTCAGTATCGTAGGTTCATTCACCAGCTCTTTCTAACGGTGCAAAGTTTGCGCTGATTGAGCGTCTCTATCAAAAGTTATGAATTCCCTGAAAAATGCCAAAATAAATCAAAGGCCCTTTTGTATTGCTTGCTCGAAATTCATAACTTTTGATAGAGACGCTCAATCAGCGCAAACTTTGCACCGTTAGAAAGAGCTGGTGAATGAACCTACAATACTGACTGCTCCGATTTTTGTTGCAGGTTGGCGATTTTTTATGACCCTACACGAAAAATTCAAATTTTGAGTGATTTTGGTTTTGAGCTTCTATCTCCTTCATTTGTAAACATTAACGAACACTTCAGGTACAGTTGCAAAGACCATGAGTTTCTCTCTTAAGAAAAATTTAGATCTTGCAGATTTGTTGAGAATTCAACAAGTTATGAATTTTTGAATTTGGGCGGAAAGAACTTTTGCACCAATTTAATATATTAGGTCGTCCGGAAAGTATTTTCGCTTTTTTCAAACAATCGCCACGGTCCGCAGAACAAACATCCTTAGAAGATCTTGGAATCATTCGATGCAGTTTTTTATGCTCTTTCAAACTGTTATCTTTATATTGCAGTTTAACAAACCAGTTCTCAGAAAATTACCAAAAACTGCGACCCACGCTTTCTACCAGAACAAGTTTCGCTATTGTTCCAAAATCCTGTAGTAATTTTCCGAAGGAGTTCAAGTGGCCTTTGAATAGAGCAAACAAAGTGGGATACAAAACAATTTCCGCCCCTTCCAAATCTTACTTTACAAAATTTTTACAAATATTTTTTTGATGCTATTAAATTCTATATTTCGTCAACTTAAACCTCATAGAGCATTACTCGGGAAGCAACTCGGATATTGTTCGATGCAGCACCTTCTCCTCTTTCAGAGACATGTTTTTTTCTAATTCGTAAACTTTCAGAGGAAAAAATCGACAAAATTCATGTTTTTGATGGCTCCCCAAGATGTACCCGAAAAATTCAAAATCTGATTTTTCGAACCTGGAAACGCTCATTCGTCTCGTAAAGTTAGTAATGAATCTTAATCTATCTTTGAGAGTATCAGAAACTGAGAATTTTTTAGAGTTTACGATCTGCGTCTGGTATGGGTCTGCTAATATTCGATAGTGTTGTTTAAAATTTTGTCAAAAGATTATGGAGAGCTCTGGGAAGGAGAAAGAAATTGTTTTGTGTCCTACTTCGTTTGCTCTATCCGCAAGTTACTTGAGCTCCTTCGGAGAATCAGTACAAAAATTTAGAAAAATAGCGAAACTTGACCTTGGTAAAAAGCGTGGGTCGCAGTTTTTCGTAATTTTCTGAGAGCTCGTTTGTTGAACTGCAATATAAAGACACCATGTGACCATGAAAGAGCATAAAAAACTGCATCGAATGATTCCAAGATCTTCTAAGGATGTTTGTTTTGCGGACCTTGGCGATTGTTTGAAAAAAGCGAAAATACTTTCGGGACGACCTAATATTAGGTCGTTTCAAAAGTAATTTCGCTTTATTCAAGCGGGCGCCACATTTGAAGGAAGAAAGGTTTCTAAGAGATCTTGGAAGCATTCGATGCAGAATGTTATTCTCTTTCTAATGGTCATGAAATTGTTGCAAATCAATAAATGAGCTTTCAGAAAATAACCAAAATCTGCGACCCATGCTTTTTGAGATGGTCAAGTTTCACGATTTTTTAAAACTTTCATATCAATCCTCAGAAGGAGTCTAAGTAACGATTCGATAGAGCAAACCTTATAGAATGCAAAACTGCTTTTTTCTCCTTTCCATAGCTTGTCATACATTTTTAACAGAATTTTAACTGATGCTACCGATTTTCATACTTGGGCGGCTAAATCCTTGTAGAACATCAAAAGAAGAGCAGCTCGCGCACTATTCGATGCAGCATTTTCTCCTCTTTTTAATAAGTGTTTTTTGTTTCCGCTTCGTTAGTTTTCGGTTAGAAATCATCATAACTCATTTTTTTGGCGAGCCCCAGGATGTACCCGAAAAACTCGAAATTTGATATTTCGAACCCGTGAGCCCTTACTTGCTTTGTAAACTTAATGCTAACTCATAGTACCATCTTGGTAGTCTAAAATTCCGAAAAATTATGATGTTTGATGTGATTGTGGCTAAGGTGGGCCTGACAAAATCCTATGGTTCTGTTAAAAAATCTTTTGAAAAACTACGGCGAGCTATGAGAAAGAGAAAAAATAGTACTGTATTCTATAAGGTTTACTCAATCGAATCTTTACTTGAACTGCTTCTGAGGTTTGATATGAAAGTTTTGAAAAATCGTGAAACTTGACTATCTCAAAAAGCATAGGTCGCAGATTTTGGTTATTTTCTGAAAGCTCATTGACTGTTTTGCATCAGTTTCATAACCGTCAGAAAGAAGATGAAATGGTGCATCGAATGCTTCCGGGATCTCTTAGAAAACTTTGTTCCATCAAACGTGGCGCCCGTTTGAAAAAAGCGAAATTACTTTTGAAACGACCTAATATATTGGGTTGAACCGAAAGTTCTGTCGCACCATTTTCAAAAAATCATAACTTCTTTCCACCACGACGATTTTGCACAATTCAAATTTTTTCAGAAAGCGTAAAGCATGCAGTTTCCAAAAATTCCCTGGGAACTTCTCAACATGCTCAAGTTGCAGAGATAAAAATAAAAGAGCGAGATCATCAGAAATTCGGAATTTTTAAGCAAAAATTCTAAAAATTCAGAAACTGTGCGATGAAATCCAAAATAGCCATCATCTTAAGTTTTCTTATATTTTATTACTATCTGAGTCAAGCTTGTGCTGATCGGGCTCTTCCTTCAAAAGTTATGATTTTTTGACAAAAATTGCCGAAAAATCAATTTCCTAAGAATTCTCAAGAAATCGATTTTTCAGCATTTTTTCAAAAAATCATAACTTTTGAAAGAAGAGCTCGATCAGCACAAACTTGACTCAAATAGTAATAAAATATAAGAAGACTTAAGATGATGGCTATTTTGGATTTCATCGCACAATTTCTGAATTTTTAGAATTTTTGCTTAAAAATTCCGAATTTCGGATGATCTCGTTCTTTCATTTTTATCTCTGCAACCTGAGCATATTGGAATGTCACAGGAGAAATTTGGAAACCACACGCTTTACGCTTTCAGGCAAAATTTGAATTGTGCAAAATCGTATATATATATATATATATGTATATATATATATATAACTACCAGTGCGTCACCTCTGCTTCGCAGAGGCTCGCACTGGCCCTACTTTCTGTATGCTTAACTCATATTCCCGCATAATAATGATATTGAAACTCACCGAGCCATGCAGGCTATCACGAATGATTCGTAAACAACTACTCATTCCTAGAGCTTTTTTGTGTGAGATCGGTATCTTCACGTGGACGAAACCTTTCTGAGAAAAATTAATGCGAATTTGAATCGGCTTTTTGAATTTTTATGGCCTGATAGTCGCCATGACGACTATAATCACCGTGGGCTACATTCCCGTGCAAAAATCTTCTCAGAGGATGAGGTAAAAACTTGGCAAACTGAACATTTACGCAACTAACTCTTTTTGGCGCCATTTTCGTAAAGTAGCCAACTTTACTTCAGTTTTCTGGGCTAAAGTCCTTGGCTTCCAAATTAGCTTGTCAAACATATCCATGACTTCGCAAAAAGTGTTGGTACCGGCCCAGTTTTGCCGGTCAGAAGCCGAGTGGATCCGTTTGACACGCAATTTTCAACGGATCCACTTAACGGATCCGCTCATGCTTTTGCATGGTGGGCTTTCATGCAGGTAGCGTTCGCTATGCAAAATTTGGGCTTAGGACGTTGGCTGGAACACGCTCTACGAATTTCGTAACGGACAGACAGACAGACACACACACACACAAAAAAACGTAAACACCCTTAGCCCGTTATTATAAGTTATGATAACAATTTTATAAAAACGTGGTACGTAGTTAACTAAATTAGGACAAAATACATAGTTAACTAAACTAGGACAAAATACAAAGTATCATATCACTCAAGAACGCAGAACCTACTAACCTCCTTACTGTGATGATGTTTTCACCTGCATTGTATGTACATATACTGCTCAGAGCCTGAAACAAAATCTTTCACAAAAGGAAGTTCTGAAGAACATATGTTGATGGATAGGCATATGCAAAGGAAAGTCAGCTATCGCATTACCCCAGTGAGCAATATAATATGTAACGTATATGAGACAAAAGCAACAGTTCAATAAAACATACGTGAAACGTCAAAGTCAAAAAGAGAGAGCCATGCGCAACGGGTGTAAAGGCGCTCCAATCCAAATATACAGAGCATTTTAACGACGAGAAACTCGGACAGGGCGTGGCCACTAGCTGCGCCTGTTCTAGGTCATTTGTCGCCTTCCGGACGTTCCCCCTCGACGTGGTAGGGGCACGGAGATGCCGGCAGCTCCCTCTCTCAAAAGAGCACGCTATTTTCCGTGCTCTCTGACCTGCCGGCAGCTGCCATCTCGCGGATTTCGACAAGCGGCCGGCAGGTTGCCGGCAACTGACATCGCGAAGTTGCCGGCAGCTCCTTCTGCGCTTCCAAATATTTTTCTACAGAAGGATTTCTAGAACCGCAGATTTCTATGGAATTTTCTACAGAGTGAGGCGGCATCTTCGTCAAGAAATTTTTTGGAAAAAGTCCTGGGACGGCCTAAATTTAGGGTTTTAGTTTCTGGCCACCTCACGGAAAAGGTGCCAGCGACCTGCCAACGAGACCTGCCGCCAGGTCGGGGGGATTACTACTGGTCTAGGTCGCCGAAAGTGAGGAGGTCCGGCGCAGACAATGCAGCAGATACTCAGCCTGTGCATGCATTGGAATGTGTATTTGTTGCAGATGTTCGGCGGACCTCCCACTTTCGGCGACCTAATGTCCTCCACCCTATGATCAAAATGATGGGATTTCTCTGCGTTAGTTTCGGCTTGATAAAAATTGTCGGAATAGTTCCCAAATCAGCTAATGCTGCAAATAGTACATAACCAAAAATCGGGTAAATGGATCCTCTGACGAAGGCGCATACTCCTCATACTCCTGCATACCAGCGGAGTTCTACAGCCTATGAGCGGCGTGCGGCTGCCCTACCAGCGGCGTATGCGTGTTCAGCTCAGATGAGCACCGCTGGTACACTGGGCAAAATGCACAAGCAGCCCAATATCCAACCGAATTTCCTATGGGGGGTTTTTCTTCAAACCAAACATGTGAAGACTATTAAGTTTAGAAGTTACTTGGTTGTGAGAACGCTCCTTTTTAGAGACAGTTCTTTGAATCGGCCGCATTTCTACGCCCATTTTGAGCAAGAACCTCTGGAGCTTGAAAAGATTTTGAAATAACTTCAGTTACTTAGAGTTATTTTAGAACTTTTGCCAGTTTTCACAGGATATTTTGTCACATTAAAAAGAAAGCTCGGCGACATTATCCAAGTTGAAGGCGAAAGCAAGATCTGTTATATCGAAACCCGTGAAACCTAAAAGGAAGGAAAACAAAAAGATCCTGAGAACACTGTCCTTAGATTACCCGTCCAATTCAAAGAAACGAAGCCGGCGACGTTATCAACGCATTAGTGGAGATCAAGAGCTACAAGAAAATATATAGTTTGCTAGAAGTGGATTTGGAACAAGCGAGCAAAGGTCTTACAAGTGTTAGAGCAAAATGCCTCGTGTAGCGTAGGGCGGTAGCGAGGCAGCGCGCGACTGGAGGCTAGACGGGCAAAAAAAAGCAAACCGACGGGGCAATTGCTATGATCGAAGATTTGTCACGATTTTCATGGAAACCTTGCACATTACGTACATTCTGCGTCATGAGACGACTGGGAAACGACAACGTCGCTGACATTCAAAAAACACTCCTCAATGCGATGAACCAGCATTTTCGTGCGCGACACTCCATACAACGTCTAAGCGAGGCACGGTTTTGACTCCAACAGTGTTCGTGAATATCTGAACTCACCATTATTTTAAGAAAGGACTATTCAAAAAACGGCCTTTTAGCAAAATCGCAAATCTTGTTTTCACCACGAAAGCTGTAAACGTTCTTTTTTGGTGTTGCTGGAATACATCAAGGTAACACTCATTACCTCCACTCACAATCATAGATTTGGTTGCGTTTTTAGGTGAAAGGCGTTTCTTTTGCTGTTTTATGGTGCAGACTACCAAAGCACGCTTTATGTCGAGATTATGCCCCGAGGGGATTTGTCAATTTTTCTTCAACGTTGTAGTTTCGAACTTTGAGGAGTGTCCAAGTTCGTCCACTTTCACATGGAGCTAAATTTCACATGCACCTTGCGCGGACTCCGCCACGAGGGCCAGCTTCCAGGCAGGCCCTTTTCTTTCACTTTCCCGTAAAATCTTTTTAAGGCGTGGAAAAAGCAGGAAAGTAACTCTTTCGAGAAATTCCCTTTTGGAGCTGTTTTGTGACAACGCGGATATATATGGTCGAGTCATTTGTAACTTAATATGCGTATTGCAAACCATATGCGCTATTTGACGAACTTAGAAGATTGGAACCTGCTTACTTCAGCGACTTCGCCTTGTTTCTTTGCCTATTTTAATTTGAAAGGATATTAATTAGTCTGTAGTATACACTTCCACACTTTGTTACGCTGGAAAAGATTCGATCGAGAAGTTAATGCTAAGGGTGCCGTCCGTTGAAACGCTTTGTGTGCAGGCTCACATATTAAGCTACGAATGACTCGACGATATGTGTTCTTACTTAGCACTATCCTTGTTGAGAGCAAGCAATAACAGGTAAAAGTATACGTTTGGTTGTGTTTGCCATGTGAAATCGCGTCAAGGGGCCAAGGAAATTCTGTTCGAGCAGGATGGCGTCGAACAAAGTGGGCAGGATTCGGACGAATCTAGTGGTTTTGCATAAGTATGTACTCCTTTTAGAGGCTGTAATTGGAAGCAGGGCTTGTGTGGATTGAGGCCCTAGTACTCGAATATGATTTTAGCTAAGAAAAATTAGATCTGCTCGGATGCTGCCTTTAGGGCTTGCTATAGCCCTGCTGTATGAACCCTGCGAAGACAAGTTTGTCTAACACTGATGCATCCAAAATTATGAAGCATAATTGATTTGCGGAAGGAAACGAGGCAGTAGCGAATAATATTTAGCAAAAGTGCATGAGTTGAGGAATGTTACAGCACACTGTGGTGGAGCATATGGGGCTTGATGTCATAATAGCGGTTATTAAATCTTCTTCGCAATTCCGCTAGAGGTGTAGATTCAGTGCGTGCTGCTGAGTGGAATTGCTTCACTTCATTGTCCAATGTGTTCTATGCGTGACTCATTTCAACTTCCAAGAGCGTCAACACGAGTGAACTCGCTCAATCACATATTCAAATTCCGATCACCGGCGGTCTCTGAATATTTTGCTCTTTTCGGGGCGCATCTCTGGCAGTTTTTCTCGCTCCCAAGGGCACTCCAGTCAGGAAGCTTCTTATCTACTCTGGCCGTCTCGTTTATCAACTCTATTTGTCTTTGAGCGTCAGGCCCTCCTCCGCATACTAACATTAGTCAATAGGTGGCTGCACTTGGTGCATTTGTTTCTTGATATTCGCAGATTTTTTTGTAGTTTTATTGAGTTCGTGCATTTAATTTTCATCTCAAAGCAACGTCTAGTCTCTACAAGAGAGAATTCTTCCGTGAAAAGCTCATAAGAAAGCGAAATGATTTTTTGAATCGATTTTTCTTCATAAGAATGTCTCTATCACACTTTTTTGTTCGCACAGAAATATCTATTTTGCATTTGCGTGCATATGAGAGCAATCAATCATATGCGCGATAGAGTAGTACGGCGTAGAATAGCAATTTTGTGCTAAATACGAGTTCTTTTTTCACCGCTCAATCAATTCCTACATCAGTTCCTATTTTTATACCTCATCAAGCTTTATGCAACTGCCTTATATCAAGGCAGAAGAAGGGAGCACAGAAAATGTCCTAGATGCTGTATTAGGTTTGCTAATAGGTGTGGCGGATCTATAAAAATCTAGGCAACGGTTATTTATTGAAAATTTTTGTGTGCCTGAGCCGCTTAAAGCCTCTATCACCACTTATGAGCTGTGCAAAATCTTCTTTCTTTGATATAGCACACTTATGTCTTAATATAACTAACCTCAATTTTTCAGATTTTGCAAGTTTGATTTTCATGCTTATACGACTAATGCACAAATAATTCATGCATACTGAATATTCATAAGCTTTGCCCATGCAGCAATTAATAATGAAGAGTGTTCTGCATTTTTGAATTATTGTAGTCAAAAAGTAAAATTTTTTCTACTTTTATACGCAAAGTCAATCTGTGGGGCAGTATAGATCTCTCGAGATTCAACATCTAAAGGTGCAAGTGATTCAGAATATGGAAATCGCATGGGTTAGCACCGAGCCTAATTTTTCGCATCGCACTGAAATCATTTGTTTTCTTGAGAATAACTGGGACATCTTACAATAAGTTCCTTGCGCCAAGTCATCAACGGATGATTATTTTTAGTTTGAACTGAGTTTACTCCCTGACTCTTCTTGCGTTACTGTTCCGATAGTTTTAAACATATGTAGAAAATTTTTCTGTAGCTTTTCTATAGACCGTCAAGGAGATGGAATTTTTTAGCCGACGTAATAGTCGACATTTTATCAGCAAAAGTTAGGTCTGCCTATTAATTTGCGCGCCTCAACTAAGACTTCATATTTGAGCAATCTAGATCTTGAATTTTGTTTCTTTCTGATCTACTATAGTTGTATCTTGGTTGCGCGCATACACTTGAGCGTAACTACATTTATCACTTATTTCATGAATACAGCGCTAACTCGTGCGCTCAAAAGTGAATAAATTGGATGAAAGCACGGCAAAATATCGGAATACCTCATCTATGCACTCACGAACTCGCTGCTATGTACCGCACATTCATCTAAGCTTTGATGCTTCCCGATCTTTAGTTTTACACTAATTCGCATAATTTTTGCATACTAACACCCTTGTTATATCAAACCACCGTGCTCACTCGCGGCCATTTGGGCGAAGAGTTTTTTTTGGGGCGGGGGGGGGGGGGAGTTTGCACAGGGAATTTTTGAAGATCGTTTGATTTACATGATTTGTGTAATAGAATCTCAATGCGTTTCCAGTACATGCGTCACTCATACTCTACAGGCATATTCCGCGTTTCAAAATTTAACAGCGCTATAAAACTTCAGCAAGGTTTTTGACACACTTTTTCGCCAATAAAGCAAATTCCCTGAGTTCAGCCTCTCCCTCGATATAATTGGACAGTAAAAGCGACATGTAGCCCTAATTCCAGCAAATCGCAAAAATACAGTACCTACACTAATTATTCGACAAAAACGCAAAAATTTACGACATGCGTTTTTTTTTCGTCTTTTCTTCATAACCTCCTTCATAACGCCTGAAATATGAGTCCGAAAAAAACTCAGTGGCTTGTCAAGGCAAATCTTTTGATAATTCAAACTATGCTATTTCGTTTACAGTCTGGTCGATTTTTTCTGTGGGGAGACGTTCTCGCAATGGTGTAACGCAGCGCAAAAGACTATGAAAAACACTAGTAAGCAGAAATCAATAAGCTGTTCCCGTAGATTATCACGCTTAGCCGAAATAGCTTTTCCAGAGAGAAAGATGGGTTAGAGAAGTTTCAAAAAGATTCTGGTCTCCCAACTACTTACTGTAACCTTACAGTAAGACGCTAATATGCGGAGCAGGTGCGTTACCGTATATTTTTCAAATATTCGTATTCGAAAGATTATTCGAACAAGAAAAGTCGAATATTCAGGAAAGTGCATTTATTTGATTGTTCGAGTAGTCGAATAAATGAAAAAGACGAGTGGGGAAAACAATTTATTCGAAATTTTATTCGAATATTCCTTCCTTGGCGTTAACGCAGGTCTTCTAAACTTATTGCCAGGCGCACTCGCAGTTTCGCGTAGGAGCACCAAATTTTTCCTACCCCTCGATTAGAAATTGCTCTTGTCACTTACAAAATACGTACTGTAATAAAGAAATTTCTTAGCTGAAACCTGTTTAAGAGTAATTTTGTTGTGTCCTTGAATAAAATAATGGATTTATTTACTTATTTGAATCAATCATTCGTTCACTCACATTAGAATTCTGTCGCAGACATGTTAAGCCGAAGGAAATTATGGATGCGAAGGAAGAAAGGAAGGTTAGCGTCAAAAAGTTTTGAAATGCTTCGACGATCAAAGCAATTATCTGCTCATGCAGAAGACTCATATGAAAAATACAAAACGACCTGTAGCATGCGTTAACATTTTCAAATTTTTCCACCTTTTTCATAAAAATGGCGTTTAGTAAATGCAAGTAATGCGATTTAGTAGTGCAAGGTCTCTTCTACATAGATAGTTTCAAAATGTTGCAAGCATCTGTAGTCAACAAAGTGAACACCATAAAAGTTGAGCTTTTCGCGTTTTGCAAAGTACCAGTTTGTAAACCAACAGATACACATGATGGCGATCATTCTTTTATGGCCAAAATGTGTGTTTTAAGATTGCATCCTTCTGTGATATAAGATCGAAATCAAAACTACAATAGATTTTCCGGCACTTCAAAATAGGCTCCTTGACTGTTGGCACATCCTGTAGATGGTACCTATATTGCTTCAAAATGGTGATTTGCTATCTGTGATCAACGCGGAAAAGCTTGAGGCAAGTTATACAAGTTTCATTGGATTGGAAATGATTAATTTCGGTAGTGTTTGACGGTTTGTAGAAATGTTCGGAGAAACTTCTGTTTAAAGTGGTACCTTGTAAGCAAGTATAATACCTTCCGTACCATTAGAAGCATAGTACAGGGTGTCCCAAAAGTATACACTGTTTGATCGTTAATATCTCTTTTCCCAAGAAGTCTTTTGCTTACCACTACGCGCCATTTTGTAGAGCTGGCTTCAACTTAGATTTACAGTATGAGCGAATCACGGATCGTTTTTCATTACTGTAGAATTAAGGTAGCAACTTTCAGCTTAAAGCGTAATTACGGATTTACCGCGTTTTAAAACTCCATACTGTAAATCTAATTGTAAGTTGAAGCCAGTTCTATAAAATGGTGCTTAGAGGTAAGCAAAGGACTTTTTGGGAAAAGAGTTATCAACGATCAAACAGTGCATACATACTTTTGGGAACACCCTGTATAAGGAGAAACAAATGGTCAATTTTGCTAGTGGAAATTATGGATTGCTGACGAAATGACGAAATGACGCAAAAAGAAAGATGAAAGTCCCAGATTTCTTTACTAAATCTTCGCAAACCATGCAACGAAACAGGGTGAATTTGGATTTGAAATGTGCAAAGGCACGTACCAGTGGTGTACCCAGCCATGCCCTCGAAAAAGGTTTTTTACAAGGCTGGTTGTCGTAACAATTTTTGAAAGTTATATCAATCATACGATAGTTCGCCGCCTCAAAGTGGCGTGGGGGTGGCCCTGGGTGTCAGCTACCTGCAGCCAGAGTTTAACCTCTGGCTCCCGGACGCCCAGCAAAGAGCGAACCGGGTCAGCTTCCGCCGTCTGACTAATAGGTCGTTAGGCGGGTCCCCACTCCACATAATGATGGTCAGCGATCGCCTGAATATGGTAGGCCTGAGCAGGCCTGGTAAGCCGACTCAGTGCCGGGAAAAAAAATTTAAAACTCGAGCAGCAAGTAAAGGAATAAAGCCCTGTCATCAGACCCCGACTAAGGCGCCGGAAGGAAACAAGGCTGGTTGCTCAGGGCGCCATTTGGACTGGACAAAAACGGCACACCTGCGACGACCCGCCATGGAGACTGCTTCATGCTCTGCACTTACAACGCCAGAACAGTCTCCACAGACGCCGACCTTCACGCTCTTCTCCACGCCGCAGGGCACATCAAGTACCACGTCATCGCCCTGCAGGAAACGAAGTCCAGGAAGCAAGACGTGCGACAGTTGAGCGATGGGACCCTCGTCATTCGTGGTGAGAAAGTTCCGTCGCGGAACGTGGGAGGCGTCGGCTTTGTCGTCCACCCAACGATCGTCCATCTCGTCGATTCGCATGAGATCCTGTCTCCCCGACTGGCCATCCTTCGTCTACACCCTCCACACCAGAAGACCATCAGCATCATCAACTGCTATTCTCCAACATCAGCAGCTGATGATTCGGAATTGGATGCTTTTTACGAGCATGTAGAGGAGGTCGTCCGCAACGAGAAGTCCTTCTACAAGTTTGTTGTGGGTGACTTTAACGCGAAAATCGGGATGAAACTAGAAGAGGAGTATAGGATAGGGAAATTTGGATTTGGGCTCCGGAATGATAACGGCAACCGTCTTATTGGGATCCTATCCGCCGCACGCCTGTTTCATGGAAACTCACTTTTCATGAAGAAAGAACAACGGCGATGGACATGGGAGTCACCCAATGGAACGACACATGCGGAGATTGACCACATACTCACCAACCGAAGATGGTGCCTACTCGACGTATCGGTAGTGCCATCTTTCTGCAGTGGTTCTGATCACCGCCTCCTACGAGCGAAGGTACGATTCAGTCAAAAGCTGGAAAGGAAGATTTGCCATCGCAGTCCACGAAGGAAGGAAGTCGTTTACGACGGTCAAAGGTTAGAGGAGCTCTTATCATGTTGTGAGTGGCCCATCGAGGAAGACCCAACAAAGGACTACGAGCTGCTTCTCAAAAAATTGGAAGCCTGTGGGTATTGCGCCTCAACAACTCGTGCAAGAAACTTGGATCGCATCTCAAGCACCACCAAGGAATTGCTCGATAGAAGAAGATCCTTGAGGCTGGATCCGAATGCATCTCACCTCGAGCGGTTGGTGGCAAATACCAGCTGCAGAACGGCATTGCAGGAGGATCTACGAAAGTACAGGCAAAGGAGGATTTTGGAAGCCGCTGAACAAAGACGAAGTCTGAAGAAATGCCGAAGGGACCTTTGCGACTACCACATACCACTGGGAGCGTTATTAAACGAAAATGGGATACCAACAACTTCCCGCCGAGAAATGGAATCGATCGCGAAGAGTTTCTACACCAACCTCTTCCGCTCATCAACACCCGTGCCAGACCCCGCTGTTCCCACTGGAGACACACCACTACGAATTCTTCCTGCTGAAGTACGCGTCGCGATCCAGACCATGAAGACGTCCACAGCTCCAGGACCAGACCATCTTTCCGTGGACCTGCTGAGAGCTGGAGGACACTGTCTACACGAGATTCTGGCGGCGCACCTAACATCTTATCTCCAGAAGGAAAGGATTCCCGACCAGTGGAGAACATCAAGAACCGTCCTTCTTTTCAAGAAGGGCGAACGGGAAGATCTTCGAAACTATCGTCCGATATGCCTGTTGAGCGTGCTGTATAAGCTTTTCACCAAGATCATTCTCACTCGCATCTCAAGGACGCTGGATGAAGCCCAACCTCCAGAACAAGCTGGATTTCGCAAGGGATTCAGTTGCATGGATCACATCCAGACGGTTTCGAGGGTCATAGAAGTTTGCCGGGAGTACCGATTACCTCTCGTCCTAGCCTTCGTCGACTACGAGAAGGCATTTGACAGCGTCGAGTTCAACGCTATTCTGTCAGCGCTAGTCGATCAAGGAGTGGATCCGTCATATGTGAGGACATTAGCCAACTGCTACAAGGACTGCACTACAACGCTACAGCTGTTCCATCGCCCCCTGACCGTACCAATAGGGAAGGGGGTCCGACAAGGCGATACCATATCGCCTAAGCTGTTCACGGCGGCCTTGCAGTGGGTGATGAAATCACTGGACTGGAATGAGAGAGGTATACGAGTTGATGGGAATTCCTCTCGAATCTTCGTTTCGCGGACGACATCGTTCTCTTCTCGAGCAGTATCAATGAAGCCGAGACGATGTTAAAGGAATTGAACGAAGTAGGGAAGACGATTGGACTGCGAATCAATCGGAAGAAGACCCAGTTCATGAAGAACGGCCTAATTGAGGATACGGAATTGAAGCTGGAAGATTCCCCAATCACGGAGACCTCTTCTTACGTGTATCTAGGACGTTCAATGAACATGCAGAACGACTTGAAAGAAGAACTTAACAGAAGGCGAAGAGCAGCTTGGGCCGCTTACGGGCCTTTGAAAGAAGCCACCGACCAACTAACGGACCCTGCGCTCCGAGCTCATCTGTTCGATTCAACCGTTCTCCCAGCGCTCTGCTACGCAGCCGAGACGTGGGCTGACACTGCTGCCACGTCGAAAGCTCTTCGTACCACCCACAGAGCGATGGAGCGGAGTCTTCTGAAGTTTAACCGACGTATGCAACATCTTGCCGGACTTCGCAGTTCTGATTTAAGAAGTATGTCCCGTCTACGAGACCCAGTCGAGTATGTTTCGAAGGTAAAGTACCGATGGGCCGGTCACATTGCAAGAAGAACAGACGACAGATGGACGTTACGAACGCTGGAATGGATCCCTCGCGATGTAAAACGCCCTCGAGGAAGACCCCCCACCAGATGGGGTGGGCAGATGTGTTCGTGGAAAGGATGGACCAGCTGAAAAACCAGCTGGAAGCGAATTTTACACCTAGATCTCGTGATCTTCGCCACCAACGACCGATACGAAAATCGTGGTTGACGCTTGCGAGGGATAGGAACGGATGGAAGCTGTGCTGCGGCCCGCACGACACGTGAGGACGGGCCAACTAAGTAACTAAGTAAGTATATCAATCATATACAAGCAGAAACAAGCCACTTGCACATTTTTACAAACATCTAAGTAACTTTTAAAAATTGCCCACCATTCTGGAGGAGGGCGCCATGGTACGCACGTATACAATTTTGATATTTGAAATTGCTTATACAGGATATCCCAAAAAAATGTACTTCTGTTTGGTTGTTGATAACTCTTCTCTAATGAAGTATTTCGAGAAGCTTTGGGTACCGTTTTGTAGAGCTGGCTTCAACTTAGGCTTCTGATGTGGAAATCACCATCGCTCTTCATTACTGGAAGATTACGGTAGGAACTTTGAAAAGGGTTTTGAGCCATGAAAGGCCATATTTTGTTTCAGAAAGGGAAAAAAACCAACCTGAAACTATCACACTGGGCTAAATAGAGTTGATGATTTCAACTGTGAAGTGTACAACTTATCATAATTCTTGAATAAAAAGTTATACGAGATAAGCAGTAGCGGCCGTTTTTTCAATGTTCTTGAAAAGTGCGTTTACCCGTTTAGAAAGCTTCGCAATCTTGTACATAGTTGACTACTGACTTCAGCGTCCATGGAAACCCTATTACACAAGTTCTCATATTTTTTTGAAATTTTTCAAAACGGCAGCTTCTTTCACCATGACACCATATGCTTGAAGTTTCTACCGTAATCCTACAGTAATGAATAGCGATCGGTGACTCGCTCTATACGGTATAGCTGAACTCAGCTTTACAAAGGCACTTGTAGCTTCTCGAAAGATTTCATTACAAGAGAGTTATCAACAATCAAACAGTAGGCACATTTTTTAGGACACCCTGTATATCAACAGGTAGACGAGCTCAACCTCGCCTAAAAATTTTACACCCGCGGACAAATTTCAGACTATAGAAACTTGCAACTGCAGACATTCTTCAATGAGATTCTATTTTCGTTCCTGATCTCACCGGTCATAAGGCCATCTTGCATGCATGATGAGATGCTCATGCTCATTGCTCTTGACGCAGTAAGTATTTGCAGACCTAATTAGCAGGAGAGGCGGGCGAAGTCTAAAATGCGTAAATGCGCTTCTTGATTGGCATTCATCCCGTTGTCTCCATCGTTTTCTCCTACATGCTCATCGATATCTGCCACTAACAGGAGTGTCTCATGTTGTAGATTGATGTGTTGTGATCATCGCTGATGTCAGAACGTTTACTTTCCATTATACCCACGCTAGCATTCAGTGCTTAGGCGCAAACGGCTAAACAATTCCCCAGTGTCTCTTCATCGTTTACAACACGGTTACTCTGTGTCACCTATCTTACTATTATTATTTAAGACACTATACCGTATCGAACATATTCGTGTTCTTCAATGAAATTTTATTCGGCTTTAGTTTACCTCTCAATTTTTGTATGCAGACGAAGTCCTTTTACTGATAATACTAGTCTCAGAGTAACGAGAACTTTAGATCCCGTCTTAGACTTATGCTCAAATCTGATAGAATATCGACAGATACGCGCTCTGAACTGAAATCCAGTTTTTCTTTCTTTTTGGTACAGCTACAATTCCCACGCAAATCTTTTCGTAACTGCTGAATAATTGCCGAATTTTTAGGCTCAAAACGTTTGTCATTCAAATTTTATAGTTGCGCATAATGTCTTCTAAAATTTTGAATCACGATTATGAAACGGTAAATGTTTGGTTACGTTGGAAAGTTGAGGCTTGGTTATAAATAGCTCTTAAGCCTTTGACTTACAAAGCTTTTGCGGGTTTGATGCATTTTTGATTCACAATTTTTCTTCAAATTGATGATTTTTCGAAAAATCATTTTAGAAAGCTCCGAAAGGTTAGTTTCGGGAACTTCAAAGAGTTTTTTATACTGAACAAGGTCTGCTTTGTTCTATGAGATCAAGTTTAGTTATTTCATAACTTACAAATGGAAGTTTTGATTAGATAAACTTACACAAGCTAAGCAAAATGGGTTCGAAATGTTTGAAAAGTTGTAATCTAAGTGAAGTTAGTTCGGTAACATAACTGCTAAAAGGAGAAAGAAAATCTACACTGAACACAGTTTAGATCACTTGTCTATCATTATTCTACCCGAGTTGGGGAAGATTTTGGAGAGTGAATAGATCTCAAACTTTTGAATCAACCTAGTCCGCATACTTCTGATAACGACGACGAGTCTTTATAACAAGAAAAAATACCAAGAATCTTTTGAGTCCAAACTTACTGGAACCCTCGCACCATGTTCTCCGATTTCTTTTAATGAAACGTTTCTTTCCAATTTTGTTATCTATGTTGTAGATTTCGCCACATGAAATCAACGTAGAAAAGAATATGTAGAGTAATGAAATTCGAGGTTTTTCTCTAAATTTTACTTCTCTATTCTTTTTTAAAACTTTTGTTGAGACATTCAGTCAGCACAATCCTCTGTCCAAAGAGTGAGTCATAAAACCATGAGTGATTGGATCATAATGAACCTTGTAGAAGCTTTTGCAGCCCGATATTAGATTTCATATCGCCAAAGTTTTAACTCAGTCACCAACGCTCAATTTCCTCTTACGAATACATCGAATCACACCAATTAGACCGAAGTAGTTTAAGGACCATCGAAAATCTTGGCACAAGATTCATGAGACATCATTTTAGGAAGTTTAGCATTCACTTGCTGGAAATATGACGTTTGTGGCTATAATTCTTAAAAAAAGGTAGCCGTGCCAGTTGCACCTGCCAGTTACACGACGTCGCGGAAAACGCCCAGCTTTACGAGAATTCTAGTATATATCAAACATAATTGTTCTCAAATCTACATAACATTCTCCATTAGAGTCGAACACCCACCTAAGAATTTTTACATGGCTATTTCAAACCAAAATATTTAGTTTTCGAGTGGCATTATCATGCACTACGAAAAATTCTTTTTGGAATTGCATCTTCTAAATATCCCCTAAATTTTTTGAAAAGGGGGCATAGTGGTGGCCATGACCTCGAAGATGTTTTGTATAAGGCTAATTAGGATTTTGAAGATTGTTTTGAATATTTACAATAAAAATGAGTCATTTGCGCATTTTTCTAATGCATGTAAGTGTCTTCTAATAATGTGACCCACTTTGCCGCCTTCAAACCCTGGTTCTGCATAAGGCTTTGTTCATATTTACCCGGAAATACGGATACAGTTTCAGCAAGCGCTCGAAGTGGACGCTGTGCGTGTTAGGCTGCGTTCATACTGATCGAACTTCCGGATCAGTATGAACGCAGCCTAACAAAAGCAATCATTTTTCGATTGTAGCGATGACTACTATATCATGACCTCTCGCTGCATAGACATTGGGTTTTCTTATGTCTCCATTCTAGTCCACTGCACCTGTCACTTTTGTTCAGCCACTTTAATTGACAAATAGAAATACGAAAGAAAGGGGGGGGGAGAGAAAAGATCTGCTTGCTAATGCTAACACATGCATGCGTCGAATCCAATGAATGCTGCATTTGTTAGAACTTCGCCTATAAAGTTACTTAACATTGTGATCGAGTATGACAATTTTGCCACCATGGCTTTCTTCGCGGGCAGATTCAAATCCTCTTAGCTATTATCATAATCAATATGGCTGCAGATCATAAACAGCAATTCACGACCTACATTGTGGTACTCCTGTAGCCAAGGATTGTGTACAGTCGAATTAGATATGATCATGTATTGCACATACCGTCCAACTTTGGCGTTCTTGGATTTGCGATCGTAAAATCGCGAGAAACTGACCGATCGTCATCGCTTACATCGCTTTGAGATGATTAGTGCCTGAAAAGGAGAAAAAACGTTGGAACACACCGAAAACGCTTACGTAAAAATGTCTGTTCCAAAAATCCAGGATGGGGACGCCGAAGTTTGGCATTGTGTGCAATGACACATATTTATGTTCATACGGAATGGTTTCATTCGTTGACTGCACGGGCTGGACATCACTACGGAGCACGCGCCGCGAGGTAAAACGCTTGAGTACAAATTCGCCATTATACAAATAGTGCTCTCGCAACATTTTAGCCGCGCCGCGCATGGTCCGCGGCGTTTGACCAGTCCGTGCGTCAATGAATCAATACAACCCAAACGACTAGTCTGTGCACGCACTACAGTTTGAAAACGAAACTTGGAAAGTCATAAGAGCGATTTTCCAGGAGGTACTTCTATAAGAATGTACCCTATTTTCAGGTGTATAAGCCGCGGGTAGTCCTAGTTTACATCGACCAGCCCGAACACATCAAAGGACCTCGCAACCAAAGGACCCTATACCGTGCTGTGTATTGCCTGAAAGAAAGCTTCTCGAAACAAATGAATCTGCTGAGCAGCTCGTGGGAAAATTTGAAACAGTGCGGCTTATACAGGGCTCCTAAATTGCAGAGTCGTTTGCACCAGTGGTCGCGCGAACGCGTCGCGCCCGGGCAATTTGCCGGCGCCGGCGCCACCGATCGAGGCGGCGCCATTGATGCCCGGGCGCGACGCGGTCGCGCGACCGCTGGTGCAAACGACTCTGCAATTCAGGAGCCCTGTACACCTGAAAATAGGGTAACTGGTTAGCTGATGAAAGCCCTAAATTACAGTTAATGCAATAGCAGAGGCTTTAATCTAACTCCGAGCAAGAGATTGCAGCTGAATAACAGCTATTTGAAATTTTATAGAGCTTCAAAGTTGCAGGTCAAAATGAAGTTATTTATTAGCCAACCTAAAATCAAATATTGTGTTGTCGGATGATTTCTGTTACACTTTTTTCTAGATTTTCTAGGAAATTCCAGAAGCATTTTGAAAATCTTAAATTTGCAACACGCTTAGGACATAGCAGGGCCTGCGCACAGCATGACTGATGCGCACTGAGGACCAACAAGTTTACGGCGATTTGTAAAAGTTGTCAAATTTTTCACTTCTTGTCTGATCTTTTCTCTGCACCTACTTGCGCTTTTCCCCTTTCAGAATTTTTTTTCATGTACTTTGGCATTGTCTCTTACATGGAGGCATTCCGCTGCCTCTAGCGCTTCAAAAACGAGGAGTGAAAGAAATATTTAAAAAATTCAGAAATCTTTCTAAATTCCTTTGTTTATGTGCATCACATAGAAATGAATACAGTAAACATAAAAATGTTTTTTTTTTTGAATTTTTTCAAAGACGTTTTCTACGTAATTCCGATGATTGTCAAGTTGGCGCACACCTAACAACCACATTGTCCGGTCTATTGCTCATCACCTGAGAGAACGCCAGCTCATTTGCAAAAATAGGAAGAAACGGATTTTTAGCCACAAAGTGGGTGTTTTGCGCACGGATCGGATGCGACGGTACCGTTGAATAGGCCTTTTAACCCTGCCCATACCCCGTAAACATGAGATCTTTCCAAAGCTTCCGAGATTTTTGAGAATTAAAATAAAAAGTTAACAGAAATTACCCGACAACCTGATATATTAGGTTGAACACTAAGTTTTGCAACTTTTCTCATAACTTCCCTCTCACTCAACATGGTGCACTCAGATTTTGCCACTGTGTTGGTTATTATGTATACTATAAGCGCAGCTGCTGTCCTACCAAATAATGACGTCGCAGTGAGGGTTACGGTAGGTGTATGGTACGAAGGGGAAAAATTCAAAGTTTGACGGATTTGGCTGAAACTTGGCATAGGGATGTTATCCGACATGCTGATCACGAAAGCGATAGTGAAATTGCGTGATAAGGGCTTTTATGTAGGATTACTGTAGGTGTACGATATGGGGTCTACCCTAAACAAGGAAAAAGGCGTTGATTCAACAAATGAATATGATATTCGCATTCGGCAGGTCAAATAACCTTACTATGTGAAGTCTCGGCGGAATTTGAGCTTCGGACTCTTTAGTCATTGACGGTCGTCCCCAGCAGCTCTTGCGTACATCGACTCGTTCGACTTTATGAGGACGCCAAATCTCGACATGCCCATAAATTTTGTTTCTTTCTTGCTAGGCCAAAGGAGTCAACCTCTTGCAATAATTTGCAGACGAATCCGGATTACTGCGCATGGTCTAGGCTGCCAATGGCTTCATTTTAGCTCGAAACCTCAAAAATTCTCAAATTTTACTAGTTTTCGAAAAATGCCTGAAACTTTTCTATTTCGTGTTCAAAATTCAGACAATTTGTGCTCACTTGTAGCTCACATTGCATTCTACATGATGCCAAAGTTTGAGTGCGCCATGTTGAATGAGAGTGAAGTTATGAAACAAGTTGCACTTAGTGTTCAACCTAATATATATATATATATATATATATATATATATATACACGATTCATGACACACAAAGACTGGGCGCGGTTGCTCCAGCCGAAATAGTTCGTGCATCGGAGAGGTAGCAGATGGTAAAAGAAACGAAAGAGCGCTTGGTCAGAGGAGACGCGGTATGTCCGCAGTCTTTGCGTGCGATGAATCGCCTATCACTCTCTGAGAGGGGAAGTAGAGTTGGCGTAGACAACTAAGCGAGCACGCTAATTGCGACATCTCACCTCTCAAAAATCGATGCTACTATTTTCACGATTATTCCCGTTTTTTCCATGGCAAGGTTAAACTGGTATATACTTAAAGCATCCATGATTTAGCAGTAACCATGCTAATTCTGACCCCTCCGAGCAGTGCCGATCCTGGATGTAGGCCTCAAGAGACGGGCATCTGCGTTGGTTCGGTTCTCTAATGTTGTCTCTGAATAGACATAATGGACCTGGAACAGTCAAAGTGCCATCAAGCCCCGCTCAAATGACATCAAGCTCCGCCATCCATGTATTTACTGATCCGTCCGCGCCCTCAAGACAAGGACCCCAGGAGTCGAGTTTTCTGGGGGTTTTGAGCAATTCAAACTTCATAACTATAATCAGGGCCCCGGAAAGGCCCAAAATGGCAAAAACAGAGAGACGAATATTTTGACGCTGCCTTTAAAGGCAGCGTCCAGGCAAATCTGGACCTATGGGGCTCTCACGTGGAAAGTAATCTTGAGGCCCTTAATAAGACCTGCCCAAGCGGTAGTTCAGATAGTGCACTCACGGCTAAGATATTGGGCTCCAAACTATGCCCCGTGATCGTATTCGCATGAATTCCTCGGCACATCAGTTTCGCATGGATCCTCGCGCGAGAGCGCCACGAATCCATGCGGATACGGTCACGGAGCATAGTTTGGAGCCCAATATCTTAGCCGTGAGCGCACTATCTGATTGTGAGCTGCCGCTTGGGCAGAGTCTTATTAACACGTTTCGGACCGGTGCTGCACATGGTGCAGCACGCAGCACTGAAGGATCTTTCCAACGTTTACAGGAGGTTTTTTGTCCAAGGTTATCAAGTCAAAGGCCTAAGCTTCTCCTATTTAAAAGCATAGTTTAAAAGACTTTGTAGAGCTGTGCCAGCCGGATTTGTTTAGGAGATATGGGGACAAATCGAACAACAGTTGCAACGAAGTGCGGCAACGCGAACGACGCGTGCGACGCCGCAACTTTTCTTTGCCTCAATTTCACGGAGAAAAACCGTAGTTTCAATAAAGATGTGTAAGGTGTACAATATAGAAACTTTTGGATACTAATAAGAACTGAGTCCTTGTTCCTCTCTGTCAAGAAAGCGCAGAGAAGTCCTTCTCAAACGACAAAATTCAAACACTTCGAATCCACTCAGAACTTAAGTTATGGAACTTATCCGACATGCTGGTTACAAAAGTAGCACGCAGTCTACGAAATAAGGCCCTTTGTTAGCTAACGGATGAAAGTACTACACACTGTTTCGCCACGCGCGATTTCGCGGTCCGAAACGTGTTAGGTAAGTGCCAGAGTAAGCGAATATTTTGTTCAAGTTGGGGTCCCGCGCAGAACTGGCGTTACTAATCATTGTGGCACAACGCCAAGTTGGCATTATGCCACAATGATTAATGGTGCCAGTTCTGCGCGGGACCCCAACTTGAACAAAATATTCGCTTACTCTGGCACCTACCTTAAGGGCCCTCAAGATTACTTTCCACCTGAGACCCCCATTGGTCCAGATTTGCCTGGGCAAAATTCCGACGAAAGGATTTTTCGCCTACCTGGGATCAAACCTTCCCACTGACTTCGAAAATGCTGTCCAGAGAACTCGAAGAGGTCGAAAAACGGCTATCACAAGTTCCTGATTTTGAATCTGGACGGATGCCGCCAACGCCGGTTGGAACGCTGAGTCTGTGACTACCTATGTCTGGACTGTGCAATATGCACAATTCGGCTTGCAGATGGGCAAGCGTCTTCAAGAAACATCCGCATTGTAGCCACTGAAACGGTTTTCTCTTCAGAAAATTGATGTAATGCTACTAGAGCAAGGGGTTTATGAAGATGGGCGCTGTGGCATGCACGTTCTTCTCGCTATTGTCATACAGCCTGCCCCATTCCCAACCAGACCAAAATTGGCATGGTGGGAGTCCGTGTCGCGAGGTATTGCGTCACGTCTACGTTAGCTAGTCTGCTCTCTCCTCAATCACTTCGCTCTTTGCGACAGTGTGCGTATGCAGCGCAAACCCCTAGCGCTGCAAGCGCGCGAATTCGCCGAGGTTCGCCTGATCCCGATTGGGGCGGAATATACCGGACGTCCGGACGCTGCCTTTAACCCTCTTCGCAATTGTCTAAATCCGTGAGCTGAACAGCCGCGAAGCTGGATGAGCTGGAAGAAGTGGATTAAAGGCATTGTTCAGGTCAACTGGAGGATGGTAGGATTTTAGCGCATTGCAGGAGCAAAACTCCTGCAATGCGCTAAAATCCCACCATCCTCCAGTTGACCTGAACAAGTTTGAGTCCGGTCGAAGGATGGATTCTGGAGCGAGAAAATCGCTTCTGAAAAAAGGAGCGGTACGTTAATCCCACCTCCTTGACAAGTTTTAACGTGGCGAATGCTTAGATCTAATGTGTCAACGTTAGAACTTGTCAAGGAGGCGGGACTAGCGCATCGCCCCTTTCATCCAGGCGATCTTCTCGTTTCAGAATCCAGCCTTTTCGATCGGATTTGAACTGCAGCATTAGTCAGAAGCCGTGCTTCCGCACTGCGTCAAAATCCCACCACCCTCTAGTTGTTAACCTGGACAATGACTTTGAGCTAGCGTGTGCCAAGTACAGATGGTTGGGGTCCTGGCCACAAGTGCGACACGATATAGTGACGTTTCGCATAAGTGAAGCCGCTTCAAGAACACCACTTGGATACCATTCATTCAAAGCATGGACATACGGGGAATTGTTAAAAGAGCAGGGAAAATAGCATATTTACAATAGAGACCATTTGCGTAGTGTACGGTGTTGAGGCAGCGCTCGGCGCGCTGACCGTTGTCGACTTTGTTGGTATCAAGTAGTAGACTCTCTAATAAGGCCCCGGACAGACTTCACGCGATTTGATCGCGACAAGACAACTGTTACGAGTTCATTGCGTGCTGACCAGCTTGCATTTCGGTTGTGGTACTTTTCCAGCCCGGAATTTTTGAATGTAAAATGGAAATGAATGGAAATCGCGGCGATTGAATCGCGACGATTAAATCGCGTGAACTCTGCCCGAGGCCTAAGACCCCTAGTGCCAATCCCACGCTCCAAATTATGCATTTCTGAAAACGTGCTTCCAACGTCTTACCGCTGACGCCCACTCAGCGAAAGTGGGCGAGGCTGGTCAAAAAGCATATTTTCATGATTTGCATAAATTGGAGTTTGGGGTTGAACCATATCTGAACAACTCCATTTCCCCAGCTATTGCCTTCCAGAGCAAAATTTGCTTTAGATTCGTTGGACATGTTCTTTACTGCAGCAGAAGTCCTCTCTTCATCACTAAACTCGTAGAGTGGCAGCTTCGCTCACGCATGATTTGATAGAATTTGGCTAAATGAGGTCTTAAATCAGTGCTTGCAGTAATTTGAGGCGTCCCTGAAGCGCAAGATGGTGCAGGCGGGCGGCCATCGACGCCCGTGGGCAGAGGCGGCCAGCAGTGTTTTCGCCGTGGCGTCAGCTCTGCCTCCCATCATGAACAGCGAGCAGATTGCTGATCTGTTTGAGAAGGTTTGTAGTTTTTAATAATCTTCAGTCTCAAAATCAAGCAGTATTCACTTTAGATTGAAAATGGGGTTGCAATTGACCCGTTTCCTCAACTCCCAGCCGATATCAAACGAAATGCCGTGAGTTTTTCACGCCTTGCAACTTGGGAATGATGTTTTCTAGTTTTATCCTTTCTGCAACTAGACAGATGTTCCGTGTTCATATTTCTTGTGCAACTATGTGTTTCACTTTGAGCAGTGACTCATTTATTCTGAAAGTTTTTGATTTTAAAGGGTAATCATATTCTGGAAATGGTCTATAGGGAAATTTTCCGCCGCTATGTTCTGACTATAAAAACTTTTTCAATGCCGATTGCTATGTTCTCTAGTGTAAGGAACCTAACTAAACGCTTACACAGATGTTTCATATATGTGTGTTTTTTTTTGCCATAGGCATGCTAGTGTAATGGGATAGACCTTTTGTTTGACAAGGGAGACAACCGAGACCGAATGAGTCATCAAAGGCACTTTTATGCAATATTTTTTTTGACAAATCGTTCTCCCAGATATCTGGCTCAGCATCAAGCGTTTAAGGCCCGCTTTATAGTAGTTGTGTTATTCTAAACATGTATTGCTATTCTGCAGGGATGACGTAGAATGACTCTGTTGTAGCTCATGTGAGCGTTACAAGTTTCATGAAAACTTGCTTCTGAACATGTTGTCTTTTCTTCTATCAAATCAAATCTTTCTTTTTATGCAATGGGCCATTCACGCACCAATTTATTATCGTTAGCTACCAATCCGGGCAAAAATACTGCTTGATCAAGCATTCTCATTTCCTACCCTTTGTTTTACTGGGGTTGGTGAGTGGGGCTTTGGGCTCTGCAGCCTCGCAAGCGTGCTCCCTAATCATTTTCTAGGCTTGATTAGCGATTAGAGCCCAGCCATCCAACCGCACTCTCAGTGAAACAAAGGTTAAATACCTGAAGGTTAAAGTTGGACGATAATGCACTCAGATGTCTTTTTGAAAAAAGAATATTACGAGCAGTCGTAAAAGGATGTTATAACCAAAGCGGTGAGTTCATAGAAAGCCAAAATTGCCGAGCAATGGTGGGCGTCAATGTGGAACCTGTTTTGCCGCCCGAACATGCCCACGTCATGAAAGTGGTTCAGTCACCTGAGTCACACATCGCATAGATCGTACCTACCATATCGAGAATATACTCGCTTCCATTGTTGTTTCAAAGCTTATTGTTTGGGGCGTGTTTATAAGTGCATGTTGGTTTTCACAGACTGTATGTCTCCCATCACTTACCGTATATTTGGAAGTTTTTCTTTAGTCATTATAAAATTTCGTTCTACCATTTCGCTTACTCAACTTTTCTTAGGCTGGTGAAACCTTTTTAATTGTTGCTGCTCGCGCTAATAATGCACATGCAGTCAGATGTCTTAGCGTGGACCAAGACGTCTTGGATGAGACAGATAATGTGAGTTGTTCTACCAGCGATTCCGCTTTACTCATACGGATTCTATCCATTGATTGCAGGAGGGATGGTCTGCTTTACTTAATGCTGCCCATAAAGGACACTTCGACGTCGTAAAGATTCTCCTGGAAGCAGGAGCGTCGGTGGATTTGCCAGATATGGTAGATTTCTTTCCTCAATGGATTGCAAATATGAATTGTCTGGTTTCAGATGGGATGGAGTCCGCTGATGTGGGCTGTATATAAATGTCACCCCGAAGTAGTCGATCTATTGCTGAACTATGGTGTAAGTAATAACTTTTTTTTGCTTCTCATTTGCAACTGTATTCACTAGTTTTCATTGTGTTTGTTCTTTCTAATGATGTATCTTCGAAGTGTGTCCTTGTTGAATAGCTTATCTCATTTGAGGCTCATGTAAACCTTATCGATGAAGAGGACGGCCTTACCCCACTCATCGTAGCTTCTGGCCGTGGTTTCACCTCAGTTGTTGAGAAACTTCTTGCAGCAGATGCCCAGGTATCTGTGGTCTTGCCTTTCTTCCATCTTTCCAGTTTCTTCGATTCATAGGTCAATGCTTGTGATAAATTCGGCAGCACTGCTTTGATATGGGCTGCCAGAAAAGGTCACCTTCCTATTGTGAAAATGTTGCTCAATGCGGGCGCTGAGGTGGATGCTGTAGGCATGGTGGGTCTTTGGAGTCGTGCATGTATTAACCTTTTTCTCGATATCGATGTTACTCTTTGAAGGGCTCCTCAACAGCTCTTATGCTAGCAACTAAGGGCAATTATCTTGCTGTTGTGGATTTACTGTTAACTCGAGAACCTAATGTGAATGTTGTGGATCAGGTGAGTCTCCGTTCGATGAGATTAAAGTGTTATGGTCTACGTTGTTTTCACAGAATGGGCTCTCGGCTTTGGGAATAGCTGCGCGAGAAGGCTATGCAGATATTTGCGAGTCTCTTGTTAACTCGGGTGCATTTGTGAATCAGAGCGACAAGTTTGTGAACGACAACTATGCTACAGCGCTTCTTATCAAATTGGTTCTAGGTATGGGAACTGGATTCTGTTGAGCGCTGTGCGCAGTGGGAACGCTAATATCGTTCGTCTCCTTCTTGAAAAGTTCGCAGATGTGAATGCAAGGGATTCAGTAAGTGTTCACCGCAATATCGAAAAATATCTTACCGATCTCCCTTTCAGGAGAACAGGACGGCTCTCCATCTGGCCATTGACAAATCATTCATGGACATAGTGTACATAATTTTAGAGAGGAAACCAAACCTCGAACTGAAAAATAGAGTGAGATGCAATTTTTTTTGGAACTCTTATGAGACATGTGCTTTATCTTCCAAAGGACTTACTAAGAGACCTTTAGGACGGTGAAACTCCTCTTATTCGGGCTGTCAAAAGTCGGCACGTGGCACTTTGTGATCTTCTAGTGAAGTCAGGAGCAAAGATATCAGCGGCAGATAACAATGGCGACAATGCTCTTCACCTAGCTTTGAGAGCTAGGAGCAGAAGGTTGACCCAAACTTTGCTAGGTACGTACTCGAACTCATTAGCACACTTCCTTAACCTGCCTAGCTCTTCCTCTCTGCCCTAGCTCTCTTCACCTTTTATTATCACTGTGAAGTACGTACTACCTTTCAGCCAATCCGTCAGACTCTCGTTTACTTTATCGACCTAATCGTTTGGGACAAACTCCTTACTCTATCGACAATGCAAACCCGCAGCCGATTCTCCCACTCATTTTTGGTCCAATAGATGCGGAACAACAAATGGATACTATGCTGGGTTATGACGTCTACAGTAACGTGCTTGCTGATATAGGTAAATCTGCATCGTTTATGTCCATAATTATTGACTCAGCATAAATGATTTTCAGTTTGTGAGCCCTCCCTTTCTTTGCCTCTAACAGTGGGTTTGTATGCGAAATGGGGCTCAGGAAAGTCAATACTGCTTGCAAAGCTCAAGGACTCTATGAATAGCTTTTCTCGCAATTGGCTGGAAGGAGCGCATTTAAGGTGGTACGATTGTGAAAAATCATGTTTTCTTCTGTCTTGATGTTCTTCCCATTGCAGTATGTCTAGCCTCATTTTCTTCTACCTCACATTATTTTGTGTGATATTCACTATGACAATTTCCACCGCATGTGCTACAGCGGCCAGTCTGCCTGGGTTGATTGCCGTATGGGTCGTTGGTGGTTGCCTACTCGTCTTGCTCATATCTTCCTACTGTGAGTATATTTATATTTTCTGCGATAGCGAAATAACTTTTTCTGTAGGTTTTCTCTATTATGGAAGTGAAATGCGTGGATGGTCAGCACCAACGCGTGTCGCGACCTCACTATCGCGTTTCATCTATCGTGTTCGCTTACTGTGGAATGTTGCGACTCTTTATGCTCCTATGCACACTGAAAATGACATTGCCAGCAATCCTGTGAGGTTGGTAGTTCCGGAGTATCTTCATTAACATTCAGCACGTTTCGTACATTGATTTCTTCTCTTGCATCGAGGTTTCGCCGATTCTTCTTCTGTGAGCAGTTTTGAAAAAGTTCGTCTCACGTAATACCAGCGCTTTTTGGTTCATCCATGTTTTGACCAATTGATTAGTTTCTTCTTTCGACAATCACGCAATTGATGCTTGATGTTCAGTTTCTTGTTCGCTGACTACCATCGCTTATCGTCAATTGGTGGTGAGCAAGCCCTTGCTAAGATCGTCGCAACACTATTTGAGTCTGCTGAGACACACTTTGGTGTTCTACCCGTGCGACTCTTTTGCTCGCTACGCCCAGGATATCGTAAGATCTCAAAAACATGCGAGGATCGCTTTTTGGATAATCCGAAATTTGCAGCTGGACAACATGGGTCTTTACGGCGACATTGCGGTGTTCCCATTGTCTTGCTAGTGGGACTTGCTGTTTGTATGCTGCTTGCTTCGGAAATATTCATGACAATATGGCTGTTTAGCGAAAAAGATACGAGTTCGGGAGCGTATGTTTCTTTATGAGTTTTAAGGCTTTTATTAGGCAGAAAAGCACTTGCACTGTAGGCTCTTTGTTGTGTCAATTGCCTTTATGACAATATTCCTTATGCTGACTATCTATCCAGTCATTATATTGTTACGATACGGCTATACTAACGTTCCAAGAAAACGTGTTAACGAAGCTGCGCAAGCAGTTCTCAAATTGCGATTTGAGGGACTAATGCAGAAACTACAATCCGAGGTCGGTTTAGCTGGTATTTGGATTATCGTTTACTTCTTTGAACTCAAGTAGGTACAGTTAGTGCGATAGGAAGTTTTACAGGAAGTTGCTGTTTGACTTGTAGTTCTAGACGTATATCGCTATAGTTTATTGTTGCAAATCCGGTTCATGCTCATTTACTTCTTCATTTCAGGTTGATATCTTAGCTGACATGATTCGATCTTTAGATGCGTTCACTAGAAGCCAAACTCGTCTCGTAGTCGTCGTTGATGGCCTCGATAATTGTGAACAGGTTCAACTCATTTTCTTTTCTTAGTCTGCATTTTTGAGATATGTTGTTTGAGGAACGCATGGTTCAAACGCTGGATGCTCTCGAGCTCTTATTTTCTGCGCGTAAGCATCGCCCGTTCATTACCATCATCGCCGTTGATCCACACATCATTGTATCTGCGATAAATCACAATATGCACTCTGCACTCACTGGTAAGCACGATATTTTAGTATAGGATCTTCATTAATTATTATCACGAACAGATTTCGTCTATACCTACCTCACGTTGCATATGACGTACTGACATTTTATCTTTTTTTAAGGTACCGAACTTACGGGTCATGATTATCTGAAAAACATAGTCAATATGCCTCTTTATCTTCACAACTCGGCTCTCCGCCAGTTGCAGAACAAACTCAAGGTAAATAAATGTCTAGCGATGTAGTAGTATCATTGCTGTAAATTTGAAGGACAAACGGGAATCTTTGGCTGACTGGAAGGAACGCTATCGTCGCCAAGACACTTTTCATGGATCTCATCTGTCTTTGGCTGACGGTCGCCAAAGTCGGAAGGTCAATGTTAGCATTTACTGTGTATCGTCTCCTTGTTGTTCCAGTAGAAGCTAGAAAGTGTTACTATAAATCGAGAACACCCAAAATTTTGACTTAGGCGACGATCGTTGTCGGAACTCGAAGTATCGGTGAATCTTTGCTGAATGACGATTACTTTTCCAACATGAATCCAAGAGCCATGCGAAGGATTGTTAACGCCCTAACTTTGACTGGTACTACAATTGATCAATGTTTTCCTTAATCTACGATTTGAGCCGATCGCATTTACATTGGTAAACTTTCAGGCAGGCTTATGCGAGCTTTCGAGATCGAGTTCTCTTGGTTATCGCTTGGACACTGGGTTTCTTTGCTAGAACAATGGCCAAGCCGGATGTGTTGGCTCATTGATCGAGCACTTGATATCAGTAACAACACCTTGACGCTTGCGGAGGTATTTCCGATAGTGACTTGCTCATATGACAGTGTACAGTTTCCACTGTAGGTGTATCACCAACTAAAGGATCATATACCGAAGAAGGATTCACTCATTGAACTCGATAGAAATCCGGACAATTTTGAGGCAAGTCGAATTTTTTTAGTCAACAAATTTTGTACAACGGGGTAGTCGTGCCAGGCATTTCTTGATTCACCGACTATCCCAAGTTCCGAGCAGCTTACTGTGGGACATGTCAAGAAGTTCGTGCCTTGCACAAGTAATCTGGACCCATACCTACGCAAGCTGATCAGAGGTTTGCCGGAAAGTGTTTTATGTTGAATGAAGTGAGCTCTTTATTTAGAACGTCGCCAAGGACTTGAAGATCCCGTCCAAGAAATAGGATTTGGTTCTGTATTGATCCCTCCTGCCGCGAAATATCTTTTTACCGTGAGTATTGAAGAACTTCACTGCAAAGTTAGAGGGACTACAGTGAATTCGAGTTCTTTTGCGGTTTTTATTTACACAGTAAAAACATTACTTTTGTTTAGCAGTTGAGGACATGGAAAAATAAATTGCATGGTACTTGCAGGACGAAAAAATATGGAATACGGTGTGTACGCCACTCGTAGAGATGAAGCTGGATGCTGTGTGCGCTCTGGTGAGGAGACTGGACATAGCACAAAATCGCTTGGATGCCATAGTTCGCAAGTTTGAACAACTGAATCTTGGCGGATTAGTCTTGGCTTCCTGCTCACTTCAGGACTTGAAGGATGCGCTGGGGGTACGTTACACTGGAGAAATCTTTGACACTTGCTCCTCTTTTATAATTTCTTAACTTGAAAATCAGTCATAAATCAAGCGCAGGCTTGAAACTTTCACGGCGCCGTCGCTGTACGGTATAGCACTGACTTTGCTAAACTTCTTGCATAGCTCACAAATTTACGAACCTACGCATCCCAGACCGCTCGCTACGAATTTGTAGACTTCTGTACTGGAGGCCCCATTTGTTCGTGTGAGGTATGCCTCAGGCAGTGAAAAAGTGTGGAAATTGTAGGGAAATGCCGGCCTCTAGTACTTGATTAGACAAAGAGGACTGCGCAAGGCATTCTCGAAAAAGCATTATCTTTCATAACAGTTGGGTAGAGTCATTTGGAACTGTCTTGACGAATCGCACTTCAAACATATCTAGTTTAGCGCAAAAGTGTTACGAAGCTCTGACAGAGAAATGTTTCTGATGAGACTATAATAAATTATTAAAGAGGTTGCTTCAGTAGATTTGGATGATGTATGTTAGCCGTCAGAGCTTTGGAACAAACGAAAGGAACAATCTTCGAGTTATGTGCAAGCGCAGTTTTATACAAAGGCTTTTATGATGTTTCCACAGTTGATGAAATTTCTTAAAAAACCATAGTATCAGAAAGAGGTGCGAGTTCGTAGGAAGTATCTGTGTGGTCCATGTTTGCTTAGTCTTTTGACGGTTACCATTACATATTTCCAACAGTTTTTACGGAAATTTTCGCATCGTGTTGCATGGTGCGAAACTCTAGCATTAGCTTAGATATCATCCTATTATTCTCAGATGCCCCTTGGCGACTGGACCATGGTTCGCATTTTGGTGGAAACTTTGAAGGCGTTTGGCACGAATGTACCCGGGGTGAAGGTTGATAAGGTTTGCTTGCAGTGTAGTCTAGAAATAATATGCATCTTAGAAGGCTTACTTGGAAATATTGTTGGTTTCGTTATTGATTATTAATCCTGTTGCAGAGGAAGGCTTTGATCCTGCCCGAAGAGGACGAGGAAGGATTAGAGCTCGATGTTGACTTGACTTCAAGAAGGGGTACGATAGTGCAATCTCCAATTGGAGTCGGACTCATATCTGCTGAGGAGCGCAGGAGGTAGCTTATCTCGCATCGCTAGTCCTGCACGCTCTAGTCAATCATTGCACAGATCCATGGCTGCGGCTGATGATATGAATAGCGATCAGAAATGGTTGATGGAAAGCTTATCGGGAATGGATCTGAGTAAGTCACCAAATCCCTTGACCACCAAAACACAATTCGCATAATTTTGGATAGTTTTGAAAGAAACTCTCCCAGCATAGTTTGCTGTGGCACGAACAAACTATTTCATATCAGTCAGAGAACGTCTTGCAGCCCAAACCGAAGGAGATTTGGACTTGGCGCCTTCGTCGGGAGCTTCCGTGCGATTTGACGATATTGCTGATGACGGGTTGGCCACGGATGCGGACAGCACTGAGTCAAGATATGGTAGTCGGGAAAATCTGCTTGAACCTGGACCGATTTTGAGCCGCCACTCCAGCAGCAATGGAAGGTAAGAGTGGTCGGATGCTGCTCAAAGCACGTCATTGCCGCGAAAAGCCGTAAATATTATGCGCGATTGCTGCTTGTTTAGTTTGAAAATTTGCAGCCATAGGAATCGTTCTACGTATATGAGCTCGCCTCACTATAGGAAGATGAGCCGGTAGGCAGTTGCTTAGTGTGCATGTTGCTTTAGATGGAAATCATAACACCGTTGTCTATGCCTGGTGTTTGCTGTGAGCAAGTGTGCAGAGCTAGAGGTCTTCTACTAACTATCCGTCTGTTAGCGTTCTAGCACCAACGAATCTGTATCTACAAGTGCGCGTCGTTGTCGTTCACATGTGCACACTAATCCGTTGCTTCATTTACTCTATGCTTTAGGGGCGACTTGATGCGGCAAATCCACAACGACTCGATACACTCTAGTGCGGTATGTTTTAGACTTGCTAATAGTTCGTGTGGCATTGATTCTAAATAGCAAAATTTTGTTGCGAAATGCTAGTGTGAGACGAGCGTTAGCGGAGAGGGCGTCGCGTCAACTTGGTTGTGTAGCAAATTTCCAAGATCTTACTTGTAACACACTTTGTTTCAAAATAACGTCATCTCACTGAGTTAATTCTAGACAGTTTTTGTACATGACATCAGAAATTACGTCTTAATCGTTAATTACTCTCTTACTCTCTTCACGAGCCCCAAGCATTCCTCTGGATGAACTTTGCAACATAGACTTGCACTGAGGAATGGAACACCAATCGTCTCTCATTACTATAGGAGTACTGCGTGGTTGTATGAGAGATTTATGCATTAGTTGATCAGTCGTTCTGCTTTGTGATTCCTGATTTCATTTCAGTTGAGCGGTCTTTCGTAGTTCAAAAACCCCATCGCATCCTTTTGATTTTTGAGACATCATAACAAAGTGATTTGAAGCAGTGTGTGCAAAAGTGCAGCAGCAAAAGTGTTATTCACAATGAAGGCTGAGTAGATTGTTTTGAGACGCTCTATATAGTACTATAAGCAAAGCTTTGTAAGTACAAGATTACCTAATTTGCAGCTAGCTGAGAGCTTAGCTTACGCAGTAGGTTTTGCCTTGATATATAGGCGGGCTCGATATGCTGCTAATGCTACCCATAAAATATTTGCGTGATTATTTCCGGAAATTTTTCTTGAATTTCATGTTTAGGATGCCGCAATGAGCGCACGTTCTTCGGTGATTTCTGATAACGATCATCAAGTGACGGTAATGCGTAGAGATGGAAGTGTGGTACCTGGCGATCGACCTCAGTTGACCACCATTTTTGGTCTCGAAAATGGCAGCGCGTAGACGTTTGCAGGATCATCAAGAAATGTCTAGCGCGATGGCCGTCGTTCTGTATAGTGTGTATCTTGCTAAGCTGATTTTGTTTCCTGTTTTCTGTGTTATCACTCTAGACGACTCGCGTCTCTAATTCAATAATTCATAATTGTCACATCACTTTTTTATCTATGAAAACGGCTCAATGTTTAGTTTATGTTTGATATGTTTACAGAGTTGCACAAGTATACTTTCAAAATGTAATAGTCAAAAATTTTATTTCATTCTGACGTATGAACGCTTTGATTAACTCAATTGGGTAAGAAGAAGTTGACCAGAAAACTTTTGACCAGCGACTGTGATAGCCTCTAGTCATTTCTGTAACGTTCACTTTTGAACGAATCCATGACCATATACGAAGTTTTGCAATGTATTGCGGTGTATTAAGGTAATAAATGATTCGTGTTCTTGGAAGTGGATTTTTTCCTTGCTCTTGAACGTGTTGTTCAAGATATGCGCGCCTCTCGGGACTCGTAATGAAGAATTTCTATTTTATCATAGGAAGAGCATCTGTCATGCTTCCGCAAAAGAGAGTTCTCATCAGTGATCGTAATTGGCTTTGAAGGTGTTCCAAAGGTTTGGAGGACATATGAAGAGTTAGGCACAAAAAAACTGAATCGCTCACGGTTTCGATGGCGTATCCAGATTGTCCCAAAAACCGCCATTGTTTGGTCCTTATACTAACTCTTTTCCCTTTGTCTTTCGCTAATCATTAAGTTTAGTCTTTGGATCTGGCTTTTATGTACCGAATGGAGCAATAGTACGGATCACTCTTCGCCAGTTTAGATAGCAATTGCAGTAGAATCTGAGAAACGATTCCCGGCAAAATCGTGTTTTTGAGTTTTCTAACTTTTCAAAGCCTTTCTGCCACGAGGAACCCATATCCGAGTTTAATAAAAATGGCGAAAATGAGCCTTTTTCGAAGCTTTCCAGGTTCGCATTCAGTGCAAATAGGTCAGGAGTCGCCTGCGCGCCGCCTTCTGCGTTTCGGACTCCGCCCACTTACGCGTATTTTGCACTAAAGGCGGACCTGGAAAGCTTCGAGGAAAGCTCACTTTCGTTTTTTTGCGTTGAAAAGTCCAGATATGGATTCCTCATGGCAAGAAGGCTCCGAAAAGTTGAAAAACCGGAAAACGAATTTTTGCCGGGACAATTCCTTTGAACCAAAGAACCAGAGTTGGAAAATGCGTTACCAACAAAGTGTGGATGAAACCATCACTGCAGACCTGGACCGTTCACAAGCTACGCTAGATACACCCAGAAGCAGTCGCGAACCTGGTCACACCATCTAAACTGCTTCGCAAAACTGTGCAAAGGTATCTGAGGTTGTAATCGTAAGCGTATGTAATCCCTTCCCACTCTCCCAAGGTACCATGCCTTTCTGGGAATTTTCTGAAACTGCACCTAATTTGCAAAGATTTCTTGTACACGCATTACTTGGTCCACTTCAAACACTTCATCTCCACTTTCTCAATGGTCTTGGGAGCAAGTACAGTGGATGCCATCTGGAATTCCCTGCAGTGTATCTCCATCAATGAAAAAAAAGAGCTCAGTGGTAACTGCAGTATGAGAAGTAGCAAGAAAAAAATTGACTTAAAATTTCATCTTCGGAATCTTTTGAATATTTCATTCTTCTTTCCTTTTCCTTATTTTGTCTCCATGCAAAGAAATCTAAATATTTCAGTCTTACTGAGACCTTGAAAAAAAGGATGCCATAGCTATTGTGAACGGATGGAGAAATGAGGGTGGAAGATGCACAACTCTTTGACAGCTACCGGCTATAGTTCCCTTTGCTCACCATCCTGCAAACTGTCGCTACTTCAGGTCCAGTGATGTTACTCGATTTCCCGATTTCGTCGATGATCGTCTGTCTGCAGCTTTCATTAACACATTCACGACAAGGCCAATTTTTCGATTACTGCCGTTTTGGACCAGAGCCTTTTTCACATTGTCAAACTTACGACCCACCCGTGGGTCGTATTGTTCGAAATGGTAGTCTTTTTGGAAGAAATTCAGAACATGTCTCCGAGAATCTCCTTACAAGGGTTATCGAAGGCGCTGATCAGGGCCCGGCACGAGGTGGGAAAACGGGGTTTTCCAGAACGAATTCCCCTTTGATCCCAATAAATTTTACGAATACCCCCTTGAGCCCAAAAATGACGTTTTGTGCTTGTGCGACGAGATTACCGGCCACACTTCGCCTAAAAGCGCTCAAAAGCGCCCAAATTGCTCAAATTCCTCAAATTACTCCTCAGCTGTATCAAAATAGGAAACAGGAAGAAAAATAAGCAAGAAAAATGATTAAGGAATGAGAAAATATCAAAGAAACGCAGTCATAGGAATAAGAGACGCCGTTCCCGCGCGTACCGATTGACTGGGGCGCGCTTTCCATCTTAGAAAGCTAGGCTGCTGATGCGGTTTTGGGCTCTAACAAGGACAAGAGGAGGAGCTTCGGAACCAAAATTTCACCATGTAATAAACTTTAGGTGTACAACAGATTTATGTAAAAATTTTGAAAAAATTATGCGAATTGAGAGTTTTGCCGACCTCAGGTGGGAATTAGGTCGGCAAATGCCGACCTAATTTGGAAATTAGTTAAGGAAACTCTTCATTCACATAAGTTTTTCATAATATTTCATACTTTATTACTTAGTCCTATTGCGCATATACACACCGAATCCCGCGCGATTTCGTTACCTCTGCGTTGCAAACGAGCCATTTTTCCATTTCTTTGGTAGCGCAAAATTTTCAGATAAAAGTTTGCCACAACCTTCAGTCACATAATTTTTCAATGAAACTCCTCAGTTAAGCCCTGCAAGCCCGTGTGCATTTACTTACCAAGTTTCATACCATATCCTTCATCTGCGCGTTTAAACGAGCCGTTTGAATTCACATCTTCATTTACCAGTTTTGCGAAATTCTCGGAAAAAATGCTAATTACTCGTTCCGTTCACATAAGTTTTTCATAATTTTTCATACTATGTTTCCACTAGCCTCTCTCCGTTCGCATACAAAATTTGGTGTCATATCGTTACACATACATTGAGAACTAGTCATGTATGCTGTTACAAATAGCATCGCTTGGGCGACGTCGCGCGTGCGGCACTTAGCGACGGCGCGGTTTGACGCGCGCGAACTCCAGTGTTCGCCTGTTGAGGCACATAACATGTCAAGATAAGTAGCGAGCATGAACTACCAATTTTTTTTCGGGGCTCTGCCCCGGACCCCCCAAAAACGATTTCCCCTTTGCTTTTTGGCCCCAAAACGATTTCCAGCTTGTCATTTGCCGACCTCGTGCCGGGCCCTGGCGCTGATTGCCAAAATATGATTTCAGTTTTTGGCATTATACGGTAAGGTTACCGTAGTCATTCTGTACGGATCCAACACCATGAGTTTTCATGAGGAATTGTGTTTTGGGGTTAGTTCACCTATAGATAGCGATTATAGTGTCCACTTTGTTCAGTACTTTCCCATAGTGGGACTACGGTAGCAGTACGGTAGAATTTTCGTAAAAATCAACTGATATAAGAAGGCGTATTAGAACTTGAGACTATTATTTTCGTAATCAGCATGCTAAATAACCTATGTATGTAAAATTTGAGCTTCCTGGGATGAACAATGCGAAAAATCAATAGAATCAATAAAATCGATAATTTTTGATGGGCTGACATCAGTCTCGTGCCCTCCCTGTATTTTTCGTGCAAGTAAACTTGAGTTTTCAAAAATAGCACCATTCCGCGAAAAATTTGAGTGAAAGTGTGCCTTACCTCTGTTTACGGTATACCTACCGTAACATTACTTTACAGTAACCTGAACGCGGACCACTCTGGCTGGAGCTTCCCCAAGGTGTCCCCCAGTCATGTGCCAGAACCCCGTGAATTCTATCGTATACTGGCAAAGCTAGAGCTTCAGGAATCTTACGATCCATCCGTGGGTCGTATTGTCGCGAATGTGTTAAAGTCTGATCATTATGGAACCAAAGGTTGACTTTGTGCATCTTTACAACTTTAATAGTGCTTCATCGGATTTGTCTTCAGGTCAACCAGGCTTCGCCTAGATGTAAATTGCGCAGTAGGTCCTCCTAAGCCACAAATTTTGTACGTGGTAATTCGGATCACTGGTAAGCCGAAAGCTTCACTCTTTATGGATTATAAAAACGGTTTGATATTTTTTGAACTAAAACAATGTTTAAAAATGTTTAAAATAATTTTTTAAAAATTGTTTTACAAGTCAAAAGAGCTTTGCTTGAACAAAAATCATGGGACCGCCGCTGCCTACGACCGAGGCTTGTTTTCTTCTTGCATGCTGTGCTTTGTGTATGAAATTGTTCATGTTATTACTCCACTGAGCTGTTTCTAGCGTCAATCCATTGTGCTGCATTAAGTAAGCGAAGGAAAACAAGATGATTATGGCCGTTTGGAGAAGTGACACGACGGAAGAACCAAAGTATGAATTGGCTCTCGGTAAACGTGCCTTCAAAAATCTTAGGAATTAACTTGAGAGCGTGGAACAATCTGGACCTTGCGCTAACGGGGGTTTCTATTACCATACTCTTCCCCTCTCATGATCTTCCTTTTTTTCTGGAGACCGGACTGACAAGTTGGAAACGTTAAGTACTTTAAGGCCTGTCCTTTCCAACGTCGCAAAGTTTCAAATTAGACCTCTACCTTCCAAGAAGTTGATTATCATTGAAGCCTGTTTTAGCATAAAATTCTGGTCCATTCCACCAATGCTTCTCTAGAGTGGCTCCCCACGAAGTTCAGTTCTTCGTATCCCTAGGTGTGTAGGGTGGTTTCAACGCGATTCCAATTGAAAGATTGGAAGATTTTATCACTTCTGACCCCATGCAAGGAAACGTTGCGGTTCAGAGGTATTGTTTTTAATGCGAAGGTTAGTCGTTTAATGATGTGTGGAGAAGTTTCGGCCCAACCATTATGCAATTAGCTTAGACCGCGGAATTGTAATAGGTTGATGTAGCGAAACCAGCCTAGATTTCGAAATAATCGGCAATATTTAGATGGGTGTATCTTTATAGCGCTGTACGATGTAAGCTAGTGAGCCATATCTTACATATAAAGCTGAATGTCTGTTTGTCTGTATGTATGTCTGTCTGTGTGTACGTATGTTTCGAATAGAAAATTCCATTTCTGAACCGATCCGGATCAAACTTGGCACACATACACTTCGGGCCCCGGCGGGTGTTATAGGCTACTTTTCGTCATCGATCGATATCGATTTTATCGATTTTTTCAGAATTTGAGCTACGGGGCTGGGAGTTGGCACAGGGGGGTAATCGGGCATGCTGATTACGAATATAATAATGACAGGGCCGGGCGGAGCCGGGTAAGTCAACTAGTTAAGCCATAATTGGCGGTAGGTGACGCGTTGGTGAACACGTGTATGGAAGTCAGATAAGAAGTCGTCTGAATCGATGACCAGTCGTGGTGGAGCCGGATCTTGTACTGTTCCACAGGAGATTATCTGCTGAAAAATTTGATTGATTATGTGAGAGAGCGTCGTCCCACAATAATTAAGCCATCCAGAGTGATTGAAGAAAAAACTTTCTAACAGGGATTAACGGCACCTCTCATTTTTCTCGAGGAAAATTTGAGTCCTCTACATTTGCTCTTATACGCTCAAAGGTTTTTCCGGCTTCAAAAAATATTTTCAAAAATTTTCGTATGTTACTGCAGCTTCAAGCGTATTGGCTCCATAAAAGATGAGATCGACATAATTGTTTTGGAGAAGATATTGGGTTAGAAGGGTATGGTTGAAGAAAGATGATGTATCCTACCGGATAGAAGAAATGGAGAGCTAACGAGTCCAAACGGCACGCGAGTGAAACAGTTCGTGACCAAGTTTTCTAAACAGCCGCGAGTGTCTTTTTAAAGTTCTCGTGCAAACCAACTAAGGGAAATGCTTTTTCGATATCACTCGATATTAGAATTTGTGTAATCCTGCTCCAAGAAGAACTCAAGGTGTGATAGGAGCATCGGTTTGCGTTTAAGATGTTATCCAAACTGAGGCGCCCCCTCACGTTAGCGAATCCATCAGCGACGCATCTTATCTTCAATTTGCCGCCCTCGATTTTGACAGCTCGATGGCGCGAATGGCAAGATTCAGTAATCGTACAATAATCTGTCTTCTGAGGATCCTCGAAAATTTCATCATATTTTTGCAAGAAGGTAATTCGCTCATTTTTTGACATGAAATTGAAATTTTAGGTCTTAAAGCATAGAGTCGTGCATAACATGAATCAAACACATGATTAATTATGTGTAACGTGTTGCTAAACTTTGACGTATTGAGCTCCGAAGAAGAGAAATGGAGGCAGACAAGTTAAAGCTTTGACACCCTCAAAAAGTTAAACACATCGAATGCATCAGTTCTGGAGGGTCACCCATCAGAAAACTAAGGAGCGAAACCTCAGAACGATGTGCTGAATACGAGCACCATATATTTTTGCTGAATTGACAAATCTTACCCGTACAAAAGAGGTCTTTTCATGCAAAGTTATTATTTTTGTAATCTCGTGTCGAACCCTTTTGAAACAAGTCCAATAAATCTGAAGCAATCTGAAAGTTCTTTTTATACCGTAAACCTACAGTATTCTTCATTTGCAGTGGCGAATTCATAGCTCGTTAAAATCTTCATGGTAACCAAGAATAATGCGCTGAAAAAAGACAAAAATTGTATGAAGAGTTAAATAATTTATTGTTACGTGGCCCTATTTGAACATTTCTGTTGAGCAAAACCTTAACTGAGGCAATTTGTATCTGCACCATTCTATTTGCCATCTTATTTTCCGGAATAGTCAGCAGTGGAAATATCTAGAATCTTTGAAAACTTTGCAAAGTGTATATTTTCACTTTGTAAATATTTTTATGTTAAAAGGAGATCACACATCCTGGTTATTTCATAGATTGGAAATAAATCCAAATTACACTGCTTAGCTTCCCTACGCAGACGTACTCGCCATTATTCTTGAAAATGTAATATGTATGAAGGACGAAGTCCTAGGACAGTTCCAAAAATTTAGTGTTCTGAAAAGAAATAGGTTCCGATCCATTTTACTATCGAGACGTAGAACGAGTACGGAAGCAGTAATTTATTTGGGTCTCAATGTTTCCATAGCCGTTATAGAGTATTCATTGTAAGGGGAAGTCTTCTTCTTTTCCCAGTTTCGCCGTTTCGCAATAGATTTCTCCAGTATTTTGCTAAATCGCTGCGAATGCCTTTAACCTCTGCACTGAAAGAAGAGTTTTGGTGCAAGAAACCCGAAGACATCCATTGATGATGGCCTGGGAAGAGTTAAAACTCCCATGCAATTATCGTTTACTACTTGAAAACCTTTCAAATAAGTAGCTGCACTCAAGAGCGGAGAAAAACCCTTGAGTACGCTTGATAAGTAGTTGAAGTAGCGCTGGTTTGTCTTCTTCATTCACTGAAGTGGCATTATCGCTCTTTCTTATTCTTTCATTCAAAGTGAAATCGAACATTTCGGCGTTTCCGTCTGTCTTTTCAATCAGTAAACCGAGCGCTTGAATGTGTGACTCTTGCCTGACAAAAAGATGCCCTTTATGTGCACAAAACCCAGTTTTTGCCCCTCTAGTTAGAGTGGCACAAAAAGTTGTCATCTAAGCGAAAGTGACACTTATACGATTACAGTTCTGACGTTTTTGAGAAGCTTTACGACTGGTAGAGTACCTTTTTAAGACGGCTATCGTCTGGCATTTGTTAGCTGCGCGACGGCAGTGCGCCAAATTTTCAAAGGCTTTATAATGAGAACCTGTGATCATGCATTCAAGTGTTAGAAGCGCATCTTTGGACCGATTTTGCCTCTACAGAATGCTCTATGCCTGGGGACCACGTGGTTGGTAATCTCGTTATTATGCTCCATTCACTTTTTCGCTTCTTTCTGTGAGTCTGATCCTGGCGCCCTGTCTTTGATACAGGCCCAGATTTCAAAATCACATTGTTCAGTGCTCTCGTTCTTCTCTCAGCTTTGCTTTCTTGGAAGAATGAGCGAGTGCCTCATGAGCCAAAGAACAGCTCTCTTATACTCATGTTTATTCCATTCAAGATCACATAACCCACCCGCTATGACTAGATTTGTTTCGAAATAAAGGCTTTACTATAAAGCTCATCATCACTCAACCCCAACTCTCAAATACCTTTGATGATATATTATAGGGTGCTTCTTCGACCCAGACAAGTTTGTCTTCAGTTATTAAGATCCACCTACAGCTAATGATAAGTCCTTTTTTCCATTATGATAACTTAAGATCTTGTCAGATGAGTCCAATACTGCCTTATTTGTATGATTTTTAGAGGAATTTATTTGTTGGGAGGTCGCTTTTTTAGCGATCCAGAGTTCAAAAATTTCGAATACCCAAGAACTGGATCTTCGTCCCAGAAAACTCCGCGGACTTCCAACATGCTCGTAGATATACTAACCATATCAGGTATTGTAATGTGTTACTAGTTTTCCTATGACTAGAAATAGGAAAACATGAATAGACCAAAAGTACGGGAATGTCGCCGTTCGCATGTTTTTCTTGCTTACATCTATAATTTCTCAAACAGTATCGCTTATAGAATGTTATAAAATTTGCTCTCGTAAGGTATATATTAAGTTGTCCCAAAAGTAAACTCCATTTTCAAATAAATTCGCTGTTCCTGTTTTCCTGATAGACTTAAGGTACCATTCGATAGAGCGGAGCAAGCTCTACAAAAGGACCACCAAAGATCAACCTAAGTCGTAATCCAGGTAAAATTTGGGGCCAAAGTCAAAATTTTTCAGCTACCCTAAAAATCGGATCTCCTTCCAGAAAATTCCATTGGTCTTCCAACTTTGTCTTCATATAGCAGACACATAGTAGTGTCTCAAAACTGAGAAAAAAGGATGGTCCGAAAATGCCAAAATGCCAGTTTTTTGGAGTTTTATGTAAAATTTGGTATTTCTTGATTATAAAAGCACATACAGAGGTAAATTTTCAAATTATACTTAGTAAGGCTTGTAGTATACGATGACATATGGGGAGAGGGGCCGGGGGTTTGCCATTTTTGGACAGTATCTGTTTCTCGCCTTCTATATTTGGAAAAAATTCGGTAAAGGCAAACCTGAGCACTACTATGAGCCTACTGTATAATGACCAAGCTGGAGGTCTGTAGGATTCTTTGTCGCAGAAATCCAATTTCCAGGTGACAAATTTTTTTTTGATTTTGGCTTCAAACTTTCCATGGAATGCGACTTAGGCGTATCCTCGGTGGGTATTTTGTATAGAGCTTGATCTGCTCTATCGAATGATACCCTAAGTTTACTGGAAAAACAAAAACAGCTTGAATTATTTGGAAAAGGAGTTTACTTTCGGGACAGCCTAATAGTAAAGATTCACTTATGTGCGAACAAAACGGCCACGTCGCCAAAACACGCCAACTTTTGTTTTTCGTTTTCTAGCCACGGAAGAAGTACAGCAAGTTTATGAATGCCCAATGTGGGAAAGTATACGCGTGAGCATATTGAAGGCGCGCAGGATACTTTTGGACGGAGATCCAATTTTTAATAGAATTTTTTTATTTGGTTTCAAATATTGAGTGATTTAGCGTCTCAGAGAGCTTGTTTTGGTTTATCGAATGATATATTTCTTGCAATTTTATGTCTATTCGAGCACGATATCGTAAGAATTATCAATTATGCATCAATTACGCAACTCAATTTATCAGCGAATGTTCCATCTACAATAACAAATGCTTTATTTTTATCAATTCAGTGTTCTGGTAAATCAGTAAGCTTAAGAGAGAGACAGTAATTTAACATCCGGTTTCGTACATTGAAGTGACAAGTCAACGCTACACACTATCGGAGCATAAAGTAAATACAACAAATCTGTGGTGGTCTATAAGTGCATCCAAAATTTCCGGAAATTCATCTATTCATAGGTAATCGTTTAGAATGTAAATAATTCCTCGACTTTTCAATAAATGCTATATATCTATATCTCACTCCATACATCAGAGGTCTTATCTCAAACAATGTTTAAGTCCAAGAAAAGAGATTCAAAAATTACAACCGTAGGGAAATCCAATCGGTACGATTATACTGGTATAGAAGAAGAGTGGATCATAAAACGTGAATAAAAATTTGCATCAGGAGTCCATTGGATCCAACACGTATAACGAAATTCGATAAAATGAACTTGAGCACGTCTTCGCCTGCTTTTCTTGTCGAGGAATGGCAACGATGATTTCTGCCCTAAGCACTGATAGAAGACATATGAATTTCTCCCTAGAACTTATATTTTGTTGAACAGACTTATTGAATGTGGGGATAGCTGGGGTTTCAAGCTTTGGTGCAAGTTACACTCTAATGATTTCAAGTAGTCTGTTCAAAATTCACAGCAAACTCGCAGCGTTCGCGCCGGTTTCTCTCGACTTTTGCAAAAGTGCTGTTCTCATTTTTTAGCCACTCATCATGACTGTCGGGTGATTTGCTGCTTAAACCCACCGCAGACATCTTCTCTCAAGCAAATGCAGCGATTATGTCGAAAACTGTGTCGTCTGACGAGAAGATCATCTCGCAAAACTCCTTCGTGCATCTTCATACAAGACAGCAAAGCTTTTTGCATTTGGCTTCAGTTGAAAAGACAGCAAACGTCTCTACCTACCTTCCTGTCCTTTGTCTAGGTGATTTCGTGAACTTCAATCCATTCCTTTCTTTTCCTTTACACACAATAACAATCATTTATTTTGGATCTCTTCCCTGCTAGTCAGCGTCTCTCACCAAAAATCCAACTCTCACATATCATAAGCGGCTGTACTGCTACCGCAATTCCTTCTATCTTCTCGGACCATTACTTAATGCCCAAACAAGGCGATACAACGATATTTCAACAATATTTTTCAAAGAATTTTTTTGGGGCCGTGGCTACCCCTTTTCTCTAAAAACTGGGGTGTTCCCGCAAAAATTCTCGGAAGCATTCCAAAAAATATTTCGTAGTGCGTGATTAGTACCCCGCACCTTTTAGAAAAAACTTTTGCCCCCCCCCCCCCGCCACCCGAACGGAAATCCTGGGTAGGCCAGTGTTACGGAAGTATATCTTCGTAGATCATTGGGCATGACCAGGGTGGATTGTGACAGTTTGCAATTTTCTGTCGAGGAATATATGAAGGAAAATTGTTTGAGATTTGACATCACTACTTCCTGCTTAACTTAACGAATACTTGATGTCTCTCACAAAGTGTATCGATGGACCATCTTTTTCGTTTAGGCCTCCATCTCTATGACTTTGTCACTTTCTACTGTGTTTCACTTTTACCCCAACTAAGAAACCAAATTGCGTCATCACATCGAAAAAGTGTTGTATAACATCTATCATTCTCGAAAACACGAGGACACATAGAATACTACAACTTTTCTTCTTCCGCTCACGCAAATGCGACCGGAAATGGATATTTGAAAAAGTTTATGGGCCGGAAAACATTTACTTCGCCTTCGTTGGTGACAAACCAGCGCCGTCTGAAACTATCAAGCAAAACACGTGGTCGTAGTATGGTCTTGATGGATTACAACACCGGTGTGTGTTTTCGTAAGATTTCTTCTAGACAACGCTGAAGTAGCGATAGCATCTCGCGGTGTTGAACCTGCGCACATTCCTTGCATTTCCACCGCAGTGACTTCCGTCCTTATCTGAGCTAGAGATCATAGTCACTTTCTCATTATTTAGTAAAAATACTAGGTTGTTCCCGAAAGGTGTTTTTTTTTCATTTTTGAAAATCTGTTTTCGTTATCTCGACAGATTTGCTTTCTTATAATTTTTCTGGGAAGAAAAAGTCTTCCTCTTTGTGAAAGTACTTGACGAGCTTCTATAATACGTTCATTGCAGAGATAAAAATGGAAAGAGAAGGCCATCCAGCCTTTGATCATTCTAGTTAAGGCCGTCAAAAATTTAAAGTTTTCGGAAAAAGTTGAAATCGTCACATAAGTTTATTACTTACTCCTAGCAACAAAAAAATTTGTTCTGTTTGGGCGTTTGTATGAAAAATTATGATTTTTGAGAAAAGTCAAATCAAATAATTTTGGCGTTTTCTGTTGCAAGCTCGAAATTCACGACTTTCCACAGAAACGTCCAAACAGCACATGTCTTTTTTCCGTTACAGGGAGTACTTAATTACTGAAGATTTCAGGTTTTTTCGCAACGGTTCAGACCTTTGGCGACTAAACTCAAAATGCTCAAAGCCTGAATAGCCTTGTTCTTCCGTTTATATCTCTGTAATGGGTGAAAAGTAGAAACCTTCAAGATAACTCTACATAAAGGAAACTTTCTCTTCCTGATAAATACAGTGAGCAAATCTGTAGTATTAGCGAAAAGTTAAAATCTTCAAAAACGAAACGACAGAACTTTTGGGACAACTTGATATTTCTTCCATGCTTCTGTTCATCTGCGCTGTTATACTTCAGAATAAGTCGCAATTGCAACTACTTTGGGGTTTTTCGTTTCTGCTCTAGGCTAATCCTCTACTTTCAGCAAAGTTCAAAAAGTATCTTTCCAGGTTTGTCATTTTTTGACATAATCGCTTAATCGCTTGAAAAATCGAAAATTTTGAGAGTTTATCTCAGCGAGAGTTTTATTCCTAGAAAAATGGCAAGTGTTGTTCAAAGTGATGTTCTGAAATGCAACATATATTTTACACTTTGAAATTTTATTCAACGAAATTGTAAAGCGGATAGTAAAGCGAAAAAACTTTTAGCCACATTGTATTCTTGCATGCAAAGAATTCTCAGCTTAGCAGAGCATTTGCCATCTATAATTTCAGTGCCATTAGACCTTTTATCAGTTTGCAGCAAGCGTGGAAAGCTTTTGTAGATTCTTTTGAAGCATAAAAGTTAATCCATTGTCTCCTCAGAAGATCACGTTATTCACTTAAGGCAACTAACGTATCTTTATTTACTCTACTATACACTTTGTGCATCATGAAATGGTTCGAGACTGAGTGAAAGGTCTTTGACCTTAGCAATATCCCAAGAATCAGGTGGACGTCAAAAAATCTTACTACCTTCTGAGGGTATTTTTTGCTGCTCGGCGATTAAGGTCACCAATTCAGGAACTGAAATAACATCAAAGCGACTTTTTTGTCAACTGGCTGAGTCAGGATTATCCGGCAAAGGAGTTTTTGTGTTGATGAACACAGAAGGTGTTCTCCGATGTATCCTATGGTTTTTCATAGCAGGCGAACTGTGGGTTTTTGTTATGTACATGCTGAGTGCAAAAAAATACAGTTCTCTAGTTTTCCGAAAACTTTTCGATTTATTTTATAGCTTCAACTTCAAACTAGGTACTGCTTGCTATTAGCGCTGATGCTGCCGAAAATCCATGAATTACCTAAAAAGATGAAAAAGAAGAATGAGGGAACTTACCAAACGTTAAGAAAAAAATTGAGGGTTGAAATCCGTTACAGATTAAGAAGTTGCCTAACAATAGTTAAATCTTTCCCTTTCTCATATGTGGCAGAAACAAGACTTTACCAGAGTTTTTTAGGGATAACGAAGGCTCAAAAATGGACTCAAAAAATGGGACTCATGTTACGACCCACTCTTAGACAGTCACAAAGATGCACCATTCATTTTGAAATTTCTTAAAACTTTTTTGTTCAATTTTTCGGCCCCATCTTTGCCGCATTCAGCATGCGACTTATAGACAGCTTGACATTTTAGCTCTCGCTATTCACTCTTTATGGTGAAGTTTCGTAAACTGAATATCATGCAATTTTTCCAAATTTTTAAGAAATTTTTGAGGCACAAAATGTCAACGCTTATTGTGATTTTGCTCATGTAATGCACGAGAATTTCCTAATCGCGATTGAACATATGGAAGTGTATGCGACCACGAAATAGTTTCTCAGCAGAAATGTCATTTGAGTATCAAATAAGGACAAATTGCAATTTGGTCTTTAGAAGCAGCGCAAGATCAGCTTAGCAAGTTGGCCAGGAAGCGCGCTACTGCAAAGCCAAGCATTTTAGGTGTACCGCGCAAAGCTTAGCGGTTTGACATTTCAACCCAGTGACGAGATGTGAACCACCGCTGGCCCACACCTCTTGCAAAGTCATATCATTTGCAGGTCTAGTATTTTTTCCACAAATCAATATTTTTTCCAATTTTTGCACTTTCGGAACCTGGCTCCGTCGTTCAAAAAAATGTTTATAGTGTTTTGAAATAAGTTTGCATTGCATAGGTGACTACAAAACCTTCCCGCACTGAAAGTGTTGTGCAACATCGCGTCGTCCCATAGCACCGACACGCAAAATTAGGCGTCGTCGTCAATGAGTCAAGAAAAGAGTGAAGTCAAAGGCAGTGCAGGGCAGAACTCGATTTCCAGAAAATTCACTCACCTGAGTTGTTCGCAACGCTGAATCCGAAAATCTACATTAGAGCGCGAAAACGCGAGAACATGTGTTTTCCCACGCCTTACAAATTGAAATAGATCGTTCCCGCCAGGGCTCAGAAGCAGAATCGCTGGGACCCTACGGCTTTAACTGTGGGGCATTGTACTGTACTCTGCCGCAGAGCATGAATTCAAGCAGGTGGAGAGCCCCCCCCCCCCAGGGCGTGGTTTCCCAGCTTACCAACCATATTTTTTGCTTGTGTCTCTCATAGCTGCTCGCAGAAGTGACGCAGTATCGTGGCGCCACTGACGCGCGCCTATGCCTAATTTGGGCTGAATCCGGATTGGAAAAAACTACATACACCTGTCATTTTCTATAGAAATCTTCTCTGGTCTTTCCAGCGCGCCTTCAAAGCCCAGTTTGTGTTTTTAGTCTCTTTCATCGACCATAGTCACAACTGGTTTTACTTCAGTAGCGGCCATTCGGAAAGCTAGCCAAAATAGGTAGTCGGGATTTTAGTCAACTCACTCAGTCACAGTACAGCTAGGCTTTCCTTCTTTCGTACTATTCGCTGTTTAGGCACAAAAAATTATCCACCACGAATTATTTGCCCAACATCCCATACCTGATGTTTCTTACAATTAAAATTGCTTTGGAACACAAATATTGTTTTGAAAATTCAAAAAATCATTTGAAGATGCTAAGAGTGCTAAGAGTGCTTTCAATATCTGTGTGGTTTTTTCCATTTTTGATGACTTATGCAGTATTTTATCGTATATTATATTAGGGTATTTGTTTTGAACATTATCAAAATACGAAAATAAAATTGTGAAAGTTACAACTTCTTGCAGAGGTGTCCTATCCAAATTTTTTTATATCATTCAAAAGGTGTAGATCATAATACTCAGATAAAAAAATTTATTTCTGGGCCTTTTAGCATTTTTGGGAATTGATGGGAAAAGCGCAATTTGAGTGTTTCCGTTCAACAGGTTCTGTTGCCGCGATATGGCAATAATAATTCTCGCTTAGAGGAAATTCAGAAAGAGTAAGGTCTTCTCTTTCTAAATCACTTCATTCCAAACAGATTCATTGAATATTAAAGAGATTACGGAATTGAAAAAATCTGCAAGACTTATGTTTCAGCCTAACTGAAGTGATATATAAAAGAATCACTTCCATTTATAGTCATTTCCACTGCTACATGACCTAATTAATTGACAACGAGTTCGCTTTCAACAGTTTTTTTGAGCCCAAAAATGATGCTTTGTGCTTGTGCAACGAGAGCACCGGCCATACTTCGCCTAAAAGCGCTCAAGAGCGCTAAAATGCTCAAATTCCTCTAATTACTCCTCATCTGTATCAAGATAGAAAACAGGAAGAAGAATAAGCAAGAAAAATGATGAAGGAATAAAGAAATATCATAGTAACGCAGTCATAGGACTAAGAGACGCCGTTCCCGCGCGTATCGATTGATTGGGACGCGCTTTCCAGCATAGAAAGCCAGGCTGCTGATGCTTTTTCTGGGCTCTAACAAAGACAAGAGGAAGAGTTTCGGGACCAAAATTTCACCATGTAGTAAACTTTAGGTGTAGAAAAGGTTTATGTAAAAATTTTGAAAAAACTTATGTGAACTGAAAGTTTTACCCACCTCAGGTGGGCATTAGGTGGGCAATTGCCCACCTGATTTGTAAAACAGCTGGGCACGCTCTTCATTCACATAAGTTTTTCATAATTTTTCATACATTGTTCCTTAGTCCTAGTGCGCGTATACACAACAAGTCTCGCGCGATTTCGTTTTCTCTGCGCTGCAAACGAGCCATTTTTCCATTTTCTTCATGGGAAATTTTCAGAAAAAAGCTTGCCACGACCTTCAGTCACATAATTTTTCGATGAAACTTCTAAATTAAGCCTGCAGGCCCGCGTTCATGTACCTACCAAGTTTCATGCAGTATGGTCTTCTGTGCTCTGCAAACAAGCCTTTTCAGTTCACATTCATTTACCAGTTTTGCAAAATTTTGGGAAAAAATGCTTATTACATCTCCCATTCACATAAGTTTTTTATAATATTTCATACACTGTTTCTAATACCCTCTCTTCGTTCGCTTACGTAATTTGGTGCTATATCGTTACGCCTGCATTGAGAACTGATCATGTGCAGTCGAATCATTTCATATGGTCATGTGTGCACCCGCACACACCGTCTGTCTTCGGCGCCCTCATCCTGGATTCGCAATCGCAAAACGCAGGAGGCTGACCGATTGCTATCGCTTACATCACTTTGAGGTGAATAGTACCTAAAAAGGAAAGGGAACGTTTACAACACTTTAATACACCTGCATGAAGGTTTGCCTCCTCCAAGAATCCAGGATGGGCACGCCAAAGGCGGACGTGTGTGCAATGTCACACATGGTCATACAAAATGATTCAACTGTGATCATGCTGTTTAACGGCATCGCTTATGCGACGTCGCACACCGGCAATTAGCGGCGGCGCGGCGTAGCGCGCGCGAACTCTGCTGTGCGTCGAGGCTTATGAAAACTACTTCCCAACGAATTAGATGTATAAGTTAATAAGCATGATTCGACCTTCTTTCGCTTGCACTTGGAATCTTCCTCCAGGGCTCCGCCTCGGACCCCGCAAAAACGATTTCCCCCTTGCTTTTTCCCTCGAAAACGATTTCCAGCTTGTCAGTTACCCACCTCATGCTGGCCCTGGTTGTAAACAGTAATGTACACTGGTTGCTTTCCTCAGAGGCGTTGTTCGGGTTAATCTTCAACTTCAATGTGTATGTGTCATCTATGGGTCTTTCTCGTAACCTTGATCAAATAAGAATTTCAAAAGAAACCGTGGACTAATGCCTGCGATAATCTTGTTAGAAGCCAGCAGAAACGCAAATGCACAAGATACGATTGTACTTGCCATTCAAAAGCGGGAATCGCTGGATGGGCGGGATCGGAGTTATGCCCACTGAAAGGCGCGTGGTCATTAGTGGATGATAATCGGCTGCGGAGTGCATATGGCCATACCCCACGCTCATGCTCGACGAGATTTGGCAATATTCCACTTGTCCATAACTCAGCGTGCGCGCATTCTAAATGTGTAGAGGTTAAAGAATTTTGTTAGTTTACGAAAGCAGTATAGACTATGTATTTGCGGTCTGTCAATGTTGAGTTCAAAGACATTTGACAAATTCCAGATCGCGTGGCGACTGAAGTCGCGTGAGGTATGGCCAACGCCTATAAGCGCCAGGAAAACTATAATATGTTGAACTGTAGCCATTTTGATATCGCATCTACTCATGTGCATCACAGTTCAGTAGCCACTTTGGTTAGAAGCACTTTTCTTATTCAAACAATTATTAGCAGTTTCTTTTAAGTCCAAAACAAAATGTATCGAATCAGTCATTCCCATCAAAGTCAGGCAATACAAGGTCCACATTTTCTATTCTTCTTCTTAACCTATGCATTTTACAGCAACTGTACTGCTCTGCAACGTTCACAGATCGTTCACGCCCACAATCTGCGCCTGAACTGGAAGTCATTTACAGTGGCGAAGTTTTTGTCCTTTTCCAGTCGCGTAAATTAGCTCCCAATCCGCTTTCACTTACTTTCGTTCCATTTCAGAACATTATAGTAGCACTCTAATGTGATTTTCTGCTGATTCGCTGCCAACGAGACTCTGTTATTGTGAATTGGCCTCGTAAAATCCTTGCACTTCGGTGATTACCTTGTAATTTTCAAGTATGGCGTTAAAGTTCTTTTTCAACTTGTTCTGGCAGCGTTTTTCCTGCCACCAATATTCTATTCTTTCAATGGAAAAGTGGGCATCATCTTTTCTCTATCTGAGACAAAAGTTGATAAATTTCTATATCGAATCTTTAGGCAGTTATGTACTATGGGCACGGATAACAAGACATCAACTTATTTCATTTGCATTCCATAAACTCGTTTTCTCTCCGAAAAATGAAAACCTTTTTATTCTGGTAGCAAAACTAGTTGATGAATCTGATACGAAATTCTCAAGCTGCTATAGGGCAAAATTTTTTTTTGATCTGCCTTTGGACGTACTTATCCTTCAGAGAGTTATAAAGCCGTTGAGTCACTGCTTCGATTAAGAAAACGCGATTTGTACTTGAGAAGTTTTTGCAGTTCTGCAATTAATTTCGTTAGGAGAGTTCTTTTATAGAATTCCCAGCACCTTTCTATGATAACTAATCTCCTTTCATTTTTCCCCATAAAAATGACTGTATGTCTTCAGGCCTTACCATTTGTTTATTATATAAATCAAAGTGTATTTACTGCAGCAGCATTCATTATCAATAGAATTTGAAATTTTGAGTCGGTGACAAGGCTCCTGCTAACATTTTTTCCAAAGCTTACAGCAATCATACATTTTTCTATGGTGGCAGCAACAAGAAAAGGGGAATATCTTGAAGACTTTTTTTGCTAGCCGATACTTGCGGTAGGCATTGCATACCTAGGATCATTCTCAAATATGGGGATTGATCAATCACTATCTGGGAAAGTACTAGCAGACTGAGACATTCTACTTTCAGAACCAAAGAAAGACTGCGCTTCTATGGGTGCGGGAATTTATCTACCCAGAAAGGCTTGCCGCATTGTAATTAGCAAGGGATATGAGAGGTCATGAACTGTCAGCAACGCTAATTTGCACCCAATTTGCACCGGAGACAAGCAGATTTTGCTCACGACAGATACGACATCATCCTACAGTGTATGAAACCGGGATTTCATTGAAATTTAAATTCAAACTTCAGTAGTGAAATTAGTCCAACTAAGGTAAAAATTTGTATTTAGGGGTAATCTGCCATGCTCTTTCCAAATATGATGATGGTTTTGCGTGAAAACTCAAAATTTTTCTTTTTTAAAATTTAAATCTTGTTTTCAGTATTTTTCTGGCAAAAAGCTTAAAAAATTCATTTGTTTTTCATGGCGGTACAGGCTGATTATTACTTTCACTGCTTTCAGAATAAAACTGTGCACGAGCCAGTATCATTAGAAAAAATGAATGGCCAAAAATCATTTTTGAGTATCGGTTCTGAATTTGAGACTGGCGTTTGCCTTTATTTATCTGAGATCCCCATGACAGCTGTTGAGAGTTAGGATCCACTGTTGTATAATATTGCTGCACCAATTGCTGCATTTGAACGTTGAATAGAGCGTCGAAATTGTAAAGGCCATCAAAAGACATGATGAGAGTATCGAATACGCAATAGGGGGTTCTGTCTGACAATTTTTTCCTATTTATAGGAAAATATTAGCCTTAAACTGTTTTTTCGACCTTTCATTCCCATAAGCATTTTTGGTCATTTCATTGGTCTGGGCGTACTCGTCGGCTCTGTGTTCGCACATCATAATATCTGTCTTTGACAGATACAATACCGCTCTCAGAACGTGCAAAATTTCCGTGAATGTCGCGGAAACCCCGGAATTCCGCGAAGGACCGCGAAATTTTCGGAATTTCGCGACATTTCCGGAATTTCGCGACATTCCGGGAATGTCGCGAAATTTTCGGAATATCGCGACATTTTCGGAATTTCGCGACATTCCGGGAATTTCGCGGAATTTTCGGAATATCGCCATAACTTCCTTCGGAATGCATAAATTCTGGATCTGAAAAAAGGGTTATACTCAGCTCATTAAGGCGAATCTTTTGGTACCTTGCCTTACCGTAATTCTCAGGGCACGATTGGTGCACGATCTGAGATGAATTTTGCATTTTGGGAGAGAGAACGTGGGTGTACGGCAGCAAGTGAATCCTTTTGCGATTTTTCTGAAATTCTAGGGAGGGGGAAGGGGGGAGGAGTAATCAGTGTTATTGGGTGTGGTTAGTTCTGAAATATGCGAACATGCCGTGATGATGCCGTCGATGTTGTTTTTCCCCTCTTCTGTTTATTTAGTAGCTCCAAGCACCTATTTATTACTAGAAGGGGTGGATTCGAGTACAGGACACGAATATTGTGTTCACCTCCCCTCTCCCAAAATGCAAAATTCATCTCAGACCGTGCACCAATCGTGCCCCGACAATTACGGTAAGGCAAGGTACCAAAAGATTCGCCTTAATGAGCTGAGTATAACCCTTTTTTCAGATCCAGAATTTATGCATTCCGAAGGAAGTTATGGCGATATTCCGAAAATTCCGCGAAATTCCCGGAATGTCGCGAAATTCCGAAAATGTCGCGATATTCCGAAAATTTCGCGACATTCTCGGAATGTCGCGAAATTCCGGAAATGTCGCGAAATTCCGAAAATTTCGCGGTCCTTCGCGGAATTCCGGGGTTTCCGCGACATTCACGGAAATTTTGCACGTTCTGAGAGCGGTATTGTAGTCTCCAACCACGTGCATTACAGCCATGCCTATCAATGCTGATACGAGCAAATATTTTATCATTTTAAAATAGAGTGATAATTCAGTAGCTGATCTTTAAGCAAACTAACTGTAGGGTCCGGAATAATTAAATAACACACAGATTTCCATGATAGCTGGGAATCTTTTCCAATCCTTCAAACTTAGTTTGAGCTTCATTGAATTTTTTCTTACCTTATTTCGAATTTTTACCTCGCAGTTTTATCATTTCTTTCTAGTCTTCCTGGAAATACATTCTTTTTCATTTGTTTTTCAGTTTTATCAAGGTTGCAGTGAAATTTATGAAAAAGTCAAAATTTCAAAAAAAAAGTTTTCGAAGTTTCCGGCGAAAACATTAGCATATTCGAAAACAGCATCATGAAAAACCCTCAAATGAATTTTTTGAGCTTTTTGCCAGAAAAATACTGAAAACAAAAAAAGAAAAAATTTTGAGTTTTCACGCAAAACCATCATCATATTTGGAAAGAGCATGGCAGATTACCCCTAAATACAAATTTTTACCTTCGTTGGACTAATTTCACTACTGAAGTTTGAATTTAAATTTCAATGAAATCCCGGTTTCATACACTGTAGGATGATGTCGTATTTGTCGTGAGCAAAATCTGCTTGTCTCCGGTGCAAATTGTGTGCAAATTAGCGTTGCTGACAGTTCATGACCTCTCATGTCCCTTGCTAATTGCATTGCGGCAAGCCTTTCTGGGTAGATAAATTCCGTTCCCCCGCTTCTATTGTTTACTCTCGAAAGAGACAGAGGGCATGGGAGGAGAGCGGTAGTTGTTTCCTCTTCTCATAAAAAGGTGATGAAGGAGGGTCTGCTGTGTTTTCTGAGCTCTGTCCCGCATGGGATATGAACTTTCAAAGGATTATAATCTTGCTTTGATAAATGCTCGAGGCAAAATACTCCTTTTAGTCCGTAGATCTTCTATCAGAGCAAAAACAAACAAACAAAGGATACATGACATAACCATAAATACTACCACTCATTATCTCTGCTTTCTGCCTATGAGTGGTACATACCCACATGCGATTTTTCCAAACACGTGTTCAAATTTTCCTTCGCTGCATCTCTCGATCATTTCTCTTTGCTTTTTCATAAACATATAACATAACTTTTTCATAGAGCTATCTAAGTGCAGATTTCTTTTTCTAATCAATAAAGAAAAATAACTTACTTTTATGTAATATGATTTACAAGGATGTTTGGGGAACTTGTTCAAGAGAATATGTTAGAAGGAAGATGCGATGTGAAAGGTAAGCTTAATTTATGTGTTCGTAAAAATGTACAAGAAATTAAAAATGTAAACCTGCTTGGCGGGTGCTCGCGGACGTTTCCGTTCTATCTCTTTCAGTTATTTTTCTTGCTTAACAAAAATGGTCAGTTGCGCGGTCAAAAGCTTCCAAAGCTTTGCTCTAGAGAGTCTAGGTAGACGTACCTGGAGTTTTTGTCAGAATACTGGGGAGGCTCTCATCAAGCCATCGAGGACCCTAACGGTCAACATGGAATGAGTATTTCGTATGAAGAAATTTCTCGATACAAATGAATCACTTGAGCAGCTTGTGCAACAACTTAGTCAAAACCTTCGAATCAGCTTCTAACCAATTGAGAACCCTTGGCACCAAATTTTTGGACTAGATCGAAGGGCTTGGCAAGCAAGTGCAACAACATTAAAAGACCCATGGCAGTTAAATCAAAAATTACAACTCTTTGCGGCTATGCAAATTCGAGTTCCACTTTGACAGTGTGTTTTAGCTTTCTCGCATTTCTACCACGGTCTTTTCAAAAATACACTTATTCACGCAAGTGGTTCACGATTTGCGAAAATGTTATACTTTCACGCGGACAAGCAGGCATCTAGTGAGTAAAAAATTCTCTTGTATCCATATGATAAACATTAGGTAAAAGTCAGAATATTATACGTTTAAGATCCTAAAACAGTCTTTCTTGATATTATTTTTCTCTTCTCTATTACAGTATGCTGTCCAGCAGGTTTTCCTTTATATGCTCATTTTACACAATTTTCTCTCTCCGTCGTTATGCAGCACACCATGTGGTAAAGTTCTTCTGCATCGTAGGCGCTCTTACAACTTTCATTCTGAGCTGGAGTTCATAAATTTACTGCATTCCGAAGTCTTTATATCAACTCTTGCTGATTCGCTGTATTTTCCTCTTTTTCTGAAATGACATAAGATGCAACTTCTGTGGTGATCATTTCCTGACGACAGACGTGCAAAGTAGTTTTTATTTCTTTTTTGTGTTTCCTACTAGTATTTGCATCAAGTGTCGCCTTCTCTCCTCTTTGCATCGTATCGCATCTTATCAAACAAAACGAGGAAGTCTGATTGTGAGAAGCTGAGAAAAATATTGCATCATTCGTGAAATCTCGCTAAAACTTTTGTAGTTCATAGCAAATAATGGCATTTTGCTATTTTTGCAGGCTCAACATGGTACAGTTGTCGATTAGCAAAATTTGCTGGTGTGTGCTATGCTTCCATATACCGTTCACTGTAGCAAAAGGTTTTTCAAAGGTAAGCGTTCTAATGTTAACTCACAACAATATGTCTTCCCGAAACACTCTCTCAAAGCAACCATCCACCCTATTAGGCGTCTTTCGCTTTTGGCAGCTTATATATCAGCTTATAACACCCCTATCAAACCAATGAACAAGCAGCGGTGCAAATTGTTGCTTCGGAAGCGAGAAAATCGCTTCGGAAAAGGTGGAGGACCCCAAGTTGACACCGCCCCCTCCAGTAATGCCCTCCCATCCTTGCGCGCCCTTCAATCACCGTTCCAGAAATCCGGCCTGCGGGTTCTCTGGATCAGGGATTGTCGGGGTTTTCGCGGATTCTCGACTTCATATCCGGCAACAGGGATATGAGAAGCCCACGCAGGATGAAAACATGGAAGTCGAAAATCTGGATGAACGGTGCCTATAAAATAGATGTCGCTGTAATTGATAGTCCTTACAAAATATCTTACCTACTTTCATGAGGATAATGCTTTGGGAAGCACAGAACAGGAATGTCATCTTGAAAGTTCACTCATAATCTTTTTGACTCAACTTTCTTTGCTCATATAGATAACATAAAATCATTATATTGTATTAGGTTGCCCCAAAAGTAAATTCCATTTCCAAATAAATTGAGCTGTTTTTGTTTTCTTAACAGATTTAGGGTCCCTTTAGATAGAGCGGAGCAAGCTCTTCAAAAAAAAACCATCAAGGATCCACCTAAGTCGTAATCCAGACAAAATTTGGAGCTGAAAATAAAATTTTTCAGCTACCTCCAAAATCGGATTTCCTTCAAGAAACTTCCTACGGGCTTCCAACTTGGTCTGTATATAAAAGACACAAAGTAGTTCTCAAAAATGTATTTGGTGATATTTTCCAAAGCTTAAAATTGAGAAATAAAAGTGGTCTGAAAATGCCAAAATGATGTTTTTCTCGGGTTTTTCGTGTAAAACTCGGTATTTCTCGATAATAAGAGCTCATACAGGGACAAGGTTTTAAAATTGTACTTAATTAGACTTGTAGTATATAATGACATATGTGGGAGGGGCTGTGGGCGGAGTTTACCATTTTTGGACTATCTTCGACTTCTCGCCTTCTATGCGCGGAAAAGTCCAGTAAAGGCATACTTGAGTACTACTATGTGCCTGCTGTACAATGGCCAAGTTGGAGTTCCGTAGAATTTTTCCTCTCAAAAATCCAATTTTCAGGTGACAAAATTTTTTTCGATTTTGGCTACAAACTTTACATTGTATGCGGCTTGGGCGGGCCCTTGGTGGTCCTTGTGCAGAGCTTGATCTGCTCTATCGAATGATACCCTAAATATACTAGGAAAACAAAAACAGCTTGAATTATTCAAAAAAGGACTTTGGTTTTGGGACAACATATGTTATATTGTAGAGAATATAAACAAGCATTTTACTACAACAGATCTCAGGATGGCTGTTTACAAGTTACTTCGTGTATTTGCACCAATTATTCACTTACAGCAAAAGCCGGACTATGATTGGCGAGCGCAAGACACTCCCCTTGAAGACTCGCTCTGCAAGGAACCCACGTTTAGCGCAAATCTTCCCGAAAACATGCGCAAGGAGATCCATTCCATATGGAAGGCTCAGAACAGCAATGAAGATTGCTTTGAGAAGATATCTAAAACCAGGTATTGGTTTGATTCGGGTCCACTTAAATTGGGCTTGGTTCATTTCAGAAAAATTCTGGCCCAGTTGAGTCCTAGCAAACGACGCAAGCTGCTGAACGGAGCTAGGCAGTGCAAGGTGAGGACCAGCTCTGTATCTTAGCACGGCTGCACAAAGTCTGAAATAAAGTCGTTTGCACCTACATGCAATTGTGTATGAATAAACCGGCAATTTTACTTTTTCTTATGTTCATCTATCGAACACATTTCAGCGCTAGAAAAGTAACCTTCGATTCAACTGGCTTGGCGGCTGGAAGGCGGGCTTTGTGGCTTAATCAAGGCAGCTCGCGCCCGCGCCGCAGTCTGCGTCTATCCCGCACGCGTGCTCTCTGATCATCATCTAGCCTTAATTAGGTCACGAAGTCCCGCCTTCCAGCCGCCAAGCCAATTAAATCAAAGGGTGAGATCAACAAGGAAATGTTGGTTAGCCAGTTCTAAAAGCATACATATAAAATTTCCTCTCACGCTCATGCTTCCCACCTCACTCATAGTCCCTAAATGTTTCGAAATTATTGTCTCATTTCAAAGACGAGCAAAGTGTTGAGAGATAATGCTTCTGCATCTACAGTTGCTACGAAAATTTAGCACGTCTTCTACTTTAATTCCGAGTAAAAAAACCTGAATTTGTCATATTTTAGCCACCAGACATAGTCAAGACGCTCCCAGACCCACTCCGCGCGAGAATCCTTGATATATGGAAGCAACGAGATCCGAGTGGGAATTGCTGGGAACAGCAGAGGAAGACTAGGTAAACTCAACTTATTTTCGGGAGAAGGCCTAAGGAAAAGATTCTGTCACATTTTTTGAAACGGTCTGTTGCTCAAATTTGGTCAATTCTTTCCTTTGAACACCTGTCCTGCTTTTGAGTTCCAAGCAAGTAGATTACATAGCGCGATTGAATCGACATATATCACAAAGCTTCTCTGAAATACTTTGCAAGGGGGACAAGTGGGTCTGTCATTCAGCTCTCCATAGAAGAAAAAAGGGAAGGTGAAAGGATGCCCAGAAAAAGTTGAAAATATGTCATTAGTAAACCTTATCATCGCCCATATCAACTAAAAATGGCATATCATCGCTTCACTGAAGTTTTCAGGCTGCTTCTACTCAACTTGCCTCTTTCCATAAGGAGGCGTCTTCACCCAGCAGCAATGGAATGCGCTCTTCCTCACTTCATTGATCGACTCGAGTGGGATCTCCAGGTTACTATCAATAGACTTTGGCTGATTTTGTAAAAGTCAATCTATGAAAATCGGGTCATCTTCTATAGGAACTTACCACTTGATAGGCGAGCAATTTGACTTCATGAAATTTCATAATGAATTTAGTATGGTATTTTAGCGGTCTCGGAACCGCCGTCAATGAAATCGTGGTCATGAGCCATGAAGGGAATGAGTCTTATCAAAGTACTGAATTTGGGCATTTTATTGATTGTAGGCAATAAATCTAAAACTCAATCATACGCAGCAATCAACCTTGTCTATTTCCGTGGCATGCACGACCGCGCCCAGAAAATACATTGTTCAACATTGGTGGGAAACGAGTTGTTAGTCTAATAAGGTTCTGACAAAACTCTTAGGGTTGTTGGAAAGTTACCATTTTTTCGACAAACTGGATTATTGAAATGGGTAAGGAGGTTTTGTAAAATTTTTTGATGGCGATGTACATTGTAATTTTGGAATTAACTTTGTAGAGTGAAAAGGCAAAAGTTTGGAATGCAAGGTCTGCGATTTTATTCTGCAAGTTCACCGATTGATAACTTTCAAAACTACCCTTGATAAGTAGTGATTATCCATGTCATCTTGTAGTTAGAGACCTACCAAAGGGTGAGGAAGAAGTTAGAAGGAAATAGACATGTGAATCTATTATATCAAAAGGAAGACTTGAATCTCTCTCATACACTAGGACCGCTTTGTTTTTTTCTCACAAAATCAGATATCAGATCAAAGTGCTTTTTCAAGGCCGAGGAAATAAAAAGGAAAGCATAAGAATTGGGAACGAGGACGTTCCAAAAAGGGGCCTCAAAGTTTTTGAAAGTCACTCAAATGAGCTATAAATTTGTGCAAGTCACTTGTTTTCACTTGTGAATGAAAATCCTCTTAGAAATTCTTCGGAATTCAAATTAGCCACGCAAACAATTCTTTCGGAGGCCTGGCTGCTACACTTCTTTCTCCAGAAATCTCATTGTCAGTAGAAAAATTGTAGAACGCCTTAAAAATTTTTTCGGAGGTCATGGCTAAGACCACGCTCCCTCGCCCAAAATTTTTTTGTGTCGTCTTTCTTACCCCCTCCTCCCCAACGATGGACTGCCACTGGCCCAAGTGATACAAGGCTTCAGCTCAAAGTGCAAATCCGAACTCAGCGAAAACTAAGCAATCCCATTAATGTCTGAAGCCCAAAATCTGATGTTTCAGGTGAAGCTGAGAAATCTCTGGGCCGACTACAAGAAAGGAGAGCCGTGCACGAATGTGTGTTGGTTAGTGTTCTGGCTAGACTGAATTTTTACCACCCTTTGTTTTCCAGTACGTGACGAAACAACTGCGTCTACTGCAAGAACACGACATCTCCCTGCAGTCGTTCGACATGCCACCGATCGGATTGTTTCGCAGATTCCAGCTGATCCACAAGCTGAGGCGATCGAATACTGCCTGAATCTCTTCGTTTTGCCTTTGTTTCAACAATTGCGCCTTGAGTTTACATACCGCGGCTTTCAAAGGCAAAACAGTGCGGATCTTTTCTTGGATTATTACACAGACACATGACGCTTATTCACTGTCAAATATCTACTACAGTATCCTTTACAGTTTAAGAAAAAGGAAAGCTCCCAAATTTCCGGTGTTCGTGCCTCAATTTTCTAGCTTAGTATGGATTGAAGTGACCTGATCCTGGATCAGAGCTGCCCGTGTTAGCGCTGTGCCGGCACCGTTCCAGTCCCCACGGTGCCAGACTTTGAGCTGATTAATAGGAGAGCGTCCATTAGAGTCTCGGCACGGCACTGGAACAATGGCGACACCTGGGCAGCTTTGTGTGTTTTGAGTCAACTGAGCTCTCTCACGGATACTCAACGTATCTTACCAAGTCCTGTGCCGGTAATTTTGTGCAGTTTGCCAAAAGTCCTGATAGGTGAGGGAGATATTTTCTTTTCTGAAATTCGTCTAATGTCTGAATGGCAGCCAGCGCGAATGCCGGATTTGTTGTATTTGCTTTTCTTGAACATACTGTAAAGGATACTATAAACCTTTAAAATTCAGTCATGATCCTTGTATAGAATCTCAGCAGTGAAGCCGTATTCATACTCATCTTTTTCCCTCCCGTTACGATTTTTGACGGCATACAGGCAAAATTATTATTTATAGACTGTTGCCTTAGGATTAAGATAACATATTAATCTTTCCATGTTATCGCAAAGAAACGTTCTTTTATAAAAAAGGTGATGCTAGCCATTGTACCAATGCCCTTCTTGACAAGGCGAGTTATCATTGTCAGTGATACAAGTCACCTTGCGCATTGAAGCTGTTGTTTTGTAAAGAAATAAAAATTTTTTATATTGTTCACGGCATTTATCTTTAGTGGGCATTGGCTTATTAAAATCAGTACAGTTGAAAATAAATCAATCTGATATCATTTGAACATAGAATAAACAAGCTATTCAAGAGACAAGGGATACGACCATAGTAAATTTCAAGGTTTTTTAACCAAGCCTTCAAAGAAGATCACGTTTTTTGAAGTTGTCACATTGTGGCTAAGTTGACGAATGCAACAGCTACCAGTTACCCAAAATTGTTTACCTTTTTGAAGGGCATATAGTGGAGGTATGCGGCGAGAAATCAAATAGTTACTTTCACTACCTTGCTTCAGCGTCAAGCATATCCAAACTCTCTTGCTGCAATCATATTCGCGTACTAGGGCCTCGACCTAGAACTACTAAGCAAACGCGGCTTCCAGACACTACTTCGAAAAGGAGGGAACGGACATGAAAAATAGTATAGGCGATTCATAGCACGCAAAGACTGCGGACGTGTTGGAGTTTCTGTGATGACGCTGACGCTCTTTCGTTTCTCTTACCATGTGCTGCCTCTCCTGTGCGCGAACTATCTTGGACGGACGCAGCGGCGCCTAGTCTGTGTGTTTCATGAATCGTGTATAGACCCATCTGAACACCTTCCACTTCCGTAAAATGCCGTTTCATACAGCCTATACCTGTTAGGCCTAAGGCCTCGCACGATTCCGGTCGCTGAGCGATTTGGCACAACAGCGACTCTTCGTAATTCGTCGTTAATGCGATGCCTTTGGTCAGAACTTGCTCTGTTTGCAACAACTTACACAAGCTACCCAAATATGCGTTCGAGAAGTGCGCATGATAATTTTGTAGAAATCTGGCAATTCGCCAAGTCGCGTGAAAGTGGCGAATCGCGTGAGGTATGCCTTAGGCCTTAAAGGCAGCGTACGAAAAATCGCTCATGCCAGATGTTCATGCACTTGGGAAGGTCCCTCCTCAACCAATGAAATCATAGAGTCCGCTTGATAAATGCGACTTTGAAGCCCCAAAATCTCTTTTGAAAGCCTCTTCCCCTAACTCCTTTCTGCTCCCATACGAAATATCAAACACTGGATCTTTCGATTACGGCCTGAACGTGTTCAAAAATGCGCTAATATGATTCTCTCCTCGAATACTTCAGCAATCAAACATCCCTTAGTAAGAGGCGAAAGAGCTGCAACGAAGGCACGCACGTCAACTGGAAAAAATTTTGATGCAAGCATAGAAAGGAAAAAGAGTCTGAAAGTTTTGACTCAAGATTTCAGAAAAAAAGTTGGCCACGGCATTCATATAAGCTTTTCGTAATTTCATACTTTACTCTAGTTCCGCAGGGCGTGTATACACACGTCTTTGAAGCCTTGTTGTAGGTTGTGTTTTGCAAAGAGTTATTTTCGCGTTTCTCACTCATGGGAAATTTTCCAAAACCTACCGCACCTTTCAATTACATGAATTTTTTCACAACTTTTCGTAGTCCATTTATCCTAGCTCTTGCCCATCTAAATACTAAATTTAGTAGCTTAATCATATGCGTGCATCAAAACTGAATCATTCGTTTGCTGAATAGTGCAAGAAACTTGGTTTTTTTTTTTGAAATGGCGTCTGCACGATCTGTCTGAGCATGTCAGTCGTGTAAGAATCTGGTCGTCGCGGGCCTGAACATGTCTAAGCGGTACTTACACGAACGTGTGATAACGATACTCCCTTTGTATGTCCGAAACATTTCATCCTAACATTTGCCACCTTGCGGCGCTCCCTGATGCCGGTAAGTTATCTATACTATGAAGGATTGTTCAGAAAGTTCTTCCGATTTTTACTTGCTTTGTTTCAACGCAGCTATTTTCCTAGAGTTTTGCCCTTACTGCAGTACGAACATAGTCTAGAAGTAATTTTCCTACTCTTTCCAATGCTTACTCATTCTCACAAATTCCCAGTCCAATAGCTCCGTAGTTAAGTTGCCACAATGCAGCCATGTTCAAGAAAATGTTTTTATGAAGGAGATTTCCTCAGTGTTCGTGAAATTACCTTTGCAATATTCTATATTGATGATAAAGATAATAAGAAAACACGAGATAATGTACCAGTAATAATAAAATGATATATTGAATCGTATTTGAAAATAGCCTGAAAATAGTAAAAAGATTTTCTGAGGACGTTCCTGACGTTGGCCCTTATTTTTACTTAAGCGCTACAAGGTGCGTAAAGTTTGAGCAGCTAAAACTTCACCTCTAATCCAAAAGGTATGTTGCCATAATGCCTATGTTATTTTTTACCAAGAGTTTTAGTGGAAGCAGGGCTTGGCACGAGGCTTTTTTAAAGAACGAAGTCCCCTTTGACTTTCCCAAAATTTTACGGTCCGCTTTGACTCTAAACTATAAACGTAAAAAACCCTAAACAAACGTCGACTGAAAAAACGTCGTTTTCTTCGGCCACAAAAACGATGTCCCCTTTGCTTTTTATGCCATAAACGATGTCCAGCTTGCTTTTAAGCCACCCGTACCGAACCCTGAGTAGAAGAGGCTTTTTCAGATGGATTCTATATCATTCTGTAGAGTTTGAACCCTTATTACAAAATCTGCTCTGACTATCCGTCGAAGCCTCTGTGCGCCAAATGATGCGCATTTTTCGGGTTGAGAAAGGGAACGACTGAGGCATCGAGGCCGGGCAGAGTTCATGCGATTTCATCGTCGCGATTCACTGCTACAAGACAAGTGTTACGAGCTCATTGCATGCCGATCTTCTTGCATTCCATTTGTGATAGTTAGCCATGATTAGTCGTGTTGGAAAACTACCACGACCGAAATGCAAGAAGATCGGCATGCACTGATATTGTTACAGTTGTCTTGTCGCGATGAATCGCGACGATGAAATCGCGCGAACTCTGCCCGAGGCTTAGGACAAAATGGTCTAAATTCAATGGAATAGTCCAATGCTTAATATAAGTGTAACATTTGATTCAACTGGCTTGGCCTTCGGGAAGGCGGGGCTCCGTGACCTAATTGCGGGCTAGCTAGTGATCAGAGAGCACCCGCGCGAAAGAGACGCAGGTGCGTCGCGGGCGCGAGCGGCCTTAAAGGCAGCGTACAGGCAAGTCTGGACCTATGGGGATTTCACGTGGAAAGTACTTTTGGAGCCCTAACTAAGTCACTGCCCAACCCGCAGCTCAGGTAGTGCCCTAACGCCTGAGATATTCTCCTCGAAACTGGACCCCGCGACCGTGTTTCGCATGGATTCATGGCGCAAAGTGTGGATCCTGGCGCGAAACTGCCATGAATCCATGCGAATACGTTCGCGGGGGCCAGTTTCGAGGGAAATATCTCAGCCATTAGAGTACTACCTGAGCTGCCGCTTGGGCAGTGCCTTAGTTAGGGCCCCAAAAGTGCTTTACACGTAAAAGCCCTATAGGTCCAGATCTGCCTGGACGGTGCCTTTAAAGGCAGCGTCCCGGCAGATTTTGCATTTCCATCTTTTTGCATGTTTTGGGCTTTCTCGACCCTTAGATCCCGAATCTGAGCTTTAAAAGGGGTGAAAAGGCCTTTTTTCGGGGCGTTTTTTCAATTTCCAAAAGGCAACTCGGACGAGAATTTTCAAAGGAAAGTCGGGAGGCCTTGGCACGAAGACCCTGCTGCCTGTAATTTTGGCTTTGTATAGCATGCACAATGCGGGAAAGCGGTTGGGGGATCCCGCCCGTCTAGCGGAGAGCACTCGTCCGAACAAGGTGTTAGGGGAGCGAAAGAAGGAAGGGGAGCGGCGCTTGGGCCGTCCCCCTGGCTTGCAGAGTTCACATTTTCGGCGCGGAGTTGCTGTTTTGGTTCACTTGGAGGGCCTCCTATCCATCTGTGTCAAAATCTGAGGTAAGTCAGTCTGGCGAGCCACTGCCTTTAATTACGTCACAAACCCCGCCTTCCTGAAGCCAAGCCAGTTGAATCAAAGGTTACTTTGGGCAATGGATGATTTGTCAGGTATAAGGTCGGTCCGAAAGTTTTGTCAGTTTTTTGAAATGACCCTTAAATCCCGTACAGTGAGGATAAAACTTCATTTCAGCTGTATCCGATGCAGAATTTCTTCCTCTTTCCAGCAGTCATATTTCAAGTGTGATTCTTTGAAAGAGTGCTGCCACCCGTAGTTTTCACCATGTCCAATTTTCGCTATTTTCAAATTTTTGTAAGAGAGTTCTGGAAGAGCTTCGTTTACCAGTAGGTAGATCAAATCATTTGCCAAAGTAGGAGATCTTTTTCTTTTTTCAGTTGTTCTTTCAAGATTTTTCAGAATAACTTTTTAAAGCTTTAAGTTTTTGGACAAATTTTATAACTTATTGTTGCATCAAACATTGCAAAATCTTCAGATTAATGGTTTTAGGACACGATTATGACTATTACTAACCTTACAAAATGAATGATCGCTTCAAAATACGAAGATTTTGAAGCTTAGCTTAGCGTCAGCGCGCTCATGAAATAGTGAAATATTGCGATTTTCAAATATCTCGCATCTCACCAAGAAAGGACAGGTTCTAGACATTAGGAGGAAGGAGGAGAAAAAGATGCATTGAATGGTACCTTATAGTATAACTGTTAACTATCTCATGTTCTAACAGGTTAGAATGGGCGGACTGTAAAAATTGGTGACTTCAAAGAATATATATTATTTGGAAACACAAATCACAGAGCTGCAAAGAATTAGTTGGCAAAAGGTTTGCTATCTGATGATTCTTATAGCTCTCCCAAAAGTCTTATGTGAAAATTTTGAAAATTAGCGAAAGTTGGACATGGTGAAAACGGGTTGTGATCTCCAGCGATTATCTCAGCACTCTTTTATCAAATCACATTCAAAATATAGTTCCTGGGAAAGGAAGAAATTCTGCATCGGATAAAACTTGAAATGAATGTTTATCTTCATTGTGTGGAATTTGAGGATCATTTGAAAAATCTGACAGATCTTTCGGACCGACCTAATATTTATTCAGCAGTGCATTATTTGGGCGATCGTAACAAGATTTAACCTAGATTAGTGCATTTTCTACTATAAAACGCGCCTATAACTCAGCGTGTGGAGGCTTTTGACAGATAATGAAAACAGATATGGAATAGCATTTGAAGGCCTTCATAATGGTGTGATAATAAGTGAAAAGGCCATTTTCAACTACACACACTTTCCTTGTTGGAAGTGCCATGATTATATACGGCTATTAGCCTCGTGATAATACGACAAAGGGCCGCAAAAATTTCTACGAATTCCGCGATGGATAAATTGCGAATTATTCCATTGTTCGCTTGGTTGTGCGTTTAGATTCCCAGTCATTGCTTGTTTGTTCGATGATGACGGGGCACAGAGGAGCGTGTGCAAACGGTCAATGCTTCCCTCTAATCTAAGGGGGGAGCGCATGCTAATTCCGTGTGTGCTGTTATCAGACCGAGAGCAGGTGTGGACCGCACAGGGGGTCGTTGTCGGGGCCCCGTTGTCGCCTTTCCTCTCACGGTCTCCATTGCACGACGCGTTCCCCTTGGTAACCGACCCACACGAACCGCACATTTAGATTACCGCATTGCTGCCTAGCAATCTGATATTCTATTCCTTTCTGTCCAACATGATGCAAAGGTAAGCTTTTGCTGGCCATATATGGCAAATGATGGTTGTTAGTCATTTGATAATGTGTGCTATCCGGGATGGTGTAGTTTCCCACGTGGATTGCTATCGATTCTTTATAGAGCATTCGGGTTATTAGCAAACGTAGGGGAGATGTATTAACGTATTGCGCTATTTCGGACTCTAGCCGTCGGCTAAAATTCTTTCAAAAAGAGAAAATCTTCCAAGAAGATTTATTCGAGAATCGCATAACCTTATATTGGCTAAACACTCGTGCACTTCACATCTCCACATGAAAAATAAGCTTGGCAGTTCCCACTCTCTTCAAGCACAAACGCCTTATGCAATCTAACTTTATAGCGATTCGTCAGAGTGAATGCACACGAAGCGAATGAAGTGCAGACAGACGGAATCGAGCCCCGAGTCGGTGTTTGCACAGAGCGCTATCTCTTTTCACTGGCATTTCATGAGAATAGAGTGACAACAGCGCGTTTCGGTCAACGATGCCTCTAACGTCTGACATCGAGCCGACCCTTCTCTTATCTCTCCCTCTCTGTCTTTCCTGACTATTGCTATCGATGTAGACACTTCCTCATTCGGCTATCATTGACTCTGGAACCGCAGACTTCCACCCAAGCTTCCTATTCTGGGCTGCAGATGCAGGCTGGAAGGCTTCTTAAATTAAATTTTGAAGTAAAATAAAAGCAGACATTAGCCATCTAATACAAAGACGATCAAATGGCAAGGTAATCATAATGCTTCCCAAAGATCCTATTAGGCATATTGTATGCGAAATAGATATTACAGTAGCTGTCGAAAAGACTTCAACCATAATCCTGCTCTTTCTCCTTTTCTAGTCTTTTTCCCGCATCATAGCGAAAAGAGTCAGAAAATTAGAATATGCATGTGCACAAATTATTATTCACCAAGAAATGTGTAATCATTTGTTTTTCGTAGGTGAAATTCTTATTCTACGTTTTTTTTCTGACGTAAAGAGTCTTGATGTTAGTTGCTTCCAAAGTAGTCGCATCAATTATGGCTGACTAATTTTCGACGACTGCTCAAAGAATCTAATTATGCGATGATAAAACATTTCTCTTATTCTCTAAATTAACTGTCGAAAATTTTAGTGCGTGCTTTATGTGATCTTTGTTCTCAAGACGTTACTATCAACATTCTGCCCCTCTGTTCATTCGAAATTTTTTGAGTTTTGATGACATTGAAATCATTGCCTCGTGAAGTGCAATTGCGTAGATGCGTCATTTCTAAAAGGAAAAGAGAAGCGATATGGAAATCTAATATGCTTGAGCGTTTCTTGAATGTCTGCAATAATTTCTTCGATGACGTTTGAATACATGAATCAGTAAAAAGCTACTAGGAACAAAGTGGATCGATGACATGAGAAAAGCAAAATAAAAAATAGAAGATTTGTTATAGCAACCATTAGCAGTAGGCTTTTTCACAATCGAACACTCCTTAGCATTGCTAGGATACGAAGGCCATAAAATTTGAAATATGTAATCGAATCAGTCAGCGCTTTACTTGTGGATTTTGAAGACTGCGTTTGTCACCCGCAGCTATATCCACTTCATACAACAAATCCAGGCCGCTGTTTGCCAATGAACACGCCATTCCCTATTGATACTTCGGTGAATCACACGCTAACACACGCTCTCTATGGAAACTGTATTTTATTGTCGAATTGATTGATTCGACAACGGCTTTCCAGCACAATTTTTGCAGTTTCATGAAGCGCCAACACGACGATGCATACGCTCTCCAATGTGAGTGAATCTCCTTCTGGTTGTTTTGGCTGTTAGAATCCTGAATTTATTTGCGAGCTGGACGACATCGTGATCTAGCACCATGTAAATTCAGCATTTTGATGTGCCCAAGCATGATTTTCATACCTCTTTCATTACTCCATTTCATTGCTAACACCAAACTTGATGCACTGGATCCATATCGTATCAACAAAGTTACTCATATTCTTAAGCTGTACGATAACCATGTTCAATATGAGCGCAACTCTGCTGCATCAAAATCGTAGTACGTTCGATAGTCCAAAGATAAATTTCAGACTGTGGTTGCCAGGCTTCCGTCCTCTGACAAAAAAAAACGAAGATTTGTTGTATGAGACCTTTCACTCACATGTGCAATGATTTTACAAAAAAAGTTGATGGTAAAATCTTTTTGCCTATTTCAGGGACAGACTGCATGCCAAAAGGCGCCTACTTCTTGATGCACCACTTGAGTTTTCTTCTCATTTCTGTCATTTTCGATGGCCCCGTTTTCTGTTTTAATCTTACCTTCCCTTTAGAAGTACCCTAAGCACGGAATAAAGGGGCGAAATCACTACGATACGCAACACAAGATTAGGCATAGTGATACCTCGCGTGATGTCGACCGCAGCGCGATTTCAATTGCTGCAAATGCTCCCAATTTTTCGTAAACGCACTTTGTACAGAGAAGACTTAGCATTTTTGCATCAGCACACATAGCTATGCGCCTATGTATTTACAACACGCGCGCGGTGAATTCGCAAATTTCTAGCAAATTGCCAAGTCGCGTGGCGACTGCGATTTGACTGCATTCCGCGAGGTGTATTTGATGTCTTGCGCTTGGAAACCCTGTTGAGAATCAACATAGCTGCGAAGTACGCGCAAGCCATCGCCACTTTCGAAGGCCCACATGGTGCGCTGCCGCGGGGCGTATCGTCGATTCGTGGATGCGGAACTACAGCTGCCCCAACCGATCAGGCCAAAATTGGCATACCTTGAGTCCGCGTTATCACGGTTTTTAGCCACGCTTACTCTCTCAGTTCTTCACTCTCTACGACAGTGCACATATGCAGCGCAAACCATTGTGCTGCGAGCGCGCCAATTTACGTCAACGGCTCGGCTTGACCCGATTGAGACAGACTGTATATGCCGCCGAAAGGGGGGTGGTCCCATGCGAACAGCTGCGACAGAGCCCGCAAGCTCCACGCTTTACAGGCGTACAGATTTGTACCAGCTACTAGCGCGAGGTAGAGCCTAACGACAATATATAGCCCCCTACCCTCGATTCGTTGGTGCACGACTGAACATCACTGTGAAGCACGCGCCCGCGAGATAAAACACTTATTTCAGTGCAAATTTGCCATTTACAATGGTGCTCTCGCAACACCTCAGCCGCAGCGCTTGAGCAATCCATGCGGCCAGCGAATGAGAGACAGGGCTTATCAACTGCAGTGTCGGGTGCATCCACCTCCGCTCCCGCGCTCCCGCTTCACCTGGACACTCACCTATTTCGCAAACATACTCTCTAATCACTTTCCCACTGCGAGCGTGGGAAAGGCAGAGCCTCAATCGGTTGAACATGATTAGAGAGCATGCTGGTGGAAGAGGTGCAGAGTTTCGCGTGGGTGGAGATGCTGGTGACACCAGACACTGCAGTTGATAAGCCCTGTATATGTACTTGCAATATTTCGCACACAGTACCGAGGAATCGTTGCAGAGGATAATCTTTTAAGTGGGCACGTAGCGCGTTTTGAAGGAAGAATAATGTAGAATTAGCATAGAACAACGACTCCTCTGAATAAGCGTCTTTCAGCATGGCAAAAGCTTGATAATAACTTCAAAACCTTCTTTCAAGAACCATCGCATTCTAACACCCAAACTAATAAGTCAACACAGTTCGGTTTATATTCCTATATATATGCATCACTTACTTCGTCATCTATAATCAAAAGTTCTTTCAGAACTTTTGATCAAAAGATGTCAAGCAGTGTTTTTATCCAAAATATCTTTTTGATTAATAGCCAACTAAACTTTAATAAACACTGTCAGTCAATTGCTGCAAAGGGGGTCTGTGCAGTTCACAATTTGCTTAGTACCTTCTGACAAATGACATTTTTTCTACTACGAGGTTACAAAGTCTATATCAGGCATTACTTGACTACGGGACTGTTGTTTCTGATCCTTGTAACTGTAAAAGTATTAACCTTTAGAGAAAGTCCAAAACAGCTTCACCAGGAAACTACTGGTAAGGAAAAACGGGTTCATATATGGCCGATTCCTAATTACAACTCAGAAAGAAATAAATAGAAAGTTGGTTCTTGAGTCGCTTGCCACTAGAAGGGCGTATCTGATCCGGTTATGTCTCATAAAATTCTTTTGGAAGCTGTGAACTCGATGCTTCAGATTTTGCCTCAGAGTAGGTTGAGCAAGGTTGTTTAGAGATTTAAGAGGAATGTAAGGAGGGGTTTCTTTGTAAACAGAGTTACTCGTGTTGACAGGCTTATTAGAAAAAAAACAACTTCCCCGTCAAATTGCACAACTTCGAAATATCCTCAAGAGCTAATTCTCCTTTGTCACTTTGATTATTTTTTATTATTACTTACCGGTTTGTTTTTGCTGATTGATTTGTAATTTGTTCTTCTTTTTGTGTTATTCGCATAGGTACGCCTATGTAATAGATAATAATAATATTGTTTGCAACACCTTAGCAGGATCAACCTGAAATGTTCAATTGATTGCTTCATAATTACTTCGGTACAATCCCGCTCGATATGGAAAACCATTACAGAAATTCACTCTTATCGCCATATCTCTGTTCAAAGTGGACAGATTTTTCAAGGGCATCGTTCGACTCAGCTTGGAGAGGCTCAAATTCTGACACAAAAGAGTGATGTGTCTATTACATTACGGAAGGTATTCATTCCTTCAGAAGTCGTTCAGGGTGAATAAACCAGTGTGCTGATAAGCGATACAATAAATTGATACTGATGCTGGAAATTTGTGTGGATGCTGTAGGGGTACGGTCATAAGTTAAGCACGCATCCGTTTGAATATCTGCACAGGGTGGCTAAATGATGCGCTGATTGCAGCCGTTGCTTTCATTTGCTGAGGGTACACTGCAGAGCTATGTTAGGAAGTAAGGCGTACCAAATCTGTCGGCATCCTTATAAACCGTCCATGACGAGGTTCCACCAAAATGCGATCTTCAAATTCAGAACAAAGTTTATGAGAACGTGACTTCAATCTCGTATTCTGCCAAAAGTACAGATGAAGGTCTGGTTAGGCATAGCTCTGCTCGCAGAGGCTTAAATTTATGAAATTTTGCAGGCAAGGTTTAGCTAATCTCTCTCTATAACTTTAGTGTAAAACTCTTTGGTGCAGAATAACTAGGATTCTCGTAAATAGTGGATCCGAAAACCTCTGAAAGAGTAGATTTTGGCCAATTCAAATCATCAGTATTTCATTCAAATCTGCAGCGTCAACGACGAGGAAAAACAGGAGGCCCGATTTTTTCGTAAAAAACTCTTGTAAATTATTTGACCTATTAATTATGAAACTCTCTTTTATTTGCACGAGTTTCTTTTAGGTCATGAAATATTAAAAGTTTGCTAATATTTTCGCCTTTGAAATTTTATTGAAATTGAAATTTGATTGTTTCCGCGCTGCCTAGCTACTATACTTGGGGATATTCTAAATTTTTCATCAAGTGAATGAATATCTAATAAATTCAAAAATAAAAAATGTTGAATAAATGAATGTCGAATAAATTCGAAAATAAAAAGTTTGCAAACGAATATTGAATAAATTCGATTCAAAAATTTTCGAATGAATGAATCAATGAAATCGGAAAATGAATAATATCGAATGAACAAATATCGGTCATATTCAAGCTGGGAGTCGAACTTCGAATCAATATTTGAATGATTTATTGAATAATTAGCGTCATACCCCCTGTACCTACTCCCAGCTCGTAGCTCAAGATTTTCCAAAAACTGGTAAAATGGATAAGGTAAAGTTTTGTTCATAATCGGCACCCTCACTTACCCCACTATACCACTCCCAGCCTCGCAGCTCAAGATTTCCAAAAATCGATAAATTAATAGGGTAAATTTTTATTCATGGTAAGGACCTTCATTTACCCCACTGTACCAACTCTCAGCCCAGTAGCCAAAGTTCTTCAAAAACTGATAAAATCGAAAGCAAATTTCTATTCATAATCAGCACCCTCATTTACCCCACTGTACCGACTCCTCGCTCCCTAGCTCAAAACTCTCCGGAAACCGAGAAATGCCATGCAGCAGCAGTGCCTGCCGATGAGCAGGCACTGCTGCTGCATGCAGTGCCTGCTCATCGGAGACTTTCGTCTTGTGTAGTATAAGCTAGTCGTGGACGAAGACATATGGTCTATTCCACGAATGCCCCTATAACAGCGAGCATACTTCAGGCGATTTAAGCAGCGGCGTGGTTTGACAGTAATCAAATTGTTCATAATCAATGTCAAGCATGGAGTTTGGCTTGCCACCTGAACGGTCGGACTGAGGGGTCGTGAGAGAGAGAGAGAGAGAGAGAGAGAGAGAGAGGGAGAGAGAGAGAGAGAGAAGAGAGAGTCGTTATCATAGTGATTCTGACGTTGGCGATAACATGATATTCGTTAACAATATCTGAGGCCCACCATGCAAAAACTAGCACGTTGATGTTTTGACTCACCATCGTATACATCAGTAAGCATAATAAAATTTATTAAATAAATCAAAGCATAAGAGCATTGTTCTTGTAAATAACATGTCAAATAACCCTTGTGGGCCAAGTTCAAGCGAATTCTGAGGTTTTAAGTATAGGGCCACTCAAGTGAGATGGTTAATTTCGATCATGTTGACTTTGTTTCAAAGGTGAGTTGGCTACTTCTTTCTGCACTTAATACGAAGAACTACCAGTCTTCGCCCAATTAAGAATCCTACTTCAATCAACCTCTAAATTAAGGAAAGAGTAAGGCAAAATCTCCTTGTTCCTTTTTTCGCTTTCAATGTCTCAGAATAAAGAATCAATCAGGCCCAAATCACTTAAGTGTAAATTATGAGGGTTATACGATCGAAGACGTACGTTCTTGTCCCTGCCTTCGAACGGCTACCTCATTTTCCGGAGTATAAGGCGCATTTTTGTACACCGCGCGTGAGCAGTTTCGCGACCACGCGGGCGATGTGCGACTCCGCAAAGGCAGCGGTACTAACTTTTTGTAAAAATTTTGTGCATTCTTCCTCTGTTAAATCTCTTGTGTCCATGAGTTGTTTGAAAAATCAGTCTGCTCTATCTTTACTTTATCATATCTCGGTAAACAAAAATTGTACACTAAAACGCCAGCATTGTTATCATTTGAAATCCATCCAATGATTGTCACTGAGTTTGTTCATGTCTACATCTAGTCAAATTTTCGCTAAACTTTTCCGATAGTTGAAAGCACTGACATCCTGACTCTGAAGCGCCCATTCAGCAATCTCCAGGTAAAATATAGATAAGTAGACCATTTAAGTACAGCTCAACCCAAACCCAAATTCAGGGCGCAACTTCCGCGTTAACCTTTCGCGCGGAAGGTGCGCCTTATACATAGGTGAGCCTTATACTCCGAAAAATAGGGTATATGTTTTCCTAAAAGAAACGATTCAAAATGAAATTCCTGCTGCATAAAGAAGAATAAGCAGTAATAACGATACAGAAAACGCAGGTATTTGAATGGTCTTAAGATAAGTCAATGGGGTGTGGTACAACCCCTGTGGCAGCCACAGCTTTTCTGAGGTTGTGCGACAACCCCATTAAACAAATTATATACGGTTCAATAGCCGAAATCTTGTAGTTTTTGTAAAATTAATAAGAGCTGAATTCGTTTTCCTTCGTTTGAGCAATAGTTGCTGGAAGCACAACCACTGCAAGCAAAAATGGGACAAACGAGATTTTGGCTGGCTCCTAATTTCATAGTTTGATGGTTATTTAAAGCAAGATTCATGGTCTAGGTAAAAATAGAGTAGTGTTTTGTAAAAGCAGGTAGCTATCTACTTTTGAAATATAGTTAACCATTTTTGAAAATGGCTACTTCACTTGGGTGGCTCAATATGGGAACCCCTCAGAATTCGCTAAAACTTGGACCACAGGACCTATTTGATGTGAAAATTACGAATCATTACCACTGATGCTTTGTAGAGCCTTTATGCCTACGGTAGGCAAACGGAAATGTTGAGGGGGGGGGGGGGGGGAGATATCGAGACGGAACTTAGGGGGGGGATCTTATCCGGCGGTAGTGTGCCACATCGGACACAAACCTGTGCCACACCGCTCGACTCTGTTCATAACTTGTCGTAGGCGCATTCTAAAAGTAGGAAAGAAGGGCATTCATCGGTTTAGAGAGTTATATACGCTATACATTTGTGGTAAGCTGGCGTTACATTTGAAGACATTTGGTAACTGGCAAATCGCGTCCGGCTATCGCGTGAAGTATGTGCGGAACCTTTCGTAACCAAAGCGCAGATTTCTCGATTTACCATAGCTGAAGGCTGATAGCGCTCGGTGTTGAAATGCCTGCAGGTCTCTGTAAAAATCTTGGTTGCACTATGATAACAAATCTATCATGTACTATCTACTAAACAAATTCTGCTGAATTTCGCAAAAAGTTGAGGAAAATAGACGTTTTACAAACTATCAAGGTTGTCGATGTTTGATAGCGGTTACAACTTCTCTATTTTCTGACTTCGCAGCAAGCCGTTTGAGGATACCAAAGTTTGGTGAGCTCCCTGCCTTGAGGTCCCCCCTGCCCCTTCGCCCGGGGTCCCTGACGGATTCGTCCGTCCTGGGTTAAGTTGGTCAGCCATGCCCCGGTAAGTATTACCAGCCAATCGCGCCGGAAATGGGAAAAGGATCTCGGCGAGGCCCCCCTCACCTTCAATGGATGGAGAACGACCTGGTCAGCCCAGCAAGGAGATGTGATCGAAAGTTCATTCATTGGTAATTGTTGTTTTTTTAATCAATTTTTGGCGCACTTGTGTGTATTTAAATATTAGGTTGGCACATAAGTAATGCAACTTTTTATATAACTTTTGTCTATTTGAACGTAGCGCATTCATTTTTTGGCAATATAAGGAATATGATGTAAGCTCCTAATGCACACTTTTTTGCCGAATTTTACCATCTTATGTGAGGATTACGGTAGGTTTACGATACTATGGGAAAAATTTTAGAATGCATCAGATTTTGCTGAAACTTGGCCAATAGGGCTTAATTGACACGCTGATCACAAAAATGAGATCCGTTTCGCATGAAAAGGCCTCGTTCGTGAGATCAAAATTTAAATTTCATTTTAGCGACAAATGAATATGATATTCGTGTTTATCGCATAGGATTACCCTATAGTGCAAAGTTATAGCGAATTCTGACTTTTCGCAGCTTAGTTATTGACAAATTGCCTTCAAAACTTGACGCATTTGACTTGTTCAATTTCTCAAAGTGCCCCACCTTAATTTGTGTTTAAATTTCATTTCTTTTTCACTGATTCCAATGTGCCAACTTCCAGCTACATGCTGCCTATAATTTCTTTTTCATATGTTTGAATCAAGTTTCGTAGGGCTTCATGTTTGCCAAAAAATCGTGAAACCTCGATTTTCAGCAGTTTTCAAAAAATGCTTAGATTTTTTGTACTACGTTATCAAAAATCAAACGGTTTGCGCAGACTTGCAGCTTACATCACGATCTACATGATGCCACAAAATGAGATTGCTACATAAAGTAGGAAAAAAGTTACGGGAAAAGTTGCAAAACTTATGTGCCAACCTAATAAATAAATAAATAAATAGAACTTTATTGCGGAGTGATATAACTGCGAAATTCAGCAACCGTCCAGTCCTCCACTGCAGCTCAATGTCCTTTACTCAATTCGCCACCATTCGCGAAAAATCCTCAAGGTGAAGAATAGAGGCAGTTGTGCAACATGAGTTCTACAAGCAAGAGTGCTCACTGATGTGGACTTTGCACTAACTTTGGACCAAAAGCATGAGCAACACAAGAGAGGGAAACAGGCATGTCAAACTTCCTGTATATGAACTCGGACCATGCACTCAAATTCGATAGCTGTTTTTTTTTGCAGATTTGGTGCCAATAGCAGTGCGAACTATCTCGTTGATCGAAAAAGCAACCAATCAGAATACACATCTATTTTTTTACTGTCGCAAGCAGCTGGAGGAATGCGGCTATCCATGCACTTTAAAGGTGATCACGGCTGAAAGATGCATTATCGGGTTTTGCGAAAAAAAACGCAGAGACGAAGCGAGCTCGATACTCAACAGCAGCAACAAAGCTCGAAAGTCTAAATACGGATCTCACTCGAATACGAATTCAAGTGAAACATTCGAATAAAACACTCGAATAAAATCTATTTGGAACCTCGTTTTTTTATTGTTCGAGTTTTGAATTTTATTCGAAACCCCGCTTTTTCAATTTATTCACTTACAATTAGATACTTAAATGGCCCGCCCGCACGAGACGTGCGGGCCCCACTACAGAATTTTCATTGATCCCTGTCCCTCGCTTCGGACATCCACGATCTTCTTGGTTGCCGTCGGTGGCTGCATCAAAGAGTTCCAGGGGCGAAAGTTGTAAGCAGTTGATTTCTCAGCTGGTCCATCCGTTCTACACACACTTCTGCCCATCTCGTTGGAGGTCCTCGGGGACGTTTCGCTTCGCGAGAAATCCACTCTGATGTTCTTAATGTCCGTCCGTCGTCTGTTCTTCTCATAATGTGACCGCCTCTCGATGTTTTGCATTCGCAGCGTATTCCGCTCTATAAGGAAGAGAACATTTTTCTCAAATCAGTGCTGCGAAATCCGACTGTATGTTGCTTGTGTCGGATCCTCTTCAGAAGGCTGCGCTCAAGCGCTCTGTGGGTGAGTCGAACAGGTAGGCACGAAGCTCCAGATCCATCAGTTGGTGGGTGGCTTCCTTCAAAGGATCGAAGGCGGCCCAAGCTGCTCCTCTTCTGCCATTGAGTACTTCCCTCAAGTCGTTTTCCATGTTCATTGAGCGTCCGAAAAGCACGTAAGAAGAGTCTTCATGATAGGGTGCCTTCCGTCCATTTCTGCATCTTCGCAAAGGGCATTCTTCATGAACTGAGTCTTCTTCCAATTTATTCGCAGTTTTATCTTCTTCCCTACTTTCTTCAGCATCGTCTCTGCTTCGCTGATACTGCTCGAAACGAGAACGATGTCGTCCGCAAAACGAAGGTCCAATATAGGAATCTCCCATCAACTCGTATGCCTTTCTCGTCCCAGTCCAGTGACTTCATCACCCACTGCAAAGCCGCAGTGAACAGCTTCGGCGAGATTGTGTTGCCTTGACGGACTCCTTCCCACTGGGATGGTCAGGGGCGATGGATAGCTGCATCGTCGTTGTACAGTCCTTGTAGCAGTCGGCTAACGTCCTTACTTAAGTAGGTCCACTCCTTGATCGATTAGCGCAGACAGGATAGCGTTGGTTTCGACGCTGTCAAATGCTTTCTCTAGTCAACAAAAATTAGGGAGAGGCAGTCGGTACTCCCGGCAGACTTCCATGACCCTCGAAACTGTCTGGATGTGGTCCATGCAGCTGAATCCTTTGTACTCCGCTTGTTCTTGGGGCTCGGCTTCATCCAATGTCCTAGATATGCAAGCGAGGATAATCTTTGTGAGAAGCTTGTACAGCACATTCAACAGGCATATCGGACGGTAATTCGGAAGATCTTCCCGTTCAACCTTCGAGAAGAAGGACGATTTTTGGAGTTTTCCACTGGTCAGTAATCCTCTCCTTCTGAAGGTAAGATGTCAGGTGCGACGCGAGAATCTCGTGTAGACTTTGTCCTCCGGCTCGCAAAAATTCGACGTAAAGATCTGGTCTTGGGGCCGTGGACGTCTTCATGGTCTAAATCGCCGCGCACTTCAACAGGTAGAACTTGTGGTGGCACTTCTCCAGTGGAAACAATGGGCATCGGCACGGGTGTTGATGAGCGGAAGAGGTTGGCGTAGAAGTTCTTCGCGAATTCCATCGCGTCGGAGTCCCGTCTTCGTTCAATAGTGCAGCCAGCGCTACGTGATATTCATGGTCCCTTCGGCACTTTTGAGACTTCGTCTTCCTTCGGCAGCTTCCATTATCTTGGCTTGCCTGTACTTCCTGAGATCCTCTTGCAAAGCTGTTCTGCAACTGGTGTTGGCTATCAGTCGCTCGAGATGAGTTGCATTCGGATCCTGCCTCAATGATCTTCTTCTTTCGAGCAATTCCTTGGTGGTCTTCGAGATGCGGTCCAAGTTCTTCTCAGAAGTACACTGAGGCACTCTCCGCAGGCTGGACAGCTTCGCCCATTTTTTGGCAAGCTCCGCCCACTTTTTGGAAATGCCGGAATTTGCGCAAAATTCATGAATTCGTGCCAATTCCGACACTTTTGAAAACTGGGCGGGGCTTGCCACTGAGGGGCGGAGCCGGCGTGACGTGGGCTAAAATTAAAGTTATTTGAGACTCCTCAGTCATCTACGAGCAATTCTATGCCATTTGAGCATGAAAAAAGTTTTCTGTAAAAGGCAACGGAATGGGCGGACTTTGTCAGGGGGGGGGGGGAGCAGTGCCAACTGCCATGAACCAAGTGCCAATACTCCTGAGCCTAAAGTAATTATGTGAACACAAATTGGAACCATTGTGCACAAAAGAACTGATATTCAGGGTATCGCGCGCCATTGAGTGACACCGTCCACAGGGGCAGACTGCCTGTCACACACCACTGCGCGACCTGTGGTCAACGTGTTAATTTGCGTGGTTTCTTTGCCAACGGGAGACGCGCCATCAAAGCTGGTCGTGCCAGCAGCGTGCCTTGCTTACAACGGGCGGGGAGCCATCTTTAGTTACAGTGCGGGCCGCAGGCATTCACGAACGTGTAAGGACCCACGGAGAGACGACACTTTTCTCGCGTAATGCATCATTTCTTCTTAGTGAGCCGTGGAAGTTCTCACCGTTCCATCGCATCTCCTCTCCCATTTGTCATGTACTGGGATACAAAGTGACAACTAAAGCCAGCTTCACACCATCACCATGGTTGCGCCTCCGTTCGGTTCAGATATCGGCTTCCGTTCTGCTTTCGAACATCTAAAGGAAGTTCATATAGAGGGAGTTATATGAGGTGAAGCCATTGGACTCCGATTTAAAACATTTTTAATCTTAAATATCTGATATATCTTCCAGCGTCAAAAGAAACGTACTGCAGCAAGCGAGACTGAAGTTTCACCATCGAAAAGTGTAAAGGGTAGCACTTCAAGTTTATTTGTTAGGTCATCTTGTGCTCTCCAAATCAGTGTTTGATTTCCTTGCACATGTTTTTTTTCAAAACGCTTTTCAGAAGGAAATTGAATTTGACTCATTCCATTCATGTTCATAATCTACAGTGCTGGACATAATTAAAGGCAGCGTCCAGGCAGATTTGGATCTATGGGGATTTTTCGTGGAAACTACTTTTGGGGCCCTAACTAAGGCGCTGCTCTAACGGCTGAGATATTCCCCTAGAAACTGGACCCCGCGATCGTATTTTCATGGTCACGGCAGTTTCGCGCCAGGACACACGCTTTGCGCCATGAATCCATGCGAGATACGATCGCGGGGTCCAGTTTCGAGGAAAATATCTCTGCAGTTAGAACACTACCTGAGCTGCCGGTTGCGCAGTGGCTTAGTTAGGGCCCCAAAATTACTATCCAGGTAAGATCTCCATGTGTCCAGGCTTGCTGGGACGCTGCTTTTAAGGCCTAAGGCATACCTCACGCGATCTCAGTCGCTGCACGATTCGGCACAAAAGCGACTGTTCGTAGCTGGTCGTTACCGCCTCTTGTTTGAACAAGACCTGATCTATTCGCAGGAACTTACAAAAGCTACGCGCCTACGCATTTGAAAACCGCCCACGACGAATTTGTGAAAATCTGGCAGAACGCCAAGTCATGTGGACGTCGCGATTTGGTCAAATCGCTTGAGGTATGCCTTAGGCCTAAGACACTCGAGACATCGTCGTAATTTGCATTCTTGGTTTAGGTTGGTGCAAAAGTAATGGCAGATTTTGCAAGCCTTTTTTCAGGCCAATTTTTTCCATCAAAATTTCTCCTTTGGGACAGATGTAGCATACCGTAGCATACCTCTGAGAAGCTGCTTTCATGCTCTATCTAATGCTGGTTGATGCGGGCTTTCACTCTCATCTGTTATGAAGTTACCTAAGCTACAAATAACAGCATCCAAATTTGGAATTTTATTGCTCACCTTTCTGGCCGGAATCCGAGTGCCTACGGATGGCGCTATTTCGAAAATTTAGCTATTGTATGCTATAGGAATTGTCTACATCATGTCTACTTGACTGTGTTTTTTGAAGTTATACAAACTGAGATATCGGCTTCTCAACATCGGTAGACGTCGGTCACTTTATGATCCATAAATTTTTTTGAAGAAGTCATTCGACAAAACTTTGCTCAATTATGTAAGCATAATGCTAGCGCATCCTATCAGCAGTTTTTGCAAAACATCCAGCGTTCACTGCTCAGAAAATCGGAAAGATCTATATTCGGGAGTTTGAGGCACACTGAAAAAATATTGACTGAGAAATTTTAAATTTTAATTTTTTTCTTTCTCGCAAACTTTTTGTCCGAATTCTTCTTATTGGTTGTACTACTGGCTTGCAGCTACAAGATAGAATTATCATTCATACTAACAAACTTTGAAGGAAGTTATGAATTGTCAAAGACAAGGTTCTAACAGGAGAACCTTTTTTGTTTTTCAATCCATATTTTTCTGCCCGTTCGTGATCTGAGTATAAGTAAATGTGCGCTGTATTGCAGAAGGTTTGCTGCTTCGGATGATCGTTACCGCATTCGGAAATGTGAATCTTTCAAAAAGTTATAGCACGTCAAAGTGAGAATTCGCAAATCGGCTACTTTTGCAGCAACCTATAATAATAAAACTGTCCGAAACTTTGCTGTATAGTGCGCATGTTAGCCTACCATGAGCCCTCAAAAAGCTTCCAATTTCGTTCAGTTCGAGCGTAGAAAATTAAAAAAACTCGAAAAAGCCTCTACCGAAAGGTGGACGAATCATAAGGACAAATGGTTTTTTTATACTATCGCATCCCCTGACTCTAAAAATTTTTGTGCAGTTACATACTGAAATATGAAACATTTGCAACATCTGCGAGTTGTCATCCTTCTCAAAGAGAAATGATCACTGCATTTTTTGGTTTCAAAAGCATCAAAAGTGAATTTGCTTTAACATACAGCTGGCTTGAGGAGTTTTCAAATCGTTTAACTCAAATGATAGTCATGAGATTCACTGAGCCTTTCCGATAAATGAGTTGAAAGCGCTTTTGTAAACTCTGCGTATTTGCTGATATGGACGGACAGACTCCAACCTCAACATAGGTTTGCCGCGTTTTCAAACCACAAAACTCAGTTTGAAAGCAACAGAAAATCCTGAAATGTAGCCATTGTGTCGGCTGTACAACAGCAAACTGTTTACATAGTTGGGAAAGAGTTTCGAAGTTAGCATTATGGTTCAGCCAGTTGTCATCCGCTGAATATTAAGTGGAGCACCATGCAAAATCATATCAGGAGGAAAAAAATCAGGAGGAAAATAGTGTGATTTATAATTATGTCGAATCGACTGCTCGCAGAGAATTTCGTGGAAGTATTTCAGGTCTAAACCGCGACTGCGTCACTAGAAAATCTGAAAGTTGTTGCGAAAGCTGCATCACCATGTAAGCAATGTAATGAATTAAGTCCAGCACTTCACGAACATTGCAAACTGAATTTTGTGGTGCAAAAAGTTGCCAAGTGCCAAGTTTGGTCCGAATCGGTTTGGAAATAAAAATTTTTATTCGGAACATACGTACAGGCAAACACACACACACAGACATACACACTTGGAAAAGTTTATGATTGCCTACAGTATTATGAGTACATTGCAAACCTAATGAATGTAAACTACAAAATGAGTCTTGAGTTCATGTTCTGAGCCCGAATGCTGTAACTCAATCTTACGAATTTCGAGTCCACTGCATGTGCCATCATAACACCATTTACACAACCCTTGACGAAGAACGGATAGTAAAATTATGACTAAAGAGCCGATTTGCACCGGGCTAAGGGTAGGCCAATCCGGCGAATTTCGAGAAGTCTGCCATATACCTATCGTAACTCCAATGAATGGCTCCGCAGCAAAATACGAGTAGTTTATTCGTTATCAGCGCATAGCCTGATCCCGCTGGACTTTTTGGATCATGTAACCCTGACTCATCTTCATAATCCTACCGTGTTCTGGATGACACCACTGTGCGCAGGAAATAGACTATCAGTGATCTGCGCACCAAACACATCGGCCCACCTTTATTGTGTTGGATCATGCACCATATACGCACCGTAACCTCTGTAAATGACCGTCGTTACTTAACAAAGAACACTGGGTCTTGTTTGGCTCAAATACCGGTTTGAATGGAAAAATACTGGAGCGTAATTTCCCTGGTGTTTTGAAGCTGTGTATAGTTGACCGCCCGGCTGAACGCCCACGAGTGTTCTCTTGGGGCTAACATTGGCATTCGCGCGCATGAGTCAACATAACGCCCGTGCTCGGCAGCCTTGTTGCAGGCACGCTCGCATGCGTTTAGTCTACAGCGACCCGGGCGATTTTCGTGCAGTCGACTTTACCATATATCAGTGGCGGACCAAGGAGGGACGGGAAGGGGGGATGGAGGCGAATGGTTCGCGACATTTTCAAAATCTACTTTCAAGGGTTATAAAAATGTGCAAATGACTTGTTCATTCTTGTAAATAATTGAAATAAATTTTTCAATCATTTTCTAAAAATTCAAATTAGCCTTGTAAAAAAATTTTTCCGAGAGCGTGGCTGCGGCCACGCACTTTTTTCTAGATTTTAGGGGTTATGGGCCCGCAAACATTTTGAGAAGCGCCCCAGAAAATCTTTCGGAGTGCATGGCTAAATTGCCTCTTTATCGCGTGTGCACTCGCATCTTGCCTTTCCGTTGCTCATTCGTCGCGACCGGTCTGGTTGTGTCCACGTGAACTACAAATCCATTGAGTTACATAACATTCACTCATAACTGGTCTTACTTGGTACCAGATCTGAGTGGCAATCCCACCATCACATCCGTCCATGTCTACCGTCCTAACTCTAAGAGTTACGAAACCCCTGCAGCAGTGGCGTACCCCCCCCCCGAAAATTTTTTTTAACAAAGCTTATTTAAAATTTTTAAAAATTCTCAAAAAATATTTTAATTATTTACGAGTAAAAACAAGTCCTCTGCGTATTTTCATAACGCATTTAAGTAACTTTTAAAAATTTCGCGACCCATTCTCGGGGGCCCTACAGTGCTATGTAGATTAGTAGAACAGTCGGTAACGTATGTGTCAACTTTTTCGGAGCGCGACATCAATCTTTTACCGAAACATACAAAATAGTCTCGGTAGAACAATGTCGTCAGATGCGTCAGTATCACAAATGTGAGCATGGAGTAATGCAAGAGATAGAGGGTTCATACAGGACGACTAACACCCTATCTTTCGAGTACTCCACAGCACTTTTTGGATGCTGCACGGAATATCATTTAACCGTCATCAACTGTTTCGTCACCCCGTTTTGTTCATGCGCGTCACGGTTCCGAGGTCCGCGACCCTGCAGTCGCGATTCGCGACGCCTCACATTGCACCTATAAAGATGGGTTTTGTACTCTTAAGGAAAGGTCGTTGTTGCCCTGGACTCCCTCACCAGAGGAACTCTGCGCCTATATGCGCCTGTGGTGTATCCCCGTATAATGTTTGGGGTTCCATATGCTGTGTAGTAGTCACGTTGGTTGTCCTAAAACACTGCTGATGCTCTATATAACCATTCCCTATCCCAATCTCATATCTCGCCTTTCAATATCCAACTGGTCGCGTCGTCAGACTCCCCCAGTCGTCCTGCCGCGCTCCATGCCTCCTATGCCACTACATCCTCATCCAGTGGCCGTATTCATCAACGAACCCTGAGGGTTAAGCTTCCCTCCAGGTTAGTTTAACCCTCAGGGTTCATTGGCCGTATTCATCAACCATAGGCTAGGGTTTACCACGGAACGATCTACCCGTATCGATCAACGAACCTGTGGCCGTATTCATCAACGAACCCTATGTTTGATGAATACGGCCAATGAACCCTGAGGGTTAAACTAACCCTGGAGGGTTAAGGCGTCAGTTATGCGTGCGCTGTGCAAACTCACATCACAGAATGCCTAAGTACGCTAAATTTACTTTATATTTCTATTCTTTCACTTTTATAGTAGTATAATCAACGAATAAGCTTCTAGCACTAGTTTTTATGATACATCTCTAGCATATTTGTGCAGCATCTAATCTTACAGCGTGGGTTTATTTTCATGTGTGCAATTGTGCCGTGTTCCAAGTTCCTTTGCGTAGTCCGTTTTATACCGGGCTTGTGCTACTCTTTTGAGGGTCAATGCGTGTTATCATAGGAATTCTTCTGTTTTGGCACTTGTCAGAGTGGAATGCGTAACCATTTTTCCTCGTTGCATTCATTTGTCACCAAGCTAGGATTTTTTTTCTCGCGAAGTCAGTGTTTCATGTACTTCGAATCTGAACACGAAACGAAGTTGAAACTAGATACTATAACAACAGCTAATATTAAGTACTACAACATTCGTTGATCGTTTTCTATAGAACTATTAGATGCGAGTAGATGTTCGTATGAAGTGTTAGGGTAGAGTTAACCTTGCTCTGAGCTAGGGTTAAATTAACCCTGATGAATCACGTAAGTTTAACCCTCCAGGGTTAGTTTAACCCTCACGGTTCGTTGATGAATACGGGTTAGTCGCTTTCGGGGTAAAATTAACCCTCAAGGTTAGATTTAACCCTCAGGGTTAAGCCTACCCTGTGTTTCATGAATACGGGTTAAACGCTTTCCAGGGTTAAACTAACCCTCCAGGGTTAGTTCAACCCTCGGGGTTCGTTCATGAATACGGCCACAGTACACCATCCGCAACGGGAACGGACAATCAATCCATTGAGTTAGCCCGTTTCGAGAGAGCGTCTACGCATGCATGGCCACCTAAACTCTCCATCGCCTCAGTCCAAGTGTTGTCGCTTTACGATAACACTGGTTTCTTTGTTGCCCAGATACCAGTTCGAGCAAATGATATCGCTCTACTGGGACTAATCGATACGGGGGCCGCCATTTCGGTGGCTGGTCGAGAGCTAGCAACACTACTAGGCATTTTCACCTCAATAAAGGCTCCGTTGATACGGCGGTGAGAATGGCTGGTGTACGCATTTTTCTTTTGGGTAGCGCGCAATTAGAACTTCAAGTAGGCACGACCACCAGAGTTGCAACTGTCCACTTTACAAACGGAGTGTATTCCTGACGCGTTGACAACTGATGCGTTTGACTTACTAATGGACAACAACGTTCTGTCACAGCTTCCTCATGGTCCATTGATCATGCAAGACGCCTTTTATCAGTAAACTAGTTGGCAAACCCGGCTCCGCCCGGCCCTGTCAATAACATATCTGTAATCAGCATGTTCGATTACCCCCTGTGCCAACTCTCAGCCCCGTAGCTCAAATTTTGAAAATCGATGAAATCGATATCGATCGATGACGAAAAGTAGCCTATGACACCCGCCGGGGCCCGAAATGTATGTGTGCCAAGTTTGGTCCCGATCGGTTCAGAAATGGAATTTTCTATTCGGAACATACGTACATACATACCCTCGATATCATCCCATATGTCTTCCCTCAACATGACGTGGATTACGTGGCTTGATGAGGCGCCGCCTCGCCTCTGGCTCGCGCCACGTTGCGAGCGCATCATTTGGCGCGACGTGGCGCTCAACACAACGTGGCGCAGGCTTTTCCACGTTCTGTTCGTTGCCACATCACGCCGAAAATGCGCACGCAACGTGGCGCAAGCCCGAGGCGAGGCGGCGCCTTATCAAGCCACGTAATCCACGTCATGTTGAGGGAAGACATATGGGATGATATCGAGGGTACATACATACAGACAGACAGACAAACAGACATTCAGCTTTATATATAAGATAGTGAACCAATCCGTATCCTTATTGCGTTCTCTAACGCTACCCAGGAAGACGGTGAAATAGTAGTTCGTGTTTTAGAAACGACGCCGTTACGGCCATGCTTCGAGACGTATGTGCCATGCTATAATCCACAGCGTCGTCAACCCCGGTAATGCTCGTTACTCAACCACAGCAGTTTCTCCAAAATTCATTATTTGCCACTCCAACTGTATTCTCATCGGGTACGACTCACGTTCTAGTCTCTAATTCTCCCAAAAATTCTCTCGTGTTATATAAAATTCAAAAGTTAGCAACTGCGGTCTCTTTACTTGAAGAAAACGGCGTTCTCTATGAACAGTCCAGTTTATAGCACTAACCTTTTGGCATTGCAACCAAAAAAGGCGGCTAAACGCCGCACTTCACCAGTAGACTCCTACCATCCTGTTGTTAATCTCAGTAAAGCTGAGGTCTCAACGGTTGAAAGAGAACAACTGCAAGCATTCTTTTTGGAATTTCGTGATCGCATCTCGCATATTTATGACTTAGGTTCTTATGACCATGACGTCATACATATCAAAACTACCGCAGAGGTCTCCCCCCCCCCCTCCTCCAAATTCCGACCCACGCGTATTCCAGTCAAATTCCAGAAGGAATTGAACGATCAAGAATCAATAGCAAGAAGCTGCTCAAAGCCGGTAGAATAAAAGAAAAAGACACCCCGTGGATCTACGACACGGTTCTTGTCAGAAAACGGGACGGATCTCTACGAGTTTGTCTCGACTTTCGCCCACTCAATGAAATCACGATACCCGACCATTATCCGCTTCCGCGAATAGATGATATCCTGGGAAAGATTGCATGGAACAAGTATTATACGTCCCTGGATCTGGCCTCGGTCTACATGCAACTTTTGCTATCCCCGGAAAGCCAAGCCAAGTGCGGCCGGGCCATGCATCGAGGTGTCTATCAATTCGTGTATCTTCCTTTTGGTCTTAAGAACGCGGGCGCCTAGTTCTCCCTCGCAATGTCACGTATTCTCTCGGGACTGGAGGAAAACTATCTCGCATGTTTTGACGATATCGCGGTATTCGACAAAGACTTCCCTAGCCATCTAAATTCTTTACGCAAAGTTTTCTTCCAACTTCGCGACATCAACATCAAAGTCTCGGGTAAGAAGCTAACTGACATAGCTCCCTCAGATAATTTTTCTGGGCCATAAAATCTCGGGTGGTAGTTATGAGACCTCGGATAGGAACCTTCAAGCTATCAAGAACCTCCAGACCCCAACGAATGCAAAGGGAGTCAAGCGCTTTATACGCATGGCCAATTTCTTCCGGAAATTCATACAAAATTTCTGGAATTGCGGCGCCATTATACAAGCTCATTAAAGAAAAGGCGAAATTTGTTTGGTCCAACCGACAGCAGGAAGCTTTCGCAGCTGCGCGAAGTTGACTGCCAAACCCTGCTTAGCCTTCCCTCAAGATAAAGACTTTATGCTACATACCGACGGTACTCAAGTAGCGGTAGGAGCCCCGCTCTTCCAACAAGCGCTCCGCGACGAAAAAACCTTAGTCGCGGTAGGCTACTATAGCAAGTCTTTATCGGCATCTCAACAAAAATGGTCTCCCACTCATATCGAACTGTTCGCGATGGTCAGCGCACTACGCTTCTTTAAGGCAAGAATTTATGGACATCTCACGCGCATATTCTCGGGCCATCGTCCTCTCACCTATTTGCTAAAACATGACTAAATCCACGACAATTTAGCGCGGTGGGTGGTCGAGTTGCAGAGTTACAATATCACGATCGACTACCCGAAAGGGTCGTCAAACTTGGTAGCTGACTGTCTCTCTAGATCAGTGAATTCTAACCAATTTCAAGACAAAACTCCTGAAACTGGCGATATTGTATTAGGTAGTTTCACGAGTCCGTAGAGTTTTTATTTTTGTAGTTTCTCGATGAAGCGGTTGTTTTAAGTCAAAGCACCTGTACTGTTTGAAAGAGCTAATCCTGCTCTACAAAAAACGTTGTTCGCTTTCAGAGCGAATCTGAATCCCTTTGATTTATAATCTCTCAAAGCAAAGTTTTTTGAGAGGCAAAAATTAGCGATTTCGGCAACTGCACTTTCCGCATTTGGTTCGTTCCCGCAAGATGTTATTGTCATACGTAGGCGGGATGGATAGTAGCAAGCAAGATGGAAAGGTGACAAATTTACAGCATGCCAGTATGCTTAGAACCGTTTGAACAAAGTCCCAATAGTTTGTGTCTTTGACTGCTGCCGCCTCAGTTTTGCGCGTTGTTCAGCGACAGAATGTGTTTGTCCTCCTATCGGGCCTTGAAGAATTGATGCGTTCTTCAGAGTGGTGTAGATGTACGAGTACAAGCTCTGGCCAACATTTTGCGCTTTCTCAAAAAATTCTTGAAGTGAGGACTTCTCTAAATTGTACTAAACGCAGAACATCTACACCGATGGTAAAAGTGCGCTTATTCTTTTTTAGCGTCTCTTTAGATATGGAGACTACTTTTATATGCACCGTAGTACCATAAAGAGTCGTTTCTCATCACTCATAAAAGATCAGATGAAAAAACCGCACTTGTGACTCCATATATGGATCGAAAGTTGCAGGTGCCAAAATCTCCAATTTTTACATCTTTACCTTATTTTTATCTGATTTTGCGCCTAAACTGGGCTTATCCTCCAAACTCTCTCTCTCCCTTGGCTGGGATAGTTTCGAGTTCTCGAAGTAGATCATCCTCATCTCACTATCCTCAGCATCACTTCCCTACAGTCCAAGCCTATGCGCGTCCACATGAACCAAGTCAAAAAGTCAAGCTCAGCGGGCCGGCCTTCACCACGCCATGGCAGCCTGAACCCGAACCAGGGCTCGGCACGAGGTGGCTTACAAGCAAGCTGGATATCGTTTTTGGGACGAAAAGCAAAGGGGGTTTCGTTTTTGTGACCGAAGAGACACGGAAAATTGGCGACGGCGACCTTTTTTTTTTAGTCGACGTTTCGTTTTTTGGGGGATTTTGGGGAATTTTTCAGGTTTTTAGAGGAAATTTGGTTGAGGGTCAAAGGGGACTTCGTAAAAATTCCCAAAAGTCAAGGGGGACTTCGTTTTTTCCATTTTCATCTAGCCACCTCGTGCCGAGCCCTGACCCGAACGACTCGCGTTAACTCACCATCAAGCCGCAGACCATGGCCTCATTGGATATACTCATACCAGCCTTGAACCGCTCCAGCGGTGCCTCAAACAATGCCTTCACATCCGTGCAATACTCGCTATAAAACACGAAAAACTTCTATCTCACCTGATGGTCTGCCCATCCGTATCCTCCTAACCGATATACACGTTATACCGTGCTAGAAACATCCATCAATTTCCTTTTGCTTGCGCTAGTGCCGCGTATATTCGTGAAATTCGCCCTCAACTCCGCTCGCCTCGCTATTTTCGTAACGCCACAAGCAAGTCGAAAATCTTCCTTTCGCAGATAGGCATCGGGAAAAGCCCTGTCGCACGCGAAATGTCCGAACCCGGACCTTCATCTTCAATGAGCCCTGTTGAGCCGCACCCCGCATTCTCTTTAGATCAGATCTTTTCATTCCAGCGTTGTGTTTGGCGCCTACACCAGTAGACGAAGATCGTCAGTAGACTTTGACGATCTTCGCAAAGATCATTAGCACACACGCATATTGCTATTTTCAGCAGCTTCATCCGACATGGATATAGAACGTGGATCTTCCCTGCTTTCTGAAACAATCGAAGGTGCCGATCCACAGTCGATTGCGCTTACACAATTGACACTTGGCTCGGATTCTTTGGGAAAGGCAACCCAGTCGCTAGCTCCCCTACCAAACACGATAACACCTGATCACTCTCAACCCCCGCACTCTCCAATTGTTGGCTCTGTTCCAGATCCCAAGCTTGACGATTCGACAAAAATTGGCTAGAGGACCGTCTTAAAGGCAGTGTCCGGGCAAAAAGTCGATTTTGAGATTTTGTGCTTACCAGGGCGTATTCGCCATGCTGAATCCGAAAATCCACACTGGAAAGCGCGAAAATGGCAAAGAAGGACTCTAGCGTAGGAGTAAAATCAAAAGGGGGCGGGGTCTTCCCCACGGTAAATTCACGGTCCCAGCTTCCAGAGCGATCTTTTTAATTCGCTAACTGTCCTGACATCTCCACAGACCAAGTGCATATGCATGATCTGAAATCGGAACCAAGAAGATCGCTCCGGAAGCTGGGACCGTGAATTCACCGTGGGGAAGACCCCGCCCCCTTTTGATTTTACTCCTACACTAGAGCCCTTTTTCGCCGTTTTCGCGCTTTCCAATGTGAATTTTCGGATTCAGCACAGCGAATAGGCCCCAGTAAGCACAAAATCTCAAAATCGAGTTTTTGCCCGGACACTGCCTTTAACCAATTTGATAACTACAACCGCGATCCTCGCACAGCAAAGCACCGAATGGCCCAACTCTTTCGCATAGCCCGCTCTCAACAGCCACCGCTGAGTCTGACACTAAGCTCACCACACATACTTACTCTCCTGTCAACTACAGTTGCATTGTATCAGACCTGCGAACCAACCCCACAAACCCTCACAGGTCATCAAAGAACCCTGGAGCGTGCTCGCTCCCCAAGCACGTATACTCTCGACATGACGCGACACGGCAACTCCGGGTCACTCTCGTCGCTCATCGGTGTTCTCACCAGAGCCTCACGGAAGCAGCGGTGTGCCGCAACATCGTCGCACGATTGCAAGCCTGCCGCATCCGGCCTCAGTTGCTGTGCGTTTTCTGTTTCTCCAAGGAACATTCGCGCCGAATGCACATCTATGCGCAAAGCCCAGATAGAGCTCGCCACGGTGAACTCTATCCAAGGGCACGAGAAGGACATAATCGTCTTATTGACCACCCGAACCGACATCAACCTCGACACGTCCACTGAATTCCTTAAGACCGCAAACGCCTTCACGTGGCCCTCACAAGCGCGCGGCATGGCTTATTCCTCCTAGAGCACGTCGCTTTGCTACGGTCCATTCCGTCATGGGCACAGATCATCTGCTGGGTCGAACAGCCCCACGCCGTCGTCCCCGCGGCCTATCGGCAGATTCCTGCCAGCCTAGTGACGGTAGGGTTTCTCCTTTTTTTGCCCCCCCCCAGCACGATTTCTTGGTTACCTCCTCTTTCTTTAAGTCCAAGGACGGACTTGTAGAATGGGGGAGGTGTGAGAGATTTTGTTGTGTGATGTGCATAGCCATGAGTCATGGCCCATGACTCATCTATTCAGGGCGTGGCCAATCTGTTCGCGACCTCGTGGAGTCTCCCCACCGACAAGCTACTGGGCGGTCGGACCTGATCTCGCTCACCTTCTCCCGCTTATGCGGACTGCCTCTGTATTCTTCCACCGGCTCGCATCAGGACTATGGTCGTGCTCTATCCCGGTATCCCGTTTATTACTCTTTTCATATGTCTGCGGATAAACCTGATTGTTGATTCTGTGTTGCTACATCTTTGATCAGACAGCCGCTTCCACGGCACTACGCTCACTAAAGTGCCATTAAAGGCAGTGGGTCGGCAGAATGAGACCCGTGACAAAACAAGGTCACAGGGTAGGAGCCCCATAATGGAACCTATTGGCCAAAGTTCGATATTTCTCTGCCACTTCTAACCCCCGAAATTTCAAAGCGAAAGCAGCGCTCATCTCCTCTCCTCTCCGACCCCGCCCACCCCACGGACGAGTGGACGCGAAGCCCGTCATGGCGAAGACGCAGAGTCGTTGTGGGACCTCATGTTTAAAGCATTGCGGCTGGCGCTCTGACCATGGAAGTCACTCGTCCATGGGGTGGGCGGGTTCGGAGAGGACAGGAGATGAGCGCTGCTTTCGCTTTAAAATTCCGGGGGTTAGAAGTGGCAGAGAAATATCGAACTTTGGCCCATAGGTTCCATATGGCGGCTCCCACCATGTGACTTGTTTTGCCACGGGTCTCATTCTGCCGACCCACTGCCTTTAAAGACAGCAGCTCGCCTAAACCCGAACGTTCCGAAATTTTGACATGGAAGGTTGTTTCACCCCAAACATGAGAACAGAGCATATACGCGCGCGCAGCATGCCGCCCTTGCCAAAATTGCCCCTAAACCCGTTACGCGCAAGCCATTCTAATACGCGCGGACGAGCTTACGATTCTTCCTAACCCGTCAAAGAAAGCATGCCGCAATGTTTTAACTACGAGGGTCCCGCAGATTCTGCCTCTCCAACCATAGCGGAACGTGCTCCACTCGTCCAAATTCCAGATGGGAGGCCTGGGAAATGGTGGTTTTTGCTATTTTCGCGCTCTTCAAGGCGATTTTCAGAATTAGCGCCTCAAATTACTCCAGGTAAGCAAAAAAAAACTTCAAGTAGAGAATCTGCAGAGCCGCTGTTTTCAATAAGGTCATACGGAGTGCCCATTATATTGGCAGAGCGATCTCACTAATGTTGTGAGATAGGGTAGATCATCGACTTATTGACGCAAATCCGGAGGGACCGTAGATTCGCCCGCAGGAACCATTACTTTTGGATTGGAGCAGGAATCCTCCGTAGAGCACATTATCCTTCCAACGCTGATTTTAAGGATGCGCTTGCCAAATAACTCAGTGTTGCGTCTTGCAACTCTATTACTGCAACTCTAATCTCCGTATCAAGCTTGCCGAGCCACTTTCTTTGAAAGCGGGTCCAGGCAAATCTGGACAAATGGGTATCGCCAGCGGAAACTGATTTTGGGAAACCGCGCAGACTTACAGCATAAGATGAGTTACTCAAGCTCTAAGTTTCCATTACTATCAGCATCAAGTACAAAATTCTTCGTTAATGCGGTTTGAATTTGTACATAAAAGTTTGATTTGTCTTTTCCTGTTCTCTTTAGTAAATATCACTTTTTCGATCTGGACAACCGTCTCCTTTCAGCTTCAGTGAATGCCTTGACTATTGGGGAGTCTGCCTATAAGCGAAATTCTTGCAAAAAAGGCGGCACTAGGAAACTGATTTGTATCGTCGACTCCACGATTCGTGTAAAGGCGGAGTTTTGCCAACTCAAAGCGTGCGGTTTTTGATAGCGAGAGAGTGCGAAGAACAATGCTATGAGTAGAGGTTTAACAAGTTCATCCTTAAAATCACGGAAAGTCCGCAACCCGCCTCTACACGAATCGTGGAGACGATCACACCAGTTTCTTAACATCGTAGTTTGTCTCTGATTGTGAATGTTGCGCACTGATCAGCGGTTGATCGTCGTCTTCTTGCCGTGACTTCTCGAGAGCGGCCAAGATTTGTTCTTTTGTGCTTTTGTCAAAGTGAGTTCGCTGTGTTGAGAAAATTTCAGGTACGAAGGTAAGGAGATAAATTATATTAACCATGTTGACAGCTTATTGTCGAGGTTGTTATTCTTTTTAATGATATGCAATGCCTAGTTTACAGTGTATGAGCATAAATGGCTTTCGCTCTTGAGAAGTGGTTGTTTTTTTCAGCTCCGTCAAATTTGTACAGCCCTCTTCAAAAAGACATGAAGGCAAGAGAGTTATTAACGATCATACAGTGTGCACAATGTTTTGGGATACGCCATAGATTTTTGTCACCATACATCATGCTGCTTGGACCTGAAAGGCTAATTCAAGTATCAGATGCATAGAGCTTTCCTCAGGAATGTAACGAGGAAAAAGACCACTGAACTTCATTTTTCAAAGCTCGCCAAGAATATAAGTTTGCAAATCTGAAATGCTGATGCTTAGGTTTTACGACTTAGTTTGTCGAAAATGTAGGCACCATTAACCGAGACCTTTGCAATTAGAATTGCAAAGTCACCTTCAACAAACTTGAATTATGACTCCACTTTTCATGTCAGCCCTTGCAGTGTTTCAGATTTACAAGAACATGATAAAATGACAAAAGGAGAATGATTCTACAATAGGCCTGAATGATTCAAGTAAATCTGAGATACTACAAAGCAAATCATGGCAGAGCTTGACACTGTAAAATGTTCTCCTTTTCGGAGCAATAAGGCGCTTGAATTTTTTGTTCCGCATGCTTTACTTTATGCATTTAACTGCGATGCCCTCATGAAATCAGTCTTTGTTCCACGTTTACTGGAAGATAGTTTGATAATGTACACAACTTGCACAAATTTGTTGCCAATTCAAATATTCTCGGATAGATTTCTGTTGCCAAGCATGGCACTAGAAGAAGTGCGCTCAAATAGCAGACGCGGCAAGAGCGTCTGCAAAAAAAGTGTCAGCCGTAATTGAGTACATTCGAGCGCAAAAGCTTCACTGATATAAGTGAGTGCATGTCACGACCGAAAGTGGCTCGACAAGCTTGATACGGGATTAGAGTTGCAGTAGTAGAGTTGCAAGACGCAACATTGAGTTATTTGGCAAGCGCATCCTCAAATTCAGCGTTGGAAGAGTAAGGTGCTCTACGGAGGATTCCTGCTCCAATCCAAAAGTAATGGTTCCTGCTGGCGAATCTACGGTCCCTCGCAAATCCGCCCATCTGTCGCTGGGGAGCAATGATAATTCTATAGCAATGATAATTCCTAATGCACGTCGAGAAGTGCGTAGCGATTCGTCGCGCCGAACAGCCATCAGAAATGCGTCGGAACCCACACACTCAACAGCGCGGCGTGGCGAGTCCAATTTAATGTTAGCGAATCACGTCGCGAAGAAATCGCGTGACTATGCTCAGGGCCTTAGGCGACAAAACTTGCAAAAAAGCAAGCAACGCAAAGCCCGTGATTCACAACTAAGCGCCATTTTTCCAACAGCGTCGAATTATCTATTGGCCCCGACACTCACTACCCTGTCTTTGCCGCCGAGGGTGGGGGGGGGGGGGGGGGGAGGGGGCAGGCGTCATGGAGCTACGCTAAAAGCTACGCCGCATTAACCTGCTATATCCTGAGGGCTGTTTGCGTAGCGTCGCCTCTGATTGCGCTGGAGTAGCGCTGCTCCTGCCAGTTTTCCCTATCGCTACGATCTGATGGGTGCGTAGCAAGTGTTACCCAGGCAGCCGCCTGGTGCCGCAGCAGCCGCCAGAGCTGGCACCAGCGTCGCGGCTGAGCTACCGTAAGGGCGCTCTCGTCGTCCGCAATCTCTCGCAGAGAGATTTTCGCAGCAGCCTCGCACCTCATCGCGCTGAGGTGCGAGAATTCCCTCAGAGGTCGAGCTAGTGCCACTATTATAAATCGATCAACACAGCGGAAAATTTGTAGTTAACTAGTAATATACATCACAAAAAATATACAAAAACAAAAAAAGTTAAATAAATAAATTGATGGAATGATTATAAAATTAAATTAAAAGCATAATATCGTGGAGTAAGTTATAAAGAATATAAAATAGATTGTTGAATGGTTTTTTGGCACAATTCGTTGTGACCTTTGGGGCTTTGAAGACTTTTAACACCAAATAGGTCAGATATTAGAAAAAGTGTGCCACATATGGAGGTATAAAAGATGAAATGATGCTGAGCAGCTAAGGTTCGAGGTGTCAAAATTATGAGAACCTCAGCTTTACAGCCTTCAGTCTGAGCATCTTGCTCAAATTACCTATGTAGAAAATCCGAAGTTTGTGAAAATTTTTATAATGAACAAAAATCTCTGAACAAAAATGAAAACATCTCTGAAAGAGAAGTTAGGAAACGGAAATTTTAGAATAATTCTAGATTATGAGAAGGTAATAAGATTTCTTTTATATTTTTTATATTGCTGAAAATTTATTCAAATTTCAGGCCGCGATTAGGGCAGTTAGGGAAGCTTTCCCTAACGCACAACTCTAAGGCTGTGCTTTTCATTTAGCATTCTACAAATTTTCCGCTGTGTTGATCGATATATAATGTGTGGCAGTAGCTCGACCTCTAAGGAAATTCTCGCACCTCAGCGCGATGAGGTGCGAGGCTACTGCGAAAATCTCTCTGCGAGAGATTGTCGACGATGAGAGCGCGCTTACGGTAGCTCAGCCGCGACGCTGGTGCCAGCTCTGGCGGCTGGCTGCGGCACCAGGCGGCTGCCTGGGTAACACTTGCACGCCTCCCCGATCTGATATGGTCACAGGTATAGACGCAGCGAAGAAAACATAGAAGACTGCAATTTAGAAAATTCAAAAAATAGATGAATTCTAGGGATGAATCAGAGCTGAATCTGGGATGATCAACGCTGGATTTGAATTAAAAGGTGTTCAAGAAAAGTGAAACACGAGAATCAGTAGAGAAAAGGGTAGAAATTTCCCGTCAGAGAAATTAACTTCTTCATCTTCTACATTCTCTTGGCTTGCTTTCAGATACTTCTTCCCTATATTCTATACTTGATTCGCCCTTGAAATACGTTTATCATTCACATTTTGATCCTTTTATCTATGGAGGATGAAGAAAATGGCTCAATCCGCTCGGTAGCGCTAGCTCCTCTGCTATTGTAAGTAGGAGCGACGCAACGCAAAGGGCTCTCAGGATATACCACAGACAAATTCGGCGTAGCTTTGCTCCATAACGCGGCGCCGCCGCCGCCGAAGACGTTTTGCACATAGAGTTTTTGGGGCCCACAAAATCGGGTTTGTCGCCTAAGGCCTCGGGCAGAGTTGACGCGAATTCATAGTCGCGATTCATCGCGCAAGACAACTGTAACAACATCATTGCATGCCGATCTTCTTGCATTTCGATTATGATAGTTTTCCAACCCGAATCGTGAGTAACTATCACAACCGAAATACAAGAAGATCGGCAGGCAATGAACACGTAAGGCCCCGGACAGACTTCACGCGATTTGATCGTCGCGATTCAGTCGCCGAAATTTCCATTCATTTTCATTTCACATTCAAAAAATTTCGGGCTGGAAAAGTATCACAACCGAAATGCAAGTTGATCGGCTGGAATAATGTTGTAACAGTTGTCTCGTCGCGATTTAGTCGCGACGATCAGATCGCGTGAAGTCTGTCCGGGGCCTAACACATGCCTTGTCGCGATGAATCGCGACAAGACATGTATGTACATGTATTTGACGATGAAAACGCGTGAACTCTGCCGGAGACCTAACGTAGCCCCAGACCCTTGATTCAGCCGCGCGCCAAATACGCTCGCGGGCGTCCAGGCCGACGACCATACCATACGGTGGGTCTTTTTTGCAGATTAATATGTCAGCCTCGAGTGAATCGAGCCGCCGCTTTAGCAGTGTCCTAGTAAGGGCCGCAAAATTACTATTCACGTGACCATATGCCCAGATTTGCTTGGACGTTGCCTTCCATGTAGGAAACATTCTTGAACAATTGCTCGCAACAGCTGCACGATATCCAATGATGATGCCATGCGCATCAGATTGTGTGGTGCTGTCAGGAATAGGTGTGTACGGACCCTAGCCTAATGTATAGCGGATTCAAGTAACTTTTACTATAATATTTATCAATAGAATTATATACAAAAGAGGAAAGGGAAAGGCAACCGGCGAGAGCCGCTGGCCGGAGGTCACTGCCAGAGGCTGTCATCTGCCAAGCTCCTTCTCGAGCAGCTGTTCTTAGGGATTGTTCAGACCGCGCCGGTACCCGTCCAAATCCGCCCAAATACGTTCGAATCCGCCCAAACCCGCCCGAATACGCCCGATCCCGCCTGAACGCCGGAACTGCCAAAGTGCAGCAGACTGCGTGCAAATTGGCATATCGGAGCACGCGTGGAATACTGCGCGTAGTGCGTATATCTATCTTAGTCACACGTACTAGCTCGACGCATATCTGGCGCTTTGGCAGTTCCGGCGTTCAGGCGGGTTCAGACGTATCTGGGCGGATTCGGACGTATTCGGGCGTATTCGGACGGGTACGCGGTTTGAACGATCCCTTAACTAGCTGGATCGCAGAGCTGCCTTCCAAGCAGGCTCCCTAATCAAATCGATGGGTCGTGGACCGCCAAATTCTGAATGATTTACTCCACTTTTTAAAGGAACAACAAAATCAGATATTTTGGACTTCCTTCATTCCTCATATTCTTACCACTCGTAATGACTTCTCAGCAACTTGAAAATGGAGATCGATTCAGAACAAAGTAGACATTAGGAAGGAACCTGCTTTCTAATGCGTTATGGTAAGGAGCTTGCCTACAGGAATCGGCGCGTATGCGAGACTTGTCTCAGTCCGCAACCGACTATTTTTACGTCAATCGCTCGCTGTGGATGCACGTTCGCGATGGGCGGAACGATGGACGACGTGGGTGGGGCAAACGCCCTGTCGCTCTCCCCCGTCCGCTTCGACGCTTGGCTCTCCACTCGTCGGAGGGGCGTGGCACCTATGGAGGGGCGGAACAAGCCACGCCCCGCTCATCAATCGATGCTGACTCTCCTCCCATGAATCCACTAAAGTGAGTTCATTTCCGCATATTTTGCTTTGCCAGTTCAAAGTAAGCTTCTTTTAAACTGTTAACAGATAATCTTAATCACGTTGGAAGCTGGCGAGAAAGTAGCCGTGGACATCATCAGCCGTCAAGATGCTTCGATGCAAAAAGGAGCAGTTGGATGTATTGAGCGTGGAGGAAGCATCTTTGAAGGTATTTATTTATACCTGATATCACTCGTGTTCAGCTTATTTCGGTATATTTGAGATGCAGTTATCAAAAGGTTTTCTTAACACAGTTACCATCTTTTCACTTGCTACATAGTTCTATTCGAACTTCTTCTCTTATATCAAACGACTTTGAGTCTGTTTTCAGCTTCCAAGCTAATTCGCTATAAAGAATCCATTCCTAGGAGCGGCCTGTATGGAACGATACACTGCGAGGAATTCTGGTGGCTCTCGTCAAGGATCGGCGTGCACTTTGGGATGCACGTTTCCGTACGAGCAAGGAAAAAACCATGTACTACTTCCGTGAAATCGCTAGCATTCTTTCAAATCAGGACGAGCGAATGAACGGTATTCGTTAACACTTTTTTCCTGAGAGTATGTCATTTACTTCAACTTCCAAGTAATTTTGCATGATTATGGCTTCTGCCCTTTGGCCATTTTCATTTGCGGAATTTTTCTTCAGTTATATATTTGATCACAAAAACTTTTGGTAGTATTCCTGTTTGTGTTGGCTAGGAGAATCACATTGACGTTCATATATTGATTATGACTTTTTCAACTGAAAGAGGCATCACTACTCTTTTGATTTTGCGAGTTAGGTAGTGCACAAGTTTTCTTTAGAATGGTCTGTTCTTGACAAGTGGTGTTGGATGGTAGAGATGTACATGCGAACTGTTGAGCGTCCATCGTTCGACTGGCGATTCAAAGGAGCTATGGCATTTCATAATGAATTTGCTGCCAATGGTGTGCAATACATAGGGTATGTGCTCATTCTGGCTTTCATATCAGCTGCACTATAAATTTAGATCGCTTACCCCCGAGGTACTCGTGGAAATGACGGCCGTTTACGGCGAAACGGAAGCGGAATCTCAGGAGATCAAGGTGACTATGATTGTCGTTTCAAAACGCTTTGTATCAGGCACGGTGATGATTTTGAATGTTGTATCCGACTTTTACGATCGAAACATTCTACATTTGGACCTGGTTCTGTAGCTTGTCGATGCGTAGCGTAGTTGTGGGCTAATGACATCTTATTTTATTATGAGTTAATGAGTGAAATAAGTGATTTCTCGAGTTTTACAGCTTTTGTTGAAACACACGCAAAACAGGATAATTAGATATATAGTGCCAATATGGGAATGTTATCTCACTGCCAGAAATTTATCACATCCCAGAATCTGCATAAGAGTAGCAGAATTTGCAGATTGAGTTGGATAAGAAAGTCAGGAAAGGTTGCGCAACATTTATCGCCGAGATGCTAGTTTACCACAAGTGCAAACCGCCGTCAACATCTACAGGTAGAGGATTACGATTCCGTTTGGTATACCATCGTGTTTTTGTGTCATTCCATTTTACTTGGGTGAATTGTAGATGAGATTCGCCCAAGAAAAAGAGGACGTCCTCGAGGTTCAACATCATCCACGTTAGCACAAGCGCTTTCGGGATTGATAAATGCGAGAAACAAGAAGACAGGTCGAATAACGGAGCTTTTGTGTTATACAGCTACTCGTTTACACAAAAATTTACTCGTTGCTTTTTCAGCTACCAGCACAAACCATGACGCCGCGTCTAACACCTCACTTTCTCCTGCTTTGTTCACCGGGCAGAAGTCGAACGGGACTGCTGATGAGATCACAGGTGTGCTTCCGACATCCCAGGTCTTATTCCCACTGTGAACTCTTTGCAGGGCTGCAATGGTCACCAGAGATGGTCAACAAACTTATTGAATATATAAAGGAGATTCCGGTGTTATGGCATCCCGATCATCCACAATACTGCAATCCGATCGTTCAGAAGCATTTCTTCTTGGAAGTGGCAAAGAAAATGAATGATGTTCTTGGAGGTGCTTCTATCATTGGTGCGCTCATTTAATGGTTATCACCTGTACATTTTTATTATGAGGCTTCTCATTCAGTACAGACCTTTGGAAGTAGTTGCGGTTGAGACAGTGATCTTGATAACAATTTACACACTGTGTTTGTCTGACGCGAACATCACCCGCAGTTCTCATAATGCGCCTTTATGTTCTATGCTGTGGTCATAAAAATATGCTCTTGAATTTACCATAAAACGCTCTGAGTGGATAAGCATGTTTTCTGTCGAGCATATAATTCAATACTTACTTGTCCCTAAGCGTGCACACTTTTTAGCTGTCATTGTTGCAAAAGGACTAATGATACAGGGAATAGGTCGTGTAGCCCTCATGATTTTGCTGTAATTTCATCTAGTATCCTCTAGCTGAGTGAGCTGATGTGGAACTTTAGCTCAGCAGATACATTTTCTTTTATTGCCTTATGGAGAAACGCGTGTGCCTCTCATACATTATTTTCGGTTTCTTCCCTTCTTCGTAACTAGATACTGGTTTCGGATGCATATTTTATAGTCCTGAGTAGGCTTATCGCTACCCCGATTTGCTCTGTCTACCGTAAGGTACGTACACAACAGCTCAAATGATAGAAAGTGGTACAAATATCTCGGGCCCTTGTAGCATGACTTCTAGAGCCAAAATACCTAGTTCACGACCAAACACATGCCCCTGTTCTCAGAATTACTGCTTTCAGACGAGTGCGGTATCTATCGGTAGCAGGCGTACAATCTTTCTTAAGCAAGATTTGGTTGATTTGCTCTGAAATGACCAGAAAAAGAATTTGCAGTATACATTCATGTTTACCGTGAGCATTATAGCGGAGCAAGTATGCGAGAAGTGGGTCTCTCTACGAAACAGCTTCGATATCTTGACCGCCAGAACAAAACAGGGTGAAAGCTGTGATTGGGAGTTTTACAAAAGATTGCTCTTCCTTTCACCCGAGGTTATGCGTGCATGCCGGTTTGATGGCATGCCACAAGGTGTGTGAAGATATGCTGCTTGTGCGAACATTCTCGTTAACTCTTTTCTTCAGAAAACGGCACTGCGTCGACAAGTTCTGTCGGTGTTCCTCTTGACGTCCAGACCGAAATCTATAAAATGCTTGGATATCTGTATGATACTTTATAATGTGTTGTTTTCTGTTATTTGAGCCTTTTTGTCTTAGGCCTGCTCCAGTCACAGAGAAGAGCGCGGAAGGCACTCCAAGCAAGAGGCCGAGACTTGCTAATTTTGATTCGTCGGGCTCTCTCAAAACTCATGTACAAGTAGAATCTACACCTCAGATTCAACAGGTATTTACAGTATTCTGCACATTTATTATGGAACATGATACTCCTTTGCTTATGATACATACTGGCTTTTTATATGCCAAATTATTTCATACAATCACCAGGTCGTTTCTACATGGGTTCCCCCTCGAGAAGATTCATGCGAAACTGCGCCACAATCAGTCCCTTCAACCCCTCCCACCGCAACGGCTCAAGTCATGGTACGAATCAACTTTACTTTGAAATGTGACGCTTATAAAAATGGTTCATTAGCTCTGTTCCTTAGTGTCAACAATTAGAGGCATTGGCTAGGGAAAATTGCGAGTGCGAGCTTTTTGCACCTACATGGCATCTTTGGTCCACTGATTCCGAGATTGTGCTCGAAAAGTCAAAAAAGTGCTTTTCGGCGTTTTCGGAAATTGCTGAGGAGTTGGTTGAGGGATTTCCGCCAAAACCAGCGACTGGGTGCAAGATACTGTTACTCCACCCATTTTGGCGGCTATTGGTTTTAGGCTCAGGCAGCCAGCGACTCAGTTGGTGATCCCTCGCCCATCCCCCAGCAATCTCCATGGCCGGAAAATGCCATGAAAAGCACTTTTTCGACTTTTCAAGCACACGTCTGGATTATTCAGAAGGCCAAGGAGGGATGTAAAGCTCGTATTTGCAATTTTCCCTAGCCACCGCCTTTAAGGCATTTTTCTAAAAGATTTGAAGTAGGGTGAGATAAACGGTAGCATTGTCAAAAACCTTACAAGGGAATGGTCAGAAGTCGAAGTGGCCAATACGTACAAGCTGCGTACCATTAGATGCAGCATAAAACGCTGATTCTAAATCTGTCTTTCTTATCTGCAGAGCGCTTTTGTGGAGGAAGCTATAAGCCGTTGAAGACCATTATTTTGCTAAGAAATTGTGCGTGTAAAGTGCAAACTTTGCCGTACAAAGCCATTCTCGGCTCAATGTTGGGTCAAAACATGCAACTAGGTCGCTTCATATGACCCATGCCTAGAGGTGAGCTGAAAGAGCAATAATGTGCTTAATTTGGCAGTTTTTGTATACAATTTTTTCGCAGTAAAGCTGCTCATAACTTCGTCCACAAAGGCGCTCTGCAGATATGGAAGACAGATTTGAAATCAGCATTCTATGCTGCATCGAATGGTATGCAGCTTGTATGAATTGGCCACTTCGACTTCTGACCATTCCCTTGGTAGCATCTTATTGGTGATCTCTTCACACAATTTCACTTTGAGGTGAAAAGTGAGCTTGACCACATTTTGCAAAATTCGCTACCGCGAATGGGATTCGGCAATGCAGACACCACGTTCGGCGACATGCTTCACGGACCTCGCCCTTATGAAGATAAATGGACTCTTATGGGTGAATATCACAGTTTCTCACCTGTCTGAAATACTTCACATACTTTTCACATAGTCCTGTGCTTTTTTTTTTGAACGTTTTTCGCAATCTGCGGTATATAGTCGCTTTTGAACAGCGTTCTTCTTTTCGATCCACTATCGCCATTTTAATTTAGTCTCTCAGCTAGCCGTTCACTGTGCCACGGGAATCTCTTGATGATTTCCGAGTTCTTTTTGGTCGCATCGATGCACACTATTATGGCTATTTCAGGTCGTATGATAGAAGAGCTTGCTCGTGAATTGGAAGCGAAACATTCTGAGTTAGCGTATCGTCTTCAGAAAGATATCAACGACGTTATTTTTAAGTACCAACTTGAGAGTTTGAAGCATAAATAGTCAGCTGTAAGTCATTAACGGGTAACTTCGCCTTGTTCCTCTGTTTGATCTCAGGTGCTTGCTAGACTGTCATCTTGATTGATAATCCTCAAATCATTTTACTAGTTGTTGTGTATCTGTGTAAATTTGTGTATCTTTTGATCCTTGTATATAAATGGCTCAGCCTTGTTTTTTTTTTTTGCCGCAAAATCGTGATTTTCTCATGTTGTGTGCTACATGTTCATGACAGTCATGCCTTTAATTTCTAGAATGCGGTTGTAGTTTAGCAATAAATATTAGTTGGAATGGCTTCTGCATGCGTAAACGAAAATAGCGAACTCGCTGTAAGTTAAGACTATAGGGCTTATCAAATTGAGTGTCATTTGCACCAGCATCTCCAACTTCGCGCTGGACTCTGCGTCTCTTTCGCGGGCTGCTCTCTGAGTACTTTCCCAAGGTGAGCGTGGGAAAGGTGGAGCCTCAATCGATCGGAAGTGATTGGGGAGCATGTACGGCAGAAGAGACGCAGAGTCCAGCGCGAAGATGGAGATGCGGGTGCAAACGACACTCAATTTGATAAGCCCTGTACTTACCATTTCGTTACCACTTCTCATCGATCCATTGTTTCCCGTGTCAACTTCGGTTTGCTGTAAGTGGAAATAGGTAGCACATAATCCCACCCGTTCTCGATTCTGAATGTGAATATGATTGTTATAAAGAGAATTTGTGAACCAATTATTTCCGCGTCCCTGCAAACATCTAATTTGAAGTCAATTACCAAATTGTCCAAAAAATTCTTTCTTATCTTTGCCATTGTCGCGGAGAGTCGGGGTGTTGCTGTGATTTCCGTTTGTCTCGATCGGGTTGACACTTAGGCCCGTATGCACGTACATCCCCGCGGGGAGGGGATGTGCGCTTAACCATTGAAATGATCCCCGCTGGGGATCCCCTCCCCTCCCCGCGCGAACCCCCGTATGCACAAAGACAATATTGGACAAGGGATCCCCTGTGGGGAGGGGAAGTGAACCCCCTTATGCACAAGAGGGGATCGAGCGGGGAAATCACCTTGCTCTCAAATTTTCTATGAAAAACTCTTTCTTATTTCATATTTTGACTGCAACTCATCTTCATCTCTTCACCTTCAATAATTTAGGGTTGCGGAATGTGCATATGCAGTGACTGCGCTCGGGGCACCACAAATGATTTTTTCTACTCCCATTATGTTCCTGCTTTCTTGGATGCTGCCCACATTCGCTCATGCTGCCCCATTTCAGCGTAAAAATGTTGAACTATAGAAGTTGATGTGTCTCTGCTAGGGAATGGGCAGAAGACGTTATGCTGCCGAAAAGGGGGGGGGGGGGGGTGCCGCGCGGACGCTCAAAGCAGTATTTTAACACGTGACAGAAGCTGCAAGTTGTGCCAGCTCTCCATAAACGCTATAGCTATCAGCTGCATATCGTCCTTTATCCCAGGGGAATGATCCCCAGCGGCCATCCCTGCTATGCACAAGGGGAACGCTAGGGAGGGGATCACTCCCCCGAGGATCTCTACTCAGAAACACGCGATTCTGCTAATTTTCATTTTATTCAAAGCAGTTTTACGTTCGAATAATAAGATAAAGAAAGTTTATCATATAATGTGATAATTACAATATGTTGTACCAGCCTTTATGGATAAAACAATCATGTCAAGTAGAAAATGCGCAATTCTCGTGAATGGTCTCAAACTTCTACAGATATTCGAAACTGGCAAATATATATCCGGATTTCTTTACAAGAAGCGATTATGGAGTTAAAACTGCAAGCTACAGGTCGCTGAGATAGGAACCCGGCTCCCGTAGAAAATCTTTCATCAATTTGAATGAAATGCTTTGCAATAATTGATTGAAATCAGAATACTCGCTTCTCTAGCTTTACCTACATCATCGAACCCCTACTCCGTTGTAGGGGATGTCGATCCCCTCCCCCGCGTTGTTGAGTCAAATTCGCGCATACGGGGTTCGAGTGGGGGAGGGGAAGGGATCCCCTCCCTCATTCGAACCCCGTATGCACTGGGGTTCGCTCGATCAATACCTCTGAAACCATTCACACCATCCCTGCTTAGGTGCAGGGGAGGGGATCGCTCCCCTCCCCTCTGTCATGGCGGGGGTCGGCGGAGGGGATCGTTCCCCTGGGGATCCAGCTCCCCTCCCCTCCCCAGCGGGGATGTACGTGCATACGGGCCTTACAGAACTTCGAATCGTGTAAACATTGCTTCGGCCGGCAGCGAGGTCATCTTCCCTATGAATTGGGCTAAATGCCGTTTCTGCTACTCAACTGTCATGACTTCATGGAAATTGACCATGCCAGATGACCTTGGCCCACGCATATTTCCGCTATTGAAGCAACTCTGTGGCACTCTATAGTTGGGACAGAATATCCGTATTCGAATAATTTATTCGAGGTATGCGACTCTTCGGGTATACGAAAAAGTCCAATTATTTATTTATTCGAATAGCCGAATGAATGAAGAAGGTTTCTGCAACTGTCATGACTTCGTGGAAAGTGACCATACCATGATGACCTTGGCCTAAGCATATTTCCGCTATTGAAGCAACTCCAAATGTGCTGCGCATTATAGTTGGAACCGAATATTCTATTTGAATAATTTATTCGAAATACTTGAACAGTCGAATATTCGAGAAAGTCCAATTATTCGATTATTCGAATAGTCGAATAAATAAAAAAGGTTCGGATAATTCGTTCATTCAACGACTCGAGAAAATAACTTATTCGTATAATCGAATAGTCGAGGAGTTTCGAAAGACAGTTATTCGAATATTCGAATATTCGACTATTGCTTTTGAATATTCGAATATTGCATGCGATTATTCGAGTATTGCATTCGAATGTTCGATAATATCCAGTTATTCGTTTATTCGAATAGTCAAATATTCGATTAAATTCGGTTATTTGAATATTTGAAAAATCTAATTTTGGAATGTGCCCATATTCGAACATTCGAATTTGAATAACATGAAAATCGGAAATCGAATAATAATCGTTCATTCGAAAATTTTTCAAAAATCAATTATTTGATGTTCATTCGTTCGAAAAGTTTTCAAAAATCAATTATTCGACATTCGTTCAATCGATGAAAATTTCCGTTCGTTACACCTAAACTGCACATCAAACTCGTAAAACAGTTTCTTCGCGTAAGCCCAAGTGCTCATATCATGCGTGTCTTATCATGCACAGGTACTGCTCGTGCTTCCTAGTTTTGTCAACGTTCTGCTTTTTACAGGGCGATTGGGCGCACCACAGTCCGATAAACTTTTAATTAGGGCATACGGTCGGGTATATACAGTCTGCCTCAATCCCATAGAGAACCTACATCAAAACGACCTAATTTGTTTATTCTTACTGTGTGTGTTTTTGCATAGTTATGAAATTCAAGTTAGATTTCGACATAAGAGTTGAATTTTTTGAAGCTAGATTTGATTTTGATAAAGTATTCGAACATGTCCAGATACTTCCTTTCTTGGAAATCTCATTTCTGAGATGTGTCAATATTCGAATATTTGAATTCTAATAATTTGAAAACCGTAGTCGGACGGTTCAATCGTTCGAGTATGTCTAATCATTGTTCTATTGTTCACTTAAATGTTTTCAAAATCCTTCGTTCAAATTGTTTCATTAGAACCTTCATCCAATAGAAATTTTTGGCCGTTCGCACCTCAGGAGTAGCGAAAGATTGTAGTTTAGGGAGAGGGATTGGAGAAGCGAGAGAGACCGCGTAACGCAGCTAAACTAAGGGTTGCGTCACACCTCAGTAGTTACTACAATGTGCGGCTGCGAGCGGATGTCAGGGTATTAATTGATACGGACCCTCCGCGAGCTGTGAATAGCATTGCTTGTTCTTCCGGTTAACGTGCGTTTTTGAAGTAGGCAGTAATATACGGCGAGAACAAATGATTTATTTATATATTTATCATATGCACTCAAGGTGCGCCTTTAGAAAGAAAGAACGCAGTAACACAAACACGAAGCCTAGCCAGTAACACAAATTGGGTAGAACTCACTGCCTGCTGACCAGACTTTCAAAGTTGATGAGAGTGAAATGATGTTCAAAGAAAACCGAGGCAAAAGGAATCACATCATATAGTAGTATAGTAGTATAGTAGCACCGTTTCGTCACTAATGCACAGGAGCGCCAGTGATTTATCAGCAACAACGTTACTCACAAGGGAGGTCCGATTAGTCAAAGTGGCCTTTCCAAATGACCCTTATATCATTTGAAGAGCATCAAACGCTAACTCCAGATCTATTTTCATTATCTGCCGAGCGCCTCTGCAGGCCAAGTTATGGATATTTGCTTGTTGTGAAAAATAAACGCGTAATCTAGGTAAAATCAAATTTTACGTTCTTTCTAGCGCTCAAATAGAGCAGTGTTGAGTATGAATGTTTTGAACAGAAGGTATTGTTCAATTGAGTGCTCTGTTAATAAACATTGGACTATTTGGGCAATTCTGACGAATTTTGTGCTAATTATGCATTCAATTTTTCCACTAAAAACGCTCATAGCTCGACGTCCAGAGGCACTCGGCAGATAGCGAAGATAGATTTGGAATTAGCGTTCGATGCTCTTTATAGTCGTATCATTTTCATGTGAAATGGCCACTTCAAATAAACAGACCTCCAATGTCGATGTAGCCTGTTAAATACTCTGCCGGTTTGAGTAAATTCTAATTTTTCACCAGTAGCTTTGACCTTAGGCATTCAAGAATGTCGTAGTTAGCCGTAGTTCCGAAAATAAGGGAGTATGATATGTTACCATGGTGGATTAACAACAACATGGATTCATCACTTTCGAATGGTCCGCATTGGAGGTATAGTGTGGACCCCGGCCAGGTTCCCATAGGTACTTCCGCGACGCGCACGCAGCGCGCGCCCTTCTTAATGCTTCTCGCCTCACTCATGAGCAGTAGAGCATATTTATGCTCACAAAGGAGAAGATCGTAAAGTGGAAACCTCTAGGTTCACTTCGAAAAAGACGTATGCAAGAATGAAACGCAGGCAACCTCCACGAGTGCCTCATATTCAATCAATGGATGCATATAGCGAACTTGCACTGATGAATAGGTTGTAGTAAGTATACCTAGAGAAATTAAAGAACAACAGCATTCTCAAAACATTTCTCTTCGTAGACGTAGAAACTAGAGTGGTCAGAAATTTCAAAAAACTAGACATTTTAGTAAACAAATGCATATTGTCTTCTCGGAAGGCTCAATTTTGACTTGAGACACTGTCTACACCTTACACATCAAACCGAAAGGGACTCTTATTTTATACAAGAAGCTTTTGAAGGAATATTATCTTAATATTCAATCGAATCTCAATTTTTCAGAGAAAAAAGGGAAAACACGATACTACTACACAAGACTTGAGCTCTTAGAACTATTAGAGCACGTGAAATCTCGTCACCGGTCATCGCGTATTGTTAATACCTGAAATAGAAAGAATATAGTACACCAAAAACAAAAAAAAAGAGAGAAAGGAGGATTTTCATGAGAAGCTAGGACAGGAGACGCACTGAAGGCGTGCGTTGCGGGTGCGTCGCGCAGGTACCTATGGGAAGCTGGCCGGGGTCCACACTATAGTACCTAAGCAATATGGCTAGACTACGCGTACCTAGGTATCCATTATACTACCTACCGCCTCCACTTCCCTCCGTGCTTGAGCAACATGGGCAAATATGCAAAGCTTTAAACAGCGCAGACTTGTTTAGATTTAGATGTAAGATTTCGATTGGCCTGGTAATTCGCTTGAAAAAACTTCACTTAGTGCACTGATTAGTCAAGAAAAAGCAACTAAATATCAATTTCGTGAGAGGAGCATGGTCAGCTGGTATAGATAATAGAAGAAAAAATAATAGCGTGACCAGCCAGCTTACAAGGGAATGGTCAGAAGTCGAAGTGGCCAATCCAAACAGGTTCCAACCGTTGCAGCGTAGAACGCTTATTACAAATCTGTCTTCCATATATGCAGAGCGCGTTTTTAGGCGAAGTTATGAGCAGCCTTACTACGAAAAACTGGTAAACAAAAGTGCGGATAGGCACATTATTGCTCTCTTAGCTCACTTCTAGATACCAGCTATATGAAGTGACCTAGTCGCATGTTTTGGTTTAACACTGAGCAGAGATTGGCTTTGTACGGCCAAGTTTGCCCTTTACACGCACAATTTCTCAGCAAAATAATGGCCTTTAACGGCTTAGAATACCATCCACAAAAGTGCTCTGCGGACAAGGAAGACAGATTTAGAGTAAGCGTATTATGCTGCATCTGATGGTATGCAGTTCGCTTAATTCTGCCACTTCTGACCATTCCCTCGTTAGCAATCCAGCACATAAAAATCTGAGTCACACTCAAATTGTATGAGCATCAAGAGCATCTTTGTAGGTTGTAAAGAAAGTCCCGGGCACTTGCAAAAATTTTTTTCAAATCGCTGTAACTTCAAGCAGACTAAATCTTCTTTAGAGCTACAAACTCCACTGCAAAGGTGTGGCGACGCCAGCTGCGAAAAGAGATGCAGTCAGGTGCAAGTTCGAGAGCTTGTAAATCCTGAGCGCAGATCGCAAAACTCAAGTGCAGCTGCGAGTTAGAAGTTAGCAGGCTCCCCGATCAGATCACCCATGATTTGGACGAAATTCTTCGAACTGCACAAAAAATGGCTACAGAAAGAAAAAATGCGAAATTTTTATGGTGGGAAAGACTTCCTTTTTTGATTTGTAGATCAAACATGTTCTGGCATCGGTGAATCGGAAGCGGTTTTGAGAAATATAGGCTTCCCTCTACTAAGCAGTGTACAAAACTTGGTGTCAAAGTCCGACCGAGCTATCATTTGAGAATCAACACGAATGTAAATGAGAATCGCCTTCTATAATTTTTGTCAGGACAAAATTTTGCAACGCTTTTTTGAAAGTCGAACTATTTTTAGCTGATAGCAATTTTGAAGGTAATCATCTAAATCAGCGTGCACAGCGACGGAACAAAAAGTTAAAAAGTCTCAAATAACAGCATTTGCCAAGTCTGGGTACTGGAGATTGAAGTCTTCCACTCTGCTACTTACTAGTCTAAACACCCAAAAGTCACCAGTCGGGAGGTCAATTTTTTTACGCAGTACGCCAAAGCAAAATGCTAAATCGTAATATTCGTTGCTGTTTCAGAGTTTTCAGCTTAGTGAATTCGAGTCATTTATCGAAATCAGGAATGGCTGTCAATTTTTAAGAACATAACATTCGTGAAAAGACCATTTGAGTGAAAGTGTGCTGTACTTTTTCAAGCTTGATGCTTTCTTTTTTCGACATGGATTCCATACTTGAGAGCAATACTCAAGACGTGGAAGCACGCAAGCTTTATATAGTCTTATAAGCACAACGGGTTCACTTGAATGGATACATCGAAAGATTGCGAATAAAGCAGAGTAAGCTTTATTGATGATTTAATAAATATGTGAAGTGAAATTCAACCGGTAATCAACAAAAACTCCCATTCTCGAACTAAGAAAGTCGAAAGCAAAACATATCCACTTACTACGTACTCGTTTGAGGTGATTTTGCCCAGAGGTATATAGGAACACTTGTCAGGATTTAGAGAAAGGCCATTAATTACTATTCCATCAATTTCCATCAATTCAATTTATCTAAGGCAGACTGCAGAGAACTGTGCACTCTATGGATATCATTCTCGTTATAGGAAGCGTATAATTTGATATCATCTGCATAGATATGTACACTAATTTCCTGCATTGAGTAAGTCAGGTAGTTCTATGGTGAGTATAAGGAACAGTAGGGGGGAGAGCACACATGAACCCCACTAGTGCACTTATACTCACTAGAAAACGATTGACCCACTCTAACAGTCATAACCCTGTCTTGGAGGTATGACTCAAACCAGCACAGAAGGTTTCCAGAAATTCCAAATCTTTGCAGCTTTGATATCAGAATATCATGCGGAATTCTATCAAAGGCTTTGGAAGGATTAACGTAAATAACATCGATTGACTTTCCAGAATTAACGGCCCTTCTCCAATCGAAAACACTCTTGACAATGTTTGTAGCAGTAGATCTGTTCGAGATAAAGCCATGTAGTTGAGGTGGAATTCTTTAATGCTTTTTGATCCAAAGAATTAGCTTATTTCCTGTTATCTTCTCCATCACTTTTATTAGGGTTGGAGTAAGGCTTATGAGACGAAAATCAGACACTTTAGTGGCACTGCCAATTTTTGGATAAGGCTTAACCATGGCTATTTTCCAAAGAGAAGGTATCTCACAAAAGTACATGAAGAGAATGAATATATCAGCAAGAGGCTGAAAAAAACGTCAGCTCATTTTTTGTAAATAATTGGTGGGATGGCGTCGTATGGTTCCGTGCAAAAGAACTTGAGAGATTTCAAACTGATCCGAATATCAGACTCATAAAAGTGTACAAAACTAAGAGTATGTTGGGCATCAGATAGAATAGGTAACAGATTAACAGAAGAGCATTTGGTAAAAACACTTGCAAAATATTTCCCCAACGCTTTTGCTCTCTCGCTACCATTGATACGGTGCTTTTCAAATGCATCCAAAAGAATGGAAGAGCTTCAATTTTTTTGCATTCTGTTTAGTGAGTATTCAAAGAAACTCCTAACATTTAATTCTAGAAGACAGTCGCCTTGCATAATTGGCCACAAATTTTCTGAGATGAAAATCTAAATCGGAACAGACTTTTTTATACAACGAACTTGACAAAGGGTTCTGTAGGGTTTGAAACAGATTTCGCTTCTGGTCTAGTAGCGCACTGATTTGGCCTGAGTAACGGAATCCCGTAGAATTCTTGGGAGATTTCAAGCGACCAAATCTGCTGAGCCCTCCATAGACTTTAGCACAAAATCTGTGATAAACTTCGTCTGCGGACTGATGATTCTCAAGTAAAAAGTTCCAGTTTACATCAGAAAAGAAGCTATTTAGCCCACCATAGTCAAATTTCCAAAAATTGGGAGTAACCATGAATTCAATGATGTTGTGGTCTGAAGTAGCGAGAGGAGGAAGTATTCTGACATTCGTGTATCAGTTGAGGAAAAAATAGGTCAAGAAGATGGCTACCATGGGTTGGCTCACGACATATTGTGTATAGCCATATTTGTAAAAAATCCTTCAGATGTTTAGAATTTTGAATCAAAGAAATGAGGTGATTCCAGTCAATGTGGAGGTTAAAATCGCCCAAAATAATAATATCCTTGGTCTGTTGTGAAGATGTTAGATCTAGAACAACTTTTATGAGCTGTTCGTCATCAGATCTCGTACTTTGGGTGTTCGATATATATTGATGAACTCAACAAAGCTGGGGCCAGGCAGGCACAGTAATTCGAAAAGAGGTGAAAAAGGTGAGAACCTCGAGAACAACTGATACACATAGGTAGCGCAGAGTTGTGATACACAAAGAAGTAGGTCCGCTGAATCGCGACAGGTATCGGCCTTTACCTTTCCTGAGGCACCGGGAAAGCTCGTTCGCGACGGAGAAGCTCGACAGCTGGGTGTGGCGCCAGGAGTTGTCAAGTTATCAACAGGTAGTGGTGGGGGGATGGACGAGTTGAGGATTCCGTATGATCTTGAGAGTTGGTGGAAGCTTTGAAGAGTGCCACAGAGCTGGAGTGAAAACAACCTGGTGATTTGGTTACTAATGTGTGGAATGGCAGAAGCTCAACGCCGGAGGGCGGGCAACTTTTTGGGTTGTAATATTTACAACTTGTAAGAGGAGCTACCTGTTCGGTACTTACGACAAAATTATAAACAAAAATATTGAATTTGAATTTTGAATTAACCATAATAGCAAATCTTTTTTCGATAATCATTTTCCCCTTAGTTACGCAATATTCATGTGTGGCTGTTGTAAAAGCTTACCTGATGATGTGCACCCAACTTCTGGCATCGTCACATTAAGACCAAAACAATGTTGACATTATCATTAACCTCCTCGCGAGTGGTCCATTTTCTAAGTCGCCGAATTTTGGTTCTAATCTTATAATCTGATATTCAACGTTTTCCTTATAGATGTCTGTGATCCTCAAAGGTGATTTCCTAAAGTTTTGTACGCACTTAATTTAAAGAGAAAGCACTCCACGACATCGTCATGTGCCCATTTAGATTAGAGCATGAACAATTTTACTTTCCAAATGTGGTAATATCATTCGTGCTCTATTCTAAAAAATAAAAATAGGCAGCTATTGTGCAGCGGAATCAACTTGGACTTACCAGTTCTGTAATGACTGAAGGTGGTCACTTCTTTGCCTGAAGGCAGTCCGGGTCACACATAACGCAAGAGTATAGGGCTTTAGACTGTAAGGTCGTATCAGCTGCATACAATGCTCGCGCAAGACGCACAAGACTCTAAACTGCTTGTACAAACGAGAATTACCGCACCTCTTCAAAATCAAAGTGATTGAAAGTTAACACCTGATGACAAGAAAACGTGCCGAGAAAAAAGGCCACAGATATTTCTGTTAACTAACTGTGCATGTGAGGGCGCAAACTCACAACCTTCACTACTCAGAAGGCGTATATCATGGGTGTCCAAAAAGTCTTTAAGCCTAGTATTTCTTTGAAATTGTACGAAGCGACATAGACATGAAATTTAGCATGCAGTTTGTGTAAAACCTACAAAACAACGAGGTACACTTAGCTCTGGAAAACCTGCTTTAGTCCGCTGGCTCTCAGACGCTTGCGATTGCGGAATAGAGCAAGCTTGCTTTCCATGATAGATCACAGACAAAAGTCAATGTCTTTCTACCCGGCAATTGAGAGCACATCAGTTTGAGAAGTATATCTGTTGATTCAAAAAGTGTCAAAATATAGATCAGCTTCTTGGGAACATCAAGAAGACAATAATTATGGTGTATCCAAGGTGACTCCAAAATAATAATCAAAAAAAAAAACACAGGCTGACTTCTGGAATTAGTGACTCACACTGAATTGGTGTTGGAATCTTCAGCTTCTACGGTTGTTTGTGTCCAAATTTTTCTCCTCGGTGGCGGAACGCTACGTGTAGTATATGCAACAGGGAATGGTGATTATTTTTGCGCCGTAAACGTAGAGTGGGATTAGCTCTACAATCTCTAATTTAGTGTTCCACAATATCTTCAAAAATACCGTTCATAATTCGTTAAAAAAGGCCCGCACTCCCTAATTTAGTGTTCCACAATAGCTTTTAGAATAGGAATACTGCTCATAATTCGTTAAAAAAAGTCACCGCACTCCGGCGGATGCGCCGGAGTGTGCTGCAGTGCGCCGAAGTGCACCGAGTGCGGCGGAGAGCAGCGGAGTGCGCCATATTTCTCTGGAGTGCGTCAAAATCCGCTTCACATCTCCATACCAAAATGGACGAATTCCGAACCAGAGAAACCATTCGATTCAGCTCGCTGAGGTGCTTCTGGTCTATGGAAGTACCACAATATATTAGGGTATGGTAGGTATACGCTAAAAGCGCAGTTTTTACCAATTAATGTGCCGAAAACAACATTTACATCGACCTGTTGTTAATGGAATACTACAGTATACTGTAGGAGTACAGAAGTTTCTTTTTCGGATTTTCCCTGAAATTTGCCCAAGGTGTTTATCTGATGCGCTGACTGCGACTGTTACATTCATTTACTGCCTAAGGCGCAGTGCGCAGGGATATCCTACGATGTAAGTTCAATTCATTTGTGTCAGCAACGTTGCTTATGGTTGCTTCCACGAACTCGTTCTAACCAGGGGAAGATTGGTAAGACGTTTCTTTTCTCGGATTTTCTCTAAAGTTTACCGAAGGTGTATGCGCTGATTGCGATGGCCCGGTTGCACCGTTTACAGAGCCTCTAACACAAAAAAATACGCAGACGAGTTTGTCAGCAGATGCACGTGTTAAGGCCACGCAAACCTGCTGGTTTAGCTAGATCTCGCTTACTATAACTTGGGTAGAGGACTATATGTCGCCGAAAAAGGGCGGTCCCCGCGGTCATTTGCGACAAATGCGCACCCTTATATATGCGCGGACATGCGTTCCTGCAGGGAATCTGCGCAGGACTCTTCCAGACTCGGCGACATATGGTCCTCCACCCCTATAACTTTACTGCATACCCCTTTCGTGCAGAACAACTAGGGACTTCGTAAACAGTATGTCCTGAAACCTTTGTGAGCGAAGTTTCCGGTCAAATCAAAATCATTAATATTTCAGCCAAAATCTGCGGCGAGCTCAAGAGGAGGAACGAGAAAAAAAGCAATGTCTCGATTTTCTCAAAAAGTCTGCTCGTGGGGGTTATTCAATTTGCTAATCACGTCTGTTTTGCAAGAGAGGTTCTTACTGCAGGGCTACAGCAGGTAGTTTTTAGACAGACATGGATTCCTCCAAAGTATGCTAGCCATTTACGCCCTTACAGCAATGGACTTGCGCAAGACTGAGAATTGTTCCAAAAACCCTGTCTGAGTTCCCCACGGCGCCACGCGTACGGGTATGAAAGTGGAGCGGTAACGCGTTTTCAGAATAATAGGCGAAGGTCGGTTATGTAAGCGACGTTTGAGTTGCAGCCTGATGTTTTTGGTGAGGAAAAAAAAACCTCAAAATGTAATGAAAATCAAGCTGCTTCATTTTTACCGTTTACTCCGATATTAATTATTTGTAAAATCTGTGCATTCAAACGGCCATAACTCCATTTAGAGAGCTGCTTAGCAAATATATTAGAGTGATCCAAAAGTAATGGGGCACCTGGAGAATAAATGTGGTTTTCTCAAACAAAAACCTGATGAGAAGTCCACGTTCGGGCAGATGTTAGTACATAACAAAACCTTCTGATGGAGATCTATAGATGGGCATAGTCATATAGCGTTATTCTTATCAGAGCTTGAAATCGAAGCCCACAACTTTGAGTGATTTTGAACTTCCAGCAGCATCGCCGCTATGAAACCAGTGAGACTACCAAATATGTGCGCAGCAGTGGGTGAAGGGACTATCATCAAATCTACGATAGTCTGGTGGTCCTAACAAATGCGCTCACCCTTGACAGTTGATATCTGGTAGCAACTTTTCTGACTCTATCTAAAGATATGCAGTTCACCTGGACTCTTCCCATTTTTAAAAAGTCGTGGGCCAAAACATGTTTTTTAACCTGAAAATCTGCGCCAAACATAGCCTCTTTGACAAAGTGTCTCTTTTATACGAGTTAATGGAGAATTCTACATTCAAGTAACCATTGGAAAGAGCTTAAAAAGCTTTTTTAATTGGTATGTCATACGTCTGGGAGGGTACAGCAGCACAAATTCGACGGCGTTCAAAAAAGTCTACCTGACTTCTTCGAAGCGCCGTTCGAAGGATTGATAACCTGCGAAGGTCACTTTATACAGAGGCGTTAAAATTGCTGGTTGTTCATATTGAATTAGGAAGAGACTGAGAGCGTCAAAAAAAATTGGGGTGCCCCACTATTTTGGTCACCTTTTTGGAAGGTAGGTGTGAAATCAGTTTATCAAAACGCATTCAACGATACCATAACTTTAGATGCCAAGTGCGATGTGAGATCCTTCCCTGGTTAGAACGGCTTCGTGGAGGCAACCATAAGCAACGTTACTAACACAAATGAATAGAACTTACCTAGATATCCCTGCGCAGACTTAGGCAGAAAATGAATGCAATAATCGCAATCAGCGCATCAGATAAACACCTCGAGCAAATTCTGGAGAAAATCCGAGAAAAGAAATTATTTACCGTACTCCTACAATAAATTACGGTATGCCACTAACAAGAAATTAGTGTAGATGTTGTTTTCAGCGTACTGAGTAACCCATTTGAGCAAAACTGGTAGAAGTCGGTGAAAAGTGACTTTTTAGCGTATACCTACCGTACCCTAATACATCGTGGTACTTCCATATATCAGAAGCGCCTCAGCAAGCTAAATCAAATGGTTACCTTTGATTCGGATTTGTCCATTCTGGAGATATGGAGATGTGACACGGATTCAGTGGAGTGCGGCGCGCGGCACGACTTTTTTGACGAATCATGAGATGTACTATAAATGTCCAAACAGTGTGTACGTTCCCATTGTTTTGACCTTAAAATCGTAGTACTGTTTGCCTTAAAGACAATATTTTGGGAATGTTCAATGCGAAAGATATGGTTTTTTTGGGAGGGGGGAGGGATGACTGACAGCTGGATTTGGAGCTCATATGCAATGTTCAACTGGAAAATGAGATTACAGTTACAACTTTGAAAAATTAGGCTTGTCGAGACGCAGAGTAATTAGATGGTCCGACAGTCTCCACGCCAACTGGGCGGTGCCCAGAATCTCCAGATGAGCTGGCACTCCCGGGTGCTCGGTGGTCCCCTCCCCAATAATGTTCCCCATTTTGATATATATGTTATAATGATAAAATCAACTACTCAAGAATTCTTCTGTTAAGATGCAATACAACAGGGTAGAGGGATCAAGTTCCGAGAGTAGTTAACTCGTTAGACTTGACAGGCTTAAGGATTTTCGGGACAGTCTGTATCTATAGAGTCGTGCAGATATATCACGCATAGGGACAAGGGAAAATCAAAACTTAGTAACTAATGTTTTTAAATATCGCTCTCCTTTTCTTTACACGAACTCCGTCATACACCAACTATGTAGACCGGATAGACGAATTGGGTAAACATGACTTGACGCTATATGATGCAATCTGATGAAATTGCATACTTACATGTCGGGTACCGGAGGTTACCTCATCGGCGAGTTGTGTAACTACAAGAATTACAGAACTGACTACTCGAAACTTGGAACGAGATGAAAGTGTAAAATGAAGTATTTGAATTATTGAGTGGGATCAGCTCATACAAGCTAGATCACGGTTTGCTGACAAAATTGCTTTACTTATTTCATCAATTATAAAGTTTCAGTTATAATATCAGAAAAACATCAGTTATAATATCAGAAAAGCAATCTATCCATTGATTTATACTTAAGGGTTAGTTAGAATGCAAAAACCGTGATGATTTCACTTAAGGCTTTGTTAGTAGTGAGGCTGATGCGTACTTCAAAATCCTTTCAATGCAAAGGTCCATAATTTCTTCTTGCCAGCTGCAAGCCCAATCGCGAGTTCAGTTTGGCTTGGCTGGATCCTCCGTTGCTTCACTGCAAGATTATTCATCAGGTGGTTTAGCCACGGTTTCTTCTACCCTCCTACTCTATTTCTTATCGTTTTGAAAGGTCAGGGCTAAAACTCACCGTTCGCGGTAAAGTTGAAGGCAGAGGAAATACTTAGAATGATTCTCTTAATCTGTGGCTGTGTGGAGTTTGTCCAGCACGAAGTTACAGTGGCAAGTGATATCTGATAGCGAGGTTGGTTCAATTTCAATAGAGGTCACTCGCTAGGCAAGTGGACATGATCTGAGAAAGAAGTTCCTAAAGCGTTAGTTTACCTTCACTCTCTCCATGATGGCCAGTGCGAACCTCTGCATAATATCAACATGATACTATACATCATATAAAATGATCCAACGCCGCCGATCCTTTTGCCAAAGCAAGTCGAAAGAGGGAGAGCAATGGCCCTATGTTTGCTAAAGAGCCATTGAAAGTGCGCTTTATGGTGTGCTTGCTCACTAAAATTTTCGCAGAAGAATTTTCTTTTGGAAAATCTAAGCTTTTCCACACTGTTCTTATGCGGGTGTTAAGTAACAGACATGTATTGCGAAACCTTTAGAGGTCGAATAGGTGGTCCGCCTGTGGAAACAGCCCTTATCCAAAACTAGGAGATTCTGTCTTATTGGATGTTTGGAGAACAATTTGGTTGAAACTGTGCACTGTTAACTACTCGCAACGTAGTACTAACTTCAGTTGACAAGGATAAAATTTTGCGCTTGTTTGAGCCTCTCAATATCTCGACTGCTTCCAGTCGGGACCAGGCCGAATCGACGACGTAAGTCTGTGCTCTCGCGGTGCTAAGGCTTGCGCCGCATATGCGCGCTGTTGGAGAGAGCGAAGAGATCAAAGAGAGAGCAGACAAGCAGACAGAAGGAGTGAGCGAAACGCTAGTGATGTAGGTTCCTACCATGCCAATATTGCTTCATTGATAACAAACTGTGGCCGTATTCATCAACGAACCCCGAGGGTTAAACTAACCCTGGAGGGTTAGTTCAACCCTGGAAAGCGTTTAACCCGTATTCATGAAACACAGGGTAGGCTTAACCCTGAGGGTTAAATCTAACCTTGAGGGTTAATTTTACCCCGAAAGCGATTAACCGTATTCATCAACGAACCGTGAGGGTTAAACTAACCCTGGAGGGTTAAACTTACGTGATTCATCAGGGTTAATTTAACCCTAGCTCAGAGCAAGGTTAACTCTACCCTGACACTTCATACAAACGTTTACTCTCATCTAACAGTTTATGGAAAACGATCAATGAGTATTGTGGCATTTAGTATTGGTTGTTGTTATAGTATTTAGTTTCGACTTCGTTTTTCATATACGAAGTACATGAAACACTGACTTTGCGAGAAAAAGAATTCTAGCTTTGGTGACTAATGAATGCGACGAGGGAAAATGGCATTCCACTCTGAAAAGTGCCAAAACAGAAGAACCTCTTTATAATAACACGCATTGACCCCTAAAGGAGTAGCACAAGCCTGGTATAAAACGAACTGCGCAAAAGTAGAACTTACACTGCACAATTGCACACACGAAACTAAACTCACGCTGTAAGATTCGATGCTGCACGAGTATGCTAGAGATGTATTATAAAAACTAGTGTTAGAAGCTTATTCTTTGACTATACTACTATCAGTGAAAGAATAGAAGTATAAAATGAATTTAGCCCATACTTAGGCATTCTGTGATGTGAGTTTGCACAGCGCACGCGTGACTGACGCCTTAACCCTCCAGGGTCAGTTTAACCCTCAGGGTTAATGAATACGGCCACAGATTTGTTGATCGATACGGGTAGATCGCGTTCCGTGGTAAACCCTAGCCTATGGTTGATGAATACGGCCAATGAACCCTGAGGGTTAAACTAACCCTGGAGGTTTAGCTTAACCCTCAGGGTTCGTTGATGAATACGGCCACTGGTTGCATCGCTCCCCGCGTGCAGTGACGGAAAAACGCTTGCCGGCCGTTGCATCCATGGCACCCGCGCGCGCACAAACAACTGTATCGCAGCTTATGCCAACTTACCTGGTGCAACATTTCGAGAAAAAACAAAGAAAGGTCCGACTTGGTATATTGAAGAACCTACTGAGTAGATCTGAGTCCCTTCTAGAAAGCAGAATTGAAGAAATAATTACTGGTGGCAAAATTTGTGGTCATCACTTATTAGCACATCAAGCAAATTACTCGTATTTGCGAAAGAGGTTTTGCAATTTTGACGGAAGTTTGGTCGATAAAAGGCGTTGTGGCTCTCAAAGGCTTTGGTTAGTGAAGCTCTTCTTCGTGAATGTAAGTATTTCGCTGAAAGTGTTATTATTCCAGGCAATACGCACACTAAGGGCCGGCACTGAAATTCCCGCCGGGGAAGCGATCGCAGCTTACAAAGAAAGCTTCATATTCTGAAGCTTCGCACTTCTGAATTTCACGCTGCCTACCCATCCGTAAGTATTCCCACCATCCTTCACTATGAACATATTGAATAGGAGCAAGAAACTGTACAAGCCGCATTTTCTAGCATTTTGTATGAGCCCCTGATGATCCCCGGCAGCCGAAAGTTTTTTCTTCAGAGTCATTTTTCTTTCTTCAATGTTAGCGAAAACATTCCAAAGTTGTACTGTTCATCTAGGCCAAAGGTGCTAAGCATGTTGCTGATAAGAACAAATGATGTACTGAAGTTATGAAATTTGCGATGAACCAAGGACTAATGTTGGGGTTTATCGAAAAACTCGATTTTTCGAAAGCTCATCTGTTCTTATCAGCAACATGCTTAGCACTGTTGGGTTAGATAAACAGTACAACTTTGGAATGTTTCCGCTAACATTGAAGAAAGAGAAATGACTTTGAAGAAAAGAAGATCGGGCGCCGGGGATCATCAGGGGATCATACGAAAAAGTGAAAAATGCGGCTTGTAGAGCCTCTTGCTCCTTTTAATATGTTCATAGTGAACGATGGTAGGAATACAAATGGGTAGACTGCTTGAAATCCAGATATCTGGAGCTTCAGGATATGAAGCTTTCTTTTTAACCTGCGATCTCCTCCCCAGCCGGGATGTCAATGCATGCCGCCCTAATCCGCTAACTACTACTGTCTCGGAACCTGTCTCTCCATTACTGAAAATCCTCATGCTCAGCTATGTTTTGCCAAAGATCGAATGAGATGCCATCAAAGTAAATCATGGTTTTTGCCAGTTTTAAAGGCACCGTCCACCCAAAAAGGAGTCGATGAGATTTTGATGCCTAACAGTAGTGGGACCCCCAACTGTACACTTATCCAACTCGGCAAAAGTTACTTCCGAAGCGAGAGAACTGCTTCGAAATCGCCCGGTGACAGATTCGTCACGTTGGCTCCTCCCCTTTGGGTGAGCGTGACTTCGTCCCGCCCATCCGTGCGCCCCCAACCAATCACCGTTCCGAAGGAATCGCTCTGCGGGTTCTGAAAACGGGAGTTTTTCGTGGTTTTCGCGGATTTCCGACTAGATATTCGGAATCAGCAGTTTGAGAAGGCCCTGGAAGGCAAAAACATGGAGGTCGAAATTTTGGGTGGACGGTGCCTTTAGGGGTATTGTTGGCATCTAACTAACTGGGGGATCGCAGTGGCAACTTGGAACAAAATGCATTTCAGCAGATGAGCCTTGATGAGCTTACAAATCTACCTTCTTTTCCTGCTGCGGGATTTTCCAGAAGAAGTACCAGCGTTTGAAAGTTTAATTCCAGCAAACGCTAAGTGCAGATCGCGGCAGATCCTATTCATTCATTTTTGTACTTGTATGTGCATGTTTGGGAATTTTTACTTGTGTAGTTTTGTATTCTATTGCGTGGTTCTCGGTGTTATGAATATTCTGCTGTTCGCAATGATATAGACATAAGGATGCCATGCTTTGAGAGAGTAAAAGAATTTTAGTTGAAATCAAAAACTTGTTGCGTGCTCCTTTCGCATTGTACAGTTCAGTTCCTGAAAACTCACGAATTATGCGGGCAACAACCAATCACAGTATTATGTCTAAATTCGTAATAGAAGAAGACTCTAATTTCCTACTTGTCAAACTTGTGATTGTCTCTAGATTTTTGAAAATTTTGCTTGCATAGTTTTGTAATCGATTGCATGGCTGTCAGTAAACGAACCTTTTGCTGTTCAAAATGATAGATACTGTATATATCGCCTGTTCCTGAGGCTGATATCGCACCTCAGCGCGACAAACTGCGAAGAAATGTTTCTACAGTGAGTTTCAACTCAGTTTAGGCGGAATGGACTGGCTGGCGGAAGCCCGCTTCGCAACGATTCGCGCCGCTTTGCAGTCTGCGTCTCTTCATTGTAATCTATCTCGCTGAGCCAGTGGCGGTGCGGACGCGCTGCTCCAATCGGAATGTTTCGCATGCTCCGGGTTCAAAAAAACTGTACAAGAGCTTTAGACGACGAGCTCTGCAGCGGCTTTGCCGGCACGCTCCTCTTGCCGCTGGCTGCGGCAGCAGTCGGCTGCTCGGGCACCACTTGCATCCCTCCCAATATCGTGAGGTTCACGTATGAAAGAGAATCAAATACAGATATAAGTAGATATGTCCTGTTAAGGATATTAGGATATTAGTCCCATTAGTTCTTAGAAAGCATTCTTGCAAATACCTCTCCCGTGCATGTCTTGTCTAATTCAAAGCAAAATGATATCTCGGGAACAGACGTTGTCCAGTTGTACAATATTTGGTTTTCAAAAAAAAATGTTGCTGTACTCCGAAGTGCATCTACAAATAACTCATGCAGTACTGCAAATCATTCTGTATATCATGTGGTCATGTGAGCTCTCTTGACCTCTTTGCTTGCATAAGAGAAACACTTGAACATAAAATGCTGATTTTTCAGAGTATAACCGCCTACACACACAAAAGAAATTCGACATCTTTTCACAAATATTTGCCTCCTTTAGGGATAAAAGGTCTAGCACTGAATACTAACACTTTCATGGCTGTCAAACACATTTTATTTTTAGAATAGTATCTCCCTGGTGCTTTGCGGAGTTCCGCAAGCGCGGTGACTGCCTGACAAGTGATTGCCTCAAGCTTTCGACGACGAAATCCTGCACAACTCTGCATCACTGATTCTCTTAAGCATTGCCATCAATAGCAACTGCTTTCTTAGTAGATACGCATGGCAAATTAAATTTTCAAAAATTCTTAAGAATTATTTAATCATTTATAGGTACAAATAACTAACTTGCACATGTATGACACATGTAAGTTTCAAATGAAGGGGCGGGGCTTCCCCTGCTCCCCCTCAGTCCGCCATCGGTGGATACTTATGTTTGCCTGAAAGCCAAGAAACTTGCCATGACCATAACTTCATGAGCAAGAATACTGGAAAATCTTGAAGTCTTTCCTGATTGGCTGGATTAATAATCTTGAAGCTAATACACTTCCATCAATAAGCAGTTATGCCAGGTAAAAGGTTTTTTCCATTGATGTGAGGAGTCGCTATCGTTCAAATTCATCTTTTCAGCCTTGTCAAGTTATGAATAGCTCTCGCAATGCAAATAACAAGTGAATGTGTAAATATGCTATGCCTCTCGAAAAGGTGCTGCCTTCATGTGGCAATAGCAATTTTTCCTCATTGCTTGAGCCTCCTGGAGACACAATACTTGATTTCCGCTTGATTTCTGCTTCAAGTCATTATGTAAACAATGGCTCTCAAGAATTTCTTTCCCACGGGCAGGTGGTGGAGGAGGCGTATTGCGACAAAAACTTCTTCAAAGTGGCAAAACGAGGACTAAGCTTTGGGAAAATTCTCTGGGAAGCTCTCCAAATTCTGCTGGACTATCCCTAAATGATCGAGTGCTGTAGTGGAGCTAACTCTATCTGTTCATAGTTCAATGCGTGCACGTGTACACAGTGATCACATGGCGCGTGAAATCGCGGACCAAAAGGAGGCACTTTTTTGAGGTTAGAACTCCAGCGCTCTAATGTTGAAACTATGAGATGACGTCCATTTTGTACAATGTGCAATCACACATACTAACTCAGGAAAAGTTTCCACTGCACTTTAGAATTCAACAGTTGTCTAAACTGTTTGCAGACTATTGCGCAGGTACACATTAAGAAAAGCTGTGGAAAGCTGAAAGAGGGCAAGATAATTTTTTCAAACATGGATGTTTATCGCAACCGGTGGTAAACTTAACCAGAGAACGCCCGCAAAATAAGCACAGATTATGCAGTGCGTAAGCCCTTATGGGGTGAAACCCGTATAATTTTACCCTCATTCATTATTTGTCAGACATATATATACTTCTTTGTCAGTTGAAGGTTATTTGTTGGAAATTTGAGTTGGAGTGGGAGGTATTTGCTCAACACATTTTCCCACCATCAACGTCTGGCATTTTTTTGTATTTTCGACGTTTGGTAGTGAGTTTGTTAAATTTTTAAGCAGCGTACCTCGTATTACTTTTAATCTCCTAATCACTAGGTTATGTTATAATGACGATCAGGGGTTGCCCATCAAATGCAAAAAAAGCAAAAGTGAGAAATTCCGACGCTAAATATGATGAACTTTATTCAATAGGGTTACAATTTCTCTTGGAGATGAAATGTCTGATTTGCATAAATGGCCTAATTTCCCAAAAGGAAAGTCATAACAGAAGTCACTATAAGTGATTTATCTCTTTCTATCGTAGATCCAATTATTCAAAGCATTATTTTGAATATTGGTCTGCAAGTATTCTGAGCCATGCAGATAAATTTTGAGGCTACGAAAACAAGCTTTTCAATGACCCTAATTTATCGCAAAGAACAAATATCTTTAGCCGAGATTCTTTGTGTTGATGGCTGTGCTCTTACCCCGATCAATCCTTAGAATCTCAGATACGTTCGCAATGCTGCAAATCTTTTTTCGAAATCTACTTTTTCGACCAATTTTCGCATCAGACATCAGTCGTATACTCCTATAACTGAAAATAAAACTAGTTCTGAAATTATACTATTTGGCTGACATTTTCGTGTAAAGTTCATTTATTTTTTCCGTCTTGTAAACTTGCACTTATTCCCTCCTTTCTTTTTGCACTTTCAGTGAGCTCAATTCTGTATTCATGGTTTAAGAGTTGATTCATTTTGATGCTATAAAAAAACAAATTAAGTCGACTAAATGAGAGGCCAAATTTATGACATACAAAATTTATTGCTATGAATTTATGTCGACGCCTACCTAACAGCACTATTCGTACAGATTTTAATTCCATTTTCTTGATAGGACTCGTAAAAAACAAAAACTTGGCATATTTACTCGAAACTTGGTTACTGTAGTTTAGAGATCAATGAGAACAGTGTTGTTTTATTTTTAGTAGATAGAGCTATCAATCCGCCCCCCCCCCCCCTTTACTTCCCACCTCCTATTTTTAGCATGATAGCCATTGCTATAAAAGAAAGTAAAGTTTGTACCGCCTTCGACCTACCTCCTCTTATTTATTAGTCGTAGAAACTCAAAATAAATGTACTTTTCAAAAACCTGGTGCTACTGGCTGCAACAAACACGGAAATTTTTTAAATTCTCTTAAATTTCTTTGTCTTAAAAACATACTCTTATTGCGCGATGATGTAGGCGCATAGAGAAAGTTGTAAACATCGTGATCCAAATACTAGTACTGTAGACTCACGGTAAGTGTACTTTAAGAGAATCAATTATATTATAGAAACATATTCAAAGAAAGTATAAGAATGATGCACAAGAAATCCATGCTTTTGAATAAAAACCGTGGATCTCCATAACATTTCCTTCTCTACAAAAGCTGCAAGTATTGTTGTGAAGCTCCTGCAGTTTATCATAATTCGCTCCAGTTCGTGAAGCTATTTATTCGGTTGCTTCCACTCTTCCGGATGTTGCCAATTTTCGAATCGTTCACTTTTGTGCTTGAACTTACGGCAAAAATATCTGGGATTTCAAACATAAAACCTGTTATATCGAAGTAAATGCATAGTATTCGGCTCTTAAAAGGCATTGAAAAAGGTAGGCTAATCTTTTGCCTGTGCAAAATTTCTTGCAGAATTTTCAGAAAAAATCTTTTGCACCATTTTGTATGTAGTGCTTGCTCAAAACCAACCAACAGATTTCTGCCACTTCAAAATTTTGCGAATTAAGGAGGTCAAATTGACGTTTTAGGGAAAATCTTGTTGGTTTTCAACCTTGCGTATCTAAACCATCCGCAATACCACTACTACCAGCGAAATCACATTTTCTTAACACTGGCTTGCCAATAAAGGCGCTCATCGTGCCATAAAAATTAAGTCTAAATAAAACAGATCACAAATTTTCGGGGTAAGCTTTTGCAAAGCATATCATCAGTTCTGTATCATTCTATTATTGTTGTAGCCTCAGTCATACAAGTAATATTTTTTGTGCCTAATTGAAGCCGGTTTGAAGTTTCAGATGCAGGGTGAACCAGGATAACCGCTCCAAGAGAACAGAAGACGGATCAAGCATGAATCTGTTTTCTTTGATTCTTACCATCGCAATACAATAGTTTTCGACAAGACAAAGTAGTCAAGTCAATTACCTGCTTTTTCTCTCGGAAAATTCATATTTTCTCGTCAGATAAATGGACTCCATACGCAGACGCAAATTTCTACATTCATACAGTATTTTGTGAGCAACATAAAGTTAGGGAATTGTGTACTAAGTGAGGGGCATTGCCTCCACATTATCGAATAAGAATTTTTTTTTTGATTCAAGGAGGGAATATTGATTATTGAAAATGGACATACGCAGCATCATATTGCATTACAGCTGCATTTGGACTTCCGAAGGGCGTCTGAGAAACAGAGGATGATTTTTGAATCAGTGTCAAAATCATGCACGAAACTCTCTTGTAGCTCTTTTATACCTCTCATCAAGAATTCTTTTATCTAATTCTAAGAAGTCTTGCATGTCTTCAATTGATTTCGAATATAAAGTAGATGCTTGTGAATGGGTACCTTTCCCAAAGAAACGGTATTTTAAAAGAATGCTAATTCACAAATGCAGCTGCTTCTACGCAGTGGCCTGTCCAGGATCTCCGTTGGGGGGGGGGGGGGGAAGATTTTTTTCTCAAATGAAAGTGCGTAGCGTTAGGCACGCACTCAGAAAATTTTTTGTACTCATGATTTTTGCGGGTCTATGACCTCGATATTTCTGAAAAAGGTTTTTTAGAAGTGATTTGAATTTTCAAAATTTTCGAAATTAATTTTAATTATTTACAGGTATAAACAAGTCACTTGCACATTTTTATAACTCATGTAAGTAACTTTCAAGAATTTCGAAACCATTCTCGCCCCCCCCCCCCCCCCCTCGCTACGCCACTGCTACTGCGTGTTAGTAAAAGTGTGTTCTGCAATAAAAATATAATTCCCCGAGAAGTTTTGGACTAATTCAGCTGCAGAGCAGAATTTTAAAGACTAAGATCCATTTTTGATCTTTTAAAAAACTTGCCTGATTTCTCTAAATCTCACTTTTTTGAATGAAGGTTTTTTCGGACATTTAATATATTCTGTAAAATAAGACTAGATCATTCTGTTGGATGTAAACCGTATTTCTCCGTAGTTTTGTCGGGCTGCAAATTTGGTGCCGGTAATTTTGACGCACTCTGTATAGCCTTGTATGAAATAGTTGTTGTGGAGTCTGGCACAACCTTTGTTCTGGCGAGATCCTATCTAGAAATTTTACAAAAAAATCATTTGTCCTATCTCAGGATAAAAGTCGTAGTTTCAATCCTCCCTCTGTCTCCCCACCCAAAAAGGAAATCTCTATGAGTGCTTCTTTAACACTCATCAACTTCAATTTCTTGCAATACAAAATTCTAGATGTGAAGGGGCCGCAGGTGACTAGGAGCTCAGTAAAATAAATATCCGGATAAGACTGTCACCATCATTCTCAATGACAACCTTTTTTTTCTTATTTCCTCCTACCGCCGTCCTCCATGAACATATATACTCATCCTTGACCATTGCTTTCAACTTTACCAAATTCTGTTCAAAACAATTGCGCATATGCGTGACTAAATATGGAGAAACATTGCAGGTGACGCAACTAGCAGAGTGACACGTTTATGAGCGAGACGAAAGCACAAGAGCCTGTTTCATAGTTCGTATCGTTGCGGCCGAATGATCCAGGATATGTCTGCGGTATGCACTTCATTCTTTTCTGCACCTTCGCTCGGATTTGGGCGCAATTGGTCTGACCGTCTACCTAGCGCAGTTTATTTTTACCTTGAAAAATTATTCCTTTGCACATTCGCACGATGTTGATAAAACTAATCTGAATTGTCTGCCGCCTAGCATATGCTATTCATACACAATTAGGTTGGCTAATGCATAAGTTCGTTTTGACATGCATTCTCAAAGCTTTATAACAATTCCTGTAATAGTTATTTAGGAAAGATTTTGTTGTGAGGAGGCAGTACATCTACTCTCAAATATCATAAAAAAGCAATTTTTCGTGAAAAAATTATTTCTGAATTTCTTAAAATCTTGCCGAACTGATTTTGGTAAACTCCCAGCCTGCGTTACCGAAGAGCTGAGAGTCCTGAAATAGAACGTATTTGCACTCATACTCCATCAAAATCACAAAATCTAAAAACGCAGAGAAGAAGAATGAGAAAACTTTTTGTACCATCGCGGAATTTTATATTTGCTGTAACTCATGTCAACTATGGTAAAATGATACCAGTGGATAGCTCTTTGTCCCTTCCTCGTATGTCAGATATGACAATCTAAAGAAATTTCAGATCTTCCAGAAGAAGTTAGAAAGTATGACAAAACTTACGACCCAACACTAGGACCTGTATTCCTTGCACAAGGACGCAAGAAAAATTTTCTTTGAGAATGTTCAAAACTTTCTCCTTTTTACATCATTTACGTTTGTCAACATAATGACTGACTCCCAACAGCATAAAGATTTTGTTTGGAACAACCCAATGCTGAAAGCCAATCGTAAAATTCGTAGAAAGTTTTCGATCACTACGAGACAAAGACTACGATTTTCGATAAAGGTTTTTTCTATGTTTGAGACTTTTGGATATCACTTTCACTTGTAAAATCTCAGATCATCATAGCAAAGCAAGGAAACGTTAGCAAATTCTTGATTTGCTGTAAAAAGACTTGACAAACCGCTATACATATGAAAAGACGCATATTGAACCAAAGATCTACAGGAAAAAGAGGAGTTTTATTTTATAACATACGTATTCCAGACCACGCAATCAAGTGTAGTTTGGAAGTTTGACAGTAATTTTGAATACAGAAGATCTGGCAGAAGAGTAGGAATTCGGACTGAACGAGAAAAGTTCTCAGTTTCAATACACTTTTTTCTTAGAAAAACAGCAAATTGTGATATGTTCGGAACATGTCTCGAGCACACTTCTCACTGCTTTTAAGCCTTTCTTTTCATCAGGGGGATATGCGTAAAAGGTGATAAAACAAGAAGGCTTTTAGATGCCTTAATAACAATGTTTCCAAAAGCACAGCAAATTTCTTGCAATTTTTTTTCTTACGTTCGGACGTATAGATTTAAGAATTTTAGATATCTTCATCTCAATGGGTGCTGAGAATGCATTAAGACAAAATATTCTATATAAAAAAGATTCGTCTCATATATCCTATTGAAATTAACCTGATATCCCCTTATGTTGTTGGGCACTACTCACCAACTTTAACCCAAAACTTCTTCGTTTATCTGTTTTTTTTTTGAATGAGCTCTCACAAGGTTATATGAATTATTTTATCAATAAATCTCCTAAAGGCAGTTTCTGTTGTATCATATTTCGACTATTTACCATACAGCTTTGTGCCATAAAATTTTCGTTTTCTTTGCCTCATGTTCGGCCAAGTTTATGATGTCGTCATTTCTTTTGCTCTTTCTGGCAGCCACCTGTTCTGTATGGTACAGATACAAAGCCATGTTGACACAAAATGCTGAGAGATTGATCCAAATTGTTTGTATTTGTTGACAAAACCTTGTCATGGGCGTACGGACAGAGATCGAAAGACTGGCCATGATTTAGGCGAAGTGAACAATCGAAAGCCAGTACTGTCTGCATGGCGAAATAATCCAAACACCTGTTAAGTTGAAAGAGAAAAACTACATTACATCTCACAATAATTATCCGAGAACAATAACGGCTATTAGTGTCAATAAATTGCAGAGTTTTGCATGAAGTGGTAAGGTGAGTTTAGCGCAAACAATGACCATTTGTCATATTTTCATTCTTGCAGGGGTACATAGTCATGATATCTGAGAATAAAAACGAGGACGGAATCAGAATATCTTTTGATTCTACACGAAATCTTTAATGCGACACTCTAGAACTCTGCTATAATTAATGATGCATGGTATTGCCTGTTATTCCAAAAAATGGCTAAAGTGAACGAAATATTTTTTGATGAATCGTTCTTGGATCGCCGATTAACCTCATCTATGATTTTCTAAATTTGCAAACTTGCTTATAACGACTAAAAGTTGCGTGATCTAGGGAGGAAATGCGACGGCAGGCAGATTCTTGAAAAAATATGGAAAATAAAGAAGTGGAAAATAAAAAAAACAAGAACGTAAACACTAACCATCAACCAACTTAAGTTTCATCTCAATACCTGGTTCTATATAACCAGGTATTGAGATGAAACTTAAGTTTCGCACTGAATAACAAAAATTTGTAAGCTCCAAAAAATTCGGTGATTCCGTTTGATTCAGCACATCACTTAAAGAGAAGAAATTTGGCTCTCTAGAAGTGATATTCCTAATTGAAACAAAAAGGGTGGAGGAACGAACACCTCAACTAGGCACCGCCTCCGCGGACCACTGGTCCCAACACGATGCACAACAGTAGGACGAAAGGACCAGCAGTCCGCGGAGGCGATGCCTAATTGAGGCGTTCGTTCCTCTACCCAAACAAAAAAGCATTGTTTTTGTGCAATCGTAAAAGTTAATAAAAACAAACACTCATATAGTTTTGCTGATTTTGGTCGCTAAAAATGAAAGGTACTACTAAATACATCTTCTAAGTCACACTACCTTTGGACTTTATAGCCTAGTCTTTTCAACTATAAACCTAATTCGAATAATTTTTTTTTCAGATTGATTTGTTCAAAATAAAATTTACTTTGTACAACAAATACTACACCTATTCTATGCGAAAAACTCTGCGGTTAAAGCATTTTGGCAGATTTTTTTGGAGTTTTTGATGCAAGCTTTGTGTTCCAGTGTAATAATTACATTTTATTTTAATTACATTTTACATACGTTATACCATCTGACCTTACTCACAGCAGCTGTCAAGTAATTTTGGACAAAACAAAATTTTTCGCTTTTTCATCTAAACCGGTAGATGTTGCAGGAAGCGAAAAACCCAGGACATCATGGTGGCTTCTCTTGGTGGGTCGCTGCCATTTTCATTGTTGGAGAAACCGCAGGAAGCGGTCTCGTTGCGATGCCGAACGCTATCAAACACACAGGTAAAAGATTTTTGGCCTTTTTTAATTAGAAGCGTTTTTATTAGGCACTTATTCTGCTGTTTCCCTTCATACTACAGAAAATTTTACCCACTTTTGCGAAATGATATTTATGGCTTTTTTGCTCAAGCACACCATGAGTGAAAATGAGTATCGACTTTTACTGCAGCACACTTATTATCCTGAATATATGACTTCGATAATTCTGAGGATTTGTTCCGTAGGTTTCGCTTTCTCGTTTTCAAGCGAAAACCAAGCCATATGAAATTTTCGATCAAAGATCTTCTTTTTTCGGGCTTTTATCCCTTTTTGACAATAGCCCTCTGAAACAAGTTGCCAAGTATTTCTTATCATAAGCGGCCTGTTTTCTTGTTTTCCTACATGGCACAATTGAGCGAAAAGCTCTTACTAAGCAACATCTGCAACAATTGCGATAGTTTTTCTCCTTATGAAAGAAATCATAACTACTGAGTTTGCCCAAACCGCCTGTTGGGATTGGTAGCAAAAATCGAAGGTAATCGTAGTGCATTTGACATCCGAATGGCTATTACATGCTTAGGGCCAAGAGTAGATCGAGGCTCGTAATCAGTGTTTGAAGACGCCTAGAAGTGGAAGTTGAATGAGGGAATTCTCATTTTCAAAATTTCAAGCTCAAAATTCCGACGCTTCGGAGGTTATTGCGGACCTTTTTGGAATGGTACCCTCGCAGTGTACTGCAGAGCGGATTATCGGTTCAAAATTATGAGTATTTCGTTCTTAAATGATTTTTTCCAGGTTTTATTGGCGGTACCATTCTATTGAGCTTGGTTGCTGTCATGTGCGGGCATACTGCCCGAAATTTGGGCAGCAACTTCTTGCTCATGCAAAAGCGCTGGCCACAATACCTACAACCTTGTCGAAGTCCATATCCAGAGATGGGTTATCGAGCTATGGGAAGAGGAGCCAGGTTCGTCCCAGTTTCTCGCTAAGCCCTTCATAAGTAGATAAATCGAGAGAAGCTTCTATAGATACACATTAGGTTGTCGGATAATTTTATCAATTATTTAGAGAATATTATGACGCCGAAAAGGAATACAAATATTTGTAAAACCATTTATCTCTACCACTGTGGAAGGCGAGGGCAAAATACTTAGAAATAGTCTTAATCGGACTTCTAAAAAATCTAGAAAATTCAGAGAAAAGTTAATGCCGGGTGAAAATCAAAGGAGGCATCCAAAAATATTCGGGGTGTAGCCAAAGCACCTTCAATTGGGGAATTTTTTGTTCTCCTCCCCCCATCCCCTCGAACGGAATTCTGGGAGCGTCACTAATCTCTACATATCACGATTTCATGCCAATTGTCCGCCTGAGTAGAGACTACCGGATACACTGGCCCGTAGTAAACCCCCCATCCGGGCATCTCTCTCGACGCGGACCGGAGTTGAGGTCATCGCGCTTCAGTCCAGCATCCAGTGAGCTATTGATTTGGATGTGGATCGCCTCCTAGACATGATAACCACATGTGTTCTCAAAAAACCAAACACTTGAGCTGGTCTGGTCAAACGGATAAGCGATTGGAATCACACGCGCGCGGTCGTGGTTCGACACCGGCTAGCGCCACAACTTTTGCTGCATCGCCGGACAATCTTTGATAACGGCCACTGTCGAAAAAAATCGATGATGACCGCTAACAAGGATATCACTTAGCAAATGGACAGATAAAACAAAACTGACATATTTTGACGGAGAATTCATGAAAAACTGAAATTTTTGGAACATAAATAAAACGTAATAAATAAGTAGATTCTCTTCTAAAGTAGTTTTTACAAGAAACTAAGATTGCTTTGCAAAGAAAAAGAAGAAACTTTTATCCTTGCTTTTGTCGCCAAAATCAGCTGTTCATCGATCCTTCTCTTTTCGGGCGCCGGTATTGTGCAGTTTTGCGCCGATTTTTTCTGCATTTTTTGGCAAAGTTGTGTGTATCGTAAGTTACTCAGGAGCAACTTATGTTAGATGCAGTCACCTCTTGTCTGCGTCTCCTCTTCTACACACTATTTGGATCACTCTAACATCCGTTCACGTTGAGGTGACTTGAACGTGAACTGATGTGGAAGAGTTGACTGCGGCAGGTGGACAGATGGTCAACTATCAGTTGACTTGACCATCTTATAGCATGGGAACGTGGACGGTGATCCGTTCACCTCATCTAAGGTGAACTGATGGGATAAGTTGAATTCACCTCAACTGATCGAGCTTTACTACGGGCCACTGTCTTCTACCCCTGTCAAACCTTTTTGTTGGCACCTTATGGAAGGGAAATTCCTGAAAATTTCTTCAAAGACCTTTATTAAGACTACCCTATCAATTTCTAGACAATACACATGAAAAGAATTTTGAAAATACTGATATTTTGAAATTTTTCATCTTTTTTCTGAGATGAAGGTGTCAGACTACCGTCGTAATGACAGCGTCGAAGTACTAGTTACAAATTTTGAGATAGAAGGCACAAAACGAGGCAGGGAAAATTCGAAGGCGGAATTTTGAAGAAGTTCAACAAAATGTCATAAACTTCCTTTTTTGTGTGCATTTGCGTAATCAGTGGCGTGTGTAGACTGAATTTTGGAAAGCTTTTATAAATTTCTGAATTGGAGAGAATAGTGAGAAACGGTATAGGCTGTTACGGCAAATCTGTAATTGCTTTTTTACATTAGCAAAAAATATCTCAAATATAAGCACCTCGTCAAAAAAATTCTACCGATCACACGTGAGAGGTCTATTTTCAGCATTCTCGTTCAAGCTATGATTTTCGTGACACTTTTTGGTGGAACTTCCGTCTTCTGCCTGCTGGCATCTCGCAATATATCCGAGCTGATGCAGCTGTTTGGAGTTCGAGTGCACTTCTGTGTGGTTCTCTTTGTACTCGCGCTTGTTCTCTGGCCATTCATGATGTTGCGCAGCCCTATGAATTTTTGGTAAGATTCTTGTGGAACATTCTGCAAAAGCTGTACCTTTTCTGTTTTTCAGGCAAGTGTCGATAGGTGCTGCTGCATCCACTACCATAGCTGTGATTCTCATCCTCATTGGCGCATCAATTGACATTCCCACTTGTTATCATGTAGGCTTTTGAAAACGACCGTATGAGGCTTTTTGGTGCGAAGAAAGTGTTTAAGGTTGCTGCTTATGAAGAGTTATCCTTGAAAAAATTCTGTCTGGGATTTGGCACGATTGTTTTTGCTTACGGCGGTCATCCGGCCTTTCCAACTATCCAGCATGATATGTCAAACCCTCGACTGTTCCCAAAAGCTGCATTGCTCAGCTATATCTGTGAGTTATTTGAGTTCTACACTGTCAGTTTGTAGCTTTATAAAGCAAAAACCAAAGAGTAATATACGTAGCCTCCAGAAATCTACTCTTTGTGGATGTATAAAAGCAAATACCCCAAGTCAATCATTGCTGGTCCGACTTTGTTGCCAGCCAACCTTGAGTAACTAAATCTGTGGGTCTCAGTCCAACTCATCGCTCTGTTCGTCGCCAGGGGCTCTGCACCAGGGAAATTTCAAAACGAAGTTTCCTTTGATCTTGAAAATCTTTATGCGAAGTCCCCTTTGATCCAAACCCTAAACGTAAAATACCCTAGAAAAACGCAACGTCGACCAAAAAAATTTTTGTGTCTTTTCGGCAACAAAAACGATATCCCCTTTGTTTTTTGTCCCAAAAAAATATCAGCTTGACTGTGCCGAGCCCTTTGACATTGTGTCATAGCGCGCATTTTGCCTATGATTTCCACAATTTACATGGGAAAGAGAACGGTGATCTTTATAGGAAATTTTTGTCAAACTTCTTCCAAACATCTGCAGTTAAATTAGAAAATGGACATCACTCACACTATGATCATTTCGAAGTAGATCGTAAAAAATGTAAGACGTTACAGAAATTAGAAACACCAGTACATGAGTCTGACGTGCTTTTCTCCGAGAAAAAGTTGTGATGACCCTTTCGAAAAAGGTTATGATTTTGAAAGTACAAATCGTAATTTTTTTATCTTAGGCTCAATTTTGTTCAAAAAATAATTTTGATGAAATATTGAATTCGTACAATCTTTCAGAAAAATCGTAGGCCCTTAGAGCCCATGTACTGATCTTTCTAGATTTTTCGGCCACGTGTCAGATTTATCAACCTAACACTCGAAACAGTCAAAGCTTAAATGGTCTCATTCATTTGCATTCTGCAGAGGCTTCTGGTAAAGAAATTGCCAAGCAATGCTACAAAGGACAAGACTTTCTCTTGAAAAAAAATAAAAAAGCAAAATTCGAATAGGAAGGGGTGACGAACTCTCAAAAACCTTTGTTACAGACTAGTGCTTTTGAAGTTACAAATTCAAAAAATCCATTTGCTTCAGTGTTGTTCGTGTTGTACGCTCCAGTCTCATTAGAAGGTTATGCTGTATATGGAAACTCATTGACTGATTCAATTATATCTTCTATTCAGGTTTGTAGTACATTTTTCATCTACAAAAATTCAGAATGTCAATTTTATAAAGTCGTGATCCAATCCATATTTCTAAACCATGTTGAGATTTACCAGAAGTCATACATGCAACCAACCAATCTTTCCTCAAAAAATGCGGAAAACAATCAGCAGCGAGAAATTGAAATAATAATTTTCTGGTCGATCTGTACATGTGCTGTGCAACTTCTTCATCCAAATTTGAGACCAAATCAATAAACTCACCGGACAAGAAAACCATTGCAGACCTCATCGTTGCGGCTCACAATAAATGCACTAATTACGGCTCATGTACTTTTTTCGATACTCATAATCATCAATCCTCTGCATCAAGCTGTCGAAGAGCAGTTCAAAGTAAAGCATGGTAAGTGCAAGATTCATCTCGAAAATCTGTTCCCCTCAGTTTTATAGTGATCCTGCTTCGTTTTCAGAGTTTAGCATGGGACGATTTGTTGTACGCACAGTTCTGTTCTTTGCCACGGTTATAGCAGCGTCATTGTTACCAAACTTTGGTGTATTCCTGGACTTGGTAGGTTTGAAAAGAAATTAAGAGAATAGGTTGTATATTACCACCCTTTTAAGGTAGGAAGCTCCTCAATGACTCTTCTTGCGTTGGTTCTTCCGGGATTATTTCGCCTATATCTCGAAGCGGGTTACAAACTGGCTGAGACGCAAAAAGGCATTCAGGCTGACGACTGCTCTCAATACCCAACAATAAAGCAGTACGTTGCTGTAAAACAAAATTCCATAAAATGCGAACAGTAGAGTCATGAATAACTTCAAAAAAAAAGTTCAGGATCTACAACAGAATTGTAGCGGCGTCAAGAATCTCAGATTTTCCCCTTGGATTTTTATGCCTTTTTGCATTGTGTCACTATACTTTTGTGGGATAGTACAGCCCCAACAAGCATTGTGATCAGTGCTTGTAGAAAGAAAAAGAATCGTGGAAATGTGAAAACGCAGTTCCTGCTAAAAGACGCCTTTCTTGAGCCTGTCGCATATCTTGCTGTTTGGAAAGCGGATTCCGTACTATCAAAAGGTTTCAACCCTGTTTACGAAACAGTTTTCAATAAGCACTGCATTGTCTATTGAGCAGCGTTTACTTGAATAGAGGATAATAAGATTTTTATGTCATATAGTGGAGGGACCTTAACTAAGCCATCAACCAAGTCTCGCTGCAAATGGATTCCGAAGCGAGAAGACTGCTCCAGAAGGTAGAAGCGTCACAATGTGGTCCGCCCATCAACGTGGGCAGTCTGAAGATAAAAACTCCAGAATCGGGCTTCAGGTAGATAGATATGTCGATAATCTGATAATTGAAGGGCGGATTTATGACAGATTTATTCTAGACAATCGAGCCCGATTTTGGACTTTTTACGGACTAGCAAGTTGATGGACGGAGCCGCCCCTTTTGTAGCGGTTTTCTCGCTTTGGAATTCATCTTTTGCAGCGAGACTTGGGCGATGGCTTGGTTAGGGGCCCCAATATTACATAACATCGTAATCTTATCACACCCAATTTGAATGAACGGTGCCTTAATTACTAGAAATCATCTCGGCATTACTTGCTCTTAAGGTTAAATTCGACAATTGTGCCTTCAACAGTATTTTGATAGAGCTGCCATACCAAAATGTTCCACAAGTAAAATGTGAACTTCTCCTTCCGGCTTGCACAGAAACTGGAGTGGGAACCATCGCCAAGAATAAGGAAAAGTGGCATTTTGCACGATTTGGTCGTAAATGTGTGTTAAATTAATGACCATCCTTTTTTCTACCATACAATCACCTTGTTGTAAAGTATTACTGTAGCCTATTGCAAATTCCCTCATTTTGACCCATACTTTTCAGGGTCATAAGCTTAAGTAGCAATAAACAGCTACTAATTGAAGGACTGATTATGGGTGAGTTAATTATCTCACAATGAAACTACACTTCGTTCACATAGTTTTTTTTAGGTGTCGGTCTCTTGCTAGGCATCCTTGCAACAGCCAACGCGTTGACGGAAGCTGTTCATTCTTCTCTAGCAAGTCCATGCTTTGTTCAGCTGTTCTCGTCATCATCATCTACCTCTTCATCTTTATCGACGTACTACTGCTGTGGTCCTTACCGGAATATCACGTCTAATAGCGATGCCACATGTAGTGCTTGAAATAAAGAGTCTGTTAAATATGGCTAGCTGCTATCTCTACCAAGAGCTCACATATCAAAGGTGAAAATCAGTATGCAAAGATCCTCCTTTCGATAATTCTTGCACCGTAAACAAGGTGGACCTTTCTCCACTTTTTCAAGTAAACCGCTCAGACGCTTCGCTGTGTTGAGAACACCCTTTCTATGCCGCACGATTCTCATCGGCAATATGCAGCACGGTGTAGGGTTTCTTATTTGCAAAATTCTTTGGCGTTTTTGGGTTGGTCAATTTTAGAATAAAAACCCTGCGCCTTGTACGCGTGAAAATAGGGTGATATGAACGTATAGGGGCGAGTGGCGTAATGTTATGAAGCTCTTTGAGGTTTGGTAAAAATTTGGTCCCTGCTCCCGGAAGAGCCAAGCCTTCTATCCTTTGGAAACGGTTAATTGTACATAACCTGGTAACTGAACTTTTGTTAGTCGCTGCAAAGGTTTGCACAACAGTTGAAAGATGAAGAATGAATATGAAGAATGTCGAATAATGACTTCGGGAAATTATTCGAATGAGATTATTCGACTTGAGATTTTTGAATCATTCAATCTAATCAAATACTGGTGCATCTCGGAAGCGAATAATCGAGTAACTGGACATGGAGAAGCAACCGTTTGAATATTCAGAAATTTGTACCGGCCTATACTGTATTCGAGTAATTTTAATAGTTTATTAGTCGTAGCTTCATTATTGATCTACGAGAGGCAATAAGTGCAATATGGTAGATCAAATTATATTAGGTTGTCCCGAAAGTTTTGACCTTTTTTTCAACCTATCATAAAAATACGTGGAACAAAGTAGGGAAACGCTCTAAGCACTGTCCGACGCATCTTTTCCTCCTCCTTCTAACTGTCAGGCCCACAGACCGATTACTCTTTTGCTCACTGAGATAAACGCCGAAATTTTGAACTCATGGTTTTTACTATGTCCAAGTTTGACAATTTTTCACAATCTTCATTTTCAACTTTTGGAAGACCTTGATAGCTCTCAGATAGAGTAAGCAAAGGGCAATGCAATGTAATTATTTGGCATATCTAGCTGGCTTTTCAATATTTTCAAAGATAATTTTTTCAAAAGTCTTCACTTTTGCGAAGGTCTAAAATACAGAAACGCCTCGAACACCAACAAATCATCGGTTTTTGAAGCTTTCAAAATCCGATTACGATTATTCACTATTTTTATGAAGCAAATGAGCGTTTACCGCTTCGAAATATAAGTGCATTTTACGTGTGTACGCTGGGGGGTGGGGTTAAATTCAAGAATTATGAAAATTTCATCGCCAAAAACCCCGCAAATTGGAGAGAAAATACACTCACTGGAAAGAAAATCAAAAGCTGCATCGAATAACACCTCAGTTGTGCGCCGTTTCATGATCTCTGGCTTTCCATCACCAAAAGTGGAATTTGATAGCATCAGAAAAATAATTCTAAAAAATTTTCAAGGCTGGCTATAGATGCCGCAGAATTGCATTATATTGCCCTTTGTTGCTCTATCTAACTGTTGCCAAAGCTTTTCCGAAAGTCAAAAATAAAGATTGTGAAAAATTGCCAAAATTGGACACAGCAAAAACCATGGGTTCAAAATTCGGCGTTTATCTCACAAGGGAATGGTCAGAAATCGAAGTGGCCAATTCGAGCAAATTACATATCGTTAAATGCAGCATAAAACGCTGACTCTAAGTATGCTTTCCTTTTCTGCAGAGCGCTTTTGTAGATGAAATTATAAGCCGTTAAAGGTCATTATTTTACCAAGAAATTGTGCGTGTAAAGGTTAAACTTGGCCGTACAGAGCCACTCTCGGCTCAATGTTGGACCAAAACATGTAACTAGGTCTCTTCATATGGGCCCGTACTCAAAGGTGAGCTATAAGGGCAGTAGTGTGCCTAATCTCACAATTTTTGTGCATGATTTTTTCGCAGTAAAGCTGCTCATAACTTCGCCTACAAAGACGCTCTGCAGGTAAGGAAGGCAGATTTGAAATCTGCGTTCCATGCTGCATCGAATGGTGTGCAGCTTGTTTGGATTGGCCACTTCGACTTTTGACCATTCCCTTGTCAGTAAACAAAAGATTAATCGGCATGGAGGCATGACAGTTAGAAAGAGAAGGAAAAGGTGCGTCGAATGGTGCTTAGAGCGTTTCCTTATCTTCGTTCCACGCGTTTTTATGATAGGTTGAAAAAACGGACAAAACTTTCGGGACAACCTAATATGTAACCAGTGCGTCCCCTCTGCTTCGCAGAGGCTCGCACTGGCTTTACTATCTAGGCCCTACTCATTCTCGCTAATGATGGCACTAGAACTCACCGAGCATCGCCGACTATCACGAACAAAATGCGAACAACTACTCATTCCGAAATCATTCTTATTTCTTCTTATTTCTTTTATGTGAAATCGGTGATTTCGCGTGTATGAGACTTTTTGCATTATAGGTTTTGAATTTTCCCATGGTCTTGACAGTTGCAATAAGAACAGTAGTCATGTGAGCTACATCTTTGTGCAAAAATCTCGTCAAATGCTCTGGCAAAACCTTGGCAAATTTGACCATCAAATTGACCATCGACTCTGCAAAAGGTGGAATTACGGACCCAATTTTGCGCCCAAATGCAAAGTGGGTCCGTTTGATGCGCAGTTTTTGAGGGATGCACTCAGCGAATCTGCTCGTGGTTTTGCGCGTTGGACTTTCATGCGGGTAGCATGCGCTGTGCAAAATTTGAGCCCAGAGGCGGTATGTAACAATCGCCCGTCCGGGTAAGTTACCCGGACAGATAGTTTCCGCTTCATAGCTCGGTGCTCTGGGAATCTGTGTTCTTCCTTGTTTGTTCATCTATTGGAGGCTCTACTACCCTAATATTGTAGCACAATGACTAGCAGCACTTTGCTGTAAAAGCTGAAATAATTCGTTATTTGTATATCCCGAACAGGATCTCCCACTGATCACACTCTTTTTTAAAGTTATTTATATCCGCAAAAACTCAAGGAAAACGTCACAGAGTTTTGCTCTCCTATTACGACAGTGCTACGCATGTTTGTGAAAGAAATAAGTGAAAAATCAAGTTGACAAAATCTTCGCTGAACATGTGCTCGCGCTCATCTTTATTACTAAAAACATGCTAGCACTTTCGTAATAGATCGACAGCAAAACTCTGTGGCGTCTTCATTGAGTTTTTGCGGATATAAATAACTTTGAAAATGAGCGTGATCAGTGGGAGATCCCGTTCGGGATCATACAATTAACGAATTATTTCAGCTTATACAGCAAAGTGCTGCTAGTCAGTGTGCTACAATATTAGGGTAGTAGAGCCTCCAATAGATGAACAAACAAGGGAGAACACAGATTCCCAGGGCACCGAGCTATGAAGCGGAAACTACCTGTCCCGATAACTTACCCGGACGGTCGATTGTTGCATACCGCCCCAAGAGGTTGGCTGGAACACGCTCTACGAATTTCGTAACACACACACACACACACACACACACACACACACACACACACACACACACACACACAACACACACACACACAACACACAACACACACACACATACACACACATACACACACATACACACACATACACACATACACACATACACACATACACACACATACACACACATACACACACATACACACACATACACACATACACACATACACACACACAACACACACACACAACACACAACACACACACACATACACACACATACACACACATACACACATACACACATACACACACACATACACACACATACACACATACACACACATACACACATACACACATACACACACAACACACAACACACACACACACACACATACACACACACACTTGAAGAGAGCAACAAGTCTCACATAAAAGTCTCCTTTCCATGGCGATATGGGGGTGATAAACTTCCACGTGATCCTGTGTTTCGTTGCGAAACTGTGGATGGGGTTCCATGAGTGGGGAGCAAAGAACAAAGTTCTTATTGCGTCTTCTGCGGCATGGATTGTGGATGCGTTATCACTATAGATGAAGTCTGGTGTTCCACGTCGTCCCATAAATCATCTGCAGGCTAGTAGGAAGTCCTGTGTGGAGTTAGAGCTGACAATTTCCAAATGTACAGCTCTTGTGGCCATGCACGTAATAAGGCACACCCATGACTTCGCTTTGATGCCGTTCGCATCCCTGTAAAGGATGGGACCCAGATAGTCCAGTCCTACGTTCTGGAACGGTCTTGATCTCACGACTAGTTCCTCGGGCAAGCTGGGCATGTCCGGATAACGATAGGCTGGGCCACTGGCTCTCTTACAAACGGTGCATTTGCGAAGAATGCGATCTACCGTACCACGTGTGGAAGGTACAAAGAAGCGTTGACACAACTAGGATAGTGGCGATAGTGGCGTACGTTCCTTGATGATAAGATGCGATATGAATGTGAAGTGTGATGAGGAATGTAAGTCTGTGAGAGGGCACCAATAAAATAGGTGCTATGGGGTGGACTTTCTCCATGCGGGCTGGGCATCTGATGAGCCCGTTTTCGTCTCTATGTGCTTAAATCGCTCGAGGCGAAAACGTTCTAACAGATGGGCAGACTCTCGATAATGTTCGCGGATAGCCAAAATCACCGCCAAAGTAATGTGCTGTGCCGTGATGTTACCGGCAGAGGGAATTTGAGAAAGAATGGGGAAATGGGGATTGCCTTATAGAGATAATGTCTACACGCGGACACTCTGGGGCCAAGAAACTTGCGACGTAAAAATCTGAGGATGTAAACGGTAATACGAAGAAGTTTCGTATAACTGTTCGCAATGTAAAATGGGATAACTGACACGTGTGAATCTTCTCTAACCAAACTTACCTGTACAAACTCCTTATCCTGCTCCGGTGTTGTCGTGGGCAGGGTCTTAAAGTCCATAGCTTTATCGGCCAGTACTCAGGTAACCGAAATATGAACGATGGTCCTGTCCACCAAGATGATCCACTGCTTCCTTCGTCGTCAATCCGCGCGTCGCGAGGTCCACAGGATTGTCCTCCGAAGCAACGTTGTGGAACTTGACATCGGTACCCAAATCCTGAAATTCCTTAACGATATTGCGAATGAAACTTACCCTATTATGGACAAACTGCTTCAATGGCCTGGTGGAATGAATCCAATGAAGCACGATTTGAGAGTCTGAAAAGATGTGCATTGTGGGGAGTGGAAGATCCAACTCTTTGTGGAGGTATTGGGGAGAGTGAGACAATTTCTGGCTGCCATTAATTCCATTCTGGGAATGGTCATGGGCTTTGCGGGCTCGTTAAAGGCAGTAGGTCGGCGGAATGAGACCAGTGGCAAAACAAGGTCACAGGGTAGGAGCCCCATAATGGAACCTATGGGCCAAAGTTCGATCTTTCTCTGCCACTTCTAACCCGAAATTTCAAAGCGAAAGCAGCGCTCATCTCCTGTCCTCTCCGAACCCGCTCACCCCACGGACGAGTGACTTCCGCGGTCAGAGAGCCTGCCGCAATGCTATAAGCATGAGGTCCCGCAACGACTCTGCGTCTTCGCCATGACGGGTTCGCGTTCACTCGTCCATTGGGTGGGCGGGTTCGGAGAGGACAGGAGATGAGCGCTGCTTTCGCTTTAAAATCGGGGGTTAGAAGTGGCAGAGAAAGATCGAACTTTGGCCCATAGGTTCCATTATGGGGGCTCCTACCCTGTGACCTTCTTTTGCCACGGGTCTCATTCTGCCGACGCACTGCCTTTAAGGTGCGATCTTGCCATAACGAGGTGTGAGGTGGTAATGTCGTGAGCACGGCTTACCAAATATGCACATGGCGCGTACACTCGTTTAGATGCATCTCCAAAGACGCATTGTTCGAATGCACGTGTGAGAGGTATAGATCTTGGAACGACTCGTCTGGGGACACTCTTTTAAGGTTTCCTCATCCAATCTATCGTCTTACTTGAGCTTTTTCAGCCACAAATCCTGGATGAATAACTTAAACGGAACCATAAAAGGAGTGAGAAGACCTAGGGGTAGATTCAATATAGATTTATGGGTATAGAATACCGCAACGGCTAACCACATTGAAGCGCCGATATCTCAGTCTAGATAATTCGAAGCAAATAGTTAAACGTACCATAACTTTTGAAGGCTACTGCATGACGAAGGCGCAGAAGCAGTTTCTAAGTTGAGGGGCGCGAACGCGAGGCGTGCGTATTCTCACCCTTGTAAATGCTGCGTCTCATGCGCTCTGCGGCTAACAAAGCCGCGTTCGCTCCCAAAGATATTGCGCCTTTGTCATGCAGCAGCCTATACATACAGTAGCTAGATTTCCGAAGAAGCGCTGTTCATTTGCATTTGAATTTTGGCCAAAAATATGAATGCAATAAAATTCTAATTTTGGATGCTGTTATTTGGAGCTCTGTAACATCTCAACAGATGAGACTGGAAGACCGCTTCAACCATCATTAGATAGTGCATGAATAGTGCTTTTTAACGTTATGCAGTATCTGTTTCAAAGGAAAAATTTTGATGGAAAAAGCCGTCCTGAAAAAATGGAAAAACAGCAATTACTTTTGCATCAACCTAGTAATTGCCTACCAATGACTGAAAGAGATTTCAAAACTTTATGAGATAGTTATTGAGTTCATTGCAGATGATAAACTTGCATCGGTTGAAAAACATTGGCCAATGCTGGGACGAGTGTGAAGATCCTTCTTCAAATTGATGTATTGTTCTCTAAAAGCATATGGTGCCACAAGCTGATCGACTTTTCTTGAATAAGTGCACTTCGAACATTTAAGCGCAAATTTTCCAAAATTGCGTATAATGCGGTGTGGTGTGTGAGCGTCTACGAAATCGCTTTGGGTTTGTCCGGTAATCAAGAGATGAGCGATTTCAACGTGGTAAAACGGTCGCCTAGGCAGTCTAGCCGCAGCGATCGAAAATCGTAACGACAGGGTCGTTGGCGGTATGCCTTAGGCTTAAGCTCGGGCATCCCTCACGCGACGATTTCAGTCGCCACGTGATTTGGCAATCTGCCAGATCTTTCAAATCCAACACCTGCTGATACGAATGCACATTATGTGCAGCTTTCGCTTATCGATAAAATGTCCCACTTTTCTTTCATAATGCGCTTACGATGAATTATGAGCAGTTGGAATATTGCCAAATCGCGTCGCGCTGAAATTACGTGAGGTATGCCCGGGACCTATTGGAGGACGCTTTCGAAAATTTTTTAGAAATTTTTGAATTTTCGAAAAGAAGCTTATATAGGCCACTTCCAACCCCCCTCCCTTCATCACTTTTTGACGACGTAGAGATTTTTACAGCAAAAAATGCGTGCTCATGAATCGCATGACAACGACACAGCAACAGAACAGCAGAACTAAGTTTGGCCGTCTCGATCGATGTCGCTGATGTTCGCAAGCGCTGCTGTGCTGGATGTGGGCCCCTTCAGTCCTCATCCGAAGCGTTCCTGTGCTACCGCCAATTGCTCCGGCAATGACCGCTAGGATGATAATCAAATTATTGGGTGAGTTCTCGTTTTTCCATGTTGTTTATATGTCCTCAGCTCCGCCCTCTCGTGACGAATCGTGGCTTAACGCGGGGTTATTTTGTGGTGTTTTTCACAGCCAACTAAGGTCAACGTCATACTCGTCAGCATTCAAACTGGCTTCGGCGCAACAATTGCATATGTGCGCTCGTCACGCAAGAATCTTGGCACTTTTTGTATTTGCGCACAATAGAATTTCACGATTTACACCTGATAGGCGATTTTCACTATTATCTTTTGTTATTAAATAGCTAATTTCCGAACAATATTGCATAAATTGTGCTCCACCTAATATCTAGGATTCATAGCTAAAAAAAACTCGTAGGGCCTTATTTTTATGAAAAACAATATTGCTCTCCGAATCGTTTAGATAATCGTTATCCGCATCATTTGCTAAGTATCATCACTGGTCTAGTTTGCCCACATCTGCTCGTGCATCAGATATCTGCTACTCATGCTCTTTTTCCAAGTTTCTCACCTCAAACTCATCGAGGCGCGATTCTACATAAATTAAGTCGTGAAAAGTTTGCTTTGAACGCGCATGGGCGCCGATGGAACAGAGCTAGGGCGCTCCATTTCTAACTTTTTTATTTCAGGCGCGCCTCAGAGAAGTTCTTATAGAACGCCTTTGCTGTATAAACAGAAGCTGAGAACCTTATAATTCTGGGGTTAAGGAAAACGCCCCTCGGGAAAATGGTCTTTCATTGTTTGCGACAAGTAAGCGAAAAGCTAATAATATTGCGATTGCAGAAAATGCAAAATATGAATAAACGAAACCTATTGCCAACTTTCATAAAAGCGTCTACTGATGATCCATCTCTTTTGCTGCGTCTATAGTTTCTCATAGTTTCTCATCTTTACGATCGTATAATGTTAACGAGTACTTGTTCCTCACTATGCATAGTGTCTTTTTTTCATGCAAGACCGTATTTTTTACGTACAAGTTGCATTTGCTCAATACAGGATAGGCTGATAATGAAATTCGCTAAATCGTCGAAATTTTTGCTTTGCTGTATGAGCGAGTTTGCAGAATCTCATAGTTATGCGCACAATTGATGACTATTCTATAGAAATTGAGATGCATGCATAGGATTTCGCCAATCTCACTATCAGACCTCAGTCTTATAAAAACTTTGCGCCTTCTATGCTTCAAAATGTAGCAGGTATACTCATAAAGCATAATGCACACGCTGTGTAAAATTCGCTCTTACAGTTCTTATTCAATACTAACACAACCCACCGGTGGGTCGTACGTGTTCTCCCATCTAGGACAATACGACCCACCGGTGGGTCGTAAGATTGAAAAGCAAGAAGGGCTCTGGTCCGAAACGGCACAAAGGCGAAAGAAGTGTGCGAATGATTTATTTATACTTGCAAATGATATAATAACCAAACTTACGGAGGAATTTTTGCGAGGATATAGCTTGCAAAAATTTTGAGCAATGTCTTGAGAATTTTCGGGATGCATGGCGTCAGAGATTTTTTGCGCTCTCCCATCCCCTTGTGAAAGGAAGTCCTAGGACCTCCACTGTTGACTCATGAAATTCCTAATCTTATGGACTAGCTTCTAGATTACCGCCAACCGGACGTCTTTGTGAGTCATAAAGCGGTTCTTGTCTGGATTGTCTACTATAGAAAGGAGATCAGCTGCACAAAGGGAATCTCACGTACTTGCTTAAAGAGCTAATATCTCACTCTTCTTACGAAGATTGCGTACTGTTTTTTGTTATGCAATTGCTTTTCATTGATTTGAAATGGGCTCATCTTGACCCTGACAACAGCGAGGACTTCTTTGCCAACAGCAATGTCAGTCAAAAAAGCACCCTGTGATGACACGAAGCATCGCAAATAAATGCAAAAAAAGCTGTGAATCGCCCCTTCAATGGTTTAATTGCCTTAGAGTTACTTTAAGTACATTCGCTAAACTCCCGCACTTCAATAAATTGTGCACCTGCAATTACTTGCAATTGCTACTATAGTCGCCCGGTAATAGCCTACTATGTACTTTCTAATGGGAAAAAAACCTGCTTCCGCCTCTCAATGTGCGCATTTTAGTTTCAAATCGTAATATGTGGTTTTTGTGCCTAGTTTAAGTAGGTTAAATGTGATTGATGTTTTTCACTCGGAAGCGATCGCAATGTTTTGTGTATCGACACGGGTCATCATTGTGTCGCTTCCTAACCGGTTCTGTTGAATAGGCGGATGAAGCTTTGCAGATTCACGTTATCCAGCTGTAGATTGTAGCACTGAGACTTCTCCTTAAAGATATGGTCACCCCTGCTCTTGAAGTCCTTTTTTAGTGGAAAGTTGGCTTTCAGACTATCTGCTGCTGAAAGAGTCTAGATTTAGCACTTTGCATCAAAAAGAAGAGTGCTCGTATTATGATGCGCATATTTTTTCACTCAAGGTACAAATAGTGTTCAAATTGAGAACTTTTTGATTTGATCTGCTCTCGCACTCAAGTAAAAAGCAAAATTTGGAAAGAAATTGTCTTAACAATTCTAAACTTGTGCCAACTCCTGTCCCAGATTATTGGAAAAGCTTATATTTGCACATTCAGAGCCGGAGTTACACTAATCATACTCCACAAGTAACAGTTGTTCCGACATATATCGTTCTTCTAAAAGAACCTTACTCCCACATCGGTAGACAACATTCCATCTCATTTCTTAGAGTTTCTGCATCTACATGAGAATGTGAATGTACATGCGGAGGCTTTACTGAACCAAATCCAGTCTCATCTTACTCAGGTTTCCTCTGTTGATTAACTTTCGAAGATTTGTCACTAAATCTGAATTTTTGTCTTTCTATATTTGTGCTTCTCTTAATCGAGTTAAGTTTAAGTTTCTCGAAGTTAGCATATCGCCCTCAAAAGAAGTGGCTTTGTCAACCACTTTGTTTCTGAACCTACGCTTGTTGCATTATCTACACAAAAAGTATAACATTGTTTCTTGGTATTAGACGCAGTAAATACGTGGACATTTTACTTGCATATAAAAAATGAGCAGCATAAGCCATAAATAATATTCTGGAAAATGAGGAAACTGGTGTTTTTTTTTGAATAATTTGCAAAGGTCTAGATTCAAACATTGTCTATTTCTACAAAGGTTTAGAGATATTTGAATGATCAGAGAACTTCTGCTGACTTTCGAGCTCTAATTTTTCGCTTGCAAGTGAAAGTGCCTGCAGCAGAGCAGAAGTGCCATTCACTTTTTTATATCGCATAATTAGCCAAATTCAACTAACCACTCTAGAGAAGTGCACTTTCCTGCACAAATGCCACCTTCTAACAGTTGAAGTGCACTTTCCGGTTCTGGTTTTTCTAGAGCCATTCTTCATATATGATCTCGCTATCGCGTTCATCTATCTCTATGGGTGAAGATTGCTTTGTTTGCATTTTTTTAGATAATTTTGAACAATTACTTACTAGAATGGAACTCATTATGTCCGTAATATTGCAATGTATATGGAATCATATACACATTCTGATTAAGAATCTGTTTTTCTGAATGGCTCTATAACCCTTTTTACCTCGTTAAAAAATTAAGGAGAAGATAAGCACATTTTGCTGTTGTTTGTTGTTTAGCGAAATTAATTAAGGTGATTGGACCACAAAGCTGATTTTGCTCATACACCATTATCCCTTCCCAATAGAATTCAAACAGAATTGAGCAAAAAGATGTTCTTATATCTTAATACCTTAACACTTTCGGTGGATAGGGTAGAATGTTGCCATAAAAAGTGGTATTAACAAGCTCGTTTTTTCCATTCCGATTTCGTCCTCAATATGGAAAATCGATACTGCAGAAAATATGTGACAGAAATTGCAGCAATATCTAGTGAGGACAGATCTGAGTGGAAGAGAGGGTGTTACGCAAAAATGCACAAAAATTAGTAAAAACATTTTAATTTTAGATTTTCTAAAAACACTAATCTTGTCCGCTTATGATTCGGTACGAGAAGAACTCAAGTATGCTTGTAGTTGGATTTTCCCAAGCCTAATTCCCAAACGCTTCAACACAACCGGTGTGAAAATGTCCCGGCCGTGGTAATTGAGCGAGCGTTCAGGTTTTAGGCGCAAAAACAAGTTGAGAAGAGAAAAATGCAAGTTTTTGCGCTGCAAAGTTTTTGCAAGTGGCGGTAATCGCTGGTATCAATCAGTGACTCCGGTTTTTGCTAGTTTACATACTCATCGACTCAATCTTACTACTTTCAACGCGTTGCAATTTCTTTTTCTCACGAAAAACAACATAATCGCTCGAGGAGGATTGTTTAGCCCCCCTTGCGCTCACCTAAATCCACAGCGTTCGATATAATCGAGTCCTAATCTAGTATAAAAAGTGCAAATGACTTAAATTGATTTTGTGAACAAACACAATGATTTCTGAAAATTTGTAAAGATTAGAAAATACAAACTACAAGTGCAATTACAATTTAGCTTTTTTTAAAAAATTCTACTTGGGCCCACAGTCTTGAAAGCATCTCACACACTTTTAAACATTTTTAAAATGCGTGATCATGCTCGTATTTCTAAAAAAAAGTTTCCTTAACCTCTTCTCCCCTCGCCCCTTTTCCTGGCCACCGAAGAAATTTCCCCGGAACTACTTATAGTTTTTTTGCTGCCAGCCTGAATCTGTTCTTAGTGAGCGTTTTCTTCAACGCCTTTTCCTTATCTTTCGATTTTTGAGATAATCAATGAAAACTTTCTGTAATATGTATACTTGCAAAATGCAGAATAGCAGACGAGGACCAGCACTGCACGCACAATGTGCTTAGTGTATGCATTCTCACATTTAATGCTACGAAAATGATACGTTTATACATTTTTCAAAACCAACCAAGCAATTTCCCGCATGCCTATACATAGCAAATGACGAACGTGTGCGTGTAGTCGATATTGTTATTGAAATCTGAGACATGCACACTTCGTAGAGCATTTTTAAGTACGTTTTTCATACATTCATTCTTCTTCGTGATCGTTATGATCGTACTAGGCGCATGTAAGCACCGAAATGTAGCAAATCGTTAGTGGTCGTTCAACGTTCGATTTTTCCGATATTGTTTTTTCGCCTGTTATTGAGTGAGAAGAATTTGATAAACTCGTTTTAACTACAAGGCCACTTTCGTTGAGTGCTGACTCGTTTCTTTGCAAATTCTAATTGGTCGCAACATTCCAAATAATTGAGAACAGTATGAGCAGGCCAAAGTACTTGAATTGCATAGGTCAGAATACATTTTTAATGGTCGACCCATCCCGAAAAAAATTTCAGCCGGTGATGTTTTCTGCTTTTTCGACCTAATCTATATGCTTCTGACCGCTTTTCATTTGTTTCCTGAATGATTACAAGAATCGAAGAACATGACAAAAATTATAAACGGAGGAATTAAAAGGAAAGGGGCGTTTAATTTGTGGGATGTTTTGGATTGATTCCTCCATTTTGCTAAGAATATAAACACTATGCAAATCTCCTGAAATTAAATTCATTAGTTTTTCTCAGCGTGGTCACTACTGGGCTGTTGTTCAGAGTTATTCGTGTGCCAGCGCTGTGCTAGCTCCGAGCGAGAGCACGGCGCGGACGCACCTGTATTGACCGAATTATTACGTGGCATGGCGTTGGCACGGCGCTGGCACACATGCAACTCTGGAAGCGACATCAAAGGCATTAGATCAATCAAAAATTTTTGAATTTTAACGTAGAAAAAAATTTCTGCGCTTATTATACTACCGTAATATTCTAGAAATTGCAATAAATGACTAAACATGAAGGGCAATGCTATGATTCCGCGAAACCGGAAGAATGAAGAAAATGCTGTAGTACTTTCCGTCACCACGGGAAGTGCAACGGTCTTAATCACAAAATACACACTTATAGTTTGCTCGTTGCCAGGTTCTCCTCGAATTTGCTCAATTTTGTTTTTGACCAATGTTCATCGCTTTTGACTTCCAAGGGCATGTAGGAGTAAAAAAGTTGTCCTTGATGTGAATCAGATTATTATCTCTTTTTTTACTTCGAATTGGCCAAAGCGGTCCTCATTTTCAACACGACTCAAAAAAGTTTAACCTGTTTGATACATCGGGTCACATTTGAATGTCATTTGAGTTTCAACGTAGATACCATTTGCATTGCTTTTAGACTTTTCTCCAGTAACATCACTTTCCCTATGAAATCACATATTTGATCATTTGACGTAGCAACCCTACTTCAAAATTCTTTTTCTTTGAAGAAGGTTGATTGACAGCGTCAGTCACGTACATCCAAACCAGTTTGCAAAAGTGTTGACTATAATAACTGCTTAGGGAGCGAGAGTTCCCACAACCTAGTACCTTCAAGAGTCTTGAAGTATGTAACCGCAAGTTTTTCTTTTGTTGAAAGGTCCGCAACTCGTCAAGCCTTGTTTGGTTTTTCACTGAAACGTAGATGAAATTGAAGAGTTCAGAGTTTTGCAAAGCGACAGGTGATTGAAGCGAATTTTTTTAGTTATTTGAATGCTTCAAAAAAAAAGACGATAAGATTTAAGAGAATAAACAAGGCTGACACATAAACCCTCACCAAAATTTTTGCAGCTCGTTCCTCAATAATAATTTTAACAATAAGAATGTCAGAGATGATTTCCTTCAAGAGATTCATTTCGAAATGTTTGAGAGAAAAATTGTGTGAATTTTAGCTCTCATTACAGAAGTTATTCGCATATGAAAGCTATAGCTACAAGATAAATGCTCAGTTTTTTGGGCATCAGCCTTGAAAAATGCCAAAAGTCCGATCAGATCTGAATTTCTTTTTGCTCTTGGTTCTATGATCTACCCTCTACGGTAAATAGGTATACAGAGATGGAGGCTTATGAGTGATTGGAATTCTCGAATTTAGTACTAAACTTTTGTTCTGTTCCAGATCGATCCAAGATGTATTTATACGTTACAAAAAGTATTATATATTTTGTGGGTTACTTGAATTTTCTAGCATTACTAAAGCGAATTTTTAACCATTGACGACGACGCCTAATTTTGCGTAGCGACGCTGTGGAACGACGCGATTTTGCACAACACTTTCGGCGTGGGAAAGTTTTTGATTATTAACGATATGTAAAATTGTTTTGTAGAAAACTACAATCATCTTCTTGGACGACGAAGTCCGCAGGTTCCAAGAGTGCAAAAATTAGAAGAAATACTAAACTGTGGAGAAAATACTAGACCTGGAAAGCATATAATTTTGCAAGGGCTGTGTGCCATCGGTGGTCCACATTCTCCCTGGCAGCAAAAAGTGCATGGGCCACCGGTGGTCCACATGGTGGTCGTCAATGGGTTAAAGATTGGTGCAAATGCTATATATCAATCTATCAAAAATGGAAGAAAGAAAAGGTTAAGAAAGTCCTATCGTCTTTCTCGACATTTTGAGAGAATGAAGGAAATGAATTTTTAGCAGAATAGAACTGTCTAAAAACAATGAAAATTGATTCCTCATTCCATGCTCACCTACATAGTCGTAATACGGACCACGTGGCGCACTTTGCATGAATGACAAACAAAGCGAGAACCAGTCAATGTCAGTGAGGAACATCCGCACGCAACCCATTGACAGGACCACCCGGCTAATTTCCCCGGCTCGGACATCCGACTGCGCAGCTGGAGCTCATGCGCGGACATCATGGTGACCTCGTCGATCCACTCGTCCGTGCGTTCATTTTCTGGCTATTGATCGCAGCCATGGACAGAGCAGTTCGGGGTTCTCGGCTCGGCCCTTTCAGGAAGATCAATCCCCCTTGACTGACGGGGTGCAGCCGAGCTCAGCCCCTTCCTCACGCACGCATCCCCCGTCATCCCACCCGTCCGAACACGTCGCTTTTATTTGCTTCTTGCACAGCCCTGCACTTTCGGCCCTTCGTCACGGCGGCACGCATATCTCGTGCGTCGCCGCGATTGTCGCGATCGCGGCCTCTTGATATCGCTATTTACTTTCGTTCGTTCTGACGTCGGACACCATCATTTCCGATAAGGTTGTTAACCACAAAAGTATACAGAAGAAAGTGCGTGAAGGTTAATGGTCTCCTACGGGGGGCGGGAGGGGAGGGGGGGGGGGAACTAGCACATGACAAACGCAAATATTTTTTGACCACATTTTGCAGCAGCAATTTATTTGTCTCTATTCTTGTTCATATCATGGACTTTTCATCCTTTTATATCTCTATCCTCTCCATCTTTTTAATTTGAGCCAGTCAATTTGTTTTTGCAAAAATTTGTTAAAGACTAATCTGCTTTTCTGCTTTTTCCTGACTTTGACTAGTTTTTGGTATGTTGTGATTTTTATCAGGATGATTGACGGCAATCAATCAACTCCACCTATTATCAATTTCCTACCTTGTAATTCTACTTTCTTTGATGCATATATAAACCATATTTGCATATACAAACAGCTCATACATCGTAAGGCTTTTCAGAAAATTGTATCGGATTCAGGTAGGCAGACTGTCCCATGATTATTGGAATTTGCTGAAATCGGGTGCTAAGAATATATTGTTTAACAGTGTAAATTCAGTCATCTGCCAACCTGAGAAAATGCTTTCTGTCGAAACACTCCCTCCTCGTTCAATGTGCTTTCGACTTTTTCGATATTAATTTTTCCTATTGAATATGATATGAGCTTTTTTTTGCTTAAGTCAATTTTCAGCTAGGTTTCCAGTCAATATTCTTTTTTCTTTGTGGAAAGCGAAATGGACAGACATATGGATCCCGGATGAAAGCTTATGAGGATTTTATTACTTTATTTCTGAATTAACCGGCTGCTGCGTTCTTATTACGACAGCCACTCCGATCCTATTCTCCTGTAGTTTGGCATCATATTGTTATTTAAAAAATCGGATTTTTGTACAAATGGGAAGCAGAGCTTTTGTATTCTTGAGACGAAATTTTGTTAGCCCAAATCTTTGAGTTTTACCGCAAATATGATGCAAAAGTGAGAGAAATTTTCATTTTTGCCTTTCTTCCCTCTTTCTCCATCCCCCATATTTATGCTCACCTATAAATAGTGATTAAGTATATGTATGGAACATTATTTACAAAATGCATCTTTGACTGAAAGTAAACAATTGAAACTTTTATTTGCAAATTTGCCTTGTATCAGAAACTTTTAGCAGTTCAAGTAGTATGCGCAATAACTTTGAATCTAAGCATCGCGTGCTCCAATTCTCAGCAAGACCTCCCTCCCCCCTCCCCCCCCCCCCCCCACCTACAGACAACAAATCGCGCATGAATGAACATAGATCTTTTGCCAATGTCCACAGAGAGTGAACTTGAGTGTTTGATTTTCGGCTCGGAAGGAACAGAAATGAACTAACGCGCAAAAGCTTTTCACCTCTCCAAGACAAAATTTAGGCGAAAAACTCTACTTAGCAGAAGTCTCCGTGAGCTTCTCGTAGTATTCATCCAAAGCACCACAGCACATCTTTCGAGTGCCAGTTTTTCTTCGCTTCGTTGCAAACATTTGTCTTCACTCGAGTATTGTTTGAATAACTACCTTGTGCCATGGCCCGTTCGTGATTTTTATAGAACTAGCGCAGTGATAGAAGTAGTGCTGCTGTTTTCCTCCCTACTCATTTCGGTGACTTCAACGTGCAGCGGAATCTTGTAAGTTTTCTTTCAAGAGCAGATTTTCGTCATAAGTCTCTTTTGACTTAAAGACAGCGTCCAGGCAAATCTGGACATATAGGGATTTCACATGGATAGTAATTTTGGGGCCCTAATTAAGCCACTGCCCAACCGGCAGCTCAGGTAGTGCTCTAACGGCTGAGATGTCCCCCTCGAAACTGGACCCCGGGATCGTACCTCGCATGGATTCATGGCGCAAAGCGTGGGTCCTCGCGCGAAACTGCCATGAATCCATGCGGACACGATCCTGGGGTCCACTTTGGAGGCGCATATCTCGGCCGTTAGTGAGTCACGCTTTGCGCCATGAAGCAGCAACACTTTCCAACTTAGTGTTTGCTTATATTACTCGAATTTATGTCAAAAATGCCTGATCAAAATGACAAAAATTCTCATCTCATTCTTTTTTTGTTTCTGCTTTTTATGAAAAATTTCAGTCTATATTTCTTTCTGCTCAACAATTCACTTGGCATTATGTAGGGCAGAGTTAATTTGATATTCAAAAATAAAACTTTAATCTGCCCACATTAGCGAAGAATATATTATTAATGCGATTATACGTAGATTTGGTGCGTGTGATATGAGAATTTCACCCCTCATTCCACCTCTCCTTTCTCACATTCTAAGTCTTCAAAATCTATTTCGTGTGCATCTTCCACATCAAAGGCAACGTCCAACTGCATCTACTTGGACTCGTATAATTACTTCTTGCCCCAAAACTCCAATATCAATTTCTAGCTAGATTTGTAAATCTTGAACGCAATCGGTCCTCGAGTACGGTAGAGTGTACGGTCTGGCTTAGAGTGTAGAGTTGTTATTGGTTGCGAATGGACCATATGAACTACCGCTTGGGCAATGGCTTACCAAGGTACACCCTATCAGTTCCTAAATGCCTAACCCGGGCAAATACGTTGTGATACATCTATAGCATTATATACATAGTACAACTCAAATTAGATCCCTTAGTCTATCCCCGTCTTTTTGTTTTTACGTTGCACATAGTCTCTGATTCGTTTACGTCCATCTAATTTCATTCGCATCGATTTATGCTTACACTGGAAGCTGCGTTGATGCTCTTCGTCTTTCTGGACCTCTTTTTCGTGACTCCATACGGATTTTTTTGCCTCAGCATTCATTGATGGATTGTTTGCAGAGCTCTGAGCAATGTTTGTGTGCTGTTTTTCTTCAATCGAATGACCGATCAGTGTTTACATTTCCAAATCTAGTTGCCTTCTTTGTACCCTTTTATTATTGCGCTGCACTTGCTCTTTTGAATATTTGCACTCGTATCTCCTTTAGTCTGAATTTTTCAATATAACGGCCTTGACCCCGTCTATTGTACAGAGCTAGCACATAGATTGCATTACTCGCGCTCTGTGGCAAAAATATTCGTTATCAGCGTACTTTTGCTTCTGACAGTTGTTCTTGATTTTTTTTGCTCTCTATTGTTCTGCAATTCTTGTTCCTTGCAAAGAATAATGCTTTATGTCTGCGTGTACTATTTATTAGATTGGCACATAAGTTTTGCAACTTCTCCCATAACTTTTTTTTTTATTAACACTCCCATTCTTTGGCATCATGTAGACTGTGACGTAAGCTGCAAGTCTGCCCCAACCGTTTGATTTTTCATAACGTAGAAAGAAATTATTAGAATAAATATCTGAGCATTCCTCGAAAACCCTTGAAATTCGCGGTTTCACAGTTTCTTGGCAAACCTGAAGCCGTACAAAACCTGAAACGAACATATCAGAAAGAAGTCATAGGCAGCATTTAGCTAGAAGTTAACGCATTAGAATCACTAAAAAAGAAGTCAAATCTAAAGACAAATTGGGATAAAGCGCCTTTAAGAAGTAGGACAACACAAATGCGTCAAGGAGGGCAATCTGCCAATACTTATGCTGCGCAATCTTAAAATTCGTCAGAACTTTGCACTATAGGGTAAGTCAGTAGGTGAACACGAATAACATATTCACTTGTCGCTATGATGAGATTTATCCTCTGACCTTGCGAAAGAGGCCTTATCAAGTGAAAAGGGTCTCATTATTGTGATCAGTATGTCGAATAACCCCCACAGGCCAAGTTCAGCAGAATTTGACGGCATCCAAAATTCACTCCGTCATACCGTAAACATACCGTCACCCTTAAGATACACACTATGCATGTGCAGTTTGCTAGCGTTGAATCTGAAGACTTCTGGCGAATTCCCAAATCGCGTCCCGACTGAAGTCGCGTGAAGTATGCCCGACCCTTTACGCGAGATTCGTGCGAAATTCGACAAAAATATCTGCATTTGCAGTTCACATCAATCCTTATAGCCAGAAAATGAATGCGCTACGTTTTATAAGACAAATATATAAAAAATTCTTACTTATGTGCCAACCTAATATTTATTCCAAACGTCCGTGTGAATTACTTGTTACTGCGGCCTTCTATCGATCATCTAATTGCTTGTAGAATGCGTAAATAACAAGCCGAGTGAATCTCGTTATTATAATTGCAGCTTCTGCTACGGGAACAAACAAAGGGTATAGAATGGGCATAATGCCCATTCTATACCCTTTGTTTGTTCTTTGACAGCTAAGCCCAAATTTTGATCCACATGTTGCGCGGGTCCATGTCAAGTAACATGTACTGGGTTTCTTAGTGGAAACTGCTTGGAAGAATTCAGAATCATTGTCAGGACAACGGAGGATAGTAGAATCCTAAGACGGAGTTGACAAATTCGACTTTGTACTCTAGCCTTGACCATACTTTACACTATTCGAGGACTTTGATTGGTTCGCTAGAGGAGATTACGGTTTGGACTTGAGCTTCAGTGGATTTCTCAGCAATGAATAAACCAAATAAGCTGCAGCTTTTCAATGACTAACAATAAATAACAATAAACAATAAGACCTCTCAATCAGTATTCACAGGGAAAGTCCAAGCACACAAAGTTGGCTGGACACCCCTTCAGTATTTGTGGGAGAAGTCGTAGCTTTATTTTGAGATTTCTGATGTTTGCGGAACTGCATAAAGAGGAAATGTTCTCATGATTTTTAGTCCATAAATAAAAGTAATTTTTACTTATGGACTAAAAACTGTCTCACTTCAAATTGCGAGCATGAAATGACGCGAATGTCAAGAAACAGGCAGTGAATGTTTTCTTTTCGATTTCTATGTCTCGCAAAATAGGATGTCATTCTATAGAGTGCTGCTGCGAAAATTAAAACCTCGAAACGCGAGAAGAAACTTGGACGACTAACTATCTGTGCATTTCGAATAATGTCGACTATAAAAAGTATTAATTCAGTCTGCTTGATGAGCTCACTCCATCGTTCATTCAGAACATCACTATTGAAATTTCTTTGAATGTTAGGCATTTCGGTCTCCGATGTTCTAGCACAAAATCGCATTCATTCAGGGAAAACTCGTGTGCGGAACTGGTTTTGTGGAAAATTTTGAAGTCGTTACCTGTAATTAGTCACTGTAAACGTTTTTTCATCTTGCCATGCAGTTTTGATGGATTACCGATGTTGTGAATCGCCAATTAGTGGCATGAGCGCTGTATGGCGTGACAATCAATTCCATCACTTTGCAGAAATGTTCCAAACTTATCTTCGCTTTGATTGTGCTCAGTAGCTTTTCACTGTTACAAGGAAGTGTACTGTACAGCTCATAATTGGCCAAGAAAATCGCCGAACTCCATAGGAGTTCACTGGAAATCCGTGTCGCATCGCCATGTGTTGGTTCAGAGTGGACAATTCGACTTATCGTTAGCTCGTGAGGCGCATCTTCTGCCTCATAGAAGTATGTGTTTGGATACGGTAGGCAATCAGATTTCATGGATTTTTACCAAAGGTAGGTTGTTTAGTGGCAATGGAAACGCTGTGTAACCTATCGTAAGCAATCATCTAAAAGGATTCGAGAAATCTGACAGCCTCTGTGCAGCTACCGTATCCAAGGCACCTCTGATAAATGAAAAGGTACGCTTCAACGAGCTGAGTCGAACGGTGCCCTCGGATTCAAAATTCATCTACCGGAATCAAAATATGGCGATGCGACGCGAATCTCGGTGAACTCCGATGGAGCTCGGTGACTTCGAGTTATGGGCGGTATTTTACGTCCAGTCATTGAAATGTTCCTATAAAGACAGTGTAGGTAGGTGCACGGCAAAAGTTTTCAATTTGTTGGTCTCACAAATCTCCTCAAGGGAATAAGCGGGAAACTATATTTAGTCGATTTGAGACTCATGACTATATCTTATATATAAAGCTGAATGTCTGTTTGTCTGTCTGTATGTATGTATGTATGTATGTATGTATGTACGTATGTTCCGAATAGAAAATTCCATTTCTGAACCGATCCGGTCCAAACTTGGCACACATACACTTCGGGCCCCGGCGGGTGTCATAGGCTACTTTTCGTCATCGATCGATATCGATTTTATCGATTTTTATCGATTTTTTTGCTGAGTTCACCTACGGGGCTGGGAGTTGGCACAGGGGGGTAATCGAGCATGGGGATTCCGAATACAATATTGGTTTTCAGGATTATCGATTACTTTTATCGATTTTATCGATTTTTTTCGCAAAGTTTGAGCTACGGGGCTGGGAGTTCGCACAGGGGGGTAATCGAGCATGCTGATCATCCCCAAGGGGGGTGATCAGCATGCTCGATTACACCCCTGTGCCAAATTCCAGTCCCCTAGCTCAAATTTTCAACAAATCGATAAAATCGATAAAAGTAATGGACGATCTTGAAAACTAATATTGTATTCGTAATCTGCATGCTCGATTACACCCCTGTGCCAAATTCCAGTCCCCTAGCTCAAATTTTCAAAAAATCGATAAAATCAATAAAAGTAATCGATAATTCTGAAAACTAATATTGTATTCGGAATCCCCATGCTCACTTCCCCCCCCTGTGCCAACTCCTAGCCCTGTAGGTGAACTCTGCAAAAAAATCGATAAAAATCGGTAAAATCGACATCGATCGATAACGAAAAGTGGACTGTGACACCCGCCGGGGCCCGAAGTGTATGTGTGCCAAGTTTGGTCCGGATACGGCGGAGCCGGGTAAGCCAGCTAGTGTTTCATAAGGGGTACATCGGCCAACTTTCGAGTATAACCAATTTATGGCAACAGAATGGTTTGCAGTCAGATTTACGATTTTGTGAAAAGATTCGAGAAATCCTACCTGCTTCGATTCTTAATCACCTCATATTTGTTTGAAACAAAAACTTTCATGCATTTAGTTGCCTATTTACCCTATTTGTTCATTGCATAGGCATTCCCTTAGCGGTAAACAAACAAAAAACCAATGCACAATATAAACAAAAACCCACTAAAAGTGAGGTAATTGCGGGTAGCCCTCAAATCATTTCTGGTTTTCTAGCCGTAAAAATCTTTTTCTATTGGAACTCTATTTAAATATGACCGACTCAAGTTGCAGCAATGCCTTTTTACATCTAGGTCAGCCCCTTGATAGTATGCTTCCCTTGAGAGTATTATGTATCAACTTTCTAGATCCACGTCTTATATAAAAAAAAATTTCCATGAAATGAGCTTCTCGTTTACAGCTTACATCCTCCGGACATCATCTTTTGACCCATTGTGAACCACTTTTCCTTTTTTATTTAAGCTGCGTTCACTCCGCAGGCTTAAGAACCCATACTAGTGTAGCAGCTCGTACAATTGTGCACAAACAATTATTCTGCAAAGTGACCACCATCGAAGGACGCGTATTGGTTGATTCACTGAGTCCACTATGAAATCATATCGGAATGGACTTGGGATACGGAAACCAACCTACGTTTTCTATCCTCCGAGGTACTTGAAATATCATGCTATTGAGCACCTGGTGCTGTGTTCGCTGCCTCGCAGTGGAGTTCAAGTGCCACTGTTTGAGTGTTCATGTGCCTATAAAAGGCGGTAATTTTGATGGGTCAATAGTATGCACTGCTCTATGGTTACCAAGTATCCTGTGGCTCGCACTGCTGCAGCTTTTATCTCTCTTGTGTCTCGAGTACTAGGAGTGCTAATGACAGTCATTCATGAGCATCGTCTATGCATATTCTACGCGCCCTCTCCAAAAAGTGACTTGTAATGCTTTCCGCACTGAGGTTTTAATGCCGTTCATTATGGATGGAGAATGCGTCCTACATATTACTGTCACGCAAGAAATTTTTCCGCTTATGTTTTTATTGGTAATAGAATTTGTGCGTTATTTGCTTTCCTGTTTTATAATATAAGTTTTTTTACGAACCCCTGTATTGATGAGAAAAGAATTCTTACACATTTCCACATATGAATTACTTCGACGAGGACTGCAATAGAATGTTGGAAATATTCTCAGAATTCACCGGAACTTATACAGGACAAGCCATACTTGCAGCGGTTCCTTGGGACTGTTTACTAATACAAAAGTGGAAATCTCGAGAATGGGAACTTCCGCAGGATTTTCAGTTAGACTGGTTGAAAAGGAGAATTTCCGCAAGAGGTTACAAGCGCTGCCGAAATTCAGAAGGATGCCAGCGGTTCCGCAGCACTTTGGCCTGCCCATTAGTTCGGCAGAGTTTTGAATGTGATATCTCCTACGATGTTGTCTCTTCATCAATAGAGTGCACAATTGAACATGACACCCTTAGTGCAGAGCATAGTGAGTGAGTCTCACAGTCATTAGAGTAAGGTTCAAATCTTGCTTAAAGGCAGTCGATCAGCAGAACGGACCCTTCTCAAATTTTGGTGAATTTACGTAGTAGACCTTTCAAGTACATGGTAGCTCAAACCCTACCTGCCAATATGCGCTAAGTCCTGAAATATGCGCTTAGAAACTCCACCAGCCCCGCCCATTCCCATTGGATAAGCGGGGCTGGTGGAGTCTTAAAGCGCATTCTTCAAAACTTAGCGCATGAATTGGCAGGTGGGGTTTGGGCTGTACTTGGGGTCTACTACCTGAATCCATCAAAATCCACCAGAAAGGTCCATTCTGCTGACCCACTGCCTTTAAGTGCTCTCTTCTGCTTTGCGGTTCGCATTCTTCGGAACTCCCGCAGCACGTTTACGGAACTTCCGCAGGTGATTCACCGGAATCCCCAAACGTTCTGGGAAGTGCCAGTCAATTGTCTGAGTTGGTCCCGAATGGTTAGTCAGAATGCTAATATTGCTGAACATGGAAGTAGTGTTTTCTTTTTTGATGCTTGACGAAACTGTGTGCATCCTCTCACCTTTTATTTGAATTTTCACCAAGATTAACAGTATTTTTATGAAACAGAAGAACCCGACATGATGGTTTACAAAAACAGCTGTGACCATCACTAAATCATGTTACCTGGTGTGGTGACCGAACAAGATATTTTCAAACGGAGAAGCACACCAGTTCTCTCAAAATTTTTTCCATTCTTCTCGATTCATTTAAATTGAGCAAGTTTTTCATGCTGCAAAATTCAAACAATCAAACCGTATAGTTGCTTTCGATGAGCGGTTCTATAAAATATGCGGTTTGTTCCCACTCTGACGTCCTCTTCCTTCGTTTTTTGGTTTTTGATGCATCTATCCCAAAGAAGCATCGAAATACAAAACATCTAATCAGTCATTTCAAACGAGGGCAATTTGCGCTGAAACTCACTCTTTTTGCGTTTCAATCACTGAATCTGTCACTTTGAATTTCGCGAAATCTGCTAGCAGTCTGCAGCATCCACAACTTTCAGTTCACGCGCCTGTGTGGTGTAACAGCCATTGTACTTCCACATTTTCTGCTGAGAAATTTTTCTCACTTCTGCTCACAAGTTTATCTAATTTCACAATCGATTTCTACATCTGTCAGTGATTTCGCTGCTCGTTATACATATTTCCATATACCTCTCATACCCGAAACACTTGCTATTGCAAAAGCTGTTTCTTTTCATGCAACATTTCTAGTGTTTTGAACATCTTTCTAGAACATTCAAATTTATGTCAGTTTTAATCCGTTGTTTTCTGCAGGTCTTGTGGTCTGTCCTAGTACATTCAAGACGCAATAGAAAACCTGTTTTCTTATATAGCCGTTGTTCGATTCACTTTCAGCTCTAGGATTTTACTTTAGTAGCTTTTCTAAGAACAATTTCATTTTTCCGTAGACAAGGCATGAACAATAGGGCATGGCGATAAACTAGAAGTTTCATTACTTTACAATCCAAAGAAGTATTAGGCTAATCATGAGCCAGTTTATAAACCAGGGTCTAGAAAAATTTTGAAAAAAATCTTGAAGAAAAGATTTTGGGAGTTTATAAAAGAGAGGAAACAGAAGAAGAAATCTGGAAGAAGTGTGTAGTGTAAAGTTTGCTTTTTCGGAAATTGATTTGCGGATGTTTCGATAATTGCAAAGGTAAATACGAAACCGCAGATGCTGGGAAGCTAAAGGGATGTCATAGGTTTGGTGTATTGGGACTGGCTTCTGATGATAAAATGAAGAAAGATTTCTACAGCTTCTTATATTCATATGTTGATGCTCATTTTCTTTAACACATGGATTGAGGAACTAGCCCATTGGTCTCGCACAAAATTTCTAAAAATTCCTTCAAGCTTGTTGGAGGAGCGTTCTGATCTGAATTTTGTATTTTTGTAATGCATGACAAATATTCTGTTTTAATGTTGAACACTCTAAACTAAAACTAATCTTGTTGAGCCCAGCACTTTTGATCACACAATCAAAAACGAAAAAATCTGAGAGATTGTTCCTATCATCTTGTAATTTTTGAGCTCGAAGTAACCATTTGTCTCAAGCACTTTTAGGAAGTGCATGAATTCTGGGCTATATCAATTGAACAAATTCGTTGGAAACCCTAGACAATAGGATTTTTTGAAATTTTCTATGCAAACTCACGAAATAACCTTATATGTATTTTAGCACTTTGTGTAATGACCTAGTCATCCTTGGAAAGAAGCGCACTGAATATGTAAATGCTAACAAACGATGATTCATAATATTGTTAGTGTAACGTCTTCTAGGCGCAGCAGTTTCGCATAATAGACCCATCTAATAAATTCTTCCTTTTATGTCTTTCTGAATCCTAATATTGCAATTTTCCGCTAACTCTAGTATAGCTATAATCAAAGCACTACACTAGTGCAAAAAATAGCATTTTTTATCGAAAATCTTCTGAAGGCTGAAGCTATCGCCGCAGATTGTGCACTTTTCCATTGTGTGTGAATTTTTTGAGCTACAGAGTAGCTAATGCAGATCGCAATTGGACTTTGTGCTGCGTGTCTTCTTTATGACTAGAAAACGTCAAAAATCGGGCTCTGTTTTTTTTGGTGAGGGGACGGGGAAAAGTAAATAGCGAAACGAGCAGCACAGCAAAATTAACAGTGCTTCCAGAAAAACGAGGTTCAACTCAATAAAACATTCAACATCGACTTCCAGTCATGCGAAAAAAAAAACTGAAAATGGATAAATTTTCAGGAAAGAAATCTTGGTTTTTTCCCAGCGAACCACTTGATATATGAGAAAATGTTTTACTTCTACGTTTAGCTTCGTCGTTCTTTTTTCAGTCGTATTCATCTCGTCGGCATACACAATCGTCAAAATAGTCGGATTATTGTTTGAACAAATGCTATCGATCATGGGCGACTCTTTTCCAACGTTGGAAATCCCAACTTTCAATTTTACAGATGATTTTGACGCGGAGTTGATGCACCACTCGACAGTACACCGATCACCGACTGTCGTCCTGGCGGACAACAATCCGGCCTACTCCTATGGCTTCGAAGCACCGAAGGCGAACAACTCCGGTGGCGGAGGGTGAGTATTCATTCTCAGTTTGTGTAAATTATTCTTGCTATATGCTCTCCTTATTCGTTCCTCTAATTGCGCCTTCGGTGTGTTTTATGTGGTGCTATCAGCTCACAAATAGTTTGATCTGTCAGAGTTTCTGCTGGGTATTCTTAAAGTATCCACGATTTCCTCCCCACTCTGAGTTTCCTGGAGGATAGATTTTACGAAAGAGATATTACGTTGTCGGATAACTTCTGTTACACTTTTCATTTTAATTCTAAAGATTCTCAGAGGTTTTTGGAAGATCTCGTGTTCACAGCATGTGAGCAGGGTCAAAAGGCTTATTCATCGTTACCTTCGCTTTCGCGGTCTATGCTTGAAACATTCATTTTGTTGCGAAAATCCGTTTGGTTCCCTTGTAAAGAGTGGGCATTCTTGCATATGGCGAAAAATCGGACAAAATGATAATCAGACAGGGCATAGTCTATAGTGTTAGCAACTATGGGGAGATGACACATTACAGGTGTTTATTTGAGCGGTTCATATGTCAGTATGCGCCATCTTTGCAGTCATCGACAGTCTACAAGGAAACGTCCTAAAAAATTCAAAAATCATTCTCAAGCTTTCTGTATCCATTTCTACAGATGTACATACAAAGAAGAATTTAGAAAAGTTTTTGAGCTTTTTTTCGTTTTTGAAACGCTAGAGACACCGACATGCCTTTATGTATGTAAAGGTCAGTGCCACTGCAGTACAGTAGCATGGTGGTTTAGGTATACGGTAAAAGTCAATCTATGGGACCGGCCATACTATTTCACGACATGATTTCTGCGACTCCTGTAATTCCTGCAATTCTAGTGATTCCCGATTCGAAGTGCAGCACTGCAGAGCGTATTGCGAGTTTCAGTACACACTGTTTTTCCGCAATATACATTGTTAGGGGAATCCCAGGAATCACAGAAATAGTATGGCCGGTCCCTATGTCGAATCTTGAGCAAGCTTCGACGTGCGTGACCATCAGACCGTCATGCTTTTTTACAATCGTTTCGTTAGTCACTGCTCTCAATGCTCCCTCACTGTCCGGATCTAAACAATTCCGCAATTTGATACTCGTGCAATCGCGACTTCCCGTTGGAACGGGTGACAAAGGCCTTTTTGAAATATGGATATGACTTTTTTGATATTTTCCAAAATTATCTGCAAGATGCCGCATGCAAAGCCAGTTTGAACTTCCATAAAACAAAAAAATCGTTCAATATTCTATAAGTAGCTGCTCCATTTGCACAATTTTGTAGCTTAAGATCGCTCCAATCGACCTCACCCTCCTGGTTTCCTCTCTCCACCACTATTAGATTCTTTGATATCATGGATCTCATGTACCAAATAGCACGCCAAACCGCATTTGTGTTTCATTACCACATTTTCGACTGAATCGTGTTGAAAATTTATTTACTTGCACTTTGTTGCTAATTTGATAACAACAACAAGATAGGGCTGATTTCGGTCTGATGTGAAGAAAAAACAAAAACATAAAATGATTGCACTAAAAAGTTTGCTAGAAAGCTCCTCAGAGTCGTTTAATTAGGAGAGTTGAGTAACTTTTTACATTTATTCCAGTTCTCGCATCTCCATTTTCATTAAATAGATGAAGGATTGAAATATTGAAGTTGGCATGATAATTTTGCCAATTGCTTGCAAAGCTTTCCAGAAACATAAGCATGTAACTGGCTCCTCAGTTCCAAATTTGATTAGAAGCTTACCGCTACTTGTGAGAAATTCCTGCTATGCATGATCTATTCAACTAGTTTCGTAGTGTGTCGCCCAAGAATTTTTTTTGGCTTTTAGCTAAGCAAACGAAATACAATTTCGTTTTTTTTTTTGATTATGCGTTATCAAACATGTATAATCGTGTTCACCATGCTGGAAAAAGCGGCGGTGAATTGTTCGGCCCTGAATTTTGATACGACCAACGTATTTATGCAAATCGGTGGTGATTGCGTTCCAACATGACTGCGAACGCACATTTTTTGAAATGTCAGGGATTTCGCATTTAGCATTTAATAGCAGTTCATTCTAATTACTTTTGACCAATTGACAACACTCTATAGTCTGTGCGTAGGTGTTTGAGTTGCTCTATAGTTCAATGGATTTGATGAGTGATAGCGTTCTTGCGCTACTGACTATACACTGTCTACGCGTAGAAAATGGACATGGACGCAATACTCGGGATTTTGCGCGTGATGGGCATTTTTTACGCGCAAGCGTTGTCGGCACCTTTAGCAAAGCAGTTTCTGCGCAAGTGTGTTGTTGACACCGCAGCTGCATTGTATCAACCCTTATATAGTTCACTTGTAAAATCGTGACGATGGCTTTTACTACGGACTTTGCGCTCAGAGGAGCATAAAACGCTCATACAAGAAGGCATCACCTCAATATTCAGCTCAGTGACTTCCAGTGTCTAAATATTATCATACGTAAGCAAAAAACCATTCGACGAGAGACGAAAACTAGGAAAATGCGACTTACGGGAGTGGCGTGCGTGTCGCGCGCGGTCGCTCCATCGTCACGATTTTTAAAATGCCCTTTATCAACTATACGTGAACGGCGTAGACATTGATATTTCGGAACGATCAGCCTATAGTTTCAATAATTATGCTCTATATGTAAGCAGCCTCACAACAGTTAATTAGTGCCCTATTTCTGGGATATCAGAACTATGTCGTAATCAAATCGCTAGAGTATTCTCATTAAATTGCATCTAAAATTACTGCTGCTGTCTACTGGATCTCTAAACAAATTCACTCACGTCCATTTTTTTTTCAAATCTTCACTCTCATTTGCATGCCGCGCGCAATACGACAACTTTCGAGACTTCTCTCTTCTTTTAACGGAATATTAGATGTGCACCCGCCACGTTTGGAAGCATAAGTGACATCTTCGCTCTTCGAAGCTCATGGTTATTAACACTTGAGAATTAATCCCAATTCTTGGCCGTATTGGGAAAAATCCGTACAATCTTGATCTTATAATCTCGTATCTACTCCCTGTCACTTTTGCCCCAGATTTCGACCGGGGAACGGTTTTACCACTCTTCTTAGCCCTTTGACAATCGCATAATGAATGCTAAACGAAGTTTATTCCTTTCTGATATTTTAGGTGCTGATGATTATTACTAAACACATACACTTGACGGACGCATAACACCCATGGTGTGTCAAGGGCTGTACTTCGTAAAATGACGATTATCTTATGATAAATTTACTTCAAAAGTTATCCTTTTTGCATCTGGAAATGACCTCCATCTTTTTTTTAAGCCTTTTGGAGCTACTGTAGGTACTGTAAATGTTAGCGTATGGCTTTTGTTGACTGGTTCATGAAAGATCTTGGTTCCAGAAGGAAGACAACTGAAAGTTTGCTTGATCGTCAACGTGTTAAAGGCCGGGTATTACAGCGAACTATTTCAAAAAAAATTTTTTGCGTTGATTTTTAAAGTACGTATGACGTTCAACTCAGATCCTTAATTTTTGGGACTGCTTTCTTGGCGATTTTAACGAAAAAACACTTTTTTAAAATTATTTTGCACAACAGATTCTAATTCGATCACGAGTTTTGCCCTACAAGAAGAAGCTGCAGCTGCTAGTATGGTTACGTAGCTTCAATTGGCTATAGCCGTTACAAAATGCGCTGCATATTTGCTGAGTTTCCCATTACATCTGCACTTACATTTTCGTACTGGTGACGACACTCGGACTCGTACACCCATTTTCTTCAACGCTGTGCAAATTTGTAGTTTTCATTGAAGTTTTCGTTAAGTCATTACACGCCGAACCCCATGGGTGCACTTTGCCAGGCGTTCTCGTTCTCGCTCGTTCGTTCTCGCCCTGTCTTCTCTCTTTTACACTTTTGCGCTCGCAAAATCCGCATCACTTGTTCTTGAGTGGCACGTTCGGCAAGCGACGCTGCATCTTACTGTTTCAATTTTTAGTTATTCTATCATTCCAATAATCATTTTAGATAGTTTTCAAAGGACTAGGTCTTAGTATATTGTTCTTTGTTGCAGAACTGCAAAGTTTCCACAGTTGAACAGGTCGATCATTTATGTACGCAACTGCACAACAATGGTATCCACCGTAGGCACGCAGTGCAGTCCAGAATAATCTACTACGTAAAAAATAAAATATTTACTTTCATTTTATTTCTGATCAACAAATAAATATTTTGCATTCATTAGAGGTGAAAAATGTGCGTCCTACCTCATCTATAGGCGCGTAGTGCATGTAATTGCACACATAACAGCGAACTCCATCGGAGTATAAACGCTTTGCCGACTGACCAACAGACTGCGATGTCCACCAGTATTGAATAAATTTTTACTTTTCCAGCTACCTTCAGCGCTAAATCACTTCATTTCTCCCTTTTCTTCCCCCCCCCCTTCCTTCCCCCTTCTCTTTTCTATCTCTCCCGCGATCATCATCGCCGTTGTCTTCCACGACAGAATCCCCTCCCCCATTGTCCATCATATGTCTCCGTTGCATTTAGCCCTATTGATCGCCTCCGATTTCAGTCGTTCGCTTTCGCTGCCATTTTACTACCGTGCCATTCCGTGGGACAACGAATTTTATTTCCCGGTTCTTGCAAATGCTTGCTTGCTCCAGTGTTTTGCCATCCTTCCTGTGTCCAGAAGAAGATGCACCTCTCTTTATCTGAATTAGCACAATGAGGATTCATAAAATAAAAGAATAGAGTCTAGCTTGCCTATATTAGGTGATTGCAAAGTTAACTGCTTATAGATTTGCTATCAGGTAAACGCTACTTCTCATGTCACCTTATTCACAAATACGAGTTGATGTCGAGACAAGATTAAAAAAATTATCTCGAAATGCAAAATCACCACAACAAATTATTAATTTAGTATTTTTCTTAGTTCTGTCGTTGTTTAGATTGTATTCTTTTGTATTATGATGGTAGTAAATTTCCTGAACTTCCACCACTGATGTTGCGTCCAGTCATTGTCATCAAATTTCAAATTTGCTTAGTTATTAGCAGATAATACAGCAATCTCCCAAAGTGGTAATATTGAATTACTGTGCATTTCACCCCAGATATCTAGATATCTATTCCTCAGATATCTATCACAGTGGCGGACCGAGCCCCCCCCCCCCCCCGAGAATGGGTCGCGGAATTTTTGAAATTTATAACACTTACATGAACTATGAAAATGTTTGACTTGTTTATTCTTGCAAACGGTTGAAATAATTATTGAAAATTTACAAAAATTCAAATTAGCCTTGTAAAAATTTTTTTCGGGGGCGTGACTGACGCCACGCACCTTCATTTGCAAAATTTTTCTGCCGTTCCTCCCCACCCCCCCCCCCGGATGGAAATCCTGGGACCGCCACTGCTATCCACCATTAAGTAACCTATCATAATAAAAATCTGTTGAAAATATGCCGCATACCGCTCACTAAACTACAAAAAATATTATCTTTGAGTCCAGGGCTTGGTGTATGAGGCTACTAAATGCCATCTTATTTTCCAAAGGGTGATAGTGAGTATTCTGACCCTCCTGGAGATTTTTGAATAATTCATATGCAAGCCCAAACTCTCATTCTCTAGAATACTTAACTTGCGTTCTGCACTAAACGCAGTATGTAAATGTTTTTTTGTTCTATCATTGTTTGTCATTGCGCTATTTTTCATTGACATAGTCAAGAAAATCTCCGCATCGATGGGGAAGAAGTTTACGTCGACGAAATTTAGAAAAAAAATTTTCTATACCAGTTCTGCATTTCATTTGTTTGCAAGCAACATTTCATAAGCTCGCATTATCGCTTCAAATTCTGCGGAAAAAACGAAAGCTACCGTGAGGTAATCAATTTAGCTACTTGCTATCATTCATTTTGTCTATACGATAGCTCTTCTTTCGTCCAAAAAGTATAGATGATCAAGACACTTTGATTTCAGCGCACAGCTGTTACGGAAAGTAAAGCGAATACGTTTCTAGCCGGCACCAGCCATTGCTAATGAATGTTCTTTACAATTCACTCGGCTATTCACGGACGCTTGGCACCTCGCTTCTGCATGTCTTCGCTAGGGGGGCTTATTAGCATCCTAAAAGAACATAAATTTGATCAACGCAGGCCTTACATACTTGATTCAAATTGAGTAATTTTTATGTGTGAATATAGATTCTACTGTAATACAAAGACAATCGCTTCCAGCCCATTTGAGAGGGCATGTTTCCAAGTTTCCAAGCAATAATGAAGCTCATCATAGGCGATGCTATCTCAAAGAGCACTGATGTTGGAGCTTGAAGCTTGTCCTCAGTTAACGTAGTCCATTTTGGAAGTGATAACTATGAATCTTTGAAAGATGGACTGGCTGTGGTCTACATCGTCCTCAATTGAATCTTACTTTTCGTAAATTTGATAAAAAAAATAAAAAATCTAATCTTGCTGCACAGTTCTGCTATCGGAGAGTATTTCACCCAAATGATAACCCAGCTCCCAGTTTTCAATCAGGTAATCCAATTCTCCTTGAACTAATGTTTAGTGCATACCGATCGAATTTATTTGTTTGCGAGCATTTTACCGAACTCGAAGAACCGGAAATTTATTCACACTCATTTCGCTATTTTGGTGTTTAACTTTCTATTCAAATTCTCAAGTCAGACGTCTATTTATTATTATATTTATTTTATTGATATTATCAAGTTATTATGCATCCAACAGTCAGTAACATTGGATTTTGACTTTCTCTGCGTACCAAGTTAACATTCTTTCCGTTTGGTGGCTCTTGAGAGCTTTTCACATAAATTGCTTCTTTGTGAGGAGTTTCAAAGGAAGAAACAAGGACTAAAGGTAACCTCTTTTCTCGCAAAAACAACGCTATTTTCTATAAGAAAGCTAATCAAATCCTCTTCATTTATACATTTTTTCGGGGTGTTATTACTCAAGAAGGGGATTCATGATATCCTGGCATATTATTGACTTCTATCACTTCCGCTGCTTTCACTGTGTTGCTTAAGCAAATATCAATGCCTCAAAAAACCATCTTTGCCTATTCCTTCGTATTAATATTAGATTGTAACAGAATTAATGCAGGTTGAATTCCAACCGCAATAGGTCATACACTTCTTATTTCTAAGTAGGATGCAAAGTACCATTCGATAGAGCAAAGCTAGCTCTACAAGATGGCCACCTTGCTTTAGCAACAACTCTGATCCACCACGAGTTTCGAGCCAAAAACTAAAAAGATTCAACTGCCACAAAAAATTGAGAAAAATCGTAACTCAGCTCATAAGAAACCTACAAAAATCCTAACTTGCTCACGTAAACACTATCCACATAGGACGTCTATATGCGCCGTTGCCGCATTTTTTCTCTGTCAGAAATCAAGAAAACGGAAATTTTCGTGCATTTGCCAAAGTGGTGCTGTGCCGTTCCCACATAAGTAGTTGTATAATACAAACCTGTAGAAGTACAAACGTAAATTTCCAGCTCTATACAAGCTTTGGTTCTCGAGAAATATCGAATACAGTTTTTCCTAGTCATGTGGTCGAAGCTAAAATTCAAATTTCTCGAGAACCAAAGCTTGTAGAGAGCTGGAAATTTACGTTGGTACTTCTACAGGTTTGTAGTATACAACTACTTATGTGGGAACGGCACAGCACCACTTTGGCAAATGCACGAGAATTTCTGTTTACTTGATTTCTAACAAAGAAAAAAATACGGCAACGGCGCATATAGACGTCCTATGTGAATAGTGTTTACGTGAGCAAGTTAGAATTTTTGTAGGTTTCTTATGAGCTGAGTTACGATTTTTCTCAATTTTTTGTGGCAGTTGAATCTTTTTAGTTTTTGGCTCGAAACTCGTGGTGGATCAGAGTTGTTGCTAAAGCAAGGTGGCCATCTTGTAGAGCTTGCTTTGCTCTATCGAATGGTACTTTGCAACCTACTTAAAAATGAGAAGTGTATGACCTATTGCGGTTGGAATTCAAAACCTGCATCAATTCTGTTACAACCTAATATCTCCCCTTTTTATAGTCTTGGGTTAGTGCACGAATTGCTATTGCAAAATATGCAAATTGACTCAAACATTACTCTTTCGTGTCTATAGGCACAAGTTCGATGAGAAAGTTCGAGCTTCCTACAGCTTCTTGTTGTTTTTCTGGTCTCGCATGTCGCCGGTGAGCTAGTGAGCTTGTAGTCAACTGATGATTATCTTTTACTCAATCTCATTTAGCTTTTCGAAGTCTTTCTAGTTCAAAAGCATGGCATTGTTCATCTATTCCTCATCGATTGGAAACGAATTTTAGAATGGATTGAGCTACATATATAGGCAAATCCTAAGTAACAAACAGGGCTTGGCGTAGGTGGCTTGTAATCAAGAATAACGTTTTTAGAACAAAAAGCAAAAGGGTATTGTTTTTGAGGCCGAAAGGATTGAAAACCGCGATTTTTCTAGTCGACGTTTCGTTTTTTGTGGCAAAGGGGACTTCGTAAAAGTTCGCATAAGTCAAAGAAGACTTCGTTATTTGCATTCTTCAAAAGACCCCTCGTGCCGAGCCCTGGTAACAAACCTTTATTTGTTGTATATGTTAAGACCACAAATTTCATAAGTTGCCTATCAAATCAGTCTTTTTTCACTGGTCAATTAGAAACCAACTTTTATTTTTGCAAAATCTTCTATCTAGCCTCACCATCAATAAAACATCGAGAGTCACATGTTCCATATCGTTCTCGAATTTCCATTCTCAACATTTCTGGATGTTTACTTTGGCAAATGTTTGTTCCGTAACCTTTCTTGCGGACTGATGCTATCCGTTAGAGTCGAACTGCACACATTGACTCAGCATCGTCATATTTGCAATTCTTTTGTTAAAACGAATTTCCGGTGCTCTGGAAAAAAGTCCAAAGGGGTTGATTTGATAGTGTCTGAGGTGAATTCATAGCATTTTTCATAAATGATGTCTGCGAATTTTCTATTCCGTCAACGAGCTTCACCTATAGCTTCACCTAGCCAAAATAGAATCAAAATTTACCATTTTTATCGATTTGCAACCGGTCGATAGTGCGCGATTTCCATTTCCTCATGTATGTCTCAGGAAATGTCGCGTAGAGGCATTTTTCAGCCAAAATTTAAGTACCTAAGCTTCTTATGCGAAAACTGGTTGGGATTCCTTGACTAATGCCCAAGCGGCTATTCTTGGCGAACTTTGAGACTCTATACTCCAGTCTAGACCTTAATCCCTTCCTATAGGGCCACCGCGTCCATCTACAGTAGAATGACGCTCTGGTTTTTATGCAGGTTCAAATAGGTTAACTCATTCGAGAATGAAACATTTGTGCTTCTGCTTGGGCATAAGTTGATTCATAATCGTCTCACATTTTGATTCCGAAACACTGTCTGTAAATCTTTCCACATCTGTATGACAAATCATGTGTAATAGGAAGCTTTTCAATATAAATCATCACTTTTGTTTAGAAGTTTTTTTTGCAGCCGAATCTGCCGTAATTGAGACTTAATTGCACCTTTTACGGAAAGGAAATGCTATTTAAGTTGCCTACAAGTTCTATTAAATGTACAGGGTGTCCCAAAAAAATGTGAACACTGTTTGATCATTGATAACTTCCTTGCTTCTATATCTTTCGCCGAGCTTGAGGCACCATTCTATAGAGCGAGGTTCAACTTAGATTTGTAGTATGGAGCGAATCACTGATCGCTCTTCATTACTGTAGGATTACGGTGGGAACTTTGACAAGGATTTTAAGCCGTTGAAAGCTGTATTCTGCCTCGGAACAAAACCAAACAAGCCAAAAACTTTTATATATGGGTAATGGAAGCCGCTGAGTTCGAATATGAAGTTTCCACTTCACTGTGACGCTTCTTTCCAAGGTTATCCCACGTAAACCTTGATAACCGAATTTCCAGCATTTGTCAAAAATGCAATTACACCGTCAAAAAAGCTAAAAACACTCGTAAATAGTTGTGCTATGGAATCAGCGTGCGCGAAAACCTTAGTAAACGATTTTTTAGATTATCTGAAAAAAATTCTGTCAAATGGCATATTTCACAATAGACCCACATGCCAGAAGTTCATACCGTAATCCTGCAGTAATGAAGAGCGATCGGTGATTCGCTCCATACTGTAAATCTAAGTTGAACCTCGCTCTACGGAATGGTGCCTCAAGCTCGGCGAAAGACATGAAAGCAACGGAGTTATTAACGATCAAACAGTGTTCACATTTTTTTGGGACACCCTGTATGTCTCTAGCGGCGGCGTACCCAGGATTTCCGTTCGGGGGGAGGGGGTTGGGGAGGCAACAAAAAGTTTTTTTGGATGAAGGTGCGTGGCGTCAGTCACGCACTCCGAAAATTTGTTTGGGACGCTTCCCGAAATTTTTCCGGGACTATAACCCGGAAATTTGAGGAAAAGGGACGTGGCGGCAGCCACGCCTCAAAACTTCGTTACATGGCTAATTGATTTTAAAATTTTTAGAAATTCTTTTAGTTGCTTACAAGTGAAAACAATTCGTTTGCACATTTTTGTAACAAACGTAAGTAATTTTCAGAAATTTCGCTAAACACTCGGGGGGGGGGGTCGGCACAGACATGGTTCTGCTTCTGATACTACGCCCAGATTTTTTAAGCACGTGCTGAAAATGAGTGGCACCATAGAAGCAAAAATCACAAAGAGTCATTTGATCAAAAATTAAAACGGCTCTATCTAACTGGTAACTCTAAAAATGAACTCTGCAAACAAAAAAACACGTATATGGTGCAATTACACATTTTCCAGAATGGGGTGCGCCTGAGACCTCACTGTTGTTTCTAATGTAAGCTTTTCTTAGCTTCTGCAAGATCGTGTTTGATTAAGCAAATGATCGCAATCTGTCGTCAACATTTTAGAAACTCTGCATTGCACACATCATCAAAAGAACTGATTCAGTTGTTCCTGCATTTCTTTATATCTACTGTATTTAAAAATGAGGTAGACGTGGTTAAAAAAACAGGTCAAAGCGGGAGGTGGCATTGCAATTTAAGCTTATCGGTTGTTTTTCTGAATTTTCCCTACTAATGTTCCAAGTTGCTCTAACTATCATTTCATCGCAAAACTTTTTTCTAAGCAATTTGCCAAATATAGTAGAAGTAGTTCCACTTTTACTAACTGATGGAGTTTTACCAGCGCTGAAATTGATGCCGCTCTTTAGCCAGCTCTCATATCTAATATCTTTGCAAATTGCGGATCTGGATGAGATTTCCCGTCTTTTCTGACTACAGAGTGTTCGCTGAGTTTTCGTCATTTGTCACTGATGAGTTCATAGTGTGCGATAAGTCACTTAGCAATCGTTGCCAGTGTCGATTGGCTTTGAAGGTTGAGAGCGCACTCTGTGGTGAGGAGTCGATTGCTGTAGTGTTTATTTTGAGCTCATAAAGCTGCACAGCTTAGCACTTTGCAAAGGAGCGAGTTGGGGGACTTTTCCAATTTTTGAGCACACTCTCTGTGGGCCTTCTTCATTGGGATTTCCTTCCTTGAATTAGCGAACATGTTCTACTTGAAATGGTAAGAGCGTATAGGTTTGACTTCACGAGATTTGTCTGCCTTGGCTTACACGATTTTTTTTTGGTAGCGACACAACTTCTAGGACGATTTCGAAATCGATTTCGTTCTATCTTCTTTTATGTATTTTATTTTCAAAGTTTAAACCTTGATAGTGAGAAAAGTCCTTGCTTCATATCGTACATATTTCTTGGAGAAGCATCCCTTTTGAAGCGAAATGCAGTGCAGCTAGTCATGAGCCCTTTTCGCCTCCCTTCCAAGTCATCCTGACAATCTTGTTTTTATGACTTCACTGAGTGAATTTTGCTACGTGAAAGCACTTAACATACTCGAAAAAGTTTATGGCAAATTTCTTTGTCTCTTCCAACCTCTGCATGTTCGATAGTTCATGCTTCAGGAGTTAAAATAAGAAAAGAAATCCTCAATCTGTTTATTCTTTCAATATGATTTGCTAAGTTTTTTTTATTTTCCTGTTTTCTTGCTTCTATTTTGGTTAAACCGCTCTAGAATATAAGCCGAACTCCTACGTGATGTCTATGAACATGTGCTTTTTATAGTTTCTATAGTTTTTTGATCTTCAAGGAATTCTTCTCTATAACTCATAATTATTTTATTCACGTATAGGGCATTGCTTTCAAGGCATTTTAGAGAAAATTGTCTTCAAATCGTAGTGCAATTCTTCCACTTCTACTTCTTACAAAAGCAAATGACAGTCATAGCAGTGCAGAGAGTTTGTAGCCATTGAGTAAAAGTTGCGAAGAAAGGCTGTAAAGGTGCTACAAAGTATTATCGAGCTCATTTTCTAATGTCTTGAAGGATAGCAGCCTCACGTACATATGTCGTATTCTATCTTCAACCCATCGGAATTTTCGCTTTATAACCTTTTTTGGTTATTACATTATTATGTGAAAGACTTAGAAATCACAGTTTTCCTAATTATTTGAAAAGATCCTTCCACGTATTCTTGCAATGCATTTCTCTCAATTCGACATCGCTCTAGCGAGACTGATTAGGTGGAACAAAATTCCGCGCAACTAATTTGATTTGACGCATTCTGCTGCGTTTGATGTGATATTTTGTGAAACGGACGACGAAAGAATTGAAGAATATTCTAATGCAATTAGTGCCCCGACGAATTAGGAAGAAATGCTGCAGATCGTTGAAATTTTCTTGCCTCCTCTTAAGGATATCTTTACGGTTGTCTCAAATATTGCGTGACAGAAAAAAACGAAGTCTTAGTTGTTTTAGCGGGGCATAAGGGCCAGAGATGCAAACTCAACTGCGAACTCATAGCTCCGCATTTGAGGATTCGTGATTGTCTATCTCTAATTATATACACTAAGGATACCGTAACTTCGCTACCGTAATGCGAAATGTGGTAGTGGAATGGGTAGGATTTGTCAGCCTAGTATGGTTTAGTGCTCTAAAAATCACTTTGTTCGTAGATGCAAAACTGGCTGAGTTGGGATTGGGACAGAAATGAAAAAATCAAGATTTTTTCAATCATACTGCAGCCTCGTTGGGTTTACAGAACTTTATGCGCTCACCACGATGCTTGATCTATTTATTTATTTATTTATTTGATTACAATGCGCGGCAGCGAAGACGATGAAAGATGTCCTGAAACATGACGCAAAGAGAAAACAAAGCCCAGAGTTTAGTGCAAGTCCACTTATTTATTTTCTTCCAAATGTTACAATTTCTGTTTTGGACTACGATTCGTCATACTCTCTCATCAATCGCTTCTTATTTTTTGTACAAAATACGAATCTGTGGATTTTACTGCACAAGATCATATTCATTGTTACGTAATCCTCATTCGTGTCATTTACGAGAAATATGTGGATCTCGACTATGTTCTTTTGTTTCAATCAATCCTCGAACACTTTTCGCGAGAAGCATTACACATCTTTCTTGAAGCGGTGTTGTTGTTGTTTTTTGGCTGCTCTATTCTTCTTATTCTGATAAGAACAATTAAAAATTATGTTGTTTGACGCTAAACATGCTCTTCAGTGCTTCTTACGCTTTTCCAAAAAATTGAACGTATCTTCTCCCTTCCTTCAGTAGAAAAAAGTTTTAGAGGCAGTTTTGCGAGAAGCAGCTGTTCGCCATGATGTCAGTAGCCGTTTTTGCTGGATTTCTCTCTTTGCAAACACTCTCGCGACATGTTGCGAGGGTCGAGCAGCTGTTGCTTGTTATTACTTTGTACAGTTACACTTTATTGATTTGTTCTGTGCTTTAAGGCAGTTCAGGTAAATCTGGGTACTTGAATTTTGCACAAAGAAAGTGATTAGGAGGCCTTAACTGACCCAATGTTCAAGTGGCAGCTCATAAGGTTCATTAGTAGTCGAGAAAATCGACTTCAAATCTTTGCCCACTACCGTACTCTGGGGGACTGATATCCGCTGAAAGCGACGATCTGGGCCGGAGTTCAGAATTGATTTTTTTGGAAACGAAAGAATTTTCTGTGCTAGCGTTTGGGCAATGGCCTAGCTAGAACCTTCCAAAAAATTTCCTTGTAAGAAGTCCCCGTACTCAGCTTTGCTCAGACGCTGCCTTCAAGTCTCAGGTCTTCTTTGCTCCCCCCCCCCCAGTCCAGCGATTTTTTCTCAGCGCAAATGCTTAAGAGGCCATTTTCCCATGAACACTAAAACGGGTTCGTCGTAGAATCGATTTGTAGACGACGACGACGACCCAGGTGGGGGAGGGGTGACAGTAAACGCATCAGTGCCCATTCGTTTTCCTATTCGAAGCATTGCGCATCACATTCGCCACAACTCAAATGGGCTCGCTTTTTTCCCATTGAAATGCAAGTTTGTTTTTTGTGTTTTTCAGTTGGTTCGCCGGGCTGAAGGCGAAGATCTCGCAGCTGGCCGGCATTTCCGAGTGGATGAGCCAACTCGGAATCGGAGATAATCACCCCCAACCGCCACAGCGAAGCATGGTGAGTGATGTCTTGGACCTTTGGAACCACCATCTTTAATATTTTTAAAACTTTTTTGTACTTCCATCAGACTCTTTGATTCTTCTTCTTGCCTTCTACTGCATTTTAAACAAATGAAAAAAATTTGGGTTCATTTTTGGCTACAAAATGCTGATTATCGAAATTTTGAAACCTCTTGCTTATCGTTTCTTCTAGGAATTTCTCTCATGTAATTTGCTTTAGATTTGATCCTGTCGGTGTATCTTGATACCAACTGAAATTTATAGAAAATCCTTCCGGATTAAAATCGCTCAATTTCTGCATGATTCCATCCAACTACTGTATTCTAACACTAAACGTAGCCTCAGTTTTTTGTTCAAAAAAGTCTTACCTAGGAAACGAAGCCCAAATATCATTTCGAAAAGTCCTAGATCAAGCTATATACATAATCAAAAAAAAACGTCTGTTCGGCAAGTTAAACGGTAGAATAATGTCACGATTTCTTTCAAATTTATGCTACAAATTCCTTTGAACACTATCAAGCTGCAGAGAATACACCGGTAAATTTGAATGTAAACTCGACCTATAAAGTTACCCTACTTTTTCCTGCATTCCCTTTACTTTTCTATGTTAACGACCGATTGTTCCTACGCATATTCTTAGCGCAGGAATCACATTCAACTGACAAGAATGTTTCTAGAAATCACTTCCGTTATTCTGAATGCACGCATGGGAGGGAAGAGTAGATTCTGAAAAGCATCGTTGCTATCAAAGTAATTATCACCGCTGACCAGCAGCTCTTGCTTAAAATTTTACCTCTTTTCACATTTATTCCTATATGCACTCAAAGTGTAAAAGGAGCATAACAAATCTCTGTTTAATGCAATCAACGTTCGGCATTCGTACGACATTTTTCGAGAAAATTTTTCCACTTAATGACTTTGGGAACTGCGCACTTTACCACTACCCTTTCGTTCTAAACGTTGGATTGTTTAGACCGTCTTCTTTTCAACTTGCCATGACTAAGTAAGGTTTCATCAGACCAAACTTCATGACAATTATTCAATGGCCTAAAACATCCCCAACGACAACTATTTGTATTAGGAGGAGGACATATATTAACATAGTAGCTATCCAAGTTTTTCAGGAACAAGTAAGATATAATTTGTTGATGCTTATCACACAAAATATAGGGCCTTCATCATAACAGTGGCAAGCCCATAATTGCATCTTTTTTCTTTGATTTTACTTGAATTTTCGCTTGCATACTATGTTGACCGAAAGTTCTACGCTTTGTTTTTGAAAAATTCGTAACTGCTTCCAATGTGAACTTACTTGCTAGAAAATCTCATCAGAAAGAAAAATTCGTTCAATTCTTGATTACATTTTCTTGGCTCTTTGACGACAAGAGATTCCAGGGATAGGAATACAAATAGGAGAGCCACCCTAACTCTCAATTTTCGAAAACAAAACGTGAGAAATCTGGAACGCTGCAAAGAAATTCAAAAACATTTTCTTATAGTGTACTTAGTTGCTTTAGTTTGCTTTTCAACGGTACCATGCTTGTACTGACTGATCGAGCTCCTTTTAAAAATCATGATTTTAGAGAAAAATGCGGAAAATGGCAAAAAATTATTATTGCCATTTTTGTACTTTCCTCGAAACTATTCATAAAAAATCTCAATCAGCACAAAATCGGCACTGTTAGAAACTGCAGCGTAATCTCTTTTGAAAGGAATCAGAAAATTCAGTCATGTTTGTATGTATACATCTCACCACTCATCTAAAAACACTCAACGTTTTGAAGACAACGTTGAATGATGTATCATTGTTTTCGTATGGTGCAGCGATGACAAATCAACTGATGGATGGAGGGAAATCCCAGCAACTCGTGAAATTATCCAACAACAGCGGTGGCTGGCTTAGTTGTGATGCCAGATGTCCTAGTTTTTCTTTCGATGTAACATCTGGCACTAGCATCGAAGCTCTGTACCAGTACCACGGTTATGTTTTGCAGAGATTTTTTTGCTACTACGAGTTTCATCGAAATTGAACCGCTTTCGCGTCAAATAAGTATATATTTGTCGGCGATTGTGGAATGTGACTGGATCTTCCCAACATCGCATTAGTTCAAAATGACGTTGAGAAGCCTTTCAGATTGTCTCTCCCACGCACTTTCGGTTTCAAGCTGTAGTGCGGTATAAATTGCCTCTAAAATGAGGACGTATATTGTAAAGTTTGTTTATCGTTTGCCATCTTGGGACATGTGGGGTGAATTGTAAAATGTCACATGGAGAGTATGATTATGATTTCGCTACGGAGCACAAAAAGCTTGATAACTTATTCGTCATTAGCTGGAATAAAAACATTGCGATTTCGAAAAAAGGAAGCCAGTGAATTTTATATATTAGGTCGTCCCGAAAGTTCTTGCGCACGATTTTCAAAAATTTGTAACTTTGCCCTGTTTCAACGGATTTGCTTGCCTGTAATTTTATTAGAAAGAATAAGTATTTCGCTTTCAAACGCTGTTTTGAGGAGCTTCTGGTTAACACTGAATGCGGAGATAAAAATAGAAAACTAAGACCATATGAGCTTTGACCATTTTAAGTTAGGTCGCCAAAAATCGGGAACGCTGCAGAAAAATCTGAAATAGTCAGTACTTATGTTTCTTGGGCTACCCTTTGCAAATGTGAAAAGTTTGTGCTGTTTGGACATCTCTGTGAGAAGTTATGAATATCGAGCTTACTATGGAAAATGCCAAAATTAATTGATTTGTCGATTTTCGCGAAAATCACAACTTCTCACAGAGACGTTCAAACAGCACATACTCTTCACATTGCAAAGAGTAGGCCAAGAAACATAAGTACTGACTATTTCAGATTTTTCTGCAGCGTTCCCGATTTTTGGCGACCTAACTTAAAATGCTCAAAGCTCATATGGTCTTAGTTTTCCATTTTTATCTCCGCATTCAGTGTCAACCAGAAGCTCCGCAAAAAAGCATTTGAAAGCGAAAAACTTATTCTTTCTAATAAAATTACGGACAAGCAAATCCGTTGAAACAGCGCAAAGTCACAAATCTTTGAAAATCGTGTGCAAGAACTTTCGGGACGACCTAATACCAAGATGCAAATTTTGCTTCTGTAAAATTTCGCCTATCACAAGATTACGTCATTCTTTTTAGCCCCACTGTAGTAAATGAGTTTAAAGTGATTCATCCTAATAGCTTTTTCTGGTACTAGGGCAAATCAACGACATAAAATTGCTTTTACCACGAAAAAATGCAAATTAGAAATCTTGCGCTGCAACTTCCCTGTTTTTATCCTCCTCAATGAGGCCTCGTTCTTTTGTTGGGGTCCATGTTTTGCCATTTAGTTTATCGTCTGATTTGGACGATCGCAAAATTGATGTAGAAAAAAGAGTGGACAATATGAAATGTCCATTATGAAACAGGACACATTCCGACGAAAGCAGTTTGTAAAGATTGTTTCTTAGAAACAAAGCGAACTATCACTTTAGAACAATTATGAAAAACCAGTTTCTTTGAAGGTTGACAAAGCTCCTTACAAGATCTTTAACATCTTTCCTGCCTCGATTATGGTGTTTTTGTAACCTTGGCTTCACTTTTGTGAACGCTGGACGAAGCGAACAAAATTGTTTTGCGAGAAGGTTCCGCACATTCCAAATTTGTGCGTGACGTCGAACATTTGGCAAACCGGCTCGGTGCTGGGAAATATTTTGACTCACCTCCCTTTCAATGGAAGAATACTTGATGTTTTATACACCATCTTTGCCTTACCGCTAAATCTTCTTTTCATCCTGCACCACTCCCTGCAAAACTTGTAATTCAGCCGGAAACAAACTAAAACCTTGGAAGCAAAGCGAACTCATGGAGCGTGCCTTACTGGAATCCGCCTCGATTTCTCGTCCATATATGCAAAAATAGCCTTCTCTTTTTACCACTAATGAATTTCTGACTTTTGTAATAAGTAAATAACTTTTGAATTTGTTTCAAGTCGTTTAGTGAACATCAACCTAAAGCTTCTATCCATCCTTTTTTGGACCACGTGAATTTGTTTTCTTAATCATATGGTTATGGTAATAGAGATTTTCGAGTACCTGGCATTGCGTTTTTTCGCATAGATTGGTCAGACCTCGTTTTCCCGTTATCTTTTTTGCCATTGTATGCAACATTTTTCTTGAAAAAAAAAACAAATCAAAGCATTTTACTTACCTCTCACTCAATTGTCGGAAGTACAAACCTCTCTCCCAGTAAACGAAAATCATTTCATTATTCATTTTCCAAGTAAAGCATCATGTTACATATCGGGTTTTGGAACATTCAGAACAATTTCTATGCTTCAAAAATCACTTTCCTTTTTCATTAAGAAGCAAAATATTCAAAATCTTAAAAAATCGTTTTCTTTCGTACTGCGACAAACCTTTGATACAGTGGTCGGCGCGAGCTGGCACCAGGGAATTCTCAAAACAAAGTCCCCCTTGATTTTTGCTAAGTTTTACGAAGTCTCCCTTGACCCTAAACTCTAAACGTAAAAAACCCTCAAAAAACGAAACGTCGACTAAAAAACGTTGCAATTTCTCGACAGAAACGATATCCCCTTTGCTTTTTGTCCCAAAAACGATATCCAGCTTGCCCCGTGCCAGCTGGTGGCAGGCCCTGCTTTGATATAGTAATGCTCAGAAAGAGAAAATCATGCTCTTTCTCAAGAAATCAAGAAAAACAGTTAAAATCGCATTTTTTTAATTGGTGACTAAAACTGCTAAAAACCCAGTAACATTCAGTGTTACGACTTGTTTTTTTCAACGGAATGACTTTCCAGTCATTTTTGTTGAGATTTTGATTTTGATACTTGTAAATCGACAGTAGGCATGGTAAAACTGAACTATTTACAAGCCACATGAACTTTTTGAGAACAAAAGAATTTTTTGTCTATTGGTGCAAGACTATGGAACCTGATATATCGAGACTATAATCTGTACACCTTATCCGTTTGAATCGATTGACAAAGTCCGATTTTAACAACAGTCAAGCAAGAGATTAGTGTAATCTCTGGCATTGATTGATTTGTGACATAGGTATTGAATCAGAGTCTTGTGCATCCCCCTTTTTTGTGCACGATTCACCCGAAAATGGAAACTTTTTTAGCGATAAAGATCCACCACTTTATAAACTTCTACCCTTCCACAGTAGCCTTGTTGTTGTACTCATTTCTTCTAAAACTTCCACTAATTCATTACAGTCGACACCGGCTTCCGCTCCAGTACCTCGACAACATGTTGATGATGACTCGATTTCCTATCACTCCATTTCACTCGACGATTGTGCCGCGATGCCCGAATGGGACGATGAGGTCAGTTTTTGAGAAAAGAAGATTAGTACGGCCCCATATATGGTTTTTTTCAGCACTGGGACTTTGGCGCATCGTTCCTTGCTGACTTAGATTCTTCCCATGTGTGGAATGATACATTAGAACGACAGCATTTTGGTCCGCTGAAGGACCTCGTAACCACTGGCGGCGGCAAGGCCGATGGGCATAATTTTATGTAGGTTTTTATTTTTATACAGCATAAAGAGTTTACGGAAATCTATTAGAGATTTATGCAGATCTATCACACTTATGCATCCCACATGGTGCGACAAATGCGGGGATTTCATTTGGGGACTTCTGAAGCAAGCAGCTAAATGTGAAAGTGAGCTTTTATTTCAAGTTTAGGACTTGCTTGGCCCATTCCTCTCTTTAAGTTACTTTGATATTTCTTATCTTTTCCAGAATGTAATTATACCTGTCACACTCGATGTAGAGAGTTGGTAACTTTGGATTGTCGATCCGCCGGCTCTTCCTTGTCTTCCGGGGAATTCCCCTCCATCTACCCCAAACTGCTCGATGGCACATTGGGGACAATACCAAAGGAGTTGCATCTCCCTCCTATTCCCATGTCACCCTTTAGTGATTCGGACAAGGAGAATGACACCACCAGTGTGGAGGTAATTTTCCACCCGCGCTGAAAAGTTAAGGTCTCGGGATTCTTCACGCAATTTGGCAAAATTCCATGTGTTTATAAGTCATCTTGAGCGATTTCTGAATGCAATAGAAGGCAGAGCATTACTGCAAAAGTTATACTCATTGTACATTTGAATTCTGCGAGTGTTGGGTACAAAGACACCTGGCAAATCGCCAGTCGCTTGGCGAATGAGACCGCGTGAAATATGCCCGAGACCTAATGCTTCAGCTTCAAGATATTCATTTTTGCACTGAAAATTAGTTTCTAGAATCCGCTTTTTTCGCCCTCCAAGTCTGTTCGTCTAGAACCCATGGTACTACTGGGCCATCCACTGGATGAACAGGTACAACCGGAGACTGTAAATGGAACGCAGGCAAGTAAATATAATAGTTTTTATTTGAAGGTGTAATTTCTGGCGCTACCTTCCCTAAAAAACAAAATTCAAAGTTCACTTAAAGCTTCGACTTCAAAGTTTCCATCACTTGCTTGTTGAACTTGCTCTATAATAACTCCACATTTATCTATAAAATACTCGTTCTCTACCAAAAAGAGGATTTATAAACAAATTGCACTTAATCGGTGAATTTCGATAGGAACTTACTTGTTATATCTCGGCATGAGCAAAAACCTTTGAGAGTCTCATTCATTGAATAAATAGAATGTCAATTTTGAATGTTTCTGTTTTCGTTCCTAATGATAAGAAACAGTTAATTTGTTTTTTTTTCAGACACTGCAAATTTCCGAAGTTTATGTGAAAGAAGATACGCCCTTTGAATGGTCTCCTGCCTATAGGGACGCGAATCTAGCTGAACGAATTGACGAGTACAATAAAACGAGTGAAGGATTGTCTATGAAGATGGTAGTTCACATAAATAAATCACTTACAACTGATTAGTTTTTGCTTCTTTTACACTAAGAAAATTGTGAGAATTTGTGTCTTCATTTTGGCGGTCATTTTGTGTAATTGCACGACATTCAAATCTGCAAGAAGCTTTGTTGATAGAGTTGATTTTTATAAAAGAGGAACAGTGAGATGAGGAAATTAGAAGAAATGCGTGGTGATCTATGGTCACTGCCTTGCCAACACAAGTTTGAAAAATTGTGCAATTGCACAAAGTGACTCTAACGAGGGGACCGTATCCAATCTATAACAATCTCAAACAGTACTTTATAATTATACTTCTTATATGACTGTTTAGTGCGATGACGGTGAGACTTTCTGTGGTCACATCCAAATCCACATGAACCTCACCCGACCCATCAGTGTTGTTGCAGGAGAAAAGCCGCCCACCGTTTATGATGTTGTGAATACAGGTAGGAGAGGTTATTCTTTACAATAGTACCAATCATGCACGTGAAAATGTACGCTTGTGATTACACAAAAAAAATTCATACGATTTATTTCTACCTGTACCAGCAATTATGGAGTAAGTGTTAGTTAAACTATTACCAGACTAATCAAATGAGATCAGAATTCACACAAATACTTTTTCTCGTGCTTTGCATCACATATAATTCAATTACTCGTCGACTACGTATCTTACTTCAGCAGTTGGCACTTTAAAATCGTTGAAGGGATCGATCTAGAAGAGAAATCGTATTGGCAGAAAAGCAAAACAAATTAGTTGTTACCTCTGACGGCATTCAGCTTTTTGCCAATGCTAGCCCTTCGCAGTCGGCTTGCTCGGTTTTCGAGCGGAGTTTCGTTGATGCCTGGAGGCGGTTCGATTCGATTTAGACGATTTTCGCTGTGGTAACGCATCATCTGAATATAAAAGATAAGCTTTGAGACTGGGAAATTTCTCCTGCTTACGGAGCCGCCCTTTCGTGTAGTCGTAGTGCTGCTCATTCGTTCGGCCGAGTCGACATGTCGAGAACTTTGGTCTGAAAAATGGCTAGCTGTCACTGAGCGATCTAATGAAGATGGATAGCATAGCTGACAGCAGTTATGAGAAATCGCATGCTAAAAAAATGCACAAATGTTATATTACTCCATATTTAGTCATGCTAAATTATAATGTTGATTTCCTAAAAAATTAGACTCAAACCCATAATAATCAAAAAAATCAAGGTATATATCTATTGTTAGCAAAATAATATTTTTGTAGAGAGCAGATTTTCCAAGAATGGGATAGAACGAAAACCTGGAAAACTATGATTTTTTCGACCCCCCACCCCCAACAATCCACTCGGACAGGCGTGTACCGTAGTTTATGTGTATAAACGGATTCCTCTATCCTTATTTCAAAATTTCGCTGAGCCAACCCAGTCAAATCGCGATCAATGTATTGATTTTTCTTGGCTTACGGGTAATCAAAAGTTTTTGTTCCCAATTTTTGAAAAGATGTGCAATCGTTCAGAATTCCGCTGTGGCCCTCGAAACATTTTCATTCTGCTTTTAACGCAAAAACGAATTTCTGTCTATCCCCTAGTAGATACTTCCCTACCGAGCGCCCAGTTAGTGCCTAGTGCAATTCGAATCCAAGTGCTTCGTAATCCTACCTTGCGGTTTTAATGTGGGAATTTGTGAACGAATAATGATGTCGCTAGCGTATATTTTATTGACTCAGCATAATGGACCAAATAATGTGGCAGCTGTTGGTAAAGGGAAAGACATGACACACGAAATGTTTTTCATTCAAACTCGATAGCTTCTAGATTTGTATTATTAAACGCTGGTGTCCTTAACTGAACTTATGAATGCACAGTAATTGTTTTACACTCTTAACACTGCTGTAAACATAGTAGCTTGAGCTTCGGCTTGAGTGAATTGGATTACTTAGCTGTCATAGTGCTCATAGCCAGGTGTTATTGCGGTTCTTAGAATATGCATAACAACATAACCACGAATAATGAGCAAGTAAATGTATATGAGATGTCCAAAATTTCAGCATTTTTCAAATGTTTGATATTCGATCCAAAAAATTTGTTTGGTCAGATTTTCAAATTTTTCGCAAAGAATTATCCATATCTCACCCAAAATATTGATAGAATATTAATTCGGTCAAATCCAATTTTTTTGATTTTGAGATAGAATTTATAAATTTGAAAATTTTGGGGTCGATCGCGATAATGGGCATCCATTGTGCCACGATTCTTTACGTGCCAGCTATGAATTGCCTTGATATCACTCGGTAGGCAATTATGTAACCCAAGCTTCGAGACAATTTGGTAAACGAGCTGCGTGTCTTGCCACCCGCCCCCCCCTCCCCTCTCCCGCTTATTTCAGTAAATTTTTCGAGCAAATCTAAACCTCAATGGGTACAAACTCACTAAATTCGTTTCCTCTTCGATATGTTTGGGATCTACGACGACTAGGCGTGGGACTCTGTGGCAAGGATCGCGCTGTGTTCGGCATTGATCGTGACGTGCTTGGCTGTAGAAATCCATCTTGACACTTCTATATACCTCCTCCTGCGTTCTCATTACCTTAACCATTAGATTCCTTGGTCGTTCTTGATGAGGAGGTTCTTCTATTGTGGACACTGTGCTCAAATCCATTGCCGTGGACACATCGGCTCTTTGTTGGCTTCTCTCTTCTAAACCCAGTCGCTCCATAAGAATGTCCGTAACATGTGCTGATATCGCCCGAGCTAGCTGCTCCAAGCACATGTCGATATTCGTGTCGTCTTTGTCCTAAAGAAAAACTTTATGATATTCTTACGCTTGCTTTAGATGAATGGCTCAAAAAAGCATTCCATTGTTATGCGGCGCTAAAAGGACTGCACTTTGCAAAGATTTCAAAGTTCATCCCTTTTGCGAAGATGTTAGCACTTTGCCGAAGATGTCTGGAGCAAAAACGAACCTCAAGCCGTCCATTTACTTGCGGCATTGTCTTCACTGTTGAACTTTCACTTCGATCACAAGCCCAAAGATTTGCCTGTAATAAGAGTATGGAATTGGAGAGATTATAAGGCTCAGAGAAAAAAAATCACGGCAACCCTGAATGATGGAGATTTTACAGCGGATCAGAGAAACCATCATATCGACAAGTAAATGGCTTCAAAAAGAAAATTCTAGCTTCATCTCCTTTACTTCTTGACATTATTATTGTAATTCGATAACTATGATTTAGTTAGTCTGAGGGTAATGTAGTGTCCCTAAGTACCGACAGCATTTGCGCGTAAAAAAACATTTCATTTTTTCCGCGCAAGTGTTGTCGAGGCCGCAAGAGAACTGTAATAAAATTAATTTTTTGAATGAAGGGCGGGCATAAGCTAACTCTCCAAAAAACTTGTTTAGATGCTTCACGTTTTAAATCACACAAATTAATAATTATATTGGACTATAACACAAAATTCTTTTAACTGGCGGAGTAATGTTTAGAAAAAACAAACACAAAATCAAGTACGTGCACAATTTTATAACACTATTTTGGCCACTTCTAGAAACTTCGTGAAACATTCGCGAAGGTACTGCTAATCAAAAAATCACTAAAATTATTTCTAGTGGATGTTAGTAACTAAAAATCTCTCTCAGGAAGAGTATTAGGCTCTCGCACTTTCATGCTTGCTATCTCATTCTATCCGACACACATCTTCTGAATCATGGAGTGACATTGAAAGCCGACAGACGGCATTGGATATGGCGGAAAGGAGCGTAAGGCACGTTTTTTCCGAGGAGTTGACGTCAACAACGAAAGCCCGTTTTGGGAAAGAGAAGGATAAGAATGCGGTGAGAGCCGCTGAGAAGAATGGGGTGAAAATAGATTACATGACGTGATAGCTTTGAGAACCATGAAAGTAACAATTTTCACCTCATTTTGCACTTATGATGCTGTCCTTTTGAGGGAAAGTGTTGAAATACACATCTACATGGTTCCTTATTAACGCTAGCGTGCACATATTCAAATAGAATTTGTTCTTAAGGGAACTTTGGATGAAAACACCCCTTCCTTTCTTTGCAAAAGCTCGTACTTATTCCGGCACATTGTGTAAAATCGATAAGTGCAAAAGAAGTTGTTTTTGAAGAAAAAAGCCTAATTCAATAGGGGGTTACCTCGTGTATGAGTTCGCTGAATACTTTATCTAGGCTTCTGCCACTTTTGCGATCCATTTTGGCAAGCCGAGAAAATTAAAATGGTGAGTGAGAATGGCTCAGACAGAGCAGCCACCTTCCTTGGGAATAGAAACGAGAAATGAATGGTTCTCGAAGAAAATGAGGTTACGATGTTATCAAGTTATCGCTTAGCGCGTCATTTGTAGATTATTATGTGGCTTGCACACCAAGCGCGGCAACCGACGACACCTTGCTAAAAAATAGCCATTAATGTCTTCTACATAGTGGGACAAAATGTGGAATTCTGTACATTCTCTTTGTCCATTAAATGAAAGAAGAAAAAAACAAGGAGACTTCATTGAAAATTAACAGTTTTTAATTCCAAAAAAATCGTGAGGTAGCGCGCATCTTGTGCAATACGCACTTGACGATACTTATTTCAGGAAAATCGTCGATGTCGTCGCTTCGAACGATTACGTCGTTCTTCCTGCCAAGGAACACGGTGAAGACGATCAACATCAACAGCAGAATGACAACAAGGTAAGCGGCTATGCGCCAGTGCTCGCGGCCATCCGACGACGGCGACAACTCGTCTGCCATCGATTGAGGGCCTTCCAGGAGACGAACGACGGATATTTTGTACACACTTGGCGTCAAGGATCAATATTGAGGCCCCACGGAGCGTAGAATCCTTAAAAAGTCCAGCTGCCTTGCGTGAGCACCATTCGTGCCACCAAGAGAAACCTAAGCACAGAGCCCTAATGGGGCTCACACGCATCTCAGCTGAGACTGACGGCTCCGCCCCTCAAAGCGAGCGCGCGGAAAGTGGACGAGTGTACTTGTATGGACCATTGTCCTTTTCAGGCAGATGATCGTGACTTTGCTGCGAAAATTCCGAGTAGCCGACAATCCTAGGAAGTTTGCACTCTATGAATGCAGCTATGAAGATGATAGGGAGACGCCGACTTTGCTCAGTAAGTCCAACTTCAACGATGTAAATAAAAGGTTTTTGTAGTAGCTGTTGGCGTAAAAACGTAAAAATTTGAAGGCAATTTACAAACAACTGGTCAGACCCAGAGAAATCCTTAAAAAATTCTACATCGTTTTCCAGTGTTGCATAAAAGGAGACCATTACCCAATAAAAACTTGCAAACGTGCACGGATTACTTCCAGACCAATCCACACAATTTTCTTTGAACCTTTCCCCTCAAGTTTTTGGGACGGGCATCATAATACCATATCAAGTTATAATAGGTTAAGTATGTGCACACTAAGTAGTTATTGACGAGCACTGCGATTGATTGATTTTTCTTCTATTTGAAAAAAAAGAGAAAATTACGGGACTGGTACGGAGTGACGTTATACCGCAAAGCAAAGCGAATTTTTCTACCCTAATAAGAATGAAGAGCATAGATATGTTACAATACAATCCACAAAATCGACATATCGATTAGAAATTGATAACTGTGAGTTGTAGTCACATCATGGAGATTTTGATCGCAAAGAAAAGTTCATTTACGCAATGACAAATCCAACTCACGTTGGTCCCTGACTGCTAAAAACCTTTTCTTCAGTTCATCACGTAACAGAAATATAATGGTGTATTATTATGCAAAAGTAAACTCTGATTATAATGTTAAGTTCTCATACTTAGCATTCGGTACGAAAACAGAGGCATAGTATCAAAAGATGGTTTTAGATTGTACAAAAGTGAGAAATGCATAAGAGAGCAAAGCAGATTTTGCAAATTCAATTTTTCGCATTCCTCTATAGTCGTTCACTTTTTTCGGACCTTTCCTTTCCTTTCTTTGTTCGTGCAACTCTGCTACTGCAAAATGGACAATTTCCGAAAGCGCTTTTTGGAACGAGAGGCTTATTCGGCTCTTGAGCACGCTTTCATGAAAATGTAGTGTTGGTACGTGACCAGCCTAAGCGCCAATCAAAAACTAATGTCGAAATTTATATTCGCACAAGCATATCAGGCTGACATAAAAGGCATTGTCTAAGTCCGCTGAGGGGTGGTACGCAGTACGAGAGTGCAGCCCTGACAATTTCAACAGTTCAAGTCCCATCAGAAAAGGTGGATTCAGAAGCGAGAAAACTGCTTCGGACGAGTCTGCAAAAAGGGTGCAGCACTCTAATTACGCCTCCAATCGGTAGAATCCCGCCCATCTAGCGTTTTTCTACAGCTGCAGTAGGGCGCGTCCGTCCATCGCTCTTCCGTAGGGACCCTCGAAAAAGGAATTTTCGCGTTTTTTGGATAGGAGGGTCAGATTAAGATTCAGCGGGTCGAGAACAATCAAAAGTGTTTAAAATCTTAGTGGTGAGATTCTAACTGGACAGTGTTTGTAACCGAAACACTTTTGGGTCCCGGTCCTCCCGAGACTCTTCTGTGCCACTTTCAATCATAATTAGTTTACGATATAAAGAACGCAGTACCTGAGTACGCAGTACCTTTTCTTCAAAACTTGAGAAGCTGTTTTATACTGTAATAGTTTCTACATGCGTATCTGTCTTGGCTAAGAAATGATCAAAAATTTGAGCTGCGTTAAAAAATTGAAGGTAATATATATTTACATTTGGAGAGAGGTGCTTTGAGATCTTTCCCTGCAAGCTAGCTGTCAGATTTGCTCTTTTCACCGTCAACAAAAACGTTATTCCAAGTTGGAATTTTTATAGAAATTTCGAAGGATTATAATGTATTTGTTTAAGGCTATCAAAAGAAGTCTGTCCACCAAGAAAAACTACCTCTATAAAGTACAAATTTCGTGATTTCCAGGGAAAATGACGCGAATATCGGATGATGTCTGTCCTCTGAAAGTTGTTCTCAGCTGGCAGAACGCCAAATGTGGCAAAGCACTGGTTTTGCAAGAAAACGATACGGGCGATATATTGGTAAGTATTTTCTGGAAATGTTAGATGAAACGCAATTATGGGATGTGAGCATAGAAAAGAAAAGAAATAGAAATAAAAAAACAAAAAAGCATAGAAGTGAGAGAGTTGAAAATGCCAACAACCTTTATTACATAGTCGCTGACGATTTTTTTTTCAACAATCAGAACAGGATTACTTTTTTTATGTGTTTAGTTCACCCTCTTCAAAAATGTATTTTGATGGATTATTTGGTGCATCCACATCAAATATGCATTGGCCCACATATTTGCCTCACATGTTAATTTTGCTTTAACTTGAATATTCATATAGTATTCATTGTAGTGGGACGCTTTCGAAGTGCCTGAACTGGACAACTTCCTTAGAATTCTGAAGATGGAGGAGCAGCAGTATCAGTGGCAAATACGGCAACGTTACCATCAGTATAGGTAGGCTTCTCTATTCCTTCTACACTTCAATTTTGCTTGAGCTATAACGCTTTTCTAGATATTTTGTTGATATGGAACTGCGACGGCGAGGATATAACGTAGGCGAGGATATTGGCGAGCCACCGACGGCTTTGGCTCCACCACCACCTCCGGTAAGTTCATTAGTCAATTTAATTTTTCTCCTTAATAAGATTTTAACAAATAACGAGCTATGTGCAGATTTGATTATCAGATCATTTCACTGGTATTTTCTGACCATTAATCTACTAATATTGAGTTCAAGTGCGAACGAATTTAGACTAGAAGCCCTTTTGTTACGCTGAATTTTGTACCAATTTTGTTAAAAAAGCGCTCAAATTTCTTTTTCATAAGTAGTCTAGTTAGGTTAGGTATGTTTTAAGTGCTCTTGCGCTGTCAACAACACTTTAGCGTATAAAATTAGCCGAAGTGCAAAACGTTAAATATACTTAATGGCGGTTTTTACGCGCAAATGTTGTCAGCAAACACAGGACGCCATAACACCACGTCGACCGCCGTCAGATCAGGGCTCGGCACGAGCTGGCATCAGGGAAATTTCGAAACGAAGTCCCGTTTGATATTGAAAATTTTGTACGAAGTCCCTTATGACCTGTTTTGAAAACCCGTCATCATTATTATATTATCAGTGCGTCACCTCTGCTTCGCAGAGGCTCGCACTGGTTCTACGATCTAGGCCCTACTCATTCTCGCATAATGATGGCATTGAAACTCACCGAGCGATGCCTACTATCATGAACAAAATGTAAACAACTACTCATTCCGAAAGCTTTTTCATGTGAAATCGGTGATTTCGCGTGGATGAAATTTTTTTACAGGAGAACAAAGCAAAATTTTGTACGTTTTTGATTCTCCCACAGTCTTGACAGTCGCCATAAAAACAGTAGTCACCATAAGCTACATTTAGGTGCAAAAATCTCATCAAATGCTCTGGTAAAAGCTGGGCAAAATGACCATTTACGCAACCAATACTTTTTGGCGCCGTTTTTGTAAAGTAGTGGACTTTTGATCACTTTTTTGGGCCTAAGTTCATGGTTTGCACATTTACTTGCCATAAACATCCACGAGCCTGCAAAAAGTGGAATTACAGACCCAATTTTTTGGGGACGAAAAGCCAGGTGGGTCCGATTGACGCGCATTTTTTGGGGGATCCGCTAAACGGATCCGCTCGTGCTTTTGTATACTGGACTCTCAATTTGGTAGCATGCGCTGTGAAAAAATTGGGCTTAAGATGTTGGCTGGCAACCGTTCCACGAATTTTGTGACAGACACACACACACACACACACACAAAAACACGTAAACATCCTTAGCCCGTTATTATCATAACTTATAATAACGGGCTAAGGGTGTTTACGTGACTTTGTGTGTGTGTGTCTGTCTGTCTGTCTGTAACGAAATTCATACAGCGGGTTCCAGCCACCATCCCGAGCCCAAACTTTACATAGCGCATGCTACCAAGGTAGAACTCCAGCATGCAAAAGCACGAACGGGTTCGTTGAGTGGGTCCCCCAGAATTTGTGCGTCAAACGGATCCACTTGGCTTCTGGCCCGCAAAATTGGGTCCGTATCAACGCTTTTTGCAAAGCCGTAGACGCGTTTAGCAGGTTGATGTGTAAGCCATGGACTTTAGACCAAAAAGTGACCAAAGGTTTGCTACTTTACGAAAACGACGCCAAAAAGAAATGGTCGCATAAATGGTCAGTCCGCCGTGGTTTTACCTGAGCATTTTAGAAGATTTTTGCATCGAGATGTAGCTCACGATAACTATTGTCCTTATGGCGACTACCAAGCCAAAAAAAGTTTCAAAACCTGTTCAAATTTGCATTTGTTCTTCATTTTCCAAAGTTTCATCCACGCAAAATACCGATCTCACGCGAAAAAGCTTGGGAAATGAGTAGTTGTTTACGAATCATTTGTGAAGGCGGGCATTGCGCGGTAGGTTTCAATGCCATGTTATGCAGAAATGAGTGTGGCATAAGATAGAAGAGCCAGTGCGAGCCTCTGCGAAGCAGAGGTGACGCACTGGTAAGTTATGATGTAAAAAATGTAGTAGTGTGTTCATGCATTTCTGATTTCATGAAAGAACTTTTCACAGCTTTCTGAGCTTTTTAAGTCGACGAATCACATCTTGAGAAGCAGAAAAGCCGATTTTTCGACTGCGGAGGAGACCGAGTGGTTTTCAAATTGCTATAAAACGCTGAAAAGAGAACATTATGAAACCGTTTCTTCTCCGTATGTAATCTTTTACAGTGTAGATACATTTTATGTAAAAAAGTATGAAAACTTATGTGAGCAAAGTGTCGGTGCCAGCTCAGCTGGCACCCAGCTGGCACGGTGCCAGCTAATTCAGAAAAAAGTTCGGCACAGCTTTCATTCACATAAGTTTTCATAAATTTTTGGCCCGTAGTTCCGGTCCACCAACGCGCATGCACACGCCAAATTTGGTGTCATACTATTGCGTTTTGGCTGAAAACAACGCCTTTGTTTGTTGATGGACAGCTTGCCAATGGCATGCCGGTGGCATGCCGGCGGCATTTTTGCGGCAGTTCTCCGCCTCGGCCCCTGTAGAAACGATATCCCCTTTGCTTTCCGCCCTAAAAACGATATCTAGCTTGACCCGGTGCCAGCCGTGCTGAGCCCTGCGTCAGATCGATTAGACTTTATGTCTTGAATCTACTAGACTGAATGCTTTTTTCAGTTGAAAAGCTATGTACGAAATGTCGTATCGTTACTATGAATTATGAAGACAACGAAAGTTTATTGCACTTGGCTTAGGCAGAATCCACCATGACGACGGCTGTGCATCCACCACAATCAAATTAGTCTCCAAGGCCTTGAATTGATACTAACTCCCCCACGTTTGATAAGAACATTTTCCCTTGTCGTGCTTGGTCGGCTTCACCTCAGCTTCGGTCCCTTATAGAATGAAGGAAGCAGTTCTGATGCAGATTTTTTATGCGCGAACTTCTTACAAAAAGTTTAATGAAGCAAAGGGCTTTGCTAATTTACCTATGTAGAGGGTTCGATGGAGACGTATTGTTTTGAGGTGTCAGTGAGTACATTAGGGGAAGATTTAGCCATGAACTAGTTAGTTTTGACGTTGAAAGAGCAGTTGCGGTGTCGACAACACTGCGCGTAGAATAATGCTCATAATGTGTGTCCTCATCAAAATATACCAAAGCGCACATTTTTGATGCTCAGGCTGCATTCAGAGCTGCACGTGCCAGCGTCGTGTTAGCCGTGATTGACCAGTACGATTTGTCTTTACGTAAAATTTGGCACGGTGCTGGAACGGCGCTGGCAGAGCTTTGGCGCGCGGGTAACTCTGAATGCTGCCTCATTTCCACATTTACGCAAATGCTTTAGACAATGCGAAAGAATTATAGTCGTAGTTGCGTCTAATATTAGCAAATGGTCATGATGCTTCATGTAAAGGGCCAGGTATACTTTACGCGATTTCAGCCGCGGCGCGATTTGGCAATAATCCAACTGTCGTGAGCGAAGTCGTTGTCGGGTTACGGTCACGGCGCAGCGGTTTTCGAGGACGGATCTTTCAGCCGTGAATGAACAATTTGCGCTGCCCCTTGGACAGTGCCTTAGTTAGGACCTCCTCATCTATTTCCAGGCAAAAAACCCATGCGCCCAGATTTGCCTGAACACTGCCTTTAAGGCACAAATATAAGCTATTCATTGCAACGGCCTAGTGCATCTCTCCATATCCTTTTTTCCTCGATCTTGAGCAATTTTCCTTCAGCTTGCCGACTACAATGAATACGGAACGGGTGAAAGTATGGTAGTCAGCGATGTCTTTCAAACGATGCGAAACGGTCAGCTGTCGTCGACGCTCAGAGCCACGGACGGTGCCACCGCTGAGGCCATCCATGACCCCACCTACGTGAATCTGAGCTTCCTGCGAGCTCAGCAGATGGAGCAGTCAACGAGGTTGTGAACCAGCAGGGAATCGTCTCTTTGCCTTCGAGTCCAGTGATAACGTGTAGCACTTGATGAAGTAGCCTGGGTATCAGTTCACGATTTGTCTTCATTTAGTCAGCAGCAAGTCGTTTGTTGATTTTTGATTGTATTTTTGCGCACGCTGTTTTTCAACTTCATTGAATGATTGACGAGTATGCCTACCTAAGAAATAATTGCTGTAGATTGTGCAAAACTCTCTCATCTCATCAAAAATTTAGTCCTGCTAATCTTGTGAATATATTTTTTCTCATATAGCTGCTCTTTTATGACCAATTCCCTCTGACGTGTCGACCCGTCTTCAGCTCGCACTCTCATACAAATTTGCTCACGTTCCTCGTCATTCTCGTCCAAATTCATTTTCATCTTGATGTGTTTTTTACATGTGATTGATTTTTTCTGAACGGATATGCGTTGTTGTTTTGTGGTGCTCTCTGGTTGTTCTCAAATTTCCACATTTCACACATTCACATCTCCCCGCATGTCTGTTTATAATTTATATGATGATATGGATAAACTGTGATGGTGTGAACCATGTGACCCCAGAAGATATCATATCAACGAAACTTCTTTAGAGGCGACCGTTCATCTTCCTTTTGAGTCTTTCTCCTATCGAAAATTCAAGATTCGTTCCTTCTCAAAATCAAATATCTGTGAGGAAAACGCTGTACTTATCTTGAAAGTCGTTTTCATCGAAGTGTTAAGTCGGAACTTAAGTACTGCACCAAAGAAATGCATCTGAAATGTCCAACGCAGTTTTCCAGCAGAAATTCGCTCTCCAGTTTCTAACTTTTCGAGACTTTTCGCCATGCTGAACCTTTATCTGGGCTTTTCAGCGCTTAAAACGACGAGAATTAGCTTTTCTCGGAGCTTTATATCCGCAATCGCTGGAAAATACGTGTAAGTGGGCGGAATCTGGAACGAAGGGGCGGGGTCCGGAAGATTTCTGAAGCGGATTGTAAGACTGATTCTCGGGCGAGCTTTTTCGTTCCAGACCTCACATTTAGGTTAGTTGGATGTCTACCATTACAATTCTGTAAGATCTCAATACCCATCACTTTGCCGGGACGTTGCCTTCAAGTACCTCTTCGAGTTCTAAATGTTTCTTTTGTAATTGATATATGTAGCATTTTATTACACGTACTAAAAGTTTGATCTCAAACAGCATCAAAATTTGAAACTTTTTTCGAAGTACAAATTTTTCATAGAGATACCGATCAGTACGAATTTATCTAATTAACAAGAGAATCATAAACCGTCAGTCAAAAGTAAACAGGAAGTTGTTGAGAAAATCAGCAGTTTAGCTACCGGAAATCCAGAAAAAGAATTGAGTGCCTCTCGATATCAGCTTTTGTGCCATTGCTTATCACCTGAAAACGCAAATTACTCTCGAATTTTACATAAACCCAGCGGATGAATTGAATTCACTTTATGGCTCGTTTTTTCTGAACTCTTCTCCCCATTGATTCTTTCTTTCTTTAACTGTTGAACGGGCACCAATAAATTTTGAGGTGTACATCTAACGCGTCTTGAATACAGGTTATCCAAAAAACAAACTAGTTTTGAAAACAAAACAAGCTGTCTTTGTTATCATGGCCGATCTAAGCTGCCATTCAGAGCGAAACAAGCTCTACAAAACGACGACAAAAGCTTAGGCTAAGTCGTAATCCAGGTAAGATTTGGAGCCAAAAGCAAAAAAAATTTCATCCTCTATAACTGGACGTCACCGAAAAATCCCACGGACCTCCAACTTGTCGTTATGCAGTAGATACAATAACGCTGTTATTCAAAAAAGGCGCAAGGTCTCTCGACTCATGTGAATCACCGCAATATGACCATATCTCGTTTTAAAATGAACAAATTCTCAATTCAAGGGCACCATTCGACTTAGCTCGGCGCGGCGCATCTTTCGATATGCACAAGTGCAGCTTGATTACAGTAGGAGGCCAGATACCACGAATCTTTTCAATTTTTTGCTTACGGTAGGTTATTCAGCGTGGTAATTCGTTGCTCTCACTGGGCAACCTATCGTAAGCCAAAAATTGAAACGATTTGTGGAATTTGGCCTCTACTTGGAATCTGGCCTCTACTATGTCCAAACAGGTGCTTCTATATATCAGAAGATGCGCCGCCCCGAGCTGAATCGAACGGTGTCCTGGAATAAGAATTCGTCTACTTTGAAGCGATATAGGCCACGTTACTTTGATGTCACTTGAATCGGCCGTTTTGCGTTTTTTTTGAATACGAACGGTGTTTACATAATAGTACTCAGAAATGCTTTCAGTGGATTATTTCCATGCATAGAAAGCGAGAAACCGAAGATACAATAATCCGAAACCCAGCTTCTCCCGCACATGGGATTATATACTACCTTAGTAAGTAAGACTTTGACATTTCACCTATGTATTCACAAAACCGAAAAAATCGAAATTTTTGCACTCGAGCGATTTTTATTTTTCAAATTTTGAGATGCGGTAAAAAATTACCAAATGCATTTTCGGATACTAAGCGTCTACAGAAAAATGACCAAGTTGAAGGTGAAAATTTTTTTTGGAAGAAATCCGATTTTTAAAGTAGTTGAAAAATTTTGATCCTTGGCGCTCCATATTTACATGAAATACGACTTAGGCGGATCTAAGACCGCCAGGAAAACAAAAACAACTTGATTCAGAAAAGGAGTTTACTTTTGGGACAACCTAATAGTTTAGAAACCTATACGTCTGCGCACATTTTTTGATCACTTTGATTCTAGATGAGTTGGTTGAATGTAGGATTTTAGTCTAGATATCACTTCGACCAGTGGACGATTTTACTCAGCCACAATCACTCAAATCACATTGGAAAAAAATTCAACTCTTATCAGAAGATCGTTTCGCAGCAAAGAGGGAACTTCTTGTCTTTTCGAAGTGCATCTTATCGTATTAATCCCATAAGGAACGTTTCAATTGTTTACAATCTCTTGAAACTGTAATCAACTGAAGAAACCATAGCGTCACCAGTTTTTGAATTATTTGACCGTATAAGCTTCATACATACGGGTCGCAGGATTTTCAATGCGCTTCGTAATGGGAAAAAGCTGTGGGGGTAGATTGTTTCAAACTTTTCATAATTTGCAAGATTGATTTTAGATTTATATTCACATTACTGATAGCGTATTCATAGTACTGACAGCGCCACGCTGCCCTTTGCCGAGGAAAAAAATTTCCAAATTTGATTAGTAGTTCAAATTTTGGTGAGCGTGCCCGAGCTCAGTTGTCTTTCCCCGCTCAAAATAAATTCTTTCATCCTCCCACCTCCGCAAGTAATTTTTCGATAATTATTTCTCCTATTCCACGCAAGCCTAACATATCCAATAATTTTATGTAAAGGTTTACCTAATGTGGTTTTGCAAAGAGGTCATGTGCATAGAATGCGTTGGCCACTCACATTTTGTAGGCTTTTGTTTTTTTTACAAGGATATTTTCCAGCAGAGTAGACTGATAAAAGGGTGCTCTTGCGGTTCCTTACTTAGCGGCCCCATTTCATTTTTCGTGAAAGTGTTGTGGGCGACGCAGATACACTATATTGACTTTGTACCCGCATACAGACATTGCAATTTTTGATGAATAATTCCTCCATTACGCATTCCTCCACATCTTGCCCTTTCGCTTTCAGCTCCATAACTGCAATACACAGTAAGTAAAAATATATAGACAATCTCACTCCAAAAATATATAGACTCACAGTCATCGGAATAACTAAATATTATTAAATTATACTTCGCCTATTAATGCATAACAAACACCGGTGATCTGCAACATTCGGCTGTATACAAGGCAACGCTACAAACAAAAAATGTAATTATCTAAAAATGCTAAATTCGTTGCGTGTGCGCGCTTTTCTAGCTCTTTTTTTTCGTGAACCTCGTCCTTTAAGCCGTTTCTCACGATTCTGGTGATTGCATGTTTTTGCATATTGAACAAAAGCTGAAGCCTCTGCATCCCTCTCTTATATGTTCATTCTTCGCCGATTATTTCCGAAGCCCTGCTTCTACCTTTAGCTTTTGGCTGTCATCTATAAATACTTTTGAATTGAATGTGAGTGATAACGAAACTCGTTCAACTTTCTGATCCTACTTGCCCGCCTAATAGATTACCCTCTCTTCACTCTCTGTAAGTGTAATTTGTTGTTTACTGCCCCCAAGAAACTGTCTGAAAACTCTAGCAATTTCCATTACGCGTTTCTTACTTTCTCTAGTCTCTAGCAATTTCCATTACGCGTTTCTTACCTTTCTCTAGTACAGTGGACTACAAGGCACATTTTGGCAAGCTATCCTCATATCAAGCAAAGACGTACATGTAGAGTGGAAAGTGAGGAGTAACTTGAAAAATTCTAATGTGATTGAAGTTTTGCGAAATGTGAAGCGGAGTAATTTTCGCAAAAAATAAGTATGCCGATGTGTCACAGCTGTTAAAATTGAGTGAAAAGTACATTGGGAACTTGAAATGCTTGTGCGTGCCTTCGAACTAGCTTTATGAAAGATGGATGGTCTTGGTTTGCGCAGTGAGGTATTACTGTATTCTGTATATTAGAGTTAGTGAGAGTGCAGGGCTTCTTTCGTCTTTGAACTAAGAACATAAGAAAAACCAGTGGTTATCGGTAAATATGTGCATTGTTCTGATGTGACTATGCTTTGTTGTGTTTTTTGCGTACGGTCGAGTAGACCTTTCGCTCAACATAGTGTGCTTGCACTGTAGGTAAAATGCGGTAAAATTTGCGCGTGAATAAATAGCCACGCCAGTAATGCCGGCATTTAGCGCACGCAATTGGGCGGCGTCACAGGCGTAGCTATTTGTTCACGCGCAATTTTTACCGCTTTTACCAGCGGTGCGAACACACTCTCTTGAGCGGAAAATCTTCTCGGCTGGAGTGTTTAGAGGAATCCTTTCCGTGTCTCTGTATCAGCTCTGTTTTACGGTAGGTATGTAAGACTAGGTCTTTCGTATCGAGGGCAAGATTTCGCTGAAGGTACGATGCTTCTTTTCTTAAACATCAGAGAAGTTGTACTGTATTCTGATTTTATTCAATCGAAACTCAGACTAATGAAATATTTCTTATTCAAATAGGTGATTGCTGCTAGTTTGTATTGTCTCTGCGAGCTTTCAACGAAGAAAAACTAGCGCTGACTAGTACTCGCAATCGTACACAGGCCCGAGAATGACAAACTGGACTACCACTCTAACGCAAACTAGTGTGACAGTAGTGCCTCTAGTTTCTTAGGTACCGGGTTGTTCCAAAAATTCTACCCGCTTTCGAGTTTATTTTCAGTTCACCCTAATTACTCTCAAAATTAACCATTGCGAGTACAGTAAAGTATATTTACTTTGTGAATCTTTGGCAGCTCTGCTCTGTGTATACCAAAAAATTACCGCAGCAACTATTACTAGCCTGAAGATCCTCACATATTCTTTTTTGAAGTTTCACTTTGAGAGACCACAACTTAATCCGGATTGTGATAAGATAGACAAACACTGCTCATTATTAGGCATAGTTGGCTGAGCAAGACTAACGTCAAATTTGCTTGAATGTTTTCAAAAAAGATTCGTACAAGAAGCTCGAAAACCCTACCAAAATCGCTCTTTTTAACATGATAAAAAGCACTTTAGTTATTTCTGATTTTTCGTTGCTGTGAATTGAGGAATTTTTTTCGAGAGCGGAAATATGGAATGTGCTAGGCGCTTTCTTGCTATATAGAGCAATTTTCCATTCGCATCGCGCTTACAATTCGCAAAAAAAAAACACATCGTGTTTATGCTGGAGTTTTCGGGTTAGCAAATTTGGTACATCCTAGCAACAGTGGCGGACCGAGGGGAATGGGTCGCGAAATTTTTGAAACTTACCTATATGGGTTGTAAAAATGTGCAAACGACTTGTTTGCACTTGAAAATAATTAAAATAATTTTTAAAATTTTTTAAAAATTCATTTTAGCCATATAAAAAAATTTTTTCGGGGGCGTGGCTGACGCCACGCCCCCTTTTTTCAGACTTTAGGGGTCGGGGACCCGCAAAAATTTTGAGAAGCACCCCAAAAATTTTTTCGGAGTGCGTGGCTAACGCCACGCACCTTCTTTGGAAAAAAAATTTTTGTCCCGCACCCCCCCCCCCCCCCGAAAAAAATTTCTCGGACCGCCACTGCCTAGCAAGCATTATGTAGCACAAGTCTGAAATAATGCACACGTTTAGAAATATATCGTTTTTCCCATGGAATTCATGGAGATAGAACAAAGAGAAAGAATTCGTATATAAAAACGAAGAAAAAGGCCACACATACTTTGCTGTCCTTCCGACGTACAGATCCGAAGATTGAACAAAGCTCCATGAAAAAGAGAGTTTACGTAGACACTAAAAGGCAAACGCTTTTATTAGGTTGTCCCAAAAGTAAAGCGTATTTCTTAATAAATCAGACTGTTTTTTCTAGCAGACTGAGGCTTCGGACAGAGTTCACGCGATTTCATCGTCGCGATTCATCGCGACAGCACAAGTCTTACGAGTTCATTGCATGCCGATCTTCTTGCATTTCGGTGGTGGTAGTTAGTCACGATTAGTCTTTTTGGAGAACTATCACAAGCGAAATGCAAAAAGATTGGCATGCGATGATATTGTTACAGCTGTCTTGGCGCGATCAATCGAAGCGATGAAATCGCATGAACTCTGCCAGAAGCCTTAGAGTATTATTCGATAAAGCAAAGCAAGCTCTACAAAATGACCCCAAAAATCTGCCCAAGTCGTAATCCAGATAAAGTATGGAGAAAGCTTTGTGGAAAACATCACGGTCGTCTGAATCGCCCTACACCCCTTGTAGAGCTTGCTTCGCTCTATCGAATGGTACCCTAAATCCGTTAGGAAAACAAAAGCAGTTTGATTTATTTAGGAATCGCTTTATTTTTGGGACAACCTATAAATGGTTGAGCAGCTCTCACAGAAACAGTTTCTCCCTCTAAGACAAGCAGTCAAAGAAGAGACACAAAAGGGGTGTGGCATTTATAAACCAAATATATAAAATCTAAGAAAGTTATGGTTTACAAATGACTATAAATATGGATCACGAGATGACAAAGACAGATGACTCAGACAGAGACACATGGGAATTACATCGTTGAAACGTTGCGAAAGGCAAACCTGACTTGCGCATGAGATAACGTGCTTTAGTTGTGCAAAAAGTGAATTGTTTTCATGATTGATAATTGTTAGAATACTTCCAGTGAACATCGACAATGTGTGATAAGAAACAAAGTCCCCTTCGACTTTCGCGAAATTTTACGAAGTCCCCTTTGACCCAAAATCGAAAGTGTCAACTGAAAAAACCTAACATAAATTTGTTTTTTCAGACCTCAAAAACGATACCGCTTTGCTTTTTGTCCCAAGATATTCAGCTTGATTAACCACCTGTACCGAGTCCTGATTTAGGTGCTAGTTCTGCAAAAATGAAGTTGTCTATGCGCATTTTTTTATTTGAGTCGATTAGAGGAAACCGCTTCGGGTTGAAAGCGCCACTTTACTGGTGTTTTCACCTAAACTTTCACTAATCCCCGACACGAAGGTTAGGTGGTGCAATTCGTTTCGAAGGCGAAATCAGGTGCAGCCAAAGACCAGTTCTAGGACCAGCTTTGCTAGTTACGCCTCCTCACATTCGTACAGATCGCCAAAACGTCATAAGCAGTAGCGAATGTAGTTTTGCTGGTCATATAGCATCTCTTTCACTCCTTTCTTGTTTATTTGCTGTATTCTGAAGAATTACACATGGATTGTCGAGTCATTTGAGAGCTAATATGTATTTGCACAAAGTGCGCGCCACTTTACGACCTGTAGAGTAAGGCCTTCCCGTTTCTAGTGATTTTTCCTTGTTTCCTTGTCTCTAATCTGGTTGGATATATATTGGAGAATGGAGTTGTACAGTTCCTTACGTGGGAAAAAGATTTTGCTAAGGATACCGGCAAGAATGTCGTCGGCTACAGCGCATAGTGTGCGGACTCACATATTGAGTTACAAATGGCTCAAAGATAAAATATACATGTACTCTGCTATCAATAGGAATTTCTGGCTCTTTCTCCCTCATTCTGAAAATACCTTGCGAACTCTTCATACGACAAATCGCTACCAAACACCTGTCTCGATCAGTGTTCGTTTGTTTGTACTAACAATGTTTGCTTATCCTCACTGTCGTTCGTTGGGCTTGCTGTCCATTTTACTTCTCTAACTGGAAGGATTTCCCTCTAATTCTTCTTTACATTTCGTGAGATTCTTCATTTTCTCAAGAGTTTCTAATCAGATTAGCTTTGAGCGATTTAGAGAAAGGCCTTCAAATACACGCATGTTGTCCGATTTGTAACAAATCATTGGCAACAAAGTCCATTCGACCTTGCATTCCAAACAAATCTTACTACTGCTCTTTATGAAGGTGATTAAATATGTACAGCCAAATTATCATCGATTTTCTCTTGTGAAATTTGGTATTAATATTCGACATGATTCTAGTAGATCATTATTCATCAAATTCTGGCGGAAGTAGTTTGTATTCTCTCTCATAGACTCATTATTAGGAGTTCCCATAAAATTTTTATCATGATCTCAACGTAGAACCGTTTTACCACATGATCAAATTTTCGGGGATTCGCAAACTGCAAGACATCATCTATATTATCCAAATATCTCTTTGTTAGAAATATCTCTCGATGACTAATACTGCGCAGAGAATGACTCATTGTGATGAACTACGAATTGAAAAGCGATTATAAGGACTTTTTCAACAAAATCAGAATATCAATATGTCTCATTTTTCTTGTGGGTTTCTTGATTCTGGATGACATACCCCATTTTCCAAGAAAACATTAATTTTTTCCACGAATTTGCGCCTGGTGATTACAGCGCTAGTGAAACTGGTTCTCTCACGGTGTAAAAAAGCAATAATTACAATTTCGACCCATTTTTCCCCCATAAAACCCCGTCCTAATGCCACCGCTGCTCTCAGAAAACCTTCTTCCTCTTCTTATTAACCTCATTGCTAAAATTACATTTTTTGCACTGCGCTAAAGCATTAGTAATTACAAATGCTGCTCCTTTCCTAGAATGTTGATGTGTAGAAATCGATTTTTGCGATCTAATCAACATAAAATTACTTCGTACTTTTCGTGCACGTCTATAAGTTTCAAATTGATTCCAGCATTTTCAAACTCTCACAAAGCAGAAAGACCAAAAATGTCCAACAAATCCTTTACTTTCCATTCTTATTTGAATCTGATCGTGACGGCAATGCTATTACTCAAAGCTCAGACTGGAGCTTCCATCTGATTAGGACTTTTGCGATTTGTTCCTTTATTTTCAAATACGACAGACTGTTCGCTGAGAAGCTCAGCGCTTAGCCAGCACCTAGACTTTTATTCTGATCTTCTTTCCTTAGTCTGGGAAAATCTTATGAAAAATGCTGGGTGAAATCTGATTTTTAATATTTCCCACATCGCTGTTTTTGCTTATAAAAGTCTTCGCATAGACGCTAGCAGACCTAATTGTTGCTGAAGCACATAAATATGCGCGCTTCGATGTTGGCACTTTGCCAGGTTCTTTACGACATATACATTTTCCGTGTAAAGCATTGAATCTATTTATTAGGTCGGTTCAAAACTTTTGTCAATTTTTTTAAATGACCCGCAACTCCCGTACAGTATTATTTAACAAAATTCTCAAGCTGTATCCGATGCAGAATTTCTTCCCCCTTTCAGCTGCCATATCCATGATGTGATTTATTGAGAGAGTGCAGAGAAAATTGCTGGAAATACAACCCTTCGTTTTAACCATGTGTGACTTTCGCTCATTTTCACAATTTTGATCGGCGAATCTTGGGGGAGCTTTGATGACGCAGATAGAGCAACTTGTGCCAACTGAAGCGCTTTTTATAGTTCTGTGGCTTGTGATCCAGATTTTTTCGGAAGTAATCAAAATATTCACATTCGACCTATCCCAAGCTCGTAGAACATGAAGTGGTGAACAGTGGTACCGTTCGTTGTAGCTTTTTCTTCTCTTTCTGATAGTCGTCTTTTCTTGGCGAAATATGCGATTTGTGGGGAAAATCGCATTATTTTTCATCACGAGTGCGCACTGACGTTCCCAAAGTAAACAGTAATATTTAAAGCGAAATTCGATTCATGTACTTTGTATGGCTAGTAATAGGTAACAAAGAAGTGTTGAAACCTCTGTGCTCTGAATATTTTGAGGTATTTGGTACAATACAAGCCATGCGATTGTCAAAACCCGAGTTAAAAAATTATTTGGCAACATTCTGGAAAAGTAGCTGAGAAAAGAAAAAAACTGCTTCAGTTGACAAACTTGCTGACCGGCTCCCCAAAAGTATCAAATAAAAATTTTGAAAATTAGCGAAAGTTGGGCATGGTGAAAACAAAGGGTTATTTGCATCGATTATCTCAGCGTTCTCTGAACGAGTCACACTGAGGATATAGCAGCTGGAAGGAGAAAAAATTCTGCATAGGATGCAGCTCGAAAAGTTTGTTTATTTTTACTGTACAGAAATTCGTGGCCATTTCAAAAAATTGGCACATCTTTCAAACCGAACCAATTGATTTCGCCCCGTTGGATAAGTGAACTGCTTTCGCTTCACTCGGATATCATGCAAATAAAGCGAGATAGGTTTTTTCAACATCAAGAGAGAAAATAGCTGTTTACTATAGATCACTCCAGCGTAATGCTGTTGGGTCTAAACAAACAAAGCAGTTGATTTCAAAAAAAATTGCGGTAGGTCAAGTTAGTGAACTGTTCCGTGTTTTAAGCAAGTTTGAAAAAAATTCATAAGGAAAGGGAAGGAAGTTTGAAAATTTACTCTAAATGGTAAACGGCGCAAGACTAGGTCACAATGGTTCTATGCATAATTTGCGTAAACATCCTCCTTTGAACGATGCATAATTGTCATTTAGTTAGTAATACATACAGTTTCTGAACATGCTGTGTAATTCTTCTTTCTTTGCTCAAACTTATCAAAAGCTACAGTAATAGCTTACATAGTGGCAATTTCAAAAATTTCTGTCCTAGCACAAAGGTGCATTGGGGTTGGTTCAGGTTCATTTTCAAATTGCTGATAATTCGCCGTAATTTATTTCTGTTTTATCCGCTGTTCTCAAAGCGCACACATAAGTGGATCTCGAAACCCTGCATTTTTTCGTATCATTGAGATGCTAGTATTGCCAACAGTGAAAAAGTAGCCAAAAACACAAATCGCAGAAAATCGTTTCATTCCCTAACTTCAAGGTATTAGGTTATAAGAACCTGCCAATAGATATTAAGCTCAATTGTTTTATTTTATCTTCATCACGAGTGGCTGTTAACCATTGATGTTTTTTCTGTACAACAATCTTATAATTATGTATATCATGGATTATATTTCACAAGAAGTTCGCTGACAGCGTCTTTAAAAAGGTGGAGAGATCCATTTTTTGAACCTCAAAATTTGATGAGCTATCTCTTGCTTTGGAAGAGGCTCAAGTACGAAGCATGTAGTAGTTGGATGCAGCTTTATCTGATCAAAAGGTCAAGAGATTTCCAAATCAAGTTTCTGCAAGTTCTCGCATTTATAACCTGAAAATTGTTCCTTTTCGCAGACCTAAGTGCAACGGATTTTTCTCATTTCGGTATCTCTTCTCAGTATATCGTTGATTTTTTAAGCTGAATACGTGTTACTAAACACGCATCTCAAACCATCCTCTTGTATTAGCAGACAGTTTCGGTAAGTAATGGCGGAACTTTCTTTGAATCGTAATATATCTTTGCTTCAATATTTGATTTCAAGCATACTTTTCGCTAGTATTGGATCACTCTCACACTTTTCCTGATATTCTAGTTGCAGATTTGAAGAGGAGCTGTTTGTGTTGTCTTCCTTTACTCTTTGATAATTACGAAACATATGAGTTTTAGTTGAGTGCTAACATAAGCTGACAATAATGATTAGGATCGTATTTGAAGCAATCAACTTGCAAGAATTGCAATATCCTTCTATCCCTCACGCATCCCAACAGCATATCTTGTCCCATTTGAACACTGCAAGGCTTCAATATCCTGGGAGCTTTTGTATCAACTAAACACAAGCATGATTTTGCCTTCAATCGCTCTCGAACGGCTATATGTAATAATTTGCAACTAAAGAAAATTTTGTACGTCTTCCTTTGATCTTAATGAAATGTTCTTTTACTCCGGAGCTTACTTTTGGGCTTGGCAACTTTGAAACACCTATGCCGATGGGCATGTCGACCTCTACCGCATCCTGCCTCCTCTGATCGTATTCATCAACGACCCAGTGGGTAAGCAAAAATAATGCTACTGAGTTGAATCGATATTCACAAAAAGCATTGCTGGGTTTGCGAACACACTAGCTTCGTGAATACCGATAGTGGGTTAAGCCTACCCAATGGGTTCCGGAACCCACTGGGTTCGTTGATAAATACGGCCACTGAACGTATTGAGCAATGTTTCAATTTAAGATTTTTCAAAGAAATTCGGTTGATTACTCAGTTTATGATAGTTTGACCCTTCTATAGTATCGCGTCAAAAATTTCGCCACGGAACGGGGGTGGAAGATGCCTTCAAGAGATTTGGGACGCTGGCAACGTTGCACTGCGGCGATTGGCTGACTGATACAAGCCATTCATGTCCATCGACTCCACCCTTTAGCGTGGGTAGGGGACTATATGTCGCCGATAGGCTCCACCCCGCGCGAACAGGTGATACAAATCGCTGGTGTCTGTGATGTGTATGGCTGCGTGGTCTGTTTTAGATGCCCGCGTGGGACCACTCCATTCGGAAACATATAGCCCTCTATCCTTTAGCGTTTCTCATGTTCAGAAGAGCAAAATTGCCACTTTTCGGAGTTAAATGTTACATTGCCGATCAATAGTGAACGCATAAAAGCACGAAAGCGCTTTCGGCAGTCTTTGCCTTTCTCTGCTTCAATACTAACTTGTACTGAGCAGTTATGTAACCGGCTCGCAACTTAGCCTGGATCTTCGCTCATTCAGGCTCATTCGTTGAACTCTGACCGGTTTTTGTCCCTTCACGCCTACGAAGCAAAGGTCAGTGCCCAAATCCGGTTTGTGTATGACGAACGAATATTGTCCCGTACCATACGTGCACTGAAATTCGCTGAAATTGCTTTTGTCCACTTTTTCATCGAAAATAACAGTGTCCGTTGAGGCTGTGTTGGGACACTAATCATCGCTCGCTGTGATATGAACCCAAGCGGAAAAAAACGAATTGTTCTATTTTCATTGATGGTCGTTCCATCATCGATCTTGTCCACTTCTAGCATTATGCTGAGATAAAAATGTTTGACTTTTGATCTAACAGAGGTTGTTTATTGATTTTGAGGGGTCTTTCTTGAAAAAAGCATTCTTTCGGTTTGCTATCCTGTCATTTCCCACATTGTGGATCACAGGAAGGGCAGCACAAGCATTTCCCAAAAGTTCACTTGCATCATTTTCAAGATTAGGAATTTCTAATTTTTCCAGCCGAATTGAATGTTTATTCTTGTTCAAAAGAGTAAATCATTTTCTTTATAGCAGTATCCGAGCGGCTTTCTAATACATTGTAGAGGTGGAAGCCGTAGAAGAAAATTACTCAAATTTTGATTTTCCTAGGTAGGGTTGCCAAAAATCTGAAACTTGCTTTAGAAATCAAACGGCTCATATTATAGATTCTATAGCCAGTTCTTTCCACCCGAGCAGAAATTCTGTTGTAGAGCTTATTTTGAAAAATTATGATTTTCGAGCGAGCAGTAGAAACGGCCATTGATCTTTTGGCCTTTTTCTCGAAAGTCGTAACTTTTCAAAGAAAAGCTCAAGCAACAGAATTTATGATCGAGTGGAGAGAACTTGGCATAGACCCTATGATACTGACAGTCAATTTTTGGTGCAAGTTTCAGATTTTTGGCATCCACAGAAATACCAGAAAAACACAGAAAAATACACTGAGAAATCAAAACTTGAGCAGTTTTCTTCTATGGCTTCCATCTCTGCGTGCTTAGTACAAGCGCTAGGATACTGCTATGATTTTCACAATTTTCTCTTCCGAATAAAAATGGAAGCAAATTCGAAAAGATCACAAGTTATGAACTTTTGAGTTGCAAATGAAGTTTTGGGACAACCTAAAAATAAACGCTCATAAAACTGCAACAAACAAAACAGATTACAAATGTTTGTTTCTTTCTAATAGACAAAAGCATTTTACGTATGATTTAGGCACATTTAGAATGTATGCTTTTGGCTTTAATAGAAATGAGTAAGTTTCAACGCAAGTTTCTAGTAGTTCTGGGTGGAGAAAATCTTGTGAAGCAATGCCTAAGCCAAAAGGTATTGTTGAAAAATGTCCCAACCCTTGATAAAGAAAGGCACTGCAATTTTGCATTTCGAAATGAATTCTATGAGTTATTCCTATCTAAAAATCTTGAAATAACATACACGTAGCATAAATCAAGCGATTAAGATCTTTGCATAGAACTAAATGCAAGAAAAAAGATTGGAAAATGAATGTTTTCTTATTACACCTAATATGGATCATCCTTGCATTATATCAAGCCCTCGAGGAGGATAATTGGTGGATCACTGAAACTTTTCCAATTTTCCCACGTTTAATCGAATACTGAAAGAATAAAAATAGGCATATATGCACTTTGCATAGCATGTGATAACAGTGAGAAATATGAATTTGATCGATCGCACGGCTCAACTGTTGTAGACGACCATAAATTGTTCGATGTTCAGGAAAAAAATGTTTCAATCCTTCTTTGGAGAGCACTTGGGTTTGATATAAACAACTGTTTTTTTCACAATTCGTTTTTCTTGCGTTAAATTACTGCTATTCGTGGAACAGCACCGAGTGGCTTATAATCAGATTTTATCTGCTTTTCCTTTACGTGAATGGTTGGAAGATGGTTACATATGGAGCAAAGCTTTTATTTTAAGTCTTAATATCATAGCTAATTGAAAGTTCTGTTGCAACGTTTTAGAAAATAATAGCTTCTTTCATCACTATAGCTTTTCATGGCTTCTATTCTATTAGCATGAATAAGCCATGTATCTTCTAATAACAACTTAATTACTCTCCGATAGGCTACAAATTGAGGAGACAGAATTAGAAAAAGAAGATTACCGTGGCTTGGTGGCTTTAAGCAGGTCCGCTAAATATCTCAAAGAAGGTAGTAGATTCCAAAGTAGTTAGTGTACACTTTTGTGGGAGAGGGTAGAGGCGCGATTTATTCGGCTGGCACCAACTTAAAACTCCAATTTCGTACTATGGGAGGGTTCAAAAAATACCGGACAAAGCCCACTGACCTACTAGCTGTTTGATGTGATCATTAGATAATCACATGGATTGTTAGATCTTGTCATCTTGAAATCGATTCCAAACAAAGTTGTGGAAGCCATGCAAATGCAGTTAACAGCAGTTTTGTAGATATTCCGGTCAGTTTTCTAGCAAAAGTCGTCAAACTTTATCAATTTTTGAGGTTTTAAGTTATTTTAGAACTTTATAAAGCACTAAATATGTGCTATATGCTGTCCATCTGGCAGTAAAAATCGCGCCTCTTGACATACAGACACTTTTGTGACCCTACTCTTTTCCGGGGTTTTCTGAGAACTTATAATTTTTGGGGAAATTCTCTAAAAATGTTTCCTCCTTTTGCGCTGTTCTCTTAAATCATAACTTTTTATGGTGAGGCCCAACCATCAATACTTTTTTGTTAAAAGAAGTAGGTCACTTACGATACCAAAATTACATACTTCACTTAACCTTCCTCAATATCGCCAAGCCTCCGGTATTCCTTTTCTTCAATTATATTTTCACAAGTAAAGCTTTTCAGGGCGCAACCGAGCCAGAAAGTATATGATTCACTCCTATGAGACGAAAGATGCAAGACTACTATAAATGAAAGAATCTATCACCTTTTTAAAAATAAGTGGCAGAACTTTTTGTTCCCCTTAGACGATGTTTTTTGTCCTGCCATTTTTTAGCAGTTCTGGTAAAAGCAAAGGGGTCTTTGAGACCTTTTTTTATAAATAAACTTTGATAGACGATCAAATAAAATCGAGTAAGGTAGTGAAATTCTTTTCTTTCCTTCGTTCTTCACTACTGAATGCACTCATCTCACTTTTTACTACAGGAAGTGGTTTTTTGGTCAATCTATACTTACATTGCTTTTGATTGCAAGTTTTGTCGACATTTCCGTAATGCTGATTGCCTATGATATCACTATTTTATGCTCTGTATTTTCAAGTAAAAGACCTCAAACGCATAGACTCGTCGAAGTCAGCACAACCGAAAAAAAAAACATTTTGGGTGTTCAGGCATACAAGAGCTAATTGATAAATCAATTTACCTATTCTTCGGAGTCTTCAGCTAAACTCGGTCCTAGGTTTCGTGTTTACATGTCTTTGGCGAAGAATCAATTGAGTTAATTTGAATCATTGTGCTATTTCAGGAAGTTATTGCCAGAGAAAGTTCGCAGCTGTTTCATCAAATCTTATATTTATATTGAGTTGGCTAAAAATTATTTCGTTTTGACATGAGAATCTTTATGTAAATTCCCCTAGTTGTTCTTTATCCATGATTTTTTGTGGGTAAGTAATTCAGAGCTTTTTCGGCTAATCAGTATCCTCAATCATCAGTAAGGCACAGTTGTGCCCCGACTTGGCGAAATCCCAAAAGCTCGATTCTGTGATTTTTAAAAATTCCTTTTCATGCTGTAATGGATGTAGAGAACAGCAATTTAGTGCTAATATAAAGACAAATTTTCCTTATTCAACGAATATCAATAAAAACTGTGATCTTCCACTCTGAATTTTTTGATAAAAAGACGAAATATTCTCACGTTTGCTCACGATGAGAAAATTGGGGTTTCTCACTTCTTTGCGGATGTTTTTTTTGCAAAATGAATTCTACTCAAACAGATTCTATGTTCCAATTCTCACTGGAAATGCTCCTTCCAGAGATACCGAAAAGTGGACAAAGAGGGGGCAAAAGCAACCAAATTCATTTATTAGCCAACCTAATACAATTCTCCTCTAGAGCATAGGGTACCAAGCGCGATTCTACACTAAAGATGCTGTAAAGGCTAGTCCTTGGACCATGTACAGGTTTTTACGGCTGATCGCAATGGAAAGATTTTTCCTGATGTCATTTTTTTCCATCCATACTTAGCCTTTGCTAACAGAGTTCTTTGATGAATATCTTTTTGTAATAACAAGAAATTTAGCATTGGCTTTTCTTCGGAGACTGAAATCAAAATAAAGTAGTGCTCTGCTCCTCTAGCTTTGTAGTCATTTCTCCTTTTTAAGTCAAGCTTTCATCTCTCCTTTTCATTTGATAAAGTCCTTGTTTGTTCGCCCTTTGTCGCACCTTCGTGTGCAAAAAGAATCCTGTAACATGATTTTCAGATGATTCGGGAAGAGCTGTCCTCTATACGACCTGAACATTTGTTTCCCGTCTGCGTATTGTTCGGTATCTTCTTCCTCTCCTTAGCCGCATGTTTATTTGACTGCTGGAGAGAAAGACATCGACAACTGGAGGTTCGTACAACTTTTCGTACAACAAAACTTTTTGGTCCGCTAATTTGGAATTCCTTTGCAGGAATTATCATTTCAAGGTCGGCCACTACCGCAAATCAAAGTAACAGACGGTAATACGGGTGAAGAAAGAATTGTAACTGCTCATTGAAAAGATCTCAACTTTTCATGCGTGTACAATAAAGTAATTTACTCTACGTCAAGCATGTGATATTTGCTGCTCAATTATCCAGGACTTGCGTTGTATGGAAAATCATTTTGATTTGTTGGTTGTGCCATAAAATATGTGAGCAATGAAGAATGTAAGAATTATGTTAGAAAAATCAGATTACATGTATTTGATGATTCCAGGAGGATCTCAATTGAGTCTTAATTCCAGGATGTTATAATAAATATTGGAAACTCCCCGGGCGTTAACCACTTCCAGATTCTCCCCTCGTCAATTCTTGTTTGATATGCTCTGTGGTAAAGAAGTGAACCTTGCAACTTAAACCATTTTGAAGTTACCCAGTCGTTGCGCAAAATTTCGATAGGTTCCTTGAACCCCCATGCTGTAGAAAATCCCCAGTTCATCAACTTTGAGTTGGTTAAAAATATCAAGACGGAAAGCGTGGGTAACCAAATATGTGTTTCCTATCCAACTTTTTTGTTCGAAATTTTTCGAAAACTTGTTGAAAAAAGAATGTCTATGTGACTTTCCTGCACCCTTTCGCCTTTTGAGAAATTTCTACTCAGATAGAGTTGGCAATTCGATTCTCTTGGAATTACTAGCGCCATACTAGTTTTTAGTTGAAACAATTCGCATTCCTAATTTACGTAGTTAGTGAAAAGTCTTGTTTCAGTGAGTCATTTTAAGTTTTCTTTTCGCAGAAAATTCATATTATGTACGAATGCGTAAAAAAGTCCAATAAATATCCTTTTGAATACTGTTAAATACACATAAACTAAACATGGATATGAGACGCATTAAGGAGAGTTCTCAAAAATAGTGATGAGCACAAGTTGTGCCGTAATTAGATATTGCAATATCACGCTTTCGGGTGGGGGAACGAAAGCCGCCAGGTTCAGCCGCCTTTCGCGGCCAGCTGGTCCCTTCGCAGCGTTGTTGCATGTCGTTCCAGGACCAGCAGTCCGCGGAGGCGGCTCAAACTGGCGGCTTTCGTTCCTCCACCCCACGCTTTCTAGGAGAAAAGCTCCGAATTTCTACTTGTTTAGACAGTAACCTCTCGATCAAAATTCGGTATATTCGGAATTTCTCGCGACAACCTTAGTTGTCCTCAGTCATTCTGTCGCGACAAAGTTCCTCTTGAGTAGCGTTAACTGCGAATGTCTGAGGAGCAATCAAAAGCGATTTTCGAGGTCCACGAAGCTGGAAGCAAGATATTTAAGCGGAAGAAAAGATACTAATCCGATGCACGCACGGGTAAAGAGCAGGGTAGTAAGAGGTGCGGCACATAACCGAAGGATACGACCCCTCCTCCCTCCCTAAGTTTCATCCCAATATCCCCCCTGCATTTTCGTTACCTACCGTAGGCATGACATAAAGGCTGTAACTTACTCCTTTACTACCTTACTTCTTTCTCTCTTACTCTGACTTACTCTTACTCCCTTACTCTTACTCTTGCCTACCTCTAACTTACATAAAGGCTGAATTCACTAATCATGACAAATCCACCCCAATAACTTGGAAATGTGTGTGTGTGTGTGTGTGTGTGTGTGTGTGTGTGTGTGTGTGTGTGTGTGTGTGTGTGTGTGTGTGTGTGTGTGTGTGTGTGTGTGTGTGTGTGTGTGTGTGTGTGTGTGTGTGTGTGTGTGTGTGTGTGTGTGTGTGTGTGTGTGTGTGTGTGTGTGTGTGTGTGTGTGTGTGTGTGTGTGTGTGTGTGTGTGTGTGTGTGTGTGTGTGTGTGTGTGTGTGTGTGTGTGTGTGTGTGTGTGTGTGTGTGTGTGTGTGTGTGTGTGTGTGTGTGTGTGTGTGTGTGTGTGTGTGTGTGTGTGTGTGTGTGTGTGTGTGTGTGTGTGTGTGTGTGTGTGTGTGTGTGTGTGTGTGTGTGTGTGTGTGTGTGTGTGTGTGTGTGTGTGTGTGTGTGTGTGTGTGTGTGTGTGTGTGTGTGTGTGTGTGTGTGTGTGTGTGTGTGTGTGTGTGTGTGTGTGTGTGTGTGTGTGTGTGTGTGTGTGTGTGTGTGTGTGTGTGTGTGTGTGTGTGTGTGTGTGTGTGTGTGTGTGTGTGTGTGTGTGTGTGTGTGTGTGTGTGTGTGTGTGTGTGTGTGTGTGTGTGTGTGTGTGTGTGTGTGTGTGTGTGTGTGTGTGTGTGTGTGTGTGTGTGTGTGTGTGTGTGTGTGTGTGTGTGTGTGTGTGTGTTCCGAATAAAAATTTTTATTTCTGATTCGATCCGGACCAAACTTGGCATACATACCCTACAGGATGGGGCGTTGTCGTGGTCAAAATCTTCGTTATCAATCGATATCGATTTTATCCATTCTTGCAAAGTTTGAGCTACGGAATTGGGAGTTAGCGAAGCCGGGTTTGCCAGCTAGTTTCTGATAACAACAATGTTTTGAGGTCATGGGATTTGCGATAAACCACATGTCGAAGGTTAGTGTTTATCGAAAATTCCGATATTCTAGTATCATTTGTTCTTATCAGCAATATGCTTAGCACTGTTGGGTTTGATAATCAATACAGCTTTGAGATATTTTCATTAACAATGAAGGGAAAAAAAACGACATTGAAGGAAAGACGCCGACCGCCGGATATCAGTAGAGGATCACACAAAAAAGCTGGGAAATGCGGCAACTTTCCCCCTTCCTTCATCATATTTTCAGCAAAGGGTGAACAGAAACATTTGACAATAGATAGACGGCATGAAATCCAAAACTCCGTGACTAGAATCTCTCTTCTAAGCTGCGATTCCCACCCAAGCGGGATGTTAATGCATGCGGCCCTTAAAGGCAGCGTCCCGGCAAAAAGACGAGCACCCAAATTTTACAGTGTTGCGGTGGCAGGCATCCAACTAATCTATCATTGAAGTTTGGAGCGAAAAGCTCGTCTGAAAAGCCTAAAATCCATTCTGGAAGTCTTACGGACCACGCCCATTTACACGTATTTTGCAGCGAACGAGCACATGGAAAGTTTCGAAAAAGGCTCATTTTTTCGGCCTAAGCTAGATGTTAAGGCATGCGGCCCTTATAGGCACCGTCCACCCAAATTCTCGACTTACATGTTTTTGTCTCTTCCGGGCCTTACGAAGGCCCTGATTTCGAATATGAAGTCGAGAATCCCAAAAATCCCCATTTTGGAGAAAGCGGGACGGGTGGAAGTGCAGTTTGCAGGGCTGCAGCGCGGTTATCGCCCGGCGTATATCAGCGCCGCAGCCCCCAAAGCTGCAAAATGGGCGGAGTGACCACCTTTGGATCACGTATCACGTACCTTCCAGAGCGGATTTCTCGCTCCGGAAGCAACCTTTTGCGGGGAATTTTGGGGGTTGGCCTAGTGTGGGGGCCCACATTAGTATGCCATTGAATTTCGTGAACCCTCACTTTGGGTGGACGGTGCCTTTAATGCTGCTGATAGGGATATGGGAGCTTGTTGATCAACCAAGTTTGTACTGAAATAAGTCTAAGGCAGCACTTGGCTAAAACCGTTTCGAGGTGTTGAAAGGCTGACAAGAGTTACTCATTCATTAGTGAAAAATGAAGTATAATTCATCTACTGCTTTTGTAGTGGTGAGATGGGATTGATTTTACGCCTACGATCCGTGGTGATGAATTTGCATAAACCGGCGTGCTGACTTTCGAATTATAAAGTATATGTTGGACCTGAAATTAGATACATCTGATACATCCCTCCAGAACAGATAATTACTACTCTTTTCAATCTCTTACTCCACATAATTCTGTTGCGACGATAGCTAAGATCGACTAATACTTTTTACTGATAATGCTCGATTTCAATACGCATTAGAAAGATTTTGAATGTCGATTACGAGTTAGGCTTTGGCCATACTTTGCCCGTGTTGCCAATGTTTCCAGTGTTACTCGTGTTACCGGTGTTGCCGATGTTTCCAGTGTTACTCGCATACCTTCGATACATAGAGCCACGTACTCTGGTAACCTTCACTTTGAGGGCTACGGGGGGACACAACCTTCACCTGGAAAAAAACAGAAGTCATCCGGGGCTTCGTCCCGGATGTTATTATCCTGACTATATCGGAACGAATGTTAACGAAGCAAATATAGAGAATAATATCTTTAGCTTATCTCAGCGAAACCGAATATTTGCGTTTTCATAGCCTTTTTACCTTAAAAGAAAGGTTTCTGTGGAATCTTCGCCAGAATTCAAGACAAAATTTCTCAGTGATCCTCTCATTTGAATAAAATCGAGTTTCAGAAGTTTAGGAAAGCTATTGGAGTCAAATAAAAACGAGAAACTGCGCTTAAATCTTGCGTAGAGAGTCGCGCACAAAAACGCTGGTCTGTCTCGTTAATGAGTGATTTTCAAAGCTTGGGACGTTGTCAGTTCTCCTCGCCGTATCATGACGATCAGAATGATATATAATAATGCAGGGTTTCGTTGAGACCTCGCGGAGACTACTACCAGAGCCAAATGCCCCGTCGGCTCTGGTCTGTCTCCGCTTCTCGTCTGCGTCTCCGCGCGCTGCGCGCTACCTCGCTACCCCAAACGCGGGGCGCGGGGCATTTGGCTCTGGTACCCTTTTCTTCGCTGTTTCGAACCAAATTTTTGCAAGATATATATCATTTTGAAGCTCTTGATCTCTATTTTCACGCCGTCCCAGAATCATATTTTTTGATCTGATCGAGAAATCCGGCAAAAACCTTGTTTTCGAAAATCTCTTGTTTTTCTCCTAGTTTAACTATTTTCACGCGGTTTTTTCGTGCATTCCATAAATCTTGCTTCTGTTCATAATGCAGACAACCACCCAGCCCGTACCTCTTCGATTATGATGGAATTTTTTGCGAAAAATCGTAAAAAGTGCGTTTTTCTTTATCTTGTTCTGTTTCACTGCTTTCGCATCGATTTTTTTCCAGCTTGGGTGATTATTGCTCAGAACAATAAGCGCAACAATCCAGACAACGTCTCAGGAAACAGGAAGTCAATGCGGGGATAAAAATTCGAAGGACGCATCAAAAATCAAAACCCCGTGTTGCGAATTGCTGGTCTTGGAACGAAAACTTGCACTCTGAAAAGCCGCCAAATGAAAGACTTCAGACTTTTTTGCAGCGTTTTTATCCGGTTTCTCAGCAGTTTCTTTTGCTTTTTACATCTGTTTTACCTCATATTCTCTTCTCTGATCCTCTTTAAACAACCTTCACTATTTAAGACGTCAGATGTTCAAACAACCTTCACTTTTGACGCCCTGTCTCTAGACTATCGAAGGTATGGTTACTCGTGTTGCCGATATTACAATGTTATCGAGAAAATGAGACTGTGCTGGCGATCATTTTGAGAATCAACAGCAATAAAGGCGGTAACACCTAGAAACACGAGTAACACTGGAAACATCGGCAACACGAGTAACATTGGTAACATCGGCAACACCGTAACACGAGTAACACTGGAAACATCGGCAACACGGGCGAAGTATGGCCAAAGCCTTAGAGGACTTGAATGTTTTTTGGCTTTTTTGCACATACTTTAAATCTAGGCACGGCCTAGGCAGCTGAGATTGCAATAAAATTCAAGGCCACTCAGGAGAGTTTGAACATTTTTTTGAGTGTACCTCCAAATTTGAAGTGATGTAAACAATGGCATTGGCTGCTGAGTTCAATGTGACGCAAGCTGAGACCACAATAAAGTACTCCAGTCCTCTAACACCAATCAGTACAGGAAACACTCGAAATGAGATCCAACCACACAAGTAAAACACAGAGATTACACAAAATTGCAGTGCGTATCTGAAGCAGCATTATAGTTTCCTTGTTGAGCTATTTTGCTTGATTACCTGTACTCCTTAATTCGTTTCCCATTCTCAGCAGCGTCGACTGTGTATGAATGCCTCATCTTTCGTACGTAGAGAATGATCTGAATGGGCCTCATAAGCGAACACCTGAGGTACATGTTATAAGGCTCTGCGTGATCACGAGAGTCTGTGAGTTTGCGGCCACCGCACGCGGAGCTTTCCCGTTTATCTTTCTCCTTAAACGCTTTTCTGCTATTAGATGTTAGCTTCCAATTACCTGGTACGTTTTTAAAAAGTAAGATATTGTTCAACTGCTTGAAGCCTTGGAGATGCTGCGTAATCCGCAATCTCACCCACTCTAGCGATCACGCAGCTCCCTATACAATTGATGCTCACATAAACATAACATGCAGCACAAATAGCCGATGATGACGAGTTCAAAGGCAAGTCGATGTACATATTGGAGTAGTTGGGAACGTCATCCTTGGCAGTATAGGAATAGGAAAGGTATTTGTGGTCAAAAGAGATTCTGTAAAATTGGTTTCAGTATCAGCTGTCGCGTATGTCCAGGCACTATGAGCGCACTATCCTCAGGCACTATGAGCGACTACTTTCACTTCCATTTATGTTATTTTTGTGCACCTTATTGCAGAGACGAGTTATGGTTAGAATTGAGCAAGAGGGCAGGCACAAGTCTTTCGAGAACGATCCTCCGCCCCTCCCTGAAAGCCCCCAAACAATACTTCTTCCTACTCTTCGCTCCCGGAACCTTACAGTGTGACATTCTGGAAGACATTATCATGTCCTAAAAAGTCTTCCGATTTGGAAGTCTGTACGCCAATTTTCTGTGGCTGCATCTTTACGAGAACACATAATTTGAATGGACCTATTGAGAGAGCCGTAATTTTCTCGATGGTGGGTTATTCGGCTCCAATTTTTACTGTAGCAAGAAGAGGCTATGAGCTCAGCATTCATATCAGGAACGCGGGGGTCAGATCAAGGCTACAAGAGCTCAGAAAATGACGAGAGGTATCCCTATCAACTTTATCTCCGAAAAAGTATTTCCACTCAAGTTTCATATGGCTACAATGAGTGTCTGAGTTAACCTTGACTTGTTTCTGCTTTGTGGTAATCCGTGGAGTTGAAGCCTTCAAGGCAAAATACGCGGCACTGATTTGGCAGCACTTTATGAAGTCTTGTTACTAGTATAGACTGACAGAGAATGTTAGTTTGTTATGAAAAAAGCTGACTTTTTTCACTTTAAAAACTAAGTGAGTCGTAAGTTAAATGCTCTTTTGTCTTTTAATCGGGGCATAGTAAGATGTCAGTAGAATAACTGTGCCAGTAGTTTATGCCTTCAAGTTCTGTGGTGAAGACTTCATTGACCTTATGTTTCGACAATTTCGTCGTCATTAGAGGTCTGAAAACGGATTTTAAGCTCTTTGACTTGACCATACCTTCGAGCGCCTCTTTTCACTCTGTTCTGGACCAAGTCTAAGACTCCCAGCATGAGATCCTCAAAGTCACGAAACGAACGAACCTCGTTTGAGCTTGCTAAGCGTCGACCAAGATATCAGCCACACTTTATTCACGGCCAACGTTTCGGCGGGAACGAACCTCGACTCCACCGGCTAGCGACATGCCCGCACATTTGGTCGTAACGGACGTCACCGCGTGTCACCCAATAAGTCAAATCCTTTTATGTGCAACACTAAGCACACATAATGATATGAATGGAGCTAAATCACTACTGATAGACGGCTGATCACTGCTTTGTGACATTCATTTTTGGATTTCTGACCGAGATCCACGCGGCTTCAAATGGTTTCCTGGCGCAAATCTCAGTCTCGCATGTAAGTATCGTGCAAGATGAATGTCAAAAATGAGTGCTTGTCTATCAGTAGTGACTTAGCTCCATTCATATCATTATGTGTGCTTTATTGCACATAGAAGACTTGACTCTGGGGTAACACGCGGTGACGTCCGTTACGACCAAATGTGCGGGCATGTCGCTAGCCGGTGGAGTCGAAATTTGTTCGTTTCGTGACTTTGAGGTCATGCTGGGAGTCTTAGACTTGATCTAGAACAGAGTGGAAGGAGGCGCTTGAAGGTATGGTGAGCAAGTCAAATAGCCTACAATCCGTTTCCAGGCCTCCCATGACGACGACATTGTCGAAAAGTAAGGTCAATAAGTCCCCACCACAGAGTCTGATGGCACAAACTACTGACGCAATTACTCTACTAAGTGAATCGTCTCTGTAAATCACGCTTTTTAGACATTACGAAACACTAGAAAATGTAGTAGGTGATTTTTTGTAGAGCTCGTAGAGGTAATTTGACATACTGACTATGGAAGTCATATCTAATCTACGCAGAAAGCATCTTTGATAATTCTACGGCATGCGTAAGGTAAGAGATGGAAATTCGAAATTTGGCTGAGACTTCGATGGCGGAGTTAATCAGTTTGCTGTTCTCGACCGCTATTACTTCAATTCTGGTGGAGTTGTGAGATTCACGCCTAGCGCTTTCTTCAACCTACTCGATTGTAGTTTCGTTGAATTTTTTTAATGAATTCTATTCTTACTACGACCCCCAGTCTTATCCACAACACGACATCCCAGGTCGGGCGACCTCACGCTCTGCTCTGGTCATGGGATAGGTAGCAAGCTATGCTTTAAACGTTTGGATAATCTTTCTGCGCTTCATACCTCCGATAAATAGAGGCACGTACTCTGGTAACCTTCACTTTAACGTCATGACAGAACACGATCTTCACTTGGAGAAAACAGAAGTCATCCAGGGCGAAGTTCCCGATATTGTGACATAACTATATAGAAGTGAATGTGAATGAGGCAATTAAGTGACTGATATTTTCGAAAAAAGCACATGAAAGATTGCGTTTTTGTAGCCTTTTCTGCTTAAAAAAGGTTTTTATCCGAAAATTTCTCTGGGATTTAGGATGACAATTCCCAATTAACCTTTTCATAGGCTACGATTGAGTTTTAGAAGTTAGCTGTTGGAGTTCAATAAAAACGAGAAATTGCGCGTGAATTTTTCGCAGAGGGTCGCCACTCAAATGCTGGTTATCTCGTTGTGGAGTGATTTTCAACATCCGGGACGTTGTCAGTGCTCCTGACCGTGCCATGAGGATCACAACGATATATAATGCTGCAGGGTTTCGATGAGACCCCGCCGAGATCTAGGACCAGAGCCAAATGCCCCGTCGGCTCTGGTCTGTCTCCGCTGCTCGTCTGCGTCTCCGCGCGTTGCGCGCTACCTCGCTACCTCAAACGCGTGGCGCGGGGCATTTGGCTCTGGTACCCTTTCCTTCGTAGTTTTCAATTTAACTCTAGCAAACTGCATGTTGTATTGAAGCTCTTGACCTCTACCCTCACGCCGACAATGTCGCGGATCTTCATTTTCTGATTTGAGAAAGAGATCTAGCAAAAACCGTGTTTTCGGAAAACCCTTGTTATCTCTTCAGTTTAGCTCTTTTCAAGCGGGTTTTTTGCGCATTCCATAAAGCTTGCTTCCATTCATAACGTAGACAACGTCGCGGGGCTAACTTCTTCGATTGTGGTAATTTCTAGTAGAAAGGTGCAAGAAGTGCGTTTTTGTTTATAGGCCTTTATTGAAGCTAGTAAGCAACCATTTCTTACATGCTTGAGGGCATTTTGCCCAGATTATGAGCACAACAAAGCTAACAACGTTGCTAGAAAAGAAACTACGAGAAGGGGCTGAAAATTCAAAGGACGCATCAAAAACCAGGTTGTCTTTACGTGCATTTCGACTCGAGAAAGAAACAAAACTTTACGTTTTCATAAGTGAATGTTTTTCGTTTAGTCTTCTTGATAAGCGACCACTTCCAAAATATGTTTGTATAAAACAATCGCAAAGAACAAATTAGCTTTCCTTCGTTTTCCCCGTGCTATGGATTGCCTGGTCCTGTAGCGAAAACCTTCAATTCATACCGCTAAACGAAAAGTCTCAAACTGATTGCAGCGTATTTTTCAGTATTTCGAAATTATCCTTCGCTTTTGCTATTTTGCGTCTTTCTCTCTCCTTTGATTTCCTATGAACAATTTTCGTTTTTAATGGGGGGCAGATAGGCAGACACTCAAACGACCTTCACTTTTGACGCCCTATCTCTAGACTATTGAAGGATTGAAGGTATGCTGCGCCTTCAAGCTTCATACAATTGCTACACTTTCTGCTTTTTCCTTTTATTGTATTCGCTTATCATATGAAAAAAAAAGCAACAATGTTTTTTTATTTAGCAGTGACCTCTTAATTGTATTCTTTGATTCTTCAGAAGCATAAATGCATGCTTCTACCTCATAGGGAATGAAACACAAGAACTTTCTTCAGAGCAATCGCTTATAAGAGAAAAAGCTTTTTGACTCACTTGCAGCATGGGCTGACATACTGAGATATCCATGCTACAATACCTGCTATTGGGAAAAGGATAATGACTATAATGAGCACATTCCGATAGGAGAAGAATCGATTTGAATGTATGCAAATCACACATACTCTCAAATATTCTTTTCTTAGTACGTCACGATAGACCTTTTTCGGATCTCACCTGTTGACAGCCATGAGAATTTGTGCCACTGATCCATAATACCAACAAAATAGAAAGACAGCTCCGAGAAATTGCAGAAATTTGTTATGCCTATCTCCCTCGAAAAGCCAGCTCTGAAGGAAGATAACGATGTAACAATAAATGTGGTGGAAGTTAGTTCAATTTCGCTGACATCGCTTATTATGGATGGGACGAGATAGGTGATGGCAAGTATGAGTTGTATACAATCGCAGAGCAGGTTAGCGGTGGAAATCAAGTAGATTGGGCTACTACGTTTGAAAACTCCCAGTTTCACAACGGCAAACATCACAGTCGTCGTTAATAAGAGCCCAGCAAATGTCAATATGCCGAGTAGCACTCCCATCCAGAATTTCGTTGTCATCTGTAACATTGAGCCTATATAATTAGAGGACGTTTTTTCATACTATAAAAATTTCGACTGCCTTATCCAACGAAAAGCGCTATGTATATATTGAGCTGGCGCGAAAGTTCCTGCGTAATTCGAACGAAATTCGATAACTTTTAAAATAGTAAACCTAAATTTGTAGTTTTTCTCTAAAAATAGCATAAGATTCGTGCCCTAAAGATGCTGAACCGAGCTTTTTCTAATCTAGCTATCGAGAGAAGTTTTGAAATTTGGCGTTACATATTTTGAGATTTTGATTTTATGCCTGAAAATTTCGGAAACTCGCTAGTTAACCCGGAAAAATCTGTAAAAACTTCTTCTGTAGCAGTATTCCATAAATTACCGTGACAGGCCCCCGTTTTGCATGAAATTGCGAATACAAAAATCTCATGAAAAATGCCATTCTGCAGAGAAAATCTCCTTATTACTGCACTTTTCAGCAAAAACTTTGTTTGAAACTCAAAAAAAGTTACAGTGTTTCATGTACGCACTAAGTGAAATTTCTGGTTTCGGTTTTTATGAGGAACATGCAGTGATTAAGGATTTTTTGCACAAAATGATTTTCATAGAATCCATGCAAAACTGAAGCATGCTACAGTGATGTACGGCTACTGCTACAATACCAGCCACTATTCGATTCAGCTCGGCGCGGATAATCTTCTGATGTATTGGAAGTGGGGTTACGATGTCTTCGATATCCCGTTTCCAGCTTTCTCAAATTCTTCTGCGGAGGTCCTTTCGCGAAATGAAACGCGAAGCAGCGTTTATCCAACATAGAAGACTTATTAAGCACTTTCGATAATACTGTCTTTGTAGATTATTGTGTGCTAAAAATAGGCTCAGACTTTTTTTTAAAGGAAAAGAATCGTTGGTGAATTCTGGAAAAACCACGCATTTTTAAATTGTACTTGCCATAACTTCCTTCGGAATAAGTATCTTTTGAATCCGAAAACAGTGCTGTGCTCAGCTCATCAAGGCGAATCTTCTGATATACAGCATGTCCTTGATATTTCGATTTCAGTATTTTTGAACCTTTCTGCGGACGTCTTTTCGCGAAGGTAAAGTAGAGCAGCGAGCATTGTCCCCATTAAATTCCAGCAAGGATCTTTCGATAGTAGTTTTTCTGTAGATTATGATCTAAATAGTAGACGCAGATTTTTTTCAAAGGAAATAGAACGGCTGGTGAATTACGGAAAAATCTTGTGTCCCAAATTCTACTCGTCATAGCCCCAGGATACGAAGCTATCTTGCTAAGCATATGTGAGTTTCGAAATCAGCAGGTCGGGTAACCTCTATAAGCAATTTTTCGAGATGTTTTGGATTATTTCATTTTTTGTCGATTTACGCTCTGAAGCTCGCCGATGGATTTTGGTCAAAATATTGATGCTCTTGAATTGTAAAGAAACTTCGCTTATAAAGGTACTAACACGCTCTTTACGAAAATCGGGTCTTTGAGGCTTACAGGGTCTTTTTGGAAAGATACGGTGAGGTGACTGTGAGCATCACGAAAGTGCGTAAATTTGCCCGCATTTCTCGTGCATCTGTCAGGAAACTTGCCTGCTTGCTTTTCTGAGTTAATAGGAATTGTGCTATCGAATGGTGCATGACTCAGGCTCCAATCTATAAAAATCGCCAATTTACGAGCCTATGAAAACAAGTCTTCATAAATTTTGCCCAAAATGTAAAGATTCGTCGAGATTCCACCGTGAGTGCTTGTACAACACGCTGATCAAATCTTTTCACATCCTTAGTGGATCTTATTGTGTTAGATTTTGTAGTTTGAGCTCTAGCCACGAAATAGCTTTGATATCTAATCGAGCAGCTGAAGCACATGCAAGCACCATATTCAATACAGTGGGAGTCATTGGACGAAGCGAACATAATATCCGCAATGTGAGCGTCATACACTCAGAAAAGCAAGCAGGCAAGTTTTCTGACAGATACGCGAGAAGTGCGGGCAAAGTTACGCACTTTCGTGATGCTCACAGTCACCTCACCGTATCTTTCCAAAAAGACCCTGTAATCCTCAAAGACCCGATTTTCGTAAAGAGCGTGTTAGTACCTTTATAAGCGAAGTTTCTTCACAATTCAAGAGCATCGATATTTTGACCAAAATCCATCGGCGAGCTTCCGAACGAGAAAAAATGAAATAACCCGAACATATCAGAAAACTTGCTCGTAGAGGTTATCCGACCTGCTGATTTCGAAACTCACATCTGCTTAGCAAGATAGCTTCGTACTCTAGGGCTATGGCGAGTAGAATTTGGGACACACGACAAGATTTTTCCACAATTCACCAGCCCTTCTATTTCCTTTGAAAAAAAAAATCTGCGGCTACTATTTAGCGCATCATAATCTACAGAAAAAGTGCTATCGAAAGATCCTTGCTGGAATTTAATCGGGACAATGCTCGCTGCTCTACCTTACCTTCGCGAAAAGACGTCCGCAGAAAGGTTCAAAAATACCGAAATCGAAATATCAAGCACATGCTGTATATCAGAAGATTCGCCTTGATGAGCTGAGCACAGCATTGTTTTTGGATTCAAAATATTAGGTTGGCCCGAAAGTTCTTTCGCACCAAATTGAAAAATTCATAACTTCTGATTTTTCCAACCGATTGGACTGTTTTTATTTTTTTATTGAAGAGTAAGTCATGCTCTTTATAATGACATCTCAGCTGTTTAGCAATGGTCATCTGTTGCATAGATAGGAGCGATAGAAGAAAATTGGTCAAAATTCGAATTTTTCGTGTACGGTCATAAAAAATCGGAAACTTGCAGCAAAAATCGGAGCAATCAGTATTGTAGGTTCTTTCACCAGCTCTTTCTAACGGCGCAAAGTTTGCGCCGATTGAGCGTCTCTATGAAAAGTTATGATTTCTCTGAAAAATGCCCAAATAAATCAAATTCGCCCTTTTGTATTGCTTGCTCAAAAATTGTAACTTTTCATAGAGACGCTCAATCGGCGCAAACTTAGCACAGTTAGAAAGAGCAGGTAACAGAACTTATAATACTGACTGATCCGATTTTTGTTGCAAGTTTCCGATTTTTTGTGACCGTACACGAAAAATTCGAATTTTGACCAATTTACTTCAATCGCTCCTATCTATGCAACAGATGATCATTAGTAAGCATCTGAGATATCTTTATAAAGAGCATGACTTACTCTTCAATATAAGAATAAAAGCAGTCCAATCGGTTGGAAAAATTAGAAGTTATGAATTTTTAAATTTGGTGCGAAAGAACTTTCGGGCCAACCTAATATACTTATTCCGAAGGAAGTTATGGCAAGTACAATTTAAAAATGCGTGGTTTTTCCAGAATTCACCAACGATTTTATTTCCTTTGAAAAGAAGTCTGAGCCTATTTTTAGCACACAATAATCTACAAAGACAGTATTATCGAAAGTGCTTAATAAGTCTTCTATGTTGGATAAACGCTGCTTCGCGTTTCATTTCGCGAAAGGACCTCCGCAGAAGAATTTGAGAAAACTGGAAACGGGATATCGAAGACATCGTACCCTCACTTTCAATATATCAGAAAATTCTCCGCGCCGAGCTGAATCGAATGGTGGCTTTGGATTCAGAATTCGTCTACTCTGAAGCCCATACATGTAAGGGACATGTAGCATAACTCGAGCGGTATTGTATGTACGAAAGTTTTGCAGGGCTAGCTATCGGCCGTCCACAATTTTCTGTCATCATACTCGATCGCAAAATTTGAAAGACCAAATTTGAAAGCTTCGTTCTCGGTGGCTAGCTTATGAAAAGCTACGCTTTGACATCTTTCGTGGAGCACAGAGCTTCTACTATTTTGTGATAACCAAATGATAAATTTAGGCTTACGGTTAAAAAAGTTGTGGAAATTCGTTAAATACGCAAATACTTTTGCGCCAACCTAGTATACCTAATGCATACAGGGTGTCCGTAAAGTATGTATGCACTGTTTTATCGTTAATATTTCTTTTCCCAAGTAGTCTTTTGCCTTGCTTCAGGTACCAATCTGTAAAGCTGGCTTCAACTTAGATTTGCATAATAGAACGAGTCACCCATTCCTCTTCATTACTGTAGGATTACGGTAGAAACTTCAAAGAGGGTTTTGAGCCATAAAAGGCCATATTTAGCCTTATAAGGAATTAAAACAGCCCAAAAACTTTCACACTAGGCTAATTAGAGTTGCTGATTCTAACTATAAGTTCCCAACTTATTGTGATGCTTCATTGAAGAGTTATGCCAGGTAAGAGGTGGCGGCCATTTTTTCAATGTTCCTAAAAAGTGCCATTGCACCGTTTAGAAAGCTTCGTAACTTTGTGAATAGTTGAGTATTAAACTCAGAGTCCATAAAAACCCTATTACACAAGTTTTCACATTTTTTTGAAAAATTTTAAAAAACGGCAGCTTTTTCCACATTGACACCATATGTTTGAAGTTTCTACCGTAATCCTATAGTAATGAAGAGAGATGGGTGATTCGTTCTATACTGCAAATCTAAGCTGAAGCCAGCTTCACAAAATGGTACCTGAAGCAAGGCAGAAGACTTCTTGGGAAAAGAGATATTAACGATCAAACAGTGTATACATACTTTACGGACACCCTGTATATCTAATCTCTTCTGGTAAAATTTTAATTTGGTGTATAGAGTAACCTCACCTGCAAACGGGAACTCGAAACTATTACAAATTAAGTGATTACAAGAGACTAGGTTTATGGGCATGTTTGTGCAAGTTACTTTTCTTAGGTTTTATTCAGCAGCAATTCATTATTCGCAATCAGTGAATTTTCCGTTATCGGTAATTTGCAGAATGCGCATGGATTTGCGAACAGCTTTAACAAACAAACTGGCAGTTGCAAATTCTGAGCACGACCGCAATGCAAGAAGATACTGTATTGAAACGGATTCACTGTATACGAGCTGAATCTCACAATTTGTTATAAAAATCATGATTGGAGGTGCAAATGAATCACAAGATATCCTTACTTAACTAACGCGATAATCACAACAAGACCATAAGTTTTTTGTACACATTTTTTAAATGAAAAGCGCAAATTCTTAGAAGTGATATACATACATCTAGATTATAGCTTGTAATTCGAGATTTAGCATTTCAAAGAAAGCACCTAACCACATAAAAATTATGCCAGCCGTTAATGATGCTTGAAACTAAAAATGTGTCGGTTTCAGCAATTCGTCTGGCTTGGAACGTCAGCACTAGCCTACTAGACTAATTAATTGATCACTCTAATGTAGCAAAGGAGTCATTGTAAACTGCTTTCAGTACTAGTCGAGTGAGGCAAGGGGGTATTATTTGTATGCAACGAATCGTAGTTTAACTTTTGAGGCGTGAAGTCAGGTGCCTATGTTCAGACAGAAGTGATATATGACACTATATAACTGATCATCAAACAAGAAAGTGAACATTCTGAAATAGAGTATGAGTTTAACTGAAGTTTATTTTCGCAACAATGGCTTTTTTTCTGAATAAGGTGCTTTCAAATTTTGGCATCTGGTAGACTAGGAGAAGTTACGAGATTGTGTAAACTTTTGTTTTTCAAGACAAGGGAAAAATCCGTCGCATTTTTCAGAGATGCCCAATTTCGATGTGTTGTGGTTTTACAGCAAAAATGAATGTAGACAAACAAATTGTGAGAAACGGTAAACAAACTATGGTTAGAGGTCGACTGCTAGGTTCAGTCAAGGAAGAGTTGTAAGTTAGAGACAAATCGAGATCCAGTCTCTCGAGAAGACGAGAGAGACAAAGGCATTAAAGCTGCTTCGGAGACTCGTCAATGCCAAAGATTGCAATGTCAAATTATTTTCATGTGCATGGCACAAATTTGCATAGTGCAAGGGCAACACAGTCTAATCTACACAATGCTAATGAGTGAATTATACCCAAAGGGAAAAAAAAATAATGAAAAAGTTGCAAAACTCGATTTCCAACCTAATAGTAAAGGACTCAGGGAACGGTTTTTTAGGTGCAGCGAAAAAGCTGTTTGGGTTGTCTCAAAAAGATCAGCATAGTTCCTGTGCTCCCTTCCTCTAATCATTATTATTCATTCTATTCACTGACATCGATCACGATAAGCTATAACTGACTTACGAAATTTTATTAATCATTTCTAATATTTTCTCATTTTCTTGCTACGAAAAAAGTTGAGCCAAATGCGACCTGAATCTTCCCTTAGTTGCCGTTTTGGAAGTATCAGAATTAGGCTTAACGCTTTGACCGGCATTCAAAAAACCATACTTGCAATGCGTCATTTTCGTTTTTGTCCACCTTCCCCAATCTCTCATTATTTGAACAGTTTTTGCGATGGCGGACAATCTTCGCAGAGACATAACTTACTCTTGGCAAAGAAATCTCACTTACCTAGCGTTGATAAAAATTTTTCAACCGGAGACTGTTGAAGTTATTCGGAGGTGAGGTACTTTTTGAAACCAAGGGTTTTTGACGCATGGTTTCGGATAATACTTTGTCGCCTAGGCAAGCATGTGTGATATTCTTCAAATGATAGTACGGTATTATACAAAAATTAGAGCAGTATTAAGAATTATGAGATTTTCAGCTGAAGAATCATTTTCTTTAGTACAACAGGTGTTGTAGTTTCTGAAACTCTTTGATAAGTTTATAGTCTCGAGTTCCACGTATATATCATACCTTTTAGATTTTTCTATTCTGGAAAGTTGTGTGATGACAAAAAATGAAAAGAATTTGGATAGCTAATACCAGTATTTGGCAGTGTTCATATGCTTTTAACACATTCACGACAGGGCCGATTTTTCGATTACTGCCGCTTCGGACGAGAGCCTTTTTTGCTTTGTCAAAGTTACGACCCACCCCTGAGTCGTATTGTCCGAAATGGTAGTCTTGAAAGAAAATCAAAACATGTCTCCGAGAATTTCCCCACATGGGTTACCGAAGGCGCTGATTACCGAAATATGGTTTATTACAGTTTTTGGCGGCATACGGTAAGGTTACGGTGGTCATCCTGTACGAACCCAACATCATGGTTTTTCATGGAAAATTGTGTTTTGGGGTCATTTCACGTGCTGATCACGATTATAGTTCCACTTTGTTCACTACTTTCCCAAAGCGGGACTACAGTAGCAGTACGGTAGATTTCCGTAAAATCAAGAAACTGATGTAAGAATTCGGTATTAGAAATTGAGACTATCATTTTCGTAATCGGCATGCTAAAAAACCTTTATTTGTAAGGTTTGAAATTCCTGGGGTGAACAATGCAAAAAATCAATAAAATCGATAAACGGTGATTTTTGATAGGCTGACATCAGTCTTGTGCCCTTCCTGTATTTCTCGTGCATGTAAACTTGACTTTGCAAAAACAGCGCCACTCTGCGAAAAATTTGAGCTAGAGTCTGTGCCTTACCTCTATCTACGGTATACTTACAGTAACATTACATTACAGTATCCCGAACCCGGACCACTCTGGATAAAGCTTTGCCAAGATGTCCCCCAATCTGTGCCAGAACCCCGTAGAATTCCATCGCATACTGGCAAATCTAGAGCTTCAGGAATCTTACGACCCACCGGTGAGTCGTATTGTCCGAAACGGCAGAACACGTACGTCCCACCAGTGGGTCGTATAGTCGTGAATGTGTTAAAGTACTAATTAGCTAATGGTTGTCTTATTCTCCTATATCGGAAGGTTTGAAAGAACTTTGAAGCGTCGGATGTGAACACCAAAGGGCGTAGAAAGCTTATCTTCCACAGCTGTAATACGTCGCCCTTCAAAAGATCACAATGCGTACGGAAGAATATGGAAAGTCTGCTACGCATACGGAAGGAGTGCCGTAGCTCCCGCGAATGCCTAAGAGTGCTGAAACGTTCGAAAACCTACTGTAAGCTTGAAAATTTCAAAGGTCTCGGTGTAATTCTGTTCTGCCAACCAGGTTGTTATGGTGGACTTTATTGACCTTACCTTTCGACAAATATCGTCTTCTTCGGTGGTCTGAAAGGGAATTGCAGTCAAATCATCTGTTGGTTTACACGAGCAAACGCCTCATCAGACTTCCGTCGTTTGAATCGCTTCGAGGCGCAAAGTGCCGAAAAACAACCCAAACTGGATACACTAACCTCTAATCCACCGTGAAGTCAGTAGTCCGCAGAAGTAACGGACATCACTGAGTTTCCGCAGTGTGCCAGGACTCCATGTACTGTGCAGTTTTAGGTTGATGAACATGAAGATAATTAGAAAAGCTGAACTCCTGGAAGCACTGCGCGAAAAACATGAAGATAATGAGAAGAGCAGCGAGCTAAAACCGCACAATACATAAAGCCCTGGCACAGTGAAGAACATCAGTGATGTCCGTCACTTCCGTTCGAACTACTGACTTCACGGTGGACTCGTTTTGGATTGTTTTTCGGCAGGTTGCCCCACACGGTTCGAACGATGGAAGTCTGATGAGGCGTTTGGTCGTGTAGACTAACAGATGATTTGACTGCAATCTCTTTCAGACCTCCAAAGATGACGATATTTCTCGAATCGTAAGGTCAATGAAGGTCCACCATAAGAACCTGGTAGGCAGAACAGCACTACACATATTCAGTACAGCATGCCCCCAGGTTACAAGGTGAGAGTGAGTGAAAATGAAGGGTATAAAGGGTGGCCGAAAAGTATGGGCGTCACTTTTTTCATTGCAAACTTTTACATGAAGACGAGGTTTTGTAAGGATATTTTTGCTTGTCAAAAACAAAGGCGCAGAGGCGCCCTAATGTGTCTATTCTGAACTGGGCTTCTCCACATGCACACAAACTTCATTAGCTTATCTTGAAGCTAATGCGTCAAAAAATGCTGTGTAAAAAATCTACTCGTTGCGAACCCGGGGCGAATCCGCTTTTGAATCAAATAATTTGAAGGGTATGAGGTTCTGTAGATCGTACCAAGGAATAACGTGGTGCCGTAGCAGCAACAATCTCTCTTTCAAAAATAAAAATGCAGTACTGTAAACATGGTGCTGACTGACCGCGCCGCATGCCTTCCAAGTGGAAGCAAACTCCGGAGCCCCGTTTGCATCAGTAGACATCAAATCATATTCATATTCGTTATCCTCTCCTATAATATAAACCCGATCCAAAAAACGAGACGACGAGGATGGTCCGCCCATATGTATGCTTCAGCGGGTGTTTTGAATAGACGCCAGTTTCCGAACGGGGCCTTATTGCATAGAGACGCGACGGTGCGATCATGAGGTCAAGAGGACGCAGAGGTCCTAGCGCGAACGAGAGGCCACGACACGCAGGGTACGCTCTGCTGCTGCAATGGGTGTGTTGAAAGACGCAAGCGCGTGCCAAGGGTGTTGAAATTGCGAGCTGGACATTGTTGCAAAGTTAGTTATAACAGCATACCATTTGATCCGCTCACATTCGATCTCAGTATTCACTATGCTTCCACTTTTCCGCCAAATTCTGAGAAAATGTTCGAAAATCTCGCTTTTGGGAGCTTTTGCTCTGGGTGAATTTGATTTTTCCCTCCAGATCGTAAGCGTGAGTGCGAGAGTAACATTGCAAAAGGAAGCTGTACAGCGATGACTGGGGCAAGACAAAAGTCTAGCACGATATGATCCACTTTTCCGCCAAATTCTGGAAAAGTCTTCGAAAATCTCGCTTTTGGGAGCTTTTGCTCAGGGTGAATTTGATTTTTCTCTCCAGATTGTACGCGTGAGTGCGAGAGTGACATTGCGAAAGGAAGCTGTACAGCGACGACTGGGGAAAGACAAAATTTTAGCACGATATGATCCACTTTTCCGCCAAATTCTAAGAAAATCTTCGAAAATCTCGCTTTTGGAAGCTTTTCCTCTGGGTGAATTTGATTTTTCCCTCCAGATTGTAAGCGTGAGTGCCAAAGTAATATTGCGAAAGGAAGCTGTACAGCGACGACTGGGGAAAGACAAAATTCTAGCACGATATGATCCACTTTTCCGCCAAATTCTAAGAAAATCTTCGAAAATCTCGCTTTTGGAAGCTTTTCCTCTGGGTGAATTTGATTTTTCCCTCCAGATTGTAAGCGTGAGTGCGAGAGTGACATTGCGAAAGGAAGCTGTACAACGACGACTGGGGAAAGACAAAATTTTAGCACGATATGATCCACTTTTCCGCCAAATTCTAAGAAAATCTTCGAAAATCTCGCTTTTGGGAGCTTTTGCTCTGGGTGAATTTGACTTTTTCCTCCAGATTGTAAGTGTGAGTGCGAGAGTGACATTGCGAAAGGAAGCTGTACAGCGATGACTGGGGAAAGACAAAATTTTAGCACGATATGATCCACTTTCCTCCCATTGAAAATATCTCTGAAAATGTTTACTTTTGAGCGGTTGTGGCAATACATGTACTGATAAATTGAAATTTCACTTGAGAAAATTATAGGTATGAAAGACGTTTATATATGGGTGTGCCCTACCCGCTTGCTAGCGACCCGTAGGGTCGCTAGTCTTATATATAAAGCTGAATGTCTGTTTGTCTGTATGTATGTATGTACGTATGTTCCATAGAAAATTCCATTTCTGAACCGATCCGGACCAAACTTGGCACACATACACATCGGGCCCCGGCGGGTGTCATAGGCTACTTTTCGTCATCGATCGATATCGATTTTATCGATTTTTATCGATTTTTTTGCTGAGTTCACCTACGGGGCTGGGAGTTGGCACAGGGGGGTAATCGAGCATGGGGATTCCGAATACAATATTGGTTTTCAGGATTATCGATTACTTTTATCGATTTTATCGATTTTTTTGCAAAGTTTGAGCTACGGGGCTGGGAGTTGGCACAGGGGGGTAATCGAGCATGGGGATTCCGAATACAATATTGGTTTTCAGGATTATCGATTACTTTTATCGATTTTATCAATTTTTTTGCAAAGTTTGAGCTACGGGGCTGGGAGTTCGCACAGGGGGGTAATCGAGCATGTGGATTCCGATCGTAATCAGCATGCTCGATTACCCCCTGTGCAAAATCCCAGCCTCGCATGTCAAAATTTACAAAAAATCGATAAAATCAATAAAAGTAATCGATAATTCTGAAAACTAATATTGTATTCGGAATCCCCATGCTCACTTCCCCCCCCCCCCTGTGCCAACTCCTAGCCCTGTAGGTGAACTCTGCAAAAAAATCGATAAAAATCGGTAAAATCGACATCGATCGATAACGAAAAGTGGACTGTGACACCCGCCGGGGCCCGAAGTGTATGTGTGCCAAGTTTGGTCCGGATACGGCGGAGCCGGGTAAGCCAGCTAGTATCATAGAGGATCTCCATAGGCTTCGGGCATATTGGCCGTCTCAGTAGAATATTTCAGGGTAGGTATATTTTAGACGATGTAACGCCCATACACGGCCACTCTGCAGAATTTCTACTTTTGCTTTTTTCGAAAACCACCGGTCTAATTTTATAAATTCTCCTCTCAAATATAGGTCTTCTTGATTCCCGAAAACTACCTTCAGTAGGGTATGATTAGAGCATTACGAGACATAAATTGTTCAAGTTTCTCAATGGTTTTCTGTGACAGTGGTGTAAAAACGGTGCCACTTATTTTGGCGCACCCTGTATAACCAGCCGCTCACTGCCGCTACGCGAGAGGTTCTGGTATACTCGGTCTCAATAGCTTCGCTGCCTTATACATCTTCCGTTTTACTTCCTCACTGTGAGAGTTTCCCTGTTTGCCAGTCTGCATAAAATAAAAAGCATGTAGTGAGTGAGACTGTCGTGATAGTGTCTATGAGTAAACGACACGGTTGGGGAGGGTGTTGACTGTTGGTGAATTGATATGATGTTTATGCCTGATTTCGTGGATGCGTAATTATTTTGGGTTTTGTTGATGAAGTTGAGCGTTCGAACCCCGTCGAGAAAAGTCAGTGCATGTAACTTAGCTAGTACTCGAGAATGTCATATACAAAAAATCAATAAATGAATGGATAAGGTTAATAATTTGAGGGATAGATATTTTATTCGTAACAACCATGCTTACTTACACCATCGTGCCAAACTTTAGCTCTCCATAGCGTAAAATACGAAGAAACCGGTGAATCGGTGAAACGTGTTTCAAATAAGATTAAATAATAATGGGAATAGCTTATTAAAAACCGCCCCGTCCCGAAGTCTGTGTTTTGAAGCACAGACAGGGGACGTACGAAATTTCATACGTAGATATCACCAGATACGTGTATCTCTTAAATTCCCGTGAAAAGCTGCTTGAATTGGCACGCGAGATATCAACTGGACACCGAGAGTGGGAGGGACTATCACGACGTTTTGCGCATTCCCTATACTAGCCAGCGCACAGGTTGTAAACAATAAGGTTTTGCTGTCGACCCTTTCCTCTTTCATAACTGAACTCTGAACAGATAGTTAATCTCGAAGGCACACGTGGTATTATCCTTTCACCCGCTGCGTTACAAATGCGGCACTATTGGTTCCGAACTAAAAGAAATGAAGTAGACGAACTGAATAAGTGTGGCGTCGTCAATGTTGATATACCCTATTCTTGATCCTGCCAATTCTTTCGAACTCCTTATTCGGAATCGAAAGACGAAAAAGAAGCTGCATTAAAACGAAACGGTCGCTGTATTTGGAAGAACTCGTTTTGATGGTTCTGAAGATAGCGACACAAATGGAGGCATATGATTTTTGGCATCCTTTTTGTAAAAGCTTCTAATCAAAAACTTTTGAATAAAGAACGGGTTATAAAACGTTGTTCATTCGTGTTCTCAGCATTCTTCGTAAATGTCATCTCTAATAAGTTAGATCTTTGCAACCCTATCGCTACGTGATCGGCACAAGCAGATAAGTGTAGTTACCTTTCTTCTTGAAATGTTGTCAAACTGCCAAAAGGAGGTTCACAAGTTGGAAAATGCTGCAAAAGTGCTTTTCAAGCACCGCAATTCTGAGAAAGGGTTTTGGTCCCACACAATCTAGCACAATTTGAACATACATTCCCCATCAAAATTTGCGTATCAACACAATTTCTGTGCCACAGCGGCATATATCGAAGAATAAATAGTTCTGCAGAAGAATAGCAAGTGTATTTATTATTCTGGAATTCTTGATGTAATGATGAAAACATAAATTATCCCATAAATGTATGCCTCCCTATTGCAGTCATATATACCAATCCAATATTACATATATCTTAGATACATCCATTTATTGGGTCGTTCCAAAAGTAACTTCGCTTTTTTTGTCAAACAAGCGTAACATCGGGTAGATCAAAGATCTTCAAAAGCTTTGATACATTCGATGCAGCTTTTCATCCTCCTCTACAAGATGGTTTCCTTATTCCATTTGAACCAGGGAGCATTCAAAAAGTGATTGAATACAAGAACTCATTATAAATCTATAAGTCTTTATCTGAAACTTCCAAATAGGAATTACCCCTAGATCAACAAAACCAATGAGCGTTTGCTGATTCGAAATGTTGATCCCCGAATTCTTTAGGTATTTGGGTCGTGGTCAAAACATGTGCTATGTGATTTCATCCTAGAAGCTTTAGGAATCGAAAGCAAAAATCTATCAGAAAAAGGAAAAAAAGCCTCATTGCGTGACAATCGAGTTGCCTCGCCGCTTAATCTTCTATGGGGCTTGAGTTGACTAAATATTGAATTCAATAGCATCAAAATATAATTCCACAAATTTTGAAAAGCAAGTTATGGAAGAGAGAATTGTTTTGTATTCTGTAGGGTTTGTTCTATGCATCGGGTACTTGGAATGGTCATGAGGTCAGTATAGAAAAGTAGATTAACGAAACTTTGTTAGAACAAAAAACATTGTATTAGATTGAACCGAAAGTTCTGTCGTTTCATTTTCAAAAATTTGTAACTTCGCGAGATTTCAACAGATTTGCTTGCTTGTAATTTTATTGGAGAGAATTTTTGTGGGACTTCTGTTTCACACTGATGCAGAGATAAAAATGGAAAACTAAGACCATGTAAACTTTGACCATTTCAAGTCAGGTCACCAAAAAATCTGGAATGCTGCAGAAAAATTTGAAATCGTCAGCACATATGTTTTTTGGCCTACTCTAATTGTGAAGAGTTTGCGCTGTTTGGACGTCTCTGTGAGAAGTTATGATTTTCGCGAAAATTGACAAATTAATCAATTTTGGCGTTTCCCATAATAAACTCGATGTTCATAATTTCTCACAGAGACGTCCAAACAGTACAAACTCTTCGCTATTGCAAGAAGTAGGCCAAAAAACATATGTACTGACGACTTCAGATTTTTCTGCAGTATTCCAGATTTTTGGTGACCTAACTTGAAACAGTCAAAGTTTACATGGTCTTAGTTTTCCATTTTTATCTCTGCACTCAGTGTGAAACAGAAGCTCCACAAAACAGCGATTGAAAGCGGAAGACTAATCTTTCTAATAAAATTACAAGCAAGCAAATCCTTTGAATCTCGCGAAGCCACAAATTTTTGAAAATGAAACGACAGAACTTTCGGTTCAACCTAATATCAGGTTGACCCGAAAGTTCGTTTGCACCATATTCAAAAAATCATTACTTCTTTCCGTCACAACAATTTTGCGAAAATCAAATATTTTACTAGAAAGCGTAAAGCATGTGGTTTCCAAAAGTCTCCTGGGAAATTTTCAACATGCTCAGGTTGCAGAGATAAAAATGAAAGAACGAGATCATCCGAAATTCGGAATTTTTAAGCAATCTAAAAATCTAAAAACTGTTAGATAAAATCCAGAATAGCTATCATCCTATGCCAAGTTTGTGCTGATTGAGCTCTTCTTTCAAAAGCTATGATTTTTATAAAAAATGCCGAAAAATCATTTTCTCAATAATTCTTAAGAAAATGATTTTTCGGCATTTTTTCAAAAAAAATCATAACTTTTGAAAGAAGAGCTCGATCAGCACAAACTTGGCACACTTAGTGATAAAATGTAAGAAAACTTAGGCTGATAGATGTTCTGGATTTTATCGCACAGTTTTTAGATATTTAGGATTTTTGCTCAAAAATTCCGAATTTCGGATGATCTCGTTCTTTTATTTTTATCTCTGCGAACCTGAGCATGTTGGAAAGTCACCACCAGGAAATGCTTTACGCTTTCTGATAAATTTGAACTGCGCGAAATTGTTGCGACGGAAAGAAGTTACGATTTTTTGAAAATGGTGCGAACGAACATTCGGTTCAACCTAATAGTTTTTAATTACTTTGAGAGCTCACTGGAAAGGGGGACCACCATTTAAGAAGAGGATGAAAAGCGCATCGAATGCATCCAATTCCAGGGATCCTTGTTATGCGGGATGTTACTCTTTTTAAATTAAGGAAAATTGCTTTTGGAACGATCTAATACATAGAGCCTACATTTCTTCGGACAAGTGGAGCAATAATCTTAAATTTATACACGTATTCTTCCACACACATTTCAATCATATTCATCAATTATTGTCTGAAAATTTTCACTTCGTTTACGGTCAGCAGAATATACCCTCAATCCTTACAGGAATTACAAAAATGGCTTCATCACAGTTGACTGCTCTGGTAATTGTTTTGATAATTTTTTGAAAATCAAAAAACAATAAATTAAGTATGCTAGAAAGGTTTGCACTCATTGATTGTCACATTCTGAACTACCAATTACGGATTGCGTTCAAAAGCAAAAAACCTTGTATTCCTCATAAAAGATAGTTTGAGGCATACAAGTATTTCTAGCCATTGTCATGCGTTACATTCTTACCACAACATTCTAGGTTCTTTTCATTGCACTAGCAGCTGCCAATGCTTATAAAAAGCGTGAGTTTTGCTTTACTTTACTTTAGTCTTGGCTTTTGCTTCATCTGCGTCTGAACACTTCTCAAGAATTTCAATCTAGCTCACTGTTCAAACAGAGGAATGACGAATGATACGCGTGACTTAATCTTGAGCTATCACAATAACGCTCGTCGAAGAGTGGCTCAAGGGAAAGAGCCAAATAAAGTTGGAAATTTGCATCCAGCAAAGAATATGTATGAGCTGGTGAGTACACAGTCATTTTCTGAAAAACATCTGAAAATCGCATGTTTTATGACATATATAACACATAAATAACATATATACAAGGTGTCCTATAGTATGTATACACTGTTTGATCGTTAACATCTTTTTCTTCCCAAAAAGTCTTTTGCCTTCCTTCAGGGACGTTTTGCAGAGCTGGTTTCAACTTAGACTTACAGCATGGAGCGAATCACCGATCGCTCTTCATTACTGTAGGATTACGGTAGAAACTTCGAAGAGGGTTTTGAGCCATGAAAGGCCATATTTTGCCTCAAAAAGGGAACAAAACAGCTTGGAAGCTTTTACACTAGGAATTAGAGTTTTGATTCTAACTATAAAGTTCCCAACTTATTATGATGCTTCGTTGGAGAGTTATGCCGGGTAAGAGGTAGCGGCCATTTTTTCACGTTCCTAAAAAAGTGCGGTTGCATAGAAAACTTCGCAATCTTGTGAGTAGTTGAGTAATGAACTCAGCGTCTATAAAAACCCTATTACACAAGTTTTTACATTTTTTCAAAGATTTAGACGGCAGCTTTTTCCACATTGACACCATATGTTTCAAGTTTCTACCGTAATCCTATAGTATTGAAGAGCGATCGGTGATTCGATCCATGCTGTAAATCTAAGTTGAAGCCAGCTCTACAAAACGGTACCAGAAGCCAGGCAAAAGACTTTTTGGGAAGAAAGATATTACCGATCAAACAGTGTATACATACTTTACGGGTACCCTGTACATCTGCAATTATACAATGGTAAAACGGATAAAGCGAAACCAATTTGCTGACACTTTCCTTTTTTTTCATCATCAAAAATCACAGCACTTCTTTTTTGCTTGAAGCAATGCATCAGTTAATAAGTACGAGCTATGCTCAGGAATGGGATTGCAAAATGGAGCAGCAAGCACAAGACGCCATTTCTACTTGTTCTAGCAAAATTAGAGATTGGCCAAATATGGCACAGAACATAATCACGTGAGTTCAATGCCTTTCTGTGGATTTTAAATAAGACTGTCTTCTTCAATGGATAGGTGAGCGAGTACAAGTATTTTCATTGATTCGCTCCAGTGAGGATGGGTCTCACTGTTCGACAAGATAGACTGAGAGAACCGCATACAGCCTAAGCAAATATGCGAGTTCTCAGCGAGTTCAATTTTCCTATATATGCTGTAACATATACGAGTGGGTTAAAAAACTTTGAAACGGTATCCCCTTTGCTTTTTCGCTCCAAAAACGAAGTCCAGCTTGTTTCGATACGATCTGGGTCGAACCCTGACTTTAACCCCATAAAATCTGGAAAAATGAAGAATCTTGCTGCTGTTGGTCGATTTCAATGGCGTTTGGGAGACCCTTACATGCCGTTGGAAAACTTCAAAAACTTGGACTGCTAACTTGCGAATAATCATGGTACGCAGTGCTGAATGCAGCTACAAGGAACACGAATTTCTTCCGCTCTTTTCTACTGCTAACCAATTAGGACATCAGGATATATGATACTTTTGTGCGTAACCCACTTCTGCGACGCTAAGATTCTACCCGGCAATAGTCTGAGAACGAAATCGCAGCAAAACCTTCAAACCCGTCTCTAAATAGATTTTTAATGATCATCAAAATCTTACAACTTCTTGGCTTAACTGCGAAATAGGTGTAGAATTCTTTGCTCTGTATTTACAGGTGGACTAGCTTCGACGAATATCATGACCTTACCGGAAACATCAAAACTTCATTAAATGATTGGTGGGGACAAGCAAAACAGCATGGTGTCTATGGCGCAGAAAACAGATACACAGGCCATAGCTTATATAGCTTTGCCAATGTAAGTGCTGCTAACTGTTAGCCTAATGAAAAGATAAATCATTTAATCAAAAGACCGCCTTCGTTGTCAGATGGTTCACTCCGAAACAACAAAAATCGGCTGCGCATACAAAATATGCAAAGGCCGTATTAACACAATGGTGATCACTTGCCTCTACAACGAAATGTAAGGTTTTACTTTTTGCAAGTGAGAAAGTTTCAAGCGTCACTATAGTACTGTTTAGTGGCAGCTTGAAGGATGAGGTAATGTGGGAAACAGGAAGAGCTTGCAGAACTGGCGCAGATTGCACCACTTATCCAAATTCTGACTGCTCCGACGGGCTCTGCACAAAAAAAGCCGATGTAAAAGGTTCACATGCGCTCATTTTGTAATTTTTCCTTTCACAGAATTTCTATCATAAAAAGCAGCGCTCAGGATATGCCTGACACTAATAAATTGCAAATCGAACTCGCGAATCTCACCAATTCTTTCATCAAAAATTTTTCGAAACAGAGCGCTTTCGTTGCAAGCTGTGAATAGAAAAGCAAGTCTACTGTTGATCAGTCACGTGGGTTCCGATTTCAGAAACCAATCATATGTGTCCCAAAAACGGAGGAATGACTGACCGTGTTAGACAAAAATTCTTATCCCTTCATAACCTGTACAGGTAATTTATATAATTCAGTAAATCCGGTAACTATTGTAAAAAACAGTCTGTTAAAATGATGAGGTTAATTTGAAGCAGGCTATCATGAAATTATAGGTCGAGAGCTGCTCGTGGTCTAGAGTTTGATCCACTGGGGGGAAAGACCCCCAAAGCTTCCAAAATGCTCAAAATGGTATATAGACGTTGCAGTTTATCAGAAGCATTCGTCAGATTTTCAGGTCTATGACTGCGCAGTAGAAGCGAGTGCACTGAGATATGCCAAGAATTGTGTCTATGAACATTCTCAGCCATCGGAACATAAAGGACTTGGAGAAAATCTTCACTTCACCACCGCGCTCAACTTGAATAAACTTAAGGCAGCTAGGGAGGTACAGAAAGCATTCAGATCAGTGTTCAAACTTTTGGCGTATACTAACAGGGCTGAGCTAACAGGAAAAAATTTTTTGAACTCACTTTTCTTCTAAATACTTCATTGCTAATAAGCTCAAAAGCAGCGCTTGCGCTCAAGCGCTTCCATAATAGATTACCTTAGTATTTAGGAGCAGGATCTAGCGAGAGATGCGTGTGGTTCAAAGTTTAACCCATTGATCGACGATGTGGACCACTTGGTCCACGCGCTTTTTGCTGCCAGGGACGATGTGGGCCCCCGGCGGCCCACATCTCTTGCAAAGTCGTATTATTTGCAGGTCTAGTATTTTTTCCATACAACAACTTTTTTCATCTCCTGTATTCTTGGGACCTGTAGGCTCCGTCGTTCAAGAAAATATTAATAGTTGTTTGCAAAACAACGTTGCATTTTGTAAATAAGCACAAAACCTTCCCACACTGCAAGTGTTGTGCAAAATCGCGTTGTCCCACAGCACCGCCAGCAAAATTAGCGTCATCGTCAATGGGTTAAAAATAAAAAAAATACCTGTCGTGATCTGACTTCGCCCACTCCCTCCATCATCCAAGGAATGCTGCCTGACATGTAAGAACAGTCAAGACCAGGGCTTGACACGTGCTGGCATCAGGGAAATTTGAAAACGAAGTCCTCTTTGATCTTAAAAACGTTGACTAAAAAAGCGTCGCAATTTTTGTGTCTTTTCGGCTACAAAAACGACATCCCCTTTACTTTTTGTCTCAAAAACGGTATCCAGCTTGACTCCGTGCCAGCTGCGCCAAGCCCTGGTCAAGACATATGATAGTAGATCACTGTGTATATGCTTTCTTTTGCATTCGACGGGATTAGCCAAAGTATTCCTTCGCGCTTGCCAAACTAACAATGATGTATCAGGAGATTTTTGGTTGGTTTTACTTTACTTTAACTTTACTTTGCTTATACACTCAAAGGTGTAACACAAAAGAGAAAGAAACAGCAAAATACAATGCCAGCTACTCAGACAATCAAAGGCTCTCAGCCGACCCTACCAAAAGCGTCGTTGCCTTATCCACTTTTTGCTTCCCGCTGAGAACTTTGCTAGAACTGGCAGCTAACGGGCTGCCAGTTCTAGCAAAGTCTTCAACGCGAAGCGAATGTGGCGGCGATAAGGCAACGACGCTTTTGGTGAAGCCGGCTGAGAGCCTTTGATTTTCTGAGTAGTCTTAAACGCAAAGGAAGTTAAACGCGCACGTTAGAATGAACTAGAAGACCCAGTCCCATAAAATCTGCTAAACAATCAGCAGATAAATACTCAATCAAAGAACGATTAAGCAGCAGAATCTTGCTTCATCTAGATTGATAGACCGTTTTTTGGTTGTCAACGAGCCTGCGGGTGGAAGCTAGCTGACTCGATCCCGGAAAAACTAACTGTAGATGAAGGCAAGATACTGAACGAATTTCTAGGTACAAAGACTTAGCAGTACATGTCTAGACTATTTGAAAGCAATGATTAGGTCTAGGTTCAGACGAGGCATTAGATGTCGATTGAAGCCATTCCGTTGTAGATTAAGACAAGCTGGTTTCAATTATAAAGTATCAATGTTAGTAACAATCGAAAAAATACAGTTAACGGTCGACACTGTACTTGATCTAGCTATCTTTCACAACAGAGAATTAGCGCACAGCTGCTCTATAATAAAACCAATTTGACGAAGCAGGAAGCTCTTGAGGGAGCAGTTGATGTCACATAAATGAAATAGAGTCTCAGTTGCAGTCCAGACGGAAAGAGCATAAAGTATAAGCCATAATTCATACAGCACAAAACAGTCACCAGTCAAAAAAGCACACTTGAGCCAGATCTGAAAAAGAACGTCAAAAAAGTCAAAACGAAAAAAGGGATTATAAAAAAAACACAAACTAGTGGGTAGGTATATATGGTATGTATATGGCAGTGGCGTACCCAGGATTTCGGCTCGGGAGGGGGGGAGGGGCGGGGGGCGGCAAAAAAATCTTTTAAATGAAGGTGCGTGGCGTTAGCCACGGACTCCGAAAAAATCTTAGGGGGGCTTCTCAAAATTTTTGCGGGCCCCCAACCTCTAGAATCTGGAAAAAGGGGACGTGGCGCCAGCCACGCCCCGAAAAAAATTTTTTTAAAAGGCTAATTTGAATTTTTAAAAAAATTTTAAAAATTGTTTTACAATAGTTTACAAAAATAGACAAGTTACTTGCACATTTTTATAACTCATGTAAGTAACTTTCTAAAATTTCGCGACCCGTTCTCGGGGGAGGGGGAATCCCTCGTTACGCCATTGGTATATGGGTATGTCATGGTTTTACTTGATTTGTACTTATTTCTACCTTTGTACCTTTTGTACCTCTTCTATCCAAAAATAGCGCCATGCAAAGCTTAGCAAAGAAAAAAACATCAAAGCCAGAATTGAGATAATTTGGACTAATACTGGAGAGGGTAGGTTTTTTTAGCTATGCTGTAAACCTGGGCAATTGACTTGCATTTTGGAAACAAATGAAGTGAAGTTCTCTTTGAGAGATATAAAACCTTGTTGCCCGGATAAAAAGTTACAAGTACCGCAACGCTTTTCATGAAGTCATTATTGCTACACTGTGTCACTTCTCAATCATGTAAGTTTATCACTATGCAGACGGTCTCGCAGTTTCAAAGAGTTCGTACTCACAAAAAAGGTCACTCCTTATAAAAATTTGGCTTTTGATTTCTGTCTGTATCACACTTTTCAAATCAATTCTCAAACACAATGATTGTCATAAAAACGCTTACCTTTTTGCAAATGTTATTTGAGAGGCACTAATTTCAGCGCTTCTGACAATAAATTGTTGGAAGCTTCTATAGCACCTTTACAGCAATGGCAAGGAACGATGTCTCTTGAGAGTTTGCATTTGGTGTAGTATGGTGCTTCAACCCAAAAGATACATGACACAAAAACAATAGTCAGTATATAATACATCCGGCACATTATTCAAATTTTGCATATCTCTTCACGTATATTGCATGATTTTTAGGCTTGTGAGGAGTGGTGGAATGAACTGAAAAACTATGGCGTCGGCCGTTCAAATAAACTAACAAATGAGCTTTGGGACAGGCCTAATTCGGAAATCAGACATTACACACAGGTGATGTGATTTCCTTTTGTGAAAATTTAGCAGAGGTGTGATGCAGTTTGTTTAAGATGGCTTGGGGAACAACCTATAAGCTTGGATGTGCTGTCGTAGCTTGTCCCGAATTCACATATGTCGTCTGTCAATATGGACCAGCGTAAGCCTTAACGATGTTTGTTACGGTAGTGATGATCCGATTTTTAGTGGCAATAAGATTGGTAAGGTCATTTACTCGATCGGTAAACCATGCAGTGGATGTCCTGGAAAGTGCAGCACCTCTGAAGGATTATGCATTGTTTAGAGATGTACAAATGCGTCCAGTTTAATTAAGAAATGATAATTAGAAGTTGATAAACGAGACACCTAGTATGAAGTTCAAGTTTATAATACAAAATCTTGTGAGCGAGATAAAATTGATCAACAGACAATATATTAGAGCTAAAAAGTAATATTGGTTGTTAAAGGTTTGTGAGAATGTCGCAGATTTTTGTGTGAAATAAGGTACCGTTGAAAAGAGTAAATCAAGGGCAATCATAGAATAACTAACTCTACTTTCTCAAAAATTAGTTTTTGAAGTAGTGTAGGAAAGCAAAACAGCCAATTTCTTTCGTCAAATGTCCGAAAAATCATGCTCAAAAAAAAACTGAATTAGGGGGTGCACTATTGGTAGGTATACAACCTACTTTGATATTTTGATATCTCCAAACATTTGCATGGTCATGGTCAATCAAATTCAAGCGACCTGCATCACCCAAAAATTGAACTCATTGAGCAAACACGTGTAGAAATTCTCAAACAGCAGTCACAAAAGGCCATATGTATACACAAAAATTACTCATTTGCACTTACTAAACTTTAACAACGGGATTTGAAAAGTCAAAATAGTGGAACTCAAGAAGTTAGCTACACATGGTCATAACTGTCTTCTGCTGCAATAAAGAATTCCATAAAATGGGTACCTATAACAGATTTGAGATTTCGGATAAGATTTGATTTCGGAGATTTCGGACACTTTGTTCTTGCATAGTTTATTTGGACATATTTGAGTTCGTGAGATTTCGGATACTTTGTTCTTGCATAGTTTATTTGGACATATATAAAAACATCGTACAGTTTGCTTTGTCTTCCGAACAGTGCCAAGATTTTACAGTGCCAAGATTTTGGTGAAGTACAAAGCCTTGAAGAAGTGGGTGCTCGTCGTAAAAAAGCTGGTCTAAAGAAAAGCCTTTGAGTAAGCTTAAAATTGGCAATACTGCCCCTTTACGGTGTACTGAAAGCGCCTAAGTTGCTGCGAACGGCTGAAGTCCATGTCTCCACAACTTATGTAATTCGATTCGGCAATCATCAGTTGTGTATATGGAACAAGTAATAGAGTTTCTGTCTGCACAAAATTGTCTCCCAACTCGGCAAAGTCCTGTCTCGTTTGCCTAACATGGGCATATTCTTAACAGGGCTCGACATGAGGTGGCTTTTTCAATTTTTCAAAAACGAAGTCCCTGTAGACTTTGGCAGAAAAATACGACATCACCTAAGACACGATCTTGGATGGATCAGAACGATAATGAGAAAATAATGGAACCAAATCTAAAAGCAACTTCGAACAGACGTAGAAAACTAAAGACGTTCGTCTTCTCCAAAAAAGGCGGCATGTTGTGTCCGGCGCGCACTTTTGCGCGCTTGGAGCAGGCTTGCCGCCGCCATACAAAATATTTGGAGGGCTGTAACTAGGCGAGGAAAACGGGGTCTAGGGAGATTCAAAAACTGAGTTGTAGGGTTTTTTGATGTAGAACAAGGTTATGTTAAACATGTGAGAAAATTATGTGAAGGAAGGAGAATATATGACTTTTTCTTTTTACAGCCACCTCAGGTGGCTGTTCAGGTGGCTGGAAAGCCTAAAAACTCCAAAAAAAGTTTGCCACGCTTTCAGTTCACATAATTTTCTCGTATTTTTTGCACATGGTCCTAACACCCTGTTGCCCATCTACACACCAACTTTGCTGTCATTTCATTTTTCCTTTGCTGTAAACAAGTCTTTTGTTTATCCGAGGCATGTTTCAATTCGCGCGCTTAACGGCGAACATTTTGAAACAAGGAATTTTTGGTTTTTGCAGATCGATAAGGTTAGAAATGAGATTTTGCGTGTTAAATAGAAGGTGTGTGACATAAGGACAGAACTTTGTAGGGGGGGGGGAGGGCTAGGGCTTCCGCCCTAGCCCTCCCCCCCTACAAAGTTCTGTCCTTATGTCACACACCTTCTATATATATCAAACGATATTTCCTTGGTTTTTATTCCAAACCGATATTCAGCTTGCCCCGTAAGCCACTTGTGCCGAGCCCTGATTCTTAAGCGATTTCAACAAGCTAAATTCCATCAAACTACGTGATGGTGATTTGATGTAGCACCATTTTCATGGAAGCGTTCAACGTAATGCTCTACAAGCGCTTCTGAAAAACGACGTCCTTGGCTCTTTCATATCCATGTATGGTTTCGGCAAAGTACGTCATTGCTCTTAAGGAATGTTCTCCACTGTAACATTTTCAAGTGCTCGAGAACATACTACTCGCAGTCATTGAATGGACGTGTGTTTCTGAACCTTGAATGAATAAAACACATAGAGTTTACCTGAGAAAGACAAAAGGTTGGCTACCGTGCCTCAACACACAGCTAATGTTTTCAAAAAGCAAAATTTGCGTATAATGTTATCCTAAAAAACATTCCAAATTATAACTCTACGCACCAGATTTGGTCATTCTAGCGCTGGAAAAGGCAGTTGTGTGCAACATGTTGGACAGCAGAGTTTTGCAGTGGCGAGGACTAAAAGCAAGAACCAAGTTGCAAGAAAAGTTGCACCTACGACGGCTATTTGATCGATTAAAAAGAACTCTTGCCGTTAAATATCGTGAATAAACTAGACCAATAATTCCCTTATGTATATCATTCATTATCAATAAGGTCACAAACGCGTTCAAATTTCGTCTAATATAGGTGCAAACTGAATCAAGACCTTGCCATAAACATTTCAGTAAACAACATCAAGCGACAGCTAGTACGTAATTGACTATATGTATATGGCTTGTACAGAGGGGCATTGTTTACCCGAAAGGCAGATTAGGGAATTGTGGGTGTAGTCTACAAACTCGGTTGTTTGGAACTGTCGTGCAACTTACTCGGGAGCATACCTTCGATAGTTCAGAGACAGGGCGTCAAAAGTGAAGGTTATTTGAACATCTGACGTCATAAATAGTGAAGGTTTTTAAAGAAGATCAGAGAAGAGAATACGACGTAAAACAGATATAAAAAGCAAAAGAAACGGTTAAAAACCGTATAAAAACGCTGCAAAGAGGTCTGAAATCTTTCATTTGGCGACTTTTCGAAGTGCAAGTTTTCGCTCCAGGACCAGCAATTCGCAAAACGGGGTTTTGATATTTGATGCGTCCCTTGAATTTTTCCCCCGCATTGACGTTCCTGTTCTCTGGGACGTTGTCTGGATTGTTGCGCTTATTGTTTTGAGCAATAATCGCCCAAGCTGGAAAAAATCGATGCAAAAGCACTGAAACAGAACAAGGTAAAGAAAAACGCACTTTTTACGATTTTTCGCAAAAAATTCTACCATAATCGAAGAGGTAAAGGCTGGGTGGTTGTCTGCATTATGAACGGAAGCAAGATCCATAGAATGCACGAAAAAACCGCGTGAAAAGAGTTCAACTAGGAGAAAAACAAGAGATTTTCAAAAACAAGGTTTTTGAAAAATTTCTCGAAAATCAAAAAATGTGGTTTTGGGACGTTGTCAGCGTGAAAATAGAGATCAAGAGCTTCAGAATGATATCTAGCTTGCTAAAATTGGGTTCGAAACAGCGAAGAAAAGGGTACCAGAGCCAAATGCCCCGCGCCCCGCGTTTGGGGTAGCGAGGTAGCGCGCAACGCGCGGAGACGCAAACGAGCAGCGGAGACAGACCAGAGCCGACGGGGCTCTGGCCGCAGATCTCCGCTGGTTCTCAACGAAACTTTGCAACATTATATATCATTCTGATTGTCATGACACGACGAGAAGAACTGACAACCTCTCAAGCTATAAAAATCACTCATTAACGGGATAGACCAGCGTTTTCGTGCGCAACTCTCTGCGCAAGACTGAAGCGCAGTTTCTTGTTTCTATTTAACTCCAATAGCTTTTCTAAACTTCTGAAACTCGATTTTGTTGAAATGAGAGGATAACTGAGAAATTTTGTCTTGAATTCTGGCGAAAATGCCACAGAAACCTTCTTTTTAAGGTAAAAAAGGCTATGAAAACGCAAATTCTCGGTTTCGCTCAGATAAACTAAAGATATTATCCCCTACATTTGCTTCATTGACATTCGTTCCGATATAGTCAGGATAATAACATCCGGAGCGAAGCCCCGGATGACTTCTGTTTTTTCCAAGTGAAGGTTGTGCCCCATAGCCCTCAAAATTTAGATTACCAGAGTACGTGGCTCTATGTATCGAGGGTATGCTCCGGAGCATCGGCCGTTTACTTAGCATGTGCACTGATGAACGCCTGGTCTGTAAGAGACAAGGAAGCACGACAAGCCCGCTTGGAAAACATATCCAGATCATGAAGACGATTCGCTTTGAGTGTCTAACATGTTAACGTAAGATTGCGGCTTGCAAAGCATGGAAACGTCGTTTATTCTCTTGAGCCAGCAATGTTGAATGGCAAGAATGGGCAGTATTTTATCACTAGCGATCTTATGCCGTTCATATCGCCTTATGCCGTTGATATCGCTCTAGCAATCATAAAACACCCACAACTGCTTGAGTTATCCAAGTGGGAGTGTTCAGTCATTCGTCATCTGTGGGTGCCACTAGGCGAAGTTGTTGGGATTGGTGAGCTGCCATGGTACCAGAATTCTGTATTGTCCACTTAGAATAAATCGAACAAAATTCTGAGCGAGACCAGCTTTCAGTCCTCTGAGGAAGACAGTACTGCCGAAATGTCAAGCTGATAAATAATGTTTGTAACAAACCTATGCAGTGCAACTGCATTGAAAGATAGTACTACTACTACGTGCCCGGGTCTCACGAACAGTAGGCGTAATTCTATACGTAGATAATTTTGCTGCATTGAGACAGACATATCCATTGACCTCCTCGTCAATGTATCCAACTCGTAGTCTCGATACATAGAGCCACGTACTCTAGTAATCTTCACTTTGAGAGCTATCAGGGCACACAATCTTCACCTGGAAAAAACAGAAGTCATCCGGGGCTTCGCCCCGGAGGTTATTGTCCCGACTAGATCGGAACGAATGTTAATGAAGCAAATATAGGGAGTAATATCTTTAGGTTATTTCAGTGAAACCAAGAATTTGCGTTTTCATGACCTTTTTCACGTTAAAAAGAAGGTTTCTGTAAAATTTTCGCCGGAATCCAGGACAACATTTCTCAGTGAATTTCTTATTAGATCAAAATAGAGTTTCAGAAGTTTAGGAAAGCTTTTGAAGCTAAATAAAAACGAGAAACTGCGCTTTCTTGCGCAGAGAATCGCGCACGAATACGCTGGTCTATCTCGTTAATGAGTGATTTTCAAAGCTTGGGAGGTTCTCGTTCACCTTGTCGTGTTATGACGAATGATGTATAATGCTACAGGGTTTCATTGAGACCCCGCGGAGATCTACGACCAGAGCCAAATGCCCCGTCGGCTCTGGTCTGTCTCCGCTGCTCGTCTGCGTCTCCGCGCGCTGCGCGCTACCTCGCTACCTCAAACGCGGGGCGCGGGGCATTTGGCTCTGGCACCCTTTTCTTTGTTGTTTGGAACCTAATTATAGCAAGCTATATATCATTTTGAAGCTTTTGATCTCTATTTTCACGCTGACAACATCCCAAAGCCACATTTTTTGATTTGGTCGACAAATCCAGCAGAAATCTTGTTTTCGAAAATCTCTTGTTTTTCTCCTAGTTTACCTCTTTTCGCGCGGATTCTATAGATCTCACTTCTATTCATAACGCAGACAATCATCCAGCCCTTATCTCTTCGATTATGGTGGATTTTTTTGCGAAAAATCGTAAAAAAATCGTAGCGTTTTTCAACTTATTCTGTTTCAGGGCTTTCGCAGCAATTTTTTTCCAGCTTAGGCCATTGTTGCTCAGAACAATAAGCGCAACAATCCAGACAACGTCCCAGGAAACGGGAATGTCAATGCGGGGGTAAAAATTCAAAGGACGCATCATAATTAAATTTGGCTTCGACGTTATTTTCGACTTGATAAGAGAGAATCTTTGCGTTTTCATAACTAATTTCTTTCTTGTTTATCTTCTTCTTAATGTCCGCTCCTTCCGAAACATGTTTTTTGGGGCAATCGCAAAACAAAAATCACCTTTTCTTCGCTTTTCCCCGTGCTGCGAATTGCTGGTCCTCGAGCGAAATCTTGCGCTTTGAAAAGCCGCCAAGTGAAAGTTTTCAAACCTCATTGCAACGTTTTTATCCGGTTTTTAGCAGTTTCTTTTGCTTTTTATATCTGTTTTACGTCATTTTACCTTCTCTGATCTTCTTTAAACAACATTCACTTTTTATGAGGTCATAAGTTCAAACAACCTTTACTTTTAACACCCTGTCTCTAAACTAGCGAAGGTATGATCTAGCTGTTGTTTCCGTAAATGCTGCATGGATTGGTACTGAGATATCAATTGGCAGCCAGAGTACGAGGACTACCATGATAGTTTGCGCATTCGCTATAGTAACCACTGCAATGGCTTTAGAAAAAAAGTTGTTTGTGCTTACGCTTTCCTCTTCCATAAGTGACTCTAAACCGATAATTCTTCTGGAAGGCACACAGGTGTATTATTCATTCGCCAGCTGCGTACAGTTTTTTTAACCCGGAGTAGGCGAAATATTCCAAGTGGAGCAGTGCGTCCGCATTGTCACTGCCTCAGCGAGATAGGTTAGAATGAAGAAACGCAGACCGCAAAAGGCGCGAATCGTTGCGAAGCAGTCTCCTGCCAGTCCAATTTCCGCCTAAATTGAGTTGGAACTTACTATAACAAATGTGGCACTATTGGTTCCAATTACCCTTTAATTCAACGGGATTGGCGGCTGAAAGGCTGGGCCTTGAGGCCTAATCAAGGCTAGAAAACGGTCAGAGAGCACGTACGAGAAGACGCAGACTGCGTTGCAGACGCGAGCGGTCGCCCTCCATCCGCCAATCCTGTTGAATCAAAGGGTCAAGTAGACGATCTGAATGAGCGTGGTGTTCGTCAAAGTGTTTATATACCCTACTCTTGATCTTGCCAATTCTTTCAAACTCCTTATTTGGAACTGAAAAGACGAAAAAGAAGCAGCATCACAACGAACGGCCGCTGCATTTGAAAGAATCTTGTTCACATTGAGTCTACGACGATTTCTGAAGCACAGGTGCGATAAGGTGAGAATGACTTCTCCAGGGTGAAGGGAGTCACAGTGGTCGCAGCCCCTCCTAGGTGAAGGGTGTTTCACTTGGTAGAGAAATTAGAAAATGTCGATGGGGGGGGGGCCATGGTTTCTTATCATTTTTCCTGGTCCAAGTCCATAATTTATTCCTTACCATCACTGGTTATCTTTTTTCTGAAATTTGAACCGATGTGCTGCTGGATTAGCACACAATTATATTTCTGACCAGCACCTCGCATTTTTCTAACATTTCCTTTTCCTTTATTACATCACCCTGCCTGTTTTTGGAATTACCATAGAAGATGTGCATGCAAGAATTTGTTTCGGAAAGAGTTAGACAATTTTTAAACATTTACGAATTTTTTTAAAAGAAGAAATTCGTAATTTCTGTAGATGAACAGCAACGTCAGCAAGGGAAATGTTTCTAAAACCACCTTGTCGTCCGCTTTTAGGGATTGTATAGTTTGCCTGGAGTCTGTTGAAAAAGCGCCTGGTGAAGAGTGTGGGTAGTGATTTCTGGATATTTACGAGTTTTTGAGATAGAAAAATCCGTAACTTCCGCAGATGAACATCTTGTACGCCATAATGATCACCATTGAAACCGTCTCGTCCTCCGCTTTCAGAAAGTATATAAGCTCGAGTCATTTGTAACTTAATATGCGTATTGCACACCATACGCGTTATTTGACGAACTTAGAAGATTGGAACCTGCTTATTTCAGCGACTTCGCCTTGTTTCTTTGCCTATTTTAATTTGAAAGGATATTAATTAGTCAGTAGTATACACTTTTACACCTTGTTACGCTAGAAAAGATTTGGTCGAGAAGTTAATGCTAAGGGTGCCGTCTGTTGAAACGCTTTGTGTGCAGGCTCATATATTAAGCTACGAATGACTCGACATTACTTTGCCTGGGTGAAGGGTGTCTTAGTGATTTCTGGAGATTTTCGAGTTTTTAACATAAAAAAAATTCATAACTTTTTTAGATGAATATCTTTTCGGCGAGATGGTCACCACTGGAACCGTATCGTTTCCCGCTTTCAGATAGCATATAATATATCTGAGATCCGTTCAAGAAAGTGCGGTGAATGGTGTGCCTAGTGATTTTTGGGAATTTTCGAGTTTTTAACATAAAAAAATTCATAACTTTTGTAGATGAACATCTTGTAAGCCGTAATCAACATTAAAGCCGTCTCGTCCTCCGCTTTCAGGAAATATATACTTTGCTTAGGGTCTACTAGAAAAAGTGCCGGGTGAAGGGTGGGTGAGACTTTTATAATGGGAGTGCTCAAGTACAGGCTTTTTTACCATTGTATTAGGTCGGTGCAAAAGTTTTGTCAGTTTTTTCAATCCATCGGCAATCACGCTAGAATGAAGATAAACAAAGACTTAAAAATGTGTCCGATGCAGAATTTCTTCCTCTTTCCAGCTGCTGAACTCCCATTGTGTTTCGTTGCGAGAGTGACGAGATATTTGCTGCAAATTACAACCACTCGTTTTTACCATGTCCAGATCTGACTAAGTTTTAAAATTTTCGTATGGGACTTTTGAAGGAGCCCTAATAACCAGCACATAGGGCAACCTTTTGCCAACAGAAGCAATTTTTTGTAGCCCTACAGCTTGTCTTTCAGAATTTCTACATTTATTTTTTGAAGTGACCAAATTACATATTCGGCCTATTTTGATCTCTTAGAACATAAAATATTAAACACTTCAGTCACCTTTCGATGCAGATTTTTCTCCTCTTTCTAATACTTGTCTTTTTTTGCCGAGACAGGAGAAGTTTGTGGAAAAAATCGCAGTATTTCTCAAATTTTAGGAATGCGCACAGGCGTAACCTATGTTTCAGAACCTCCATAATTTGAAGCAAAAATCGCTCACTCACTCTGCAATGGTAGCGGTAGTAATAATCGTGTGCTAAAATTTCAGTTTTCTGTAGGTTTTGCAGTGTTTGGTGCAATAAGAGGTTATGCAATTTTTCCAAAACACAAAACTTAGGAAAATTACTTAGCCAAAATCTGGAAAAGCAGCTGATAAAAAGAAAAAATTGCATAAGTTGTCAAAAGGTTAGCCCTATCTGCTGGTTATCAGGGCTCCTTCGAAAATCTCATACAAAAATTTTGAAAATTAGCGAAAGTTGGACATGGTAAAAACGAGTGGTTGCAATTTGCAGCAAATATCTCGTCACTCTCGCAACGAAACACAATGGGAGTTCAGCAGCTGGAAGGAGGAAGAAATCCTGCATCGGATACTTTTTGAAGTCTTTGTTTATCTCGATTCTAGCGTGATTGCCGATGGATTGAAAAAACTGACAAAACTTTTGCACCGACCTAATAAAAAGACGTCTACTTGAGCACCCCCATTATAAAATTCTCACCCACCTTTCACCCGGGTCTTTTTCTAACGGACCCCAAGCAAAGTATATATTTTCTGAAAGCGGAGGACGAGACGGTTTCAACGTTGACCATCGCAGCGTACAAGATGTTCATCTACAAAAGTTATGAATTTTTTTATGTTAAAAACTCGAAAATTCCCAAAAATCACTAGGCACACCCTTCACCGCACTTTCTTGAACGAATCTCAATATACTATATGCTTTCTGAAAGCGGAGGACGATATGGTTCCAATGATGACCATCGCGGCGTGCAAGATATTCGTCTACAAGAGTTATGAATTTTTTTATGCTAAAAACTCGAAAATCTCTAACATCATTAGGGCACCCTTCACCCAGGCATTTTTTAAATGAACTCCAGGCAAAGTATATACTGAAAGCGGAGGACGAGGCGGTTCCAATGGTGACCATCTCGCCGAAAAGATTTTCATCTACAAAAGTTATGAATTTTTATTTCAAAAACTTCAAAATGTCCAGAAATCACTACTCACACCCTCACCAAGCACTTTTTTCAACACACTCCTCCATTCTGTACATAAACAATTCACGTACATATATCTCCTTTGCTTAACATTACCTCACCGTTGATTTCTTTCTCGGCTTCTTTTGGTGAAGGGGGTCACCTTGGTCCCGGCTCAGGGGTGAAGAGGGGGTAAGAAAATTCTCACACTATCGCACCTATGTTCCGAAGTAACGATACAAAATAGAGAAATATTATTTTTGGCTTCCTTTTCGTGAAAGCTTCTAATTAGAAACTTTTGAAAAAAGAGCGGATTATAAAAGATACAATGCGTTGCCGTTATTCATTCGTGTTTTCAACAATTTTCGCAAATTAAAAATACATACATATGCATTTAGTAAATTAAGCTGTGCTAAACTATCGCTAACTTAACTGGTTGGAATAAGCAGAGAAGTGTAGTTAGCTCCCTTTTGAAATATTGTCAAAAACTACCAAAAATAAAAGGTTCACAATTTCGAAAATGCTGAAAATGTAGACTTTTCAAGCATCACAGTTCTGAAAAAGGTTTTTGATCCCGCAGAATTTGGCACAATTCAAACATAGATTCCCCTCAGAATTTGCTTATCAATACATTTGCTGTGTCACAGCGGCATTTATCGAAGAATAAATAGTTTTGTAGACGAATAGCAAGTGTATTATTATTCTAAGTGTATTATTATTCTAGAATTCTTAGTGTTATGTTGAAAACATAAAATTATCCCATAAAAATGTGCCTCCCTATTGCAATCATATACAACCAATCTATTACATTGATCATTGCTTCATCCATTTGTTAGGTCGTTCCAAAAGTAACTTCACTTTTTTTCAAGTAAGCGTAACATCGGGCAGATCAAGGACCTTCAAAAATTTTCGATGCAGTTTTTCGTCCTCCTGCAAAAGGTGGATTCCTAATTCCGGTTGAAACAAAGGCCTTTCAAATGTGTCTTTCAAAAAACAATAATCCATAGTTTTTGCCAAAGCCAAGTCTTGCTAATTTTCTAGATCCCGCCCCCTTCCCCGCCAAGCAGTTCACGTAAATATAAAGCGCCTTAAATTTGGATGATTTTTTTAGAATCATCGAATGTAGCAGACACAGGTCTCAGACACAAGCTCATCAGAAACCGATAAGTCTTTGAAAACTGAAACTTCCAATGAACAACCACTAAATTAACAAAGCGGATGAGCGTTTGCTGATTCAAAATATTAAGTCCCAATTTTTTTGGGTATTTGAGGCGTAATAAAAACATACTATGTGATTTCATCCTAGAAATACTATGCGATTTCATCGTAGAAGCTTTACTAATCGGAAGCAAAAAATCTATCAGAAAGAGGAGAAACCTCATTGCATGACAATTGAGTTGTTCGCCGCTTGATTTCCATGGGGTTTGAGTTAACCTCATATTGAATTCAAGAGCATCAAAATAATTTCAAAAATTTTGAAAAGAGCAAAAAGAGAAAACTGTTTTGTATTCTCTAGAGTTTGCTCTATCCATCGGATGGGCTTCGTCACATGGGGTCGGTGGCTAACAGTGGCTTACCGAGGGGGGAGGCGGGCGGGAGGGTTGGCGGGGGGGGGGGGGGGCGCCCCCCCCCCAAAAACGGGTCGCGAAATTTTTGAAAGTTACTTACATGACTTATGAAAATGTGCGTGACTTGTTTATTTTTGTAGTTTTGCTGCCTTGGAAAAAAAAGCAAAATTACTTTTGCAACGACTTAATACATAGAGCCTACACGTATTTGAACCAGGGTCAATCGTGCTGATGCGATCCGGGACCCTCATTTACGACCCCCCCCCCCTTGAAGGATCCCATCCGTACGACCCCGCCCCCCCCCCCCCGCCCTTCCCCCTCCCCCCGCCCACCCTCCACCCTCACCCATTTATCCCCCTTACCTCCCCTAGGCATACTTCAGGCCAGCAAATTCAATTCCCGTAGGCGACACAAATTTTTGCACGGAGAAAAAATGACATTCTTGAACTACAAAAGATATTTTCGACTTAGAAGCTTACTTCCTACCTCTTCCACAGTTTTTCCCGCGAAAAAAAAAAACCGCTTGAGCGCCGTCCAGAACGACGTCAAAAACGTGCATGAGCACGGTAGTTTGAAAATTCGTAACTAAGGCCAGGAAAAGACTGAGAGGCTGCAAAGCACAGGTTTTGTAGTATAGTGCCCAGGCTTTCTAAAGAAAAAGTTTCAGCTCTTGAGGAGCAGTAAGCTCGAAAAAATTTAGATGCGACTCTCGCAAATTTAGATGCGATCCTGAAAAGCAAAAACTGGGATTTCTGAGCTTAAAATTTTGTAACTTACCAGAGAAGTTATAAAACAGCCTGCAATTTTTATGAGGGGAAGTAAGAGGATGGCCTCATATTACAGCAGAATTGCAGCCAACAAGCTTCAATAACTCCGAAGAAATTTAGATGCGACCCAGATACGACCCCCCTTTCCTGAATTTTTGCTACCATACATAAAATCCTAAGAAAATCTACAGTTGACAAAATAACACCAAATTTTGCACTGATATAGCGGAGCATCTCAGAAGTACAGATAAATCATAAGAGCCCGTGAAAAACATTACAAAAAGATTTAGAATTTTATGATGGTCACAGCTGGTAAAGAGATTCGCTTCTGTCGAGTGTATGAGACTTCAGGAAGGCTTCAGAAGCAAGACTTCTAGGGCAATCGGTACATTTAGCATTTTTATCAAATAATACATCCTTCAAAAGTGTTTTGAGCTCTTGTAAATGTTTTTTCTTAAGAATTTCTACAGATTTTCTATCTTTTTTATTCTGATTTCCACTTTTTTTATAGATTTATTGTAAATAACATAATTAATTGTCTGCTTTTTGATTCCCTTTGAAGCCTAGGGTATTTTAGCCTAATTACCTTCTCTTACGACCCCCCCCCCCCACCTTAGATACCCTCTTACGACTCCCCGTTGCGACAGTTGCATTACAAGCTTGACCCTGATTTGAACAAGTGCAGCAATAATCTCAAATTTATACATGTATTCTTCCACTCACATTCCAATCATATTCATCAATTATTGGCTGAAATTTTTCACTTCGTTTACGGTCAGCAGAATATACCCTCAATCCTTACAGGAATCACAAAAACGGCTTCATCACAGTTGACTGCTCTGGTAATTATTTTGATAATTTTTTGATAATAACTGGTGCAACAATCTCAACTCGAAAAACAAGAAATCAAGTATGCTAGAAAGGTTTGCACCTATTGATTGCTAAGTTGTGAACTACCAAATAGCGATTGCGCTGGAAGCAAAAAACCTTGCATTTCTCATGAAAGATAGTTTTGAGGCGTACAAGTATTTCTAGCCATTGTCATACATCATATCCTTCATACCATTGTAGGTTCTTTTCATTGCACTAGCAGCTGCCAATGCTTATAAAAAGCGTAAGTTTTGCTTTACTTTACTTCAGTCTTGGCTTTTGCTTCATCTGCGCCTGATCACTTCTCAAGAATTTCAATCTAGCTCACTGTTCAAACAGAGGAATGACGAACGATATGCGTGACTTAATCTTGAGCTATCACAATAACGCTCGTCGAAGAGTGGCTCAAGGAAAAGAGCCAAATAAAGTTGGGAAACTGCATCCAGCAAAGAATATGTATGAGCTGGTGAGTACACAGTCATTTTTTTAAAAAACATCTGAAAATCATATGTTATAGTATGACATATAACATATATAACATATACATCTGCAATTATACAAGGGTAAAACTGATAAAGGGAAACCGATTTGTGACACTTTCATGCATTTTTTTCCTCATCAAAAATCACAGCACTCCTTTTTTTTTTTGCTTGAAGCAATCTGTCAGTTGATAAGCACGAGCTATGCTCAGGAATGGGATTGCAAAATGGAGCAGCAAGCACAAGACGCCATTTCTACTTGTTTTAGCAAAATTAGAGATTGGCCAAATATGGCACAGAACATAATCACGTGAGTTCAATGCCTTTCTGTGGATTTTAAATAAGACTGTTTAAATCTTTATTGGATATGTGAGCGAGTACAAGTATTTTCATTGATTCGCTCCAATGAGGATGGGTCTCACTGTTCGACAAGATAGACTGAGAGAACCGCATAAGCAAATAAGCGAGTTCTCAGCGAGTTCAATTTTCCTTTATATGCTGTAACATATACGAGTGGGTTAAAAAACTTTGAAACGGTATCCCCTTTGCTTTTTCGCTCCAAAAACGAAGTCGAGCTCGTTCCGATACGATCTGAGTCGGACCCTGACTTTAACCCCATAAAATCTGGAAAAATGAAGAAAATCTTGCTGCTGTTGGTCGATTTCAATGGCGTTTGGGAGACCCTTACATGCGGTTGGAAAACTTCAAAAACTTGGTCTGCTAACTTGCGAATAATCATGGTACGCAACGCAGCTACAAGGAACACGAACTTCTTCCTCTCTTTGCTACTGCTAACCAATTAGGACATCAGGATATATGATACTTTTGTGCGTAACCCACTTCTGCGACGCTAAGATTCTACCCGGCAATAGTCTGAGAACGAAATCGCAGCAAAACCTTCAAACCCTTCTCTAAATAGATTTTTAATGATCATCAAAATCTTACAACTTCTTGGCTTAACTGCGAAATAGGTGTAGAATTCTTTGCTCTGTATTTACAGGTGGACTAGCTTCGACGAATATCATGACCTTACCGGAAACATCAAAACTTCATTAAATGATTGGTGGGGACAAGCAAAACAGCATGGTGTCTATGACGCACAAAACAGATACACAGGCCATAGCTTATATAGCTTTGCCAATGTAAGTGCTGCTAACTGTTAAATGAAAAGATAAATCATTTAATCAAAAGACCGCCTTCGTTGTCAGATGGTTCACTCCGAAACAACAAAAATCGGCTGCGCGTACAAAATCTGCAAAGGCCGTATTAACACAATGGTGATCACTTGCCTCTACAACGAAATGTAAGATTTTACTTTTTGCAAGTGAGAAAGTTTCAAGCGTCACTATAGTACTGTTTAGTGGCTGCTTGAAGGATGAGATAATGTGGGAAACAGGAAGAGCTTGCAGAACTGGCGCAGATTGCACCACTTATCCAAATTCTGGCTGCTCCGACGGGATCTGCACAAAAAGAGCCAATGTAAAAGGTTCACAGGCCTTCATTTTGTATTTTTCCTTTCACAAAACTTCTATCATAAGAAGTAGCACTCAGAATATGCTTGACACTGATAAACTGCAAATCGAACTCGCGAATCTCACCAATTCTTTCATCAAAAAATTTTCGAAACAGAGCGCTTTCGCTGCAAGTTGTGAATAGAATTGCAAGTCTATTGTTGATCAGTCACGTGGGTTCCATTTTAGAAACCAATCATATGTGTCCCAAAAACGGAGGAATGACTGACCGTGTTAGACAAAAATTCTTATCCCTTCATAACATGTACAGGTAATTTATATTTCAGTAAATCGGGAATTGTTGTGAAATAAACAGTTTGTTAAAATGATGAGGTTAATTCGAAGCAGGCTATCATGAAATTATAGGTCGAGAGCTGCTCGTGGTCTAGAGTTTGATCCACTGGGGGGAAAGACCCCCACTGCTTCCAAAATGCTCAAAATGGTGAGTAGACGTTGCAGTTTATCAGAAGCATTCGTCAGATCTTCAGGTCTATGACTGCGCAGTAGAAGCGAGTGCAGTGAGATATGCCAAGAAGTGTGTCTATGAACATTCTCAGCCATCGGAACATAAAGGACTTGGAGAAAATCTTTACTTCACCACCGCGCTTAACCTGAATAAACTTAAGGCAGCTAGGCAGGTACAGAAAGCATTCAGATCACTTCTAATCTTCTGATGTATACTAACAGGACTAAGCTGACAGGAAAAACTTTTTTGAACTCACTGTTTTTCTGAATACTTCAGGGTTAATGAGTTCAACAGCAGCGGTCGCTCATTAAGGTCTTCTATAATAGATTACCATATCATCTAAGAGCTGGTCCCGGCTCCTAAAAAATACCTGTCGTAATCTGACTGTGCCCGCTCCCTTCATCATCAAAGAATTGCTCGCCATGGCGCGTCCTGACCTTGTAAGAACAGTCAAGACCAGGGCTCGGTACGAGTAGGCACCAGGGAAATTTCAAAACGAGGTCCCCTTTGATCTTGGAAAAAAACCAAATGTCTACCAAAAAGCGTCGTATTTTTGAGTCTTTTCGGCTACAAAAACGATGTCCCTTTACTTTTTGTCTCAAACGGTATCCAGCTTGACTCGGTGCCAGCTGCGCCAAGCCCTGGTCAAGACATATGATAGGTAACTGTGTGTATATGCTTCCTTTTGCATTCGACGGGATTAGCCAAAGTATTTCTTCGCGCTTGCCAAACTGACAATGATGTGTCAGGAAATGATTTTTGGTTGGTTTTATTTGATCTGTACTTAATTCTACCTCGTATCCAAAAAGGGCCATGGAAAGCCTAGGTAAGCCGAAATAAAGATGATTTAGACTAATATTGGAGAGCTAAGTTTCTTTAAACTACGCTGTAAACTTGGGCAATTGACTTGTATCTTGGAAACAAATAAAGTGCAGTTCTCTTTGAGAGATATGAAACCTTGTTGCTCTAGGATAAAAAGTTACAAGTACCCCAACGCTTTTCATGAAATCACTATTGCTACACTGTATCAGCACTTCTCCAATCATGTATTAGGCTGTTGCAAAAATAATGTCTGTTGTTTAGGCCTACATTCCAAACAGTTTTTTCCATCAAACTTTCTTTTTCGACATAGATTCTGCAGATAATTGGAAAGCTCTCTTCATATACTTCCTAACGTGGGCTTTTATTCTCATCTGTAAAATTTTCGACAGCGTTTTTGCACATCCGCACTCAAAATCGAAATTTCATAGCTTTCACTTTCGTGACAACAATTCAGGAGCAAATAAACGAATTCTCCCAAAAAACATAGCAATTGTATTAGATAAAGATTGTTTACCTACTGCGTGCTTACGTAGATTTTGGAGATATATGGACTGAGAAATTGAGCCTCAATATAGAGACTCGTTGATGGCATTCTATGGGTCAGATCTCACGATTAAGGCAATCACCAAAGCCTCGCCCATTTTTGTAAGCTTGAGATTAGCACTCCTTAACTACAATTTTTGAAGAGAAACTAAGCTATTCAGTGCGCAAAGAATTCCAAAGTTTCATGACTTGCCACTTACAAGCCTACAACAAATGGGTTCAAAACGTAAACATTTTTGAATTTTTTATTTTTTCTTTTCACAGAATTCTTTTGGAGTCTTTCCTATACACATGTATACTATTGGTCTGCGGCTATAAGATAAGCTGATTGCCAGCCATAGGAACAAAACTTGAAAGGAGTTGTAAGCTCTTAAAAACGAGGTTTTCAAAAGAAAAATTTTCTTTTTTTTAGACGCATGGTTTTCTTCCCGTTTGCGATATCAGTATGAGCAGGTGCGCGTCAAGTTAAGAAAGGTTTACTGTTTCTGATGGTTTTGACTTCATCCAAAAAATATAAAGACTGGATAAAGTTATAGCCTTCCAAATAGCTCACACACTACTCAACAAAGAAAAAGGGTAACTCCTTATAAAAAGGTGACTTTTGATTTCTGACTGTATCACTATTTTCAAATCAATCCTCAAACACAATTTGTCATAAAAACGCTTACTCTTTTCCAAATGTTACTTGACAACACAGCAATGGCAAGGAACGATGTCTCTTGAGAGTTTGCATTTGGTGTAGTATGGTGCTTCAAACCCAAAAGATACATGATACAAAAATAATAATCTTATATATAAAGCTGAATGTCTGTTTGTCTGTCTGTATGTCTGTCTGTCTGTCTGTCTGTCTGTCTGTCTGTCTGTCTGTCTGTCTGTCTGTCTGTCTGTACGTATGTTCAGAATAGAAAATTCCATTTCTGAACCGATCCGGACCAAACTTGGCACACATACACATCGGGCCCCGGCGGGTGGCATAGGCTACTTTTCGTCATCGATCGATATCGATTTTATCGATTTTTTTGCAAATTTTGAGCTACGGGGCTGGGAGTTGGCACAGGGGGGTAATCGAGCATGCTGATTACGAATATAATAATGACAGGGCCGGGCGGAGCCGGGTAAGTAAACTAGTTAGTATATAAAACATCCGGCACATTATTCAATTTGCATATCTCGTCATGTATATTGCATGATTTTTAGGCCTGCGAATGGTGGTGGAATGAACTGAAAAACTATGGCGTTGGCCGTTCAAATAAACTAACAAATGCGCTTTGGGACAGGCCTAATACGGAAATCGGACATTACACTCAGGTGATCTCCTTTTGTAGAAATTTCGCAGTGTGATGCGGTTGCTTTAAAGATGGCTTGGGGAACAACCTATAAGCTTGGATGTGCTGTCGTAGCTTGTCCCAAATTCACATATGTCGTCTGTCAATATGGACCAGCGTAAGCCTTAACGATGTTTATTGCGGTAGTGATGATCCGATTTTTAGTGGCAATAAGGTTGGTAAGCTCATCTACTCGATCGGTAAACTATGCAGTGGATGTCCTGGAAAGTGCAGCACCTCTGAAGGATTATGCATTGTTTAGAGATCTACAAATGTGTCAAATTTAATAAAGAAATAATAGAAGAAGTTGATAAACGAGATACCTTGTATAAATTTCAATTTTATAGTAGGAAATCTTGTGAGCGAGATAAAATTGATCAACAGACAATATAATATTAGCTTAGCTAGAAAGTAATTTTGGTTGTTGGTTTGGGTTTGTGAGAATGTCACAGATGAGTTTATGTGTGAAAGTAAGGTACCGTTGAAAAAAGTATAATAAATCAAAAGCAATCATAGAATAACTAACTCCACTTTCTCGAAAATTAGTTTTTGAAGAAGTAGTGTAGGAAAGCAAAACAGCCAATTTCTTCAAATGTCCGAAAAATTATACTCCAAAAAAACTGGAATTAGGAGGCGCACTATTGGTACGTATACAACCTACTTTGATATTTTGATATCTCCAAACATTTGCATGGTCATGGTTAATCAAATTCAAGCGACCTGGATCACCCAAAAATTGAACTTGTTGAGCAAATGCCTGAAAATTTTCAACTTCTGGCTGTAGAAATTCCCAAATAGCAGTCACACAAAAGGCCATGTGTATCCAACCACCAAATTACTCATTTGCACTTACTAAAACTCAATAAAGGGATTTAAAAAGTCAAAATAGTGGAACTTTAGAAGTTAGCTACACATGGTCATAACTGTCTTTTGCTGCATTAAAGAATTCTATAAAATGGGTGTCTTTAACAGAAACTTGAAACTCTTCACTTACAAATCATAGCTAGATAACAGTCACCTGCGTAAAAGAGCTTCAATCGCATCTCGAAACGAAATTCTTTATTAGACATAGCCAACCTATTATAATGACTTCACGTTCATTATATCAAATCATATTTGCGAAAATTCCTTCCGCTTTTTCATTTTTATCATGAAAACACTCGAAATAAGAGCAACCGTTTGGAACACAATCCAGTGCTCTTTTCTTCCTCTTTTTGGAAGTCTTTTCTTTTTCAAACTGCTTGGTCTTTGTATTCACTAAAATAATCGCTGAAATTTCATAATCTTTAAAACGCCCAGAGGCACTTAAATATAGAATATTTTTTAGCGTTTCCAACACTTCCCAAGATAATTTCTCCAGAAAACTTCAACTTTGCAATGTCGTGAAATACATAAAAACATGAAAAAGCATGGTGCACCAACAAACTTCTCGATTTTGAGAGTTCCAGAAGATGATCATTACTTACCAATAATTTTACAAGGAAAATGAGGTATTTACTATTTTGAATAAATCTTTGAAGTTTTGGATACAGCCATTGTTGAGTTCAAAGATTTTTCATTAGGAGATTTCGTCCAAAAAGGTCTCGCGGATAGCTGGGAAGCAACTACTTTAAAAAAAAAGGAGGAAAGCTGTATCGAATGACCCTGCTCGTCGCTTAATGTTCTGCGAGTTTGGCTCTACCGAATATGAAATTGCTCACATCAAACAGATGATTTGAGAAGCTGTAAAGCCAATTGGAGATGCCAGAAATTTTGATTCGTTGCACTTTATGTATTTACCCTATCCACCAGTTACCAACCTCTCCCAAGAGTTCAACCCGATAAATTTAGAAAATGGCCGTGAGCATTAAGAAAACTATGGGTTTAAAATTTCGACAATTTTTTTTTAGTGAGCACGAAAGAAAATAGTATAAAGAAGGTAACAGAAAACTGTCTCTAAAAGTTGTTAAGAAAAACGGAAAGAACTTTTGGAGCGACTAATCTTATATATAAAGCTGAATGTCTGTTTGTCTGTCTGTCTGTCTGTCTGTCTGTCTGTCTGTCTGTCTGTCTGTCTGTCTGTCTGTGTTACGTATGTTCCGAATAGAAAATTCCATTTCTGAGTCGATCGGGACCAAACTTAGCACACACATACACTTCGGGCCCCGGCGGGTGTCATAGGCTACTTTTCGTCATCAGTCGATATCGATTTTATCGATTTTTTGCAAAATTTGAGCTAGGGGGCTGGGAGTTGGCACAGGGGGGTAATCGAGCATGCTGATCACCCCCGTGGGAGGGGGCGCTAAGCAGCTATCGTCGATTCGTGAACTGTACGGACTGAACATGGAGGGCGGTCAGGATCTCCAAAGGCTCGCCGCTTCTTCTCCAGGCGCACCCGTGAGAGGTAATATTCACTTCGCGCCCACCTCGCGCCTACGTCGCACCTATTTCGCACATTCCTGCATCAGTCCCCTCTGGACTCCTGCCTTGTTTCTCCTGGCATTAATTAGAAAGCTCAGCACATAAGCGACGAGTAAATGAATTCCAGAAAAAAGGAAAATGCTATGAAACCAGACATTGAAATAAACAATTAGATAAGAAAAGTGGGCGCTATTCCACCTAACAAGGGAATGGTCAGAAGTCGAAGTGGCCAATACGTACAAGCTGCGTACCATTAGATGCAGCATAAAACGCTGATTCTAAATCTGTCTTTCTTATCTGCAGAGCGCTTTTGTGGAGGAAGTTATAAGCCGTTGAAGGCCATTATTTTGCTAAGAAATTGTGCGTGTAAAGTGCAAACTTTGCCGTACAAAGCCATTCTCGGCTCAATGTTGGGTCAAAACATGCAACTAGTTCGCTTCATATGACCCATGCCTAGAGGTGAGCTGAAAGAGCAATAATGTGCTTAATTTGGCAATTTTTGTGTACAATTTTTTCGCAGTAAAGCTGCTCATAACTTCGTCCACAAAGGCGCTCTGCAGATATGGAAGACAGATTTGAAATCAGCATTCTATGCTGCATCGAATGGTATGCAGCTTGTATGGATTGGCCACTTCGACTTCTGACCATTCCCTTGTAAGTTGACCCAAAAAATGAAAATCGTGAATTTCGCTAAAACTTCGTCTAGGGGGGTTATTTGGTACGCTAAACACGAATATGATGTTTATTTCGTGCGACAGCGCCATCCGGTGGAATTACGGTAGGATTACGGTAGGGGGTCAAAATCATGGATTTGCCCGAAACTTGGCCCAGAGGGGTTATTCGGCCCGCTGATGCTGAATATCACATTGGTTTTGTACCGTAGCGTCATTTTCACGGGTTACGGCGGGTATAAGGTAGGGGGTCAAAATCTCAAAGTCCGCTGTAACTTCGCACAGAGGGGTTATTCGACATGCTGATAAAGAATGTCACACTTTCGCCGCACGAAAACGTCTCCCTGCATGGTTACGGTAGGTTTACGGTAGAGATCAGAATGAAAATCGGCAATTGTATCCTTCCCCTGTGCTTTGCTTAGGCAAAAGCCGCAGTAGGGTGTGTAGCGTACGGCGGTGGTCGTGTGTGCAAAGTTTCAGGATCGTCCGAGCCGTACACCTGTTTTTCAGGCAGAACTATGTTTTACACCCGTTACCGTGTAGCTACCGTAACCTGCGAAAATGACGCTACGGTTCAAAACCAATGTGATATTTGGCATCAGCGGGCCGAATAACCCCTCTGGGTCAAGTTTCGGGCAGATCCGTGATTTTGACCCCCTACCGTAATCCTACCGTAATTCCACTGGATGGCGCTGTCGCTCAAATAAACATCATATTCGTGTTCAGCATACCAAATAACCCCCCTAGACGAAGTTTTGGCGAAATTCACGATTTTCATTTTGGTCAACTTATGTGGAATAGTACCGAAAAGTGCTTGTGACCGTGGACATTGAAGAAGAAGTAGGTGAATTATTAGAGACTTAAACGCTAACTGAATGTTTGATCTGTCAAGTCTAACGAGTTAATTACTCTCGGGACTTGATCCCTCTACCCTGTTGTATTACATCTTTAACGGAAGAATTCTTGACTAGATGATTTTATCATTATAACATATATATCAAAATGGGGGACATTAATGGGGAGGGGACCACCGAGCACCCGGGGAGTGCCAGCTCATCTGGAGATTCTGGGCACCGCCCAGTTGGCGTGGAGACTGTCGGACCATCTAATTACTCTGCGTCTCGACATGTCCATTCCTTAGCAAAGCTCGTCCTCGAGCTTTCATCTTTGACCAAGGCTCGGGAAGAGAAGAACCATGCATCCTTTCGCGGTTTGCTTTCATCGTGGGAGGGGGGAATTGAAGTCATCGTGGGGGAATCGAACTTCATCGTTGGGTTGCATTTGCTGGATTGCGTCTTCACGTTGCATAGAGGAGGAGCCGGTAAGAGACAAGGTAAACAGAAGGGCGAACGCCAGAAGGCGAAGCGCACGCTCCCGTACGTCCCGTCAATAAAGTAAAGCTCGTCCTCGAGCGGAAGACATATATACGTTGAAGCAGAATGGATTGTTGTTCAATATGGAATTGAATAAGAGGATGAATATCGTGAGGTGTTTTTGCAGGAGGGATGAAATCACACATAAAAAATGGTATAAACATTACAACAAGAAGGAATTCAAAAGTAAAACATGAAATGTTGAACGAAAAGATAGAATACGTAATTCTATGTTTTCGCTACTGACAAATATCAACATAAATGCATTGGAATTTCACAACATTTGATTATCGAGTTCACAACTCGAGAGGAAAAAATTTCCTAGCGTTGCTCACAAGGGCGTGGAGTAAACGTGAATGTTTGAAAGCGTTTTTCGACCCGCCAATCGAAAAATTCTTTCTTTTTGTAGTGCGTATGCTTGCGGCAAACTTACTTCGTACCAGTAGCCGTTGCGTTAATGAATTTTGTGAGGTTGCTACTGGCACCTTTCGCTCATTACGAGGGAGTCCAATCCGTTGTTTGTCTCAGACGCTCTGAACGTCTGAGATTAGGCTCACTAGAACGTGGAGTCTCTGCCTCTGTGTGACTAGATTGTGGTTGCACAGAGACTTCATGCTCCTGCGGCCTGCTGTAATACAATTTGAGTCTGTTCACATGCACCGTTTGTGACTTATTGTTGAACAGACTTTTAATGGTGACATTGGGACGGCACATGGAGACAATCACAAATGGGCCTTTCCATTGAAGGGAAAATTTGGGACGCACTGTGTCGTCATGCAACAATACAAGATCCCCAATGGAAAGGTCCTTACTGTATACCTTCTTCTGGTAATCGTAACCAGCTTTGTAGTCAGCTGTTTTCGCTGCTATGCTGGATCCCACTTCCACAATCGTAGTCTGCAAGGCTGTTGTGAACTGGCCTGCGAAATTATCTGTGGCAAAAGTAAGTGTAGAAGGCAATTTGTGAACAACGTCCATCCATGTGACCGGATGTCTACCGTGTATCACAAAGAACGGACTGTACCCTGTTGTGTCGTTTTTGCTACAATTGTAGGCAAAAACGATGGGCTGCAGGAATTCCGTCCACAAGTCTCTGGCTTCTGAGCAGTAGACTGTGAGAGAATCCGTAACAACTTTTACCATTCTTTCAACCTGGCCGTTCGCCTTGTGGTTGTAGCTTGTGGTAAAGTTGTTCTCAATTCCCAGAGTTTTGTTAACCTGAGTGAAAATTTCGCTCACATAGTTTGAGCCGGAGCGTGCGCTTCGCCTTCTGGCGTTCGCCCTTCTGTTTACCTTGTCTCTTACCGGCTCCTCCTCTATGCAACGTGAAGACGCAATCCAGCAAATGCAACCCAACGATGAAGTTCGATTCCCCCACGATGACTTCAATTCCCCCCTCCCACGATGAAAGCAAACCGCGAAAGGATGCATGGTTCTTGATGAGATGAATGGTATAGCAACGATCAATACTCGAGCAATGATGATCAATACGCCAGCAAAATCAGCGACATCAAACAGAGCAGAATTCAATCGATGACGATACGACTATGAGCTAGAAATCGATCAATGATGATGGTTGATGACGAAATGACGATGATGATGATGATGATATGGTCAAATGGTCAAACGTGCACTCCGAGATGATCAAAAGTTACGATGTTTTTTCTTCTTCCCGAGCCATGGTCAAAAAATGAAAGCTCGAGGACGAGCTTTGCTAAGGAATGGACATGTCGAGACGCAGAGTAATTAGATGGTCCGACAGTCTCCACGCCAACTGCGCGGTGCCCGGAATCTCCAGATGAGCTGGCACTCCCCGGGTGCTCGGTGGTCCCCTCCCCAATTATGTCCCCCATTTTTATATATATGCTATAATGATAAAATCATCTAGTCAAGAACTCTTCTGTTAAGATGTAATACAACAGGGTAGAGGGATCAAGTCCCGAGAGTAATTAACTCGTTAGACTTGACAGATCAATTTACAAGGCTCTTCTGCAAATTACGCATGAAAAAGTACAGATTAAAGAAATTTGTGATCAGTTTCCTCCAGAGAAGATGCGCACAAAAGAAAAAATTGACAAACATAGCATTAAGACCGAACAAGAATGATGGATGGCAAATTTTGCTCCAAATCTGATTTTCTTGAATAACATACCCTTCTAAAGACTCAATGCTCATAAGATCAATTGTAGTTCAAATGGAGAGCTAATATACGAAGAATGATAACTCCGAACTGTTTTCCGGGGCTGCACGTTTTCAAAAATCCTCTTAGGCCTAAGGCATACCTCGCGCGAATTTGTCAAATCGCTACATCCACGCGACTTGGCAGTTTGCAAGATATTTAAATATCGATCGTGTGTGGGTCCTAAGTGCATAGGGGCGTAACTATCATAAGTTATAGCAAAAGCTTTGAATCTGACCCATGCAAAGCGCGCTAACGACCGGTGGCTCCATGTCAGGAGTCACGCCGCGCGCCGCGCCGCTTCGCCGCCAACGTCGCGTCTAAATTTTGTACCCCACAAAACTGCCCGGTGCTAAAGTGGCACGGCGCCAGTCTAGGGGGGTGGGGGTGGGGGCAGATACATGGCTCGTGTCATAAGCAAGACTGCGCCAGGAGTGCTGGCTTTTGTTTTGCTGACATCGCTTGCGGCATCGCTTCGCGAAAAATTCGCGCCGACCGTGACTCCTGACCGTTCCCCACGACCGGTTACGAAGGGTCGCTGCAGTGCCAGATCGCGCAGCGACTGGAATCGCGTGAAGTATGCCTTAGGCCTTAGAAAACATTATCAGCTTTTATTCACTCTCACCTACCACATCTTCAATGAGCGTGATCAGAAGCACTTTTTTCCACAGCATTTTCGTTATTTTTTTGGCAATCATTTACTCGTCGCTTATGACTTGATTATGTTAGGAGAAACAAGGAGGTTGTCCGGAGGGGAAGCAATGCAGGAATGTGCGAGATAGGTGCAACGTAGGCGCGAGGTAGGCGCGAAGTGATAATTACCTCCGACGGGCGCGCCTGGAGAAGAAGCGGCAGGCCTTTGGAGGATCCGCAGCGGTTGAACAGTCCGTACGGCCAACGAATCGACGATATGTAGTATAGATCCGAAGCTCAGCGTTGAATGCTGCAACGAATGGTAAGCAGCTTGCTTGGATCGGTCACTTCGGCTTCTGATCGTTCCCTTGTGAGTTTCAGATTACTTGCGAATGCTAAACTCTTCGAAATACAAAACATGCTAGATGAAAAAAAAAAAACGAAAAGACGGAGATGCACAGGGACGCGAATGAAAATTTTGAATTCAGACTCAGGCAGTCGCGAGGGGCAGATGGATACCGTGAAGAAAGATGAATGGTTTGTCGCAGTTCGCTCGTAGAACTTTGAAATGAAAACAGCGCGAGATTTCGCTTACAAGCTTGTAAGGAAAATCTGATAAAAACATTACGGTGAAGTAAGCCACTTCACAAAAAAAGCATTTTCTGAACCTTGTAGCTCTAAAGGTATTTAACATTGCCTCTTCCTGAGGTTAGAGAGTTTGCCTTGTAGATGTATCGTCGTCTCCCCGGTGTACGTTGGGTGGAGCAATTGCAGACATCTGATCATGTTGGTGAACTTGTTAACCCTTTAATGCAAGGCATTGTTTTTTGTGATCTCTCGCTACCAACCCTGCCACGTGTGACAACAGCATATAAACGTAGCAGGTTAGAGAGTACAAAGAACCATGCTTTGAAGTAGAGACTTGACAAGTTCACCAATGTGTTGAAATGTCCGCAAAAGCTCCGCCCAACGTACGCCGGGGAGACGACGATATCTACAAACTGTAACTCAAAGGGCCTATTATTTATCGATTCATCGTTCATAAAATACCTTGCGGTAGAATTTACCTCAAAGTATTCTGCATACCACACATCATTCTTATTAGGCTCGGACAGAGTTCACGCGATTTGATCGTCGCGATTGAATCGTCGCGATTGAATCGTCGCGATTGAATCGCCGCGATTTCCATTCATTTTCATTTTACATTCAAAAATTTCGAGCTGGAAAAGTATCACAACCGAAATGCAAGCTGATCGGCGTGCAATGACCTCGTAACAGTTGTCTTGTCGAGATCAATCGCGACGATCAAGTCGCGTGAACTCCCCGAGGCCACGGGCATAGTAATCGCGACTTCGTCGCGATTTCATCGCCGGGCTAATCGGTGGTTTGAGCGACGAAATCGCGACGACGAAATCGCTCATCGCACAAACATGGACATGGTACGCGATCCCAGGTCTTTGCAAACTATGCAACTAGATGCGTGTAAAATGTGTAGATGTTTCCGTGGATACTACTTCTTCATATCTAGCGTATAGGCTTGCTCATGCCAGTGATGAAACATAAGTGCAAAAAATTCGCACAATTTGCCCATCCTTCAGTTTCTCAGGAGCTTACAAGTCTTTAGGGATTTCTCCTCTGGGAATGTTTTTGAAAGCTAACAGCTACAATAAGGACATTGTTTACAGTTTCTGACGAAACAAGATATTACAAAGGACTAAAAGTAGGAATAATGATGTGGGGCTCTACAGTGCTTTGACAAGAATTTCTAAATGCCATCAAAAATTGAAGCACAGCACTGCTAAAACAGTTAAAATAACAAATAGAACCGTTCTGTGCAATGCACTAATATCGAAAAGAATTTTTTTTGCATCTGTGCGGTTAGCAACTTTAACACATTGACGACCAAAGCGTTTCACGGACCAGTCAACATTTTTTGGATAAAATCACACAATTCCATCTACAGTACACCTACAGTATCGCTCATCGATAGAATGCTAAAAAACAGTAGAGGTTGTGTTTGAATCCAGTACAAAAGAAAACTTCCGGAGTGGGTTAACACAAAATAGTAGCATTAATCTAATTGGTTCGTTTCAGATGTATTTTAACAAATTGACGACCGCTTGACACACATGGTGTGTCAAGCCTTGCGAAGGAGATCTTGAGTTTTCAAATCTCCTTCGCACCTCAGCGATATCGCCATGTCGCCTGGGCAGCAGACGCGACGCGACATCGCTGAGTTTTGCTGAAATCGCGGCGATTATCGCTGAAGAACTATGCCCTAGCCAACAAGCGTCTGCGATTCGTCGCGCAGGGCGATTACCACAACCGCCGTGGCAAACACGTTGACATGCAACGAGCGCGTACAAATGAAGTTTCACAGAAATCGCAGAGCGACGGTCGTGACCACTATGCCCTAGGCCTGAGGGTACAAACAACCCTAAAGGCAGCGTCCAGGCAGATCTGGACCTATGGGGCTTTTACGTGGAAAGTACTTTTGGGGCCCTAACTAAGGCACTGCCCAAGCGGCAGCTCAGGTAGTGCTGTGATGGCTGGGATATTCCCCTCGAAACTGGACACCGCGACCGTGTTTCGCATGGATTCATGGCGCAAAGCGTGGATCCTGGCGCGAAACTGCCATGAACTATGCGAATACGTTCGCGGGGGCCAGTTTCGAGGGGAATATCTCAGCCATTACAGCACTACCTGAGCTGCCGCTTGGGCAATGCCTTAGTTAGGGCCTTAAAAGTACTTTGCACGTAAAAGCCCCATAGGCCCAGATCTGCCTGGACGCTGCCTTTAAGAATTGGCTGGAGTTCCACAGGAATGCATTTCTCGGTCAGAACGTCTCCATGAGCGAGGTTCTTGGATTGTCGCTGTGTCCTAAGGATAATGAAGACAGCTAGATGATGGTTCGAGTTATTATAATCAAACGGTTTCAGGTGCTGGTTCATATAGATCCGTAAGTTCCCGGCAAGGTGCTCCAAGTGCGCTCCATGTGCGCTGCGGTGGAGTGTTCGGAAATTAGGCTGGGTCATACCATTCCGTAGGTTGCGGAACAGCTCCAGCACAGCGCTCAAATTCCAGAACTTACGGATCAGTATGGACCCAGCCTGGTAGGGGAACGAACTCAGTCAGTTTCATCCGCCTCCGCGGACTACTGGTCCTCCAATGACATGCAGCAGTATCGCAAAAGGGCCAGTTGCCAGCGAAGACAGGCTCAAACTGACGGAGTTTGTTCCCCTAACGGACCCAGCGCATTTCCTTTGCTTAGGTGTAGGACCTCTGACCTCTACTTGTATACCGTACGGAAAAGCCTTCAAGCGCATCACTTTTCGTACTCACGCAGTGCGTGCCGGCGCGCATTTCCGGCGGCACTTGGGGAATGGAGTCATGGCGCTATCTCGACTCCATTAAAGACATGGTCCGAATATCAGAGGGTTTTGCGTTGCTTCGATTTTGTCACTTCACCAACCATACTGCACCGCACTGCTTCTGCGCTCTTCATGCGTTTGTGTGTTTATGTTTTAGAGTCATGATAAGCACCACAATGACAAAGCTTGTGTGTTAGTAAATTGTTGCTAGGAATTCAATCGACCTTCGCTGCGCGCCAAACCACCGTCTTCGGACTGCAGCCTCAAAGCGCGCCGAGACCACCTCGGATCCGGCTGCTGCGTCCGCGATGTGCACGACGATCTGTAGCACTTTTAATTGGTGGTGTTGAGGTGTTCTCTTGGTATTGAGCAGATATTTTCTTCACTGATCTCGCATATCCCATGGAATCTCATGTTTCGAGTGTTACACTGTGAAATCTCTTTTTCTTCCTTCGTGATGTATACAGCGTAGTTTATATCTTTCTTTATGCCGAATCTTGCAGGATGGGTGTTGAGACACGTCGTACGGCCGCTGGAGGACGACACAAGAAGTCTACTCCTCCTATTTTTAGCCATGAATTTGTCATACAAAATCATGGTGACATAATGAGCTGCGTTCTTATGGTCTTCATCGTCGGACTCATGTTTCCGGTTAGTCATTGTCAGCTCAGTTTTGTTTTATATTTCTCATTCGGTGCTTATACTTCGAATTTTTCGTAATTTTTACTCTTCTAACTTTGTAGTACGTCAAGATATGTGCAGCATTTTCTTTTTGTCACGAACTTCACCTTCCATTACGTAGCAAAAGCGGCGCTCATACAGAATCTAATGTCGAAAACTGTATTGCCCATTATAACAGTTTCGTGGGTTACAGTGACCAAGTGTTGTTCGCTCTTATTTTTAAACTTTCGCACCATCGTCAAGCGCATTTAGTGCTGAAGCGACTTACAAGTATTGGTGAATTACGAATATTGGTATCTGTCTATGGATACAGGTGTCTAGAGTATCACAGGCGGCACTCTTATACATCTTGATGTCGGGTTCGTGGCCATTATCTGAAAATAGGATTTCTGATGTAGTTAAAATTTGGCCAACGCAGCGTACAGGGCTCGGTACGAGCTGGCACCATGAAATTTTCAAAACGAAGTCCCCCTTGACCCTAAACCCTGAACCTAAAAAACCCTTAAAAAACGAAACGTCGACTAAAAAAGGTCGCAATGTCGACAAAAACGATATCTCCTCTGCTTTTTGTCCCAAAAACGATATCCAGCTTGCCCCGTGCCAGCTGGTACCAGGCCCTGGCAGCGTATACTTCGTCTATGCCCCTATTTTGATATTGCTTACGTAATTTTCAATGCTCTAGATATCAATAATAAACCGCAGAATCCTCTATCTTAGTGGTTCATTTCTGTTTCTTTCTTATAGTCCCATTTTTCTTGCTGGGTATGAATCCTTCTCACAAATTGAAGTGGCTTCATATTCAAAAATCTTTATATAAGAAGCGTAACGTATGATGTTATTTTAGCTATAAACCGCGAGCTGTCAAAATATCTCTGCCGATACGGCAACAGTATCCTTGCCAGTCAGCAGTCAGCCATTGTGTATTTTTTTTAGAAAAATGCGAGAAGTAGATTCTTTTCTCAATAATATCTAAGAGTGGTAGTCAAGGCGAAGAGTGCAAACTTCTCAAAAAATTGTTCTCGTGGTCGGGAACGGGAGTAAACGCGCTCACTTTGGTGCTAAATAGATAATGGCTTATGAAAAGGTTGAAGAAAAGAACCTGTTTCGAGTATGATCACCGCGATATTAAGCCATTTAGCATGAGCTCGGTTTTTATTGTTGTCTAATCCTACGTTGATTTGGTAGAAAGTCGCTTGCATTAGTAATGTGAAGATGTTTTTTTTTGCAGCTCACAGCCTCTATGTGTTCGGTATTCGTTGCTCCACAATACAATGAAACCGTAAATGTAACCTCGGAACTTGGTAATACTTCTCATCAGTTCTTCTGTATGTGTTTACTCGCCATAAGGTTTTAGGGCCCATGAGTCTGACTCTGTACCGAAATGGTCCAGCTGACGTTCTCACCATCCTCTTCTATGCTGTTGCTTGGATAGTTGTGCATGCTGTTATTCAGGAATATATCCTAGACAAGCTGCAAAGAAGGGTGAGCTCTTGATTAGACTTGGTCTTATGTTTTCTTCATTGTTTAATGATTCCAAAACTGTTTTAGGCTCGGCTATCCAAAGTCAAAACCTTCAAATTCACTGAATCCGGACACATGTCCCTATTTGCATTATACTCCGCTTGTCATGCAGCTTACGTCATTACAGATTTCATGCAAAACTATACTGATGTGAAAAGGTATAACATTTTCTTGGCTATGCTTTTGTCATGCTATTTAGTACAGGATCTGGCTGGGCTATCCTGAGGAGCATAGGTGGATGAATCTCAATATGAAGATTTTCGCTATTTTACAAGTATGCGCGATAAGTTTTATTTGCAACTTCCCGAAATCTCGTATGGTGTAGTAGTTCTCTGTTAATGTTGAGAATACGTTTTCGCAGATATCTTACTGGGTCCATCAATTTCCGGAGTTTTACTTTCAAAAAATGAAATCAGACGAAATGCGGCAGAGGACAATTCTTTCGTTGTTACATATATGTTTCATTGGAGCTGCTTACATCATGAAGTGAGTTGCTCATTTTTTGAGCTGTGTATTATCGTGTAACCAACTACTGTTTTAGTTTTATGCGATTCGCCGTTGTACTTCTGGCTCTTGAGTATGCCTCGCAGACGATTTTTCATTTTTCGCGCCTCATTCATTTCCTCGAGAAAAAAGAGATTGCCAAGAATGGGTAAGACTACTTACTTGATGTCTTGCTCATCTCGCATCCTTCTTTTGCCATACGCTCCTAATAGCCGTTAAAAAGAGTGCTTGGTGTAAATTTCTGGAATCATGATTTCTATTACATCTTGAGATCTATAATTTTTGGAATGCATTGTCAAACACTTTGTTGGCATTATCGCTGCTTTTCGCATACATCTGTCACATTGTAGCAGATGATGTTTCAGTTGCAATCGCTGATATTTGCGTCCTGGCAATATGATAATTTAGAGGATTACAGTGAAAATCGCTAGTTTTTTCAGGTTTACTCTATGGAACATCGTTTTTCTTGTAGTTCGTTTGGCGTCATCCGTATTGACGGTCATGACATTCTGGTATGGTTTGCGCCAGTCAGAGACGGCTTACATAGATATAGCCAGCGGTAATTACAACACAACTTACGTTCGGTTAGTGTTCTTGTTGGCATATTCATTGTTCCACTCAGCATTAACTTTCAGTCTGAACTGTCTGCTAGCTGTTCTATCCTTGCAGTTGTTCCAGCTGTGGAACTTCACTAGCTTCCATGTCGGACGATTCAAGTATGTTTTCTTTTTATGACGTTTGAGTGTGTTTTCTTTTTATGACGCTTAATTTCCTCTTATCAGACTATCAAATGTTTTTCTTTGAATTCAGGCTTTTTTTTGTTAGTCTTCAAATTATCAGTTTCTACATATTTCTAATCACAGTTTTGTCATTGCCTGTTACTTTTCCAGGGAGAGCGCCAGCCGTAAGACGAAGTCGGACACTAAGCGGCTTGCACCTCAGCCAAAGGGGAAAAAGACCAAGTCTGAGGAATCCGTTTCTGTTAGTTGCGCCTGTTCCAAAGTTTTTATGTAACCATTGTGCAACTTTAGGAGAACGAGCAGAGTGAGGAAGCTGATGGAAATGTCAAAAAGGGTAAAAAGAAGACCAACTGATTCATCTTTATCCCATAATCGAGATATTTGCTAAGACATTGAAATCTGATTTATCGTTTCATGCATGCTTTCGTTTTTGTAACTTATTGTTGACTTCACTGTTTCAGTCTGTTGTACCTGTTTGTTATCTGGTGGGTAGAATCATTCTCCTGATCAATTGTGATAATTATCATAATCGCATGTTTTGAGTGGATCTATTGAGTCTGGGAGTTCTGGGAGTTCTGATCTAACCATGTAGCTCTCCACTCACCACTTCATCTTCTTTTTAGGCTTTAGACTCTCGATGTCCCTGTACTAGTACTACATGAACTGTCATACGCATTCGTTAACCTTGTTCACGGGATTCATAAAGGTTGCGCGACTTTTTACTACATAGCATTAGAAATCTCTTGCTTTCATACTTGTGTTATCAACTGGTGTTCTCATGTAATTGTTTTATTTATTTATTATTGTCGAGCATTCTAATAAAACATGATCTTCTGGGATCTCAAATTCTTACATGAAGAAAATGTACTCTCCATTATTTATATAGTTCACACTTCTTCTCCAACTCAAAAAGCATTAAGCTTCTAAGCGATGTCTTCGCCATGGAGTAGAAATGTGCGTTTGGCCGTTTGTACTGTGAACAACTGGGCTCTCGATTTCAAGGGGAACCGCGAGCGCATTTTGCAAAGTCAGTTGTTTTATAGTAGAAATTGTTGACATCAAAGCAGTTGGACATGCTGAAGTGGAAGACAGTACTTTAAGCTTGTGAGGAAGCAAATCGCCGAGGTGCTCGATTAAGGCTTGGGCCAGAGCTGGAGATTCCAGGATATGGTTGTTCAGACCACTTTTATGAAATTGATACGGAAGTTCACTCATGGGAAATTTTGAAAGAAATAGTGGAAAATTCCAAACAAGTATGCTGTTTTAGCCTCTGGCATGCCGCTGATTTTTGTCTTTTTATAGTGGCCCGATCTCTTGATTGTGACTGGGATGCCTGTCCGACACCGTATGCTTCTCTACAACTGTTTGGTAGCAATGCTGAACGGGTAGATAAACTTCTCAATCATTGCACTTTCATTTTGTATTAATTCACAGTTGGTGGGATGTATATTCTGCAGAGTGGCAAGTAAGGTTTGCACATCGCCCGAAAAAAGGTTCATTGCTTTAGACTTTTTTATGGCCGTCTGGTGTTTTCTAGCAAAACCAGTTGAACGAGTACAGCACGAGGTGTGGTTGTCTCACATGCATTTTAAGAATCAGTCTCAAATCATTTGAATCGAAATTTGATTTTAGTCTCAATCTGAGTGTAGGACGTGATATAGTTCATATGAGCTGTTTGACAACGAAGCGCAAACATTCTTTCAGCTTAGGATGCTTAGAGTCGCATTTTATGCAGATGTCAGCATGTCGGTGCCAAAAATAGATATAATGCTTCCAACTCCCTCCCACCCGATAATGGTGTATTTCCAACTCTTTCTCACCTAATCATGAAGCATCTATTTTTCGGAATGCTACTTATCGTTAGCATATTGATAGCCGGAGTTTGCTTATTTCATAGGTTTTGGGATGACATTCCGCATCTTTAGAGGCAAAGATCTACTTGTTTGGGCTTTGCTGCAGTTCATAGTCATTTCGAAAATTATTTAAAACACACGGTGAATTGAAGAGTATTGAAATAATCGCTAATATCAAACAGGAAATATCAATATTTTAGAAGTGTGGCAGTATTGTCGCGTTGGTGCGAAATCAGTGCCTGTTCCTTAGAACACACTTACGCATAAATTTTTGCCATCAGTTTTTTTTTTGCAAAACTGATTTTGCATACATTCAGTGTCAGTTAAGTACTCCCTTTCGCGTGAAAACTACGCATGCGCAAGGACCCTGCATGCGGACCTTTTGAGTGCACAAGTCATACGCGCGCGAACGTGACGCGAAGCTCCGTTTGCAGGAAAAGGAGCACCCGACTGACACGGACTTACAATTTGAAAGCTCCTTTTCCTCTTAACGATGTTTGGAACGGGAAAAATTCAAACACTCGAACTTGTTGAATCTCATTGCATTCGCTTCTCACAATCAGTCACGATTCAAGCGCAAATGAATGCGTTTTTCAAAGCATAGCTACTATGACAACTGTATTTCGTAATCACTTGGACCGAGATAGCCAAAATGGATGCCGCTAAGAGCAGTGTATGGCCCAAAATTGCTTGAAAAGGTAATCGCCAAAATTCTTTTTTCTCTAACGATAAGTATCAGGGTGGCACAGACTTTTTGCAAGGAACTTTCACTTGTTTATGAAGTGGCTTACTTTTGCATCAGCAGCACCTTTGTGTGCTAAGTTGCTTGGCTTACTGCTCTTGAACGTTGTTGCATGAAAGATTTTAGAGAGTGACAAAGTGACAGCTCATCATAAGTCCGCGAATTACGAGTTATTCTGGTATCGAAATGTGACCCAAACTCTGAACTCACAGGAGTGAAGAGATGTGCATCGAATGCTATTCGGGTTGTTCATTCGCAGTGTTATGTGCGTTCTTTGATTGAGGAGGGCAAAAACTTGGAAAAAGTTGCGGAAACGTATTCCCGTAATCCTTGTGTTTACAAACACTTATTTTTAGCTTTTGTTTAGGAAGATTCTGATGATCAGGCCAAAAATGATGTTGTGCGATGACGATGTCTACAGAGAGAGCCGGTGGTTTGTTAGATGGTCAAAGCCTTTTCAAACAATCGACTTTGAGCTGAACAAAGCATTTGGTTTCGATCAGGTTAGCTTATAGCCATATTGTGAGTGTTTATTCAGGTTGAAAGGAGCTTGAAATTATCACTTGATTGTCGGTTAATTCCGATGGGACGCAGTTACACATGCTTGACTACTTCTCAAATAAAATACTGGTATGTATTGTAGGCTACGGTTCCATTTGGTGATGGTGTACTTCGATCTAAGGATGGTGTAACAATTGGGTTTGAGATCTGCGAAGAACTGTGGTCGGCACATTCGTAAGCTTACTAATTCTTTAGCGTGTACGGCGCTAGTGTAGCGTTGCTCATACTGCTGGGATCTCACAATACTCACCTCGTTTTTGGTGGTCATTGGATGTATACTTTCGTTATTGTTCAAAATGTTGTTTGAGGCTTTGATGTTTTTCGATCTTCAAACTTCGCGCAGTTATGATTGCTCTTTCTACCATCGGACTCTATGATCTACACTATTATAGACGTTACATGGATTTTGGTTTACGTGGAGTGGATATTGTCTGTAATGGAAGTGGCAGTCATCATGTACTGGGCAAATCTAACTACCGCGTTAACCAGCTAATTTTGGGTGGCAGCCAAAAGGTATTTCTCTGCCTTTGATTGGCTGTCAAAATTGCTTATTTTTTTATAGAATGGTGGCATCTATATGTACAGTAATCATAGAGGTTGCGATGGGGATCGCGTCTATTACGATGGTGCATCTACAATAGCGCAGAATGGGAAATTGTTTGCCCAAATTAATCAGTTTGATATCGAAGACACGGTACGTGTATTATTAATGTAATATAGGTAACTAACTGGCTTACCCGGCTCCGCCAGGCTCTGTCAAAAACGATAAAGGTTCCATTCCTATCCCTATACAACCTTTCCCTATGCCCACTTCTACATGCAATTCCCTATTCCCGCTGTGTTGGTAATCAGCATTCACCTACCTTCCTCAACAGCCCTCTCCCATAGCTCAAACTTTGCAAAAAAAATCAATAAGATCGACAAAAGTAACGGATAATTCTAAAAACTGATGACGCTATTCGGCTATCCGGCCCCAAAATTTTTTTGTGATGGATCTTGCTCAAACTCGGTATATGGAGGTTATTCGAGCCGCTGTTGATAAATATCGTAGTCATTTCGCGCAATAGTGCCGTTTTCTGGGTTAAGGGTGGGTACAGTAAGAAGCTAAAATCATGGATTTCGCTGAAACTTTGCTTAGGGGGCTAATCAGAGTTGCGATAATGGGAGCCGATTCTCCACCTACCTTCACTTTTGAGCTGGTACAGGGTGACCACCTTCACTTTTGGAATAAAAAATTCTTCGCTGGACGATAAAGAAGGAAAATAAGCAAAACAAACGCAAGAAAGATTATTGAAAGCACTAGCTGGCTTACCCGGCTCCGCCGTATCCGGACCAAACTTGGCACACATACACTTCGGGCCCCGGCGGGTGTCACAGTCCACTTTTCGTTATCGATCGATGTCGATTTTACCGATTTTTATCGATTTTTTTGCAGAGTTCACCTACAGGGCTAGGAGTTGGCACAGGGGGGGGGGGAGTGAGCATGGGGATTCCGAATACAATATTAGTTTTCAGAATTATCGATTACTTTTATTGATTTTATCGATTTTTTGTAAAGTTTGACCTGCGGGGCTGGGAGTTTGCACAGGGGGGTAATCGAGCATGCTGATTACGAACACAATATTAGTTTTCAAGATCGTCCATTACTTTTATCGATTTTATCGTTTTTTTGAAAATTTGAGCTAGGGGATCGAGCATGCTGATCACCCCCCCCCTCCCAAGGGGGGTGATCAGCATGCTCGATTACACCCCTGTGCCAACTCCCAGCCCCCTAGCTCAAATTTTCAAAAAAACGATAAAATCGATAAAAGTAATGGACGATCTTGAAAACTAATATTGTGTTCATAATCAGCATGCTCGATTACCCCCCTGTGCCAACTCCCAGCCCCGTAGCTCAAATTTTCAAAAAAACGATAAAATCGATAAAAGTAATGGACGATCTTGAAAACTAATATTGTGTTCGTAATCAGCATGCTCGATTACCCCCCCCCCTGTGCCAACTCCCAGCCCCGTAGCTCAAACTTTGCAAAAAATCGATAAAATCGATAAAAGTAATCGATAATCCTGAAAACCAATATTGTATTCGGAATCCCCATGCTCGATTACCCCCCTGTGCCAACTCCCAGCCCCGTAGCTCAAACTTTGCAAAAAAATCGATAAAATCGATAAAAGTAATCGATAATCCTGAAAACCAATATTGTATTCGGAATCCCCATGCTCAATTACGGGGAACGGTCAGGAGTCACGGTCGGCGCGAATTTTTCGCGAAGCGATGCCTCAAGCGATGTCAGCAAAACAGAAGCCAGCCTCCTGGCGCAGTCTTACTTATAGCACGAACCATGTATCTGCCCCCACCCCCCACCCCCTAAACTGGCGCCGTGCCACTTTAGCACCGGGCAGTTTAATGGGGTACAAAATTTAGACGCGACGTGCGCGGTGAAGCGGCGCGGCGCGCGGCGTGACTCCTGACATGGAGCCGATTACCCCCCTGTGCCAACTACCAGCCCCGTAGGTGAACTCAGCAAAAAAATCGATAAAAATCGATAAAATCGATATCGATCGATGACGAAAAGTAGCCTATGACACCCGCCGGGGCCCGTAGTGTATGTGTGCCAAGTTTGGTCCGGATCGGTTCAGAAATGGAATTTTCTATTCGGAACATACGTACAGACAGACATACAGACAGACAGACAGACAGACATACAGACAGACAAACAGACATTCAGCTTTATATATAAGAAGATTTAAATGAGATATTTAAGTGCGTGGCTACGGCGGTTTTGAATCTCAACGAAACTCTAAGTTTCCGTCAGAAGAAAAGCAGTAGCAATCATGAGGTGCACCGTATCGGTCTTATGCTATGGTCAAAAGCTTTTTTTTTCTAGGCTGCGCTTCTTCCTGAGTACTCCACAATCATCTTCGATAGTAGTCTAACTCTGAGTGACGCGACAATACCACTGACTAAAGAAATTGATAACTTTGAGAGGCTACAATTAAGTCCAACAGAAGAGCTGTGCCATGGTCCGCCAGCCTGGCTGTGGCACTATTTAAGAAGGAGTAAGATGGTGGGAGTTTCAGAACCCATTTGTATAGTCACTATGAGCTGCTTTCTAGAGTGGTTACTTCGTACCGTTATCCGGTGGTCAAGATAGTTCATCGGTTGCTGCAATGGTACGTCTCATGTGCAACAAAGTCTGTGACGCAGCCAAGCGCAGGAAGGCGACGGATGGTATCTTTTCTGTAGGGATTTTGCTTGCAAATTTTATCTTGCTAATGGACTTTGTGCCACATCTAAGGCTTTCAACTGTCCAAAATAGAGGTCTCTATCCGCTTAATTTTTGTACTCCCTGAAATCTTACAGATAAGTCCGCTCTTTTAACCCAGATAAGTCTCTTCAAATAAGTCCTTATTTTCATTATAACTACCCTGAATCTTGTCAGATAAGTTCGAAGACTCAGATGAGTCAGGACTTACCTGCAAACGGATTTATCTTATGGGAGGGGCCCTTCTGCGAGCCTTTAGGGTAGATCGAAGGGAGAGCGTGTGTAATTCGATGTGAAACAATGATTTGTTGACTACCTCTCAACGACTATAACTAGGTGGAGACGATCCCGCATATTATTTGAATGGTGAGCATGTTGGAGAGGATCCTGCCGCGCTATGTAACAAGGTATCTCTGCATTTTTTGCATATGCGTCCAGCTGCATCTATAGTTCATCTTCATCAGGTGCTCTTCACGTGTTACATGGCTAGTCAACATTCTTCTGCTGGAACCAGGGCTTGTGCAGATGGGCTTGCGAAAGACATTAACAGCAATCACTCCAGGTATGATTCACTGAAGCTCGGCCATTTCTGAGGTTTTTATCATTTCCGGACAATGTGGGTGCGCTGTGTCGAAATGGTGATTTACAGTTTCTGAGAATGTCGGAAACCTGCCGTTTTGGCAGTGAAGATTGTAAGGACGGCCATCTGATTGGCTGTAAGGTTCCAATGGGTGAAGACACACCTGGTCTTTGTGGCACTGTCTGATAACTTGGCAGCCAATCGCTCTGCCAAAGACGGCCGGCTCTTTCCCTCCTTTCAGTTCTTTCACTGCCAAGAACGCGACAAATTTAAGAATCAATATAGATCTTACATATCTCCAAGAAGCTGAGCACAATTTCGAACACAGCACCTCGGAGGCCCAGAACCATTGAAAAACTCAGAAACCTGCTGAATCAAATCCGTTTGTTAACTAGCTTAAGGTGGTAACTTAGTATCTTCATCGACACAATAGTCTCTGCTGCGCTGAATGTTTTCAACATGGCTTTGGGATTCGTTCCTAGTTTTAAGGTAAAAGCATTATCTCGTACTGCCTTCTGACTTTCCATTTGTGTTTGCAGAGTACTGATGCCAGACAAGACTTAGCTTTGCAAAATCTGCAGGCGCGGATCAGAATGGTTTTGGCTTACTTGTTTGCACAGTTATGTCTTATAGTCAAAGGACGTCCTGGAAGTCTTCTTGTGCTTGGTACATCCAATGTTGACGAAACGTAACATATCACCTACGGATATTACAAATATCTATCATAATTGCTGAGTTTAGGCTGGTAGGTTACATGACAAAGTACGATTGTTCTTCTGCGGATATAAATCCGATCGGATCGATAAGCAAAGCAGACTTGCGCAAGTTTCTGCGCAAGGTCCATGATGATTACGGTATGAAATCTTTGAAGGCGTAAGTCTTACCCATAGTTATCTACCACTGACAACAACTGAGATGGTCTTATAGAGTGATCGAATCAGTTCCAACAGCAGAGCTCAGACCACTTGTCGATGGTGACGTCGCACAGACAGATGAGGTTTTTTCCTTTACATTCTTCTTATTTCCGGGAACCAAAGACAAGCATTGATCGTAACTGCATCATTGTAATTGAACATACTAAGACCTGCGTCAGAGTAAAAAAGGTTTGTCTCCAATTCTTTCTCTCTATCTTTCTTGCACAGGTACAATCACATCCTAGAGTAGTGCAAGTTTGCCTTCGATAACTGCCTTTGCCGAGAATCAAGGCTTTTCTTGTTCATGATCCTTGAGTAACTGATGAGCTTCCCTTCGTTAGTAGACTCCACTTTCGTCTTCATTTCTCCGCTTGAGAGGTCACTTCAGCTTGGTTGTAATTACACCATCCAGTATAATCCGGAAATATCAAAATTTTTAGGGTTTACGCTTTCGAGTTTCGATCCACGCTATGCCTCATTCGAACACACTTTAATAGCAACCTGAGCGAATCATTTTTCATCTTTAGTACGACTAAATTAGCGCAGTATGGCAAATTCAAAAATCTTCGCACTCAGTTCTTATACTCTAAAATTATTGATCTGCGTCATCTCCCTCTATATTCAGGAAGAAATTGGTTTGACTTACGATGAGCTTTCTGTAATCGGACAGCTAAGACGTCCACATGGTATGGGACCATACAGCACCTTCCTTGCTTTATGTTCGATGTGGTATCCGAAGTATTCATATAACGAGGTATCTAAATAGTCTAAATAGTCGAATAATATATGATGCAGATGACGTGCCCTTGCAGATAGAAGAGAAGGTGAAAAAGTTCTTCTGGCGCTACCGTGTTAATCGACATAAAACCACTGTTGCTACCCCTGGTAAGACATTTGTTAACTGGATTGTGCTTAGAAAACTAATTACTTGCAGCTTATCACGCAACTGAGTATAGTCCGGATGATCACAGAAATGACCATCGACCTTTTCTGTATCCAGATATGTCTTACCAGTTTGAGAAAATTCACTCAAAGGTCTTTTTGTCACTGCATATTAGACATCTAAGGTTTGCTTAAACGAGCCTGTTTCGTATTTCAGGTTATGGAGCTAAACGCCCGTGATGACAAATGTTGAAACAAGTTGCCGCGCTTGTTGCCATATAGAAGTACAAATCGTAGATTTTCACACACTTATAAATCCGATTTTAATAAACTCTTAACCGATATATTCTCTTCACTGCGGCTGTTTCTTCCATTACTATCTCAAATCTCTGTCGCGACCGAGTGGTGAAAACTTTGACCAGGCTATGGCGACGTCTTCTGAGGGACCAAATCAGCTGTTTATTGGCACTCTATCTGTGACTCTACTCCAGCCTAGTAGAAATGGCCCCGAATACTTGTATGTGTGGAGTTTTTTTACATTTCTCGGAAATTAGGATTTGTGCATATTGCAGATCATCTATGGTTGATGTTGTTTTGAAACTCATGGAGAGGAGGTGTGACAGCACTGAGAAAGTGAGTCAATGATTAGCAAGCGGGAGCCTGTCCAGCAATGCTTTTTTTCTCAAATAATTTCTGACTTGCTAGCATCAGATACATCAATGAGTGATTATGAGCAAACTTGTTCCATGTTAGAGTGATCCCGTTATTCACTGTTTCTAGTATTGTTTCTGCATGTTATATCCCAGGAATATCGACTAGAGATCAGTCGGCCAGATGAGTTCGAATTCCTTTATGCAGAGAGTATAACTCGATCGAAATATCAGGTCCGCTTAGCTCAATTATTATGCTTCTTTTGGTCATGTACTTCTTTTTGAGATTCTTGCAAAATCATGGAATCTTAATGCGGATTTCGACGACTTTCCGGTGAAAATAGTCCGACTTTTACGTGAACGGAAAAATGCCAACTCGCCTGTGCAAGTGACTTGTACGTTGAGTCAAGATTCATCGCTTTGCACGTGAGTTAGTCGATCTCTTCTTTGTAGTAGGGTCGCAAAATTTTTGAGGGTTACTTGCATATAAAAAGAGTTAAAAAATTCTCAAATGCCTGTTTATTCTTGTAAATAACTGAAGCAACTGCTTCAGTTATTTACGAGTAGTTGCTCCTTCCTATTTTTGCCATGTAAGGGTGACGATGGAAATTGGAATTTTGGGTTAGAAACCTTCAAAGGATGGCGGAGGTAGTTGAAAAAATTAGCCTGTTATGCAGTTTTATTGGGACTCTTGGGTGGCTTAAAGGCAGTGTCCCGGCAGATTTTGCACCTCCACCTTTTTGCATGTTTTAGGCCTTTTCGCCACGTAGAATCCGAATTTGAGCTTTGAACGGGCTGAAAAGGCCGATTTTGGGGCGTTTTCCTAATTCCAGAAAAGCAGCTTGGACGAGATTTTTAATGGAAAGTTATGGGAGGTCCTCAGACGAAGATCCTGCCGCCTGTAATTCTTGCTTTGGATAGCATGCATCATGGGGAGAGCGCTGGTGGGGTCCCGCACCGAACAGGCGGGGAAGGCCGTCCAAGCGCGCGCCAGTTGGGGTTGCGCGCGCCGGTTCAAGGGCCATTTTCTCGGCCCAGGGGGAACATCACCCAGCCGGACTGCGCCTGGAGGTCGATGGGGTGACCAGGAACCCCACCACATGTATAACCCCCAGGACCCGAATCTGCCGGGACACTGCCTTTAAGGCAGACGTAGTTGCTCCTTATAGGCAGTGTTCGGACAGAACACCTCAACTCCGATATCTTAGTGAAGCGGGGTTTCACGCACGCCATAGCCTAAGACTGCTAAATATTGCTTTTGGAGGGAGATATCTGTTAATGGGACATATCCCACACCCGATACAGCGTCTTTACCAAAGCAGGAAAGCTCGGCAGGGTAGCCGTTGCAGCTGGCAGCGTAGCAGCGGCCGTATCGGCACGATTGCCAGCTTCGGTAAGGACGAGCGTGAATCGAGGGGGCTATGTTTGAAATTCTGAAGCGATTTTCTTGCTCTAGAAGCAATAATTTGCAGTTGCAGTCCGGATATGGTTTGCATGGGAGCCCGCTTCATTGATCTTGCGAGACTGATGTGCTCCCAGATCTGTCCGGATCAACGGTTTTCTATGCCTTTGTCAACTGGAGGCTGCGCTAGGACTGGGTCTCCGTCTATCGATGGTGCGTTGATCAAATTTTCGGTTGTCTACCTGATTGGATTAGCTGAAAGAATTTATGTTTGACGTCTGACTAGGAAACCATATAGATGTTCGGGTTGTTGTTATCTTAAGTCTAAACTTTTCGACAGGGCAATGAAGGTCTGATAACTTACATTGAGCATGGCAAGCATTAGGGGTGTACAAGAGGCGTGATTTTCATTGCCAAATGGACACCAAGTAGCGCGTTTTCAGTGTTTATTAATGTTATAGAAGTGTTTCAAATTTTTCAGAAATTATAGAAAATCGTTACATGGGCTGTTCAAACTCACTATCTTGAAATAAATTCGAAACATAGATGTTGCATGTCAAAGCTCGTGAAAACAATAAATTTTGCACCAAAAGCCGTCAAATTTAGCAAGTGGTCTTTGCCTGATTGGATTGGTAGCATAGCTCCAGATTGCCTGTTGATTTGGTGACCTCCGGAGGAAAAGCGCCTTTTGACCTTCTCCCCAGTAATCACCACCTTATCATTAAAAAGAGCAGCTGTAATAAGCACAAAAGCGCCTGCAAACTGCTCTGATGCCTGCGAGGTTCTGTTAAACCCCATTCTTGATTTTTAGCCTGGAAGTGGTTCATACGATAGACATGTACACAGTGCGAATGCCTATAGAGCTGAAAGCCGTACGCGGCAAGGATCTCTTGTGCCATGTCACTTACAATATGCGTGCTTTGCAGGTTCTTGGTCTTTGATAATGTAATCAGGTATTTTCAATGCACTGTAAATGCAGGCTGAAGTTAACCAATTAAAAATGGAAAAGAAGAAAAATGTGGAAGAGTGCGAGGAACTAAAGCAGAATTATAAAGCGCTGCAAGAACGCTGTGATAGGGCAGAGTCGGAGAAGACAGAGCTGGAGCGGAGAGCGAAGGATATCGAAAAGCGCTTGGCGGACATAACATTGAAAAAAGAGGAGTTTGAGCAGGATCTAGAAGTCAGTCCAGTTGGTTTCAACTCTGAAATGCATAGAACTTTTGCAGTTAGAGAGGGACGAACATCAATCTGCTTTGAACACGATTGAGGATTTGAACAAATCATTAGAAGAATCTGAGAGAAGGTACCGACAGCTCGAAGAAGATTATAGTCAGTGTGAAGAGGAATGTGAAGAATTGTCTAGCAAGGTCAGTTTGATTTCATTCTTGAAAACCTCTTAGGTTTGCCTTATTCTTGGATCACACTAGTGATTGATAACTCGGTGTCAGCGACTGGATATTTCCTGTCCACCTTCCACATGAATGTGCAAATCGAAATGAGATTTTTCTAGCACACAGTGTTGAAATCATTGGGGAGGAAAGCAAGCGTTATAATAAATTTTCAGAGTGCAGTTCATGTTCTTTAAGTGCTGTAGATAGCAAAATGTAGATGATTTAGGTAACAGTGAGAGATGTAGAAGTAAGATCAATGTACGAAAAAGAATAAGTGACAACGTGGCAGTTCATTGCAAGACAATAAACAATACATAATCGAGATTTCATATGTAGAGTCTTTGTTGAGTAGCGTGAGATCATTCTCAATAGAATTTCTTTTTGTACTGCAAATATCTCCCAAAGAAACAAAATTTTATATCTCTGCTTCTGATGTGGTGATAACCATATGAATTACGCAGTGGCGTACTGAGGGGCAGGGGCCCGAGAAAGGATCGCAAAATCCTTGAAGCGAAAAAGCGAAAAAATACTTACTTAAAGGCAGTGTCTCACCAAAGTTGAGGTCGCGCGGATCTTCACATATTCTATTATAGGGACCTCTAAATAGGCCAATGCAACAAGTCCCACTCAATTTGACCTTCTCCACGCTGAGAAAAATTCGCTCAAAGTGGTACGCAGAGAGCGACTTGGTACGCGCGGACGACTCCTTCGGTTTCCCCCCCCCCCCCCCCCTTACGCGTTTGAACATGTCCCTCCACTTGGCATCCACCTCCCCTCTGTTGCTGCCACTGTGGCTGAGGCTGAAGTTGGAAGGCACAACTCGTCCGCGTTGCTTCCATGGGGCCTCCAGAAAGCAGGGTTCTTGGGAACTTCATGCGTTTTTAAGCCCATACAGTGCTAGACAGGGTCCGACAGGCTGCAATATGCAAAAATCTCGGCAACTAAATTTTGGTGAGACACTGCTTTTAAGTTATAAAAATGTGCAAGTGACTTATTTATACTTGTAAGTAATAAAAACAATTTTTTAAATTTTTCAAAAATTCAACTTAGCCTTTTAAATAAAATTTTGTTCATGGCGATAGCCACGCCCCTTCTTTTAAGATTTTGGGATTATGGGCCCGCGAAAATTTTGGAAAGCATACCAAAAATTTTTTTCTGGGTGCGTGGGATCACGTGGGAGGTACATAAGCTGGTTGCAACAAAAGCTGACTCAATAAAGCTTAAGTTGACAGGAAGTATGAAGAAAATCATGTCTTTAACTCGACTTTATCTTACAGATGCTTGGTTTCATTTTTATTGGGGGCACGAGAGCTTGGAGACAGAAGAGTTGCTGCTTAAGATTTTAGAAGTTGTGGCTCACAGTTTGATTTTCGCTGGTCAAAATTCTTTGCGGCAATCTGAAATTGCGTATAGTTTTCTCTTCTCTCGAGTACATTTCTTAAAAAGCATGTGAGTGTTTGAAAAAGAAGAACTAGCAAGACAACGTAGTTTGAGCATAATTTTTATCTAATTCATACTATCCGGTTTCGGCTCAATATCATCATAGACCGCATTGCAAATTCCTTGGTGCCTGTTGTATCCTACTCACCAAGAAAGATCAAAAGCTCTGCAAAAGAATGAGAAAAAGCGTGATTTACAAACAGAATAGAGGAAATCGAAATATATGAGTTGTGGGATCGTAAAGAGTCAATGTATAGTAGAATCGCGGTTGTTCATGATTTTTTGCTCAAAAATATCTCCATGTCAGTTGTCTCAAGATGCTTCCATTGCATGTAATTTTTAGTTACGTGATTCTGATGCAACAAAGGCTCGACTCCGCATTGACAAGGAGAATCTGCTCGCCTCTTTGGACAAAACGAGAAAAGATCTTACCAAAGCTAATTATGTCATTTCGAAGTATTTGAAGGTGAGATTGGCATATGTTCTGCTGAAACTTTTTTAGTTTTACAGGCAGGTATGTGTAATCCAGACAGAAGTTTGGACGAAAAGAGGAACGAGATGGCTGCAGATCTGAAAATGAAAGAATCGCTTATCGACGAAATGACTGGTAGGATTTGAGTGAGACAGTAGGCACTTGACAGATTATGAACAAATTAGCGAAGTGCTCATTCCAGCGTCGATTGCTGAATACCAAAAGAAAGCGGAAGAACTGATGAAGGAGAATACAGAGTTGCGCGAAACTTTACAAACAATGGAAGCGGAAAGAACGAGAAATGCTCGATGTACACCTTTGCTTTCGAGCTTTTGACCTCATATGACAAAATCAGTTACAGTAATCGAAATGTACCGTAATCAACAACGTGCTGTCGCTTCTCGTTACGTAGGAGTTTCTCCACCGGTCAATCCTGGATTTGCGAACACCTCTCCGTTTTTCGGTGGCAGAACGAGTCCACTCGGCTCTTTTGTTCCTTCAACGCCCACTAATTTTAGGAATGTTTTGGGAAGAACTCTGGTACGAAAGTTGAGTTTTTCTTGTGTGTCTTCAGTCTTGACCTCATTTCCTCTAGCAATCGAGTACTGCGTTAGTGACACCGTCCATGCGAACAACGCCGCCTGTCATCAACAGAAACTTACTCACAAATAAGGAGAAGTGAGTAGGAATCGCATGAGTCAATATGAGTTTCATTTCTTGTTTTTTCAGTGCTGCTCCTCCACTCTTTGCTTTGGAGCCAACCCAACCACAAGCAAAACAAAGTTGATGCGTGATGACGTCACCTCTTGTTTGATCGATCTCTTATTTATCTCGGCCGGAACTGACTTTTATGACAGCTATGACACTCTTTATAATCACCGATACCAAGCTTTCTTTATACTTTTGACTCTTACCTATGGAAATATACTAAAAACGGGGTAAACGCAGCGGAGAACCATTCCGCATGTAAAGTTTGGAGCTTCTGAGTATCGAAATCACATAAACAGAGAATAGTTTTCGGGATGCACGGACCATCTTTCTGTTTGCATTCAATAGGCTAATCGTAGTGCATGCTGTCACTACACTGCACTTTCTCTTCACTTTGAACATTTCACTGTGCTCAACTAACGTAAGAAAATCTTTTGAAGAGTTATTTAGATGAGACTACTGAATTTTACTTATGAATTTATCTCACTTTTATGCTTTTTGATCTTGTACATATGTATCTAATGACTTGCTTCTTCCTTGTAAAATATATACAGTTGTAGCTTTTTCTCATCAAAATAATTGCCCATCGCATGTTTATTGAAACTAAAACGTACATAAAACTTACCACCACCTATATATGAAGGGTTAGTATGCTATCAAAGTGAAGTTGGTCGCCATAGCTGGAGAAGGAGAAAACTGGCGTATGATTTTTGAGATCTCGATAAAAGCTAACAATAATATGAGATAATGAGAGTTGAGTCATTCATGGTCCTTTTCACCATTGCTTCCTGCAGTTTCTCCCTGCCCAGCTGCCTGCGATCACCGGTGAATCTATCACAGTATGACTGTTGGGTGAACTACATGGCAGTTAGTGAAGCATAGATAGGTTAATCTCTGAATATTTCTTCGATTTCTTTTGCCAAGTTGAGCAATGAAGTATCCTGGAGGTTGCACAGCATGGCTACACATACTCCAGAAGGAGGTTTGTTGTCGGCGGAATTCTTCGGGCGGATGAGTAGGACCGATGATGCACCAACCCCCGCTCCTGTATGGTACCATATCCCTCCAAGCGAGCTGAAATGTCTCGTTTATGAGCCGTAAAGATTGTTTGGTCGATTTTTCTGAATGATAGAGTACACAGGGAATTACGGGCCAGCCAATGACGACTGATTCAGCGCCCATGCGGTGCCTGCAATATTCGCCAGTGAAGAGATGGTGCACACAGCTTTGAAAGGCGCTTTATGGCCGTTTTGTATGTGCTGCTATGGCACTACGAGCAAGGCAGTTTAGAGGTGTTATAGGCGTGTGTGGAGGGCACATATTTTTTAGCCTATACGAAGCATCTATATGCCGGTTTCTATGTTCGGTAATCAGCCAGATACAAATTCCATGTTTTTTTTTAACATACTTTTTTTAACATTTAACATGCTTCAAGCTTCTAGCAACGCACACGCTATTTCTCAGGCGGCTCCAGAGTACGCGTGCCAGCGTTCACGTACAGTCGAGTAGTTTTTCCGCTTAATATAGTGTGCTTGCACTGAAAGTGAAAAGCGGTAAAATTTGCGCGTGAACAAGTAGCCACGCCAGTAATGCCAGCCTTTTGCGCGCGCAAATGGCGCAAAAGCCATGTCGACTTCTTTTCTTATTCTATTTATTTTTTTCTTATTCTAATTTTTTACAAAATGACAGTATGAAGTCAGATTCATGCTACGGCAGACAGCAGCTCTTGCGCGGCTTGACAGTCGCAGAATCATTGTTCGCTTTGAATTATATTAGGTCGTCCCGAAAGTATTTTCGCTTTATTCAAACGGTTGCCACAATCGATGGAACAAACCTTTCTAAGAGATCTTGGTAGCGTTCGATGCAGAATTTCATTCTCTTTCTAATGGTTGTAAAAATGTTGCAAAACAGTCAATGAGCTTTTAGAAAATAACCAAAATCTGCGACCCATGCTTTTTGAGATGGTCAAGTTTCACGATTTTTTAAAACTTTCATATCAATCCTCAGAAGGAGTTCAAGTAACGATTCGAAAGAGTAAACCTCATAGAATACAGTACTTCTTTTTTCTCTTTCTCGTAGCTCGCCGTAATTTTTTAAAAGATTTTCTAACAAAGCCATCGGATTTTGGCAGTCCCACCTCAGCCACAATCGCATCAAACATCAGTAGTTACTCGGAATTTCAGGCTTTCAAGATGATATATGACTTAATATTGAATTTATAAAGCAAATGAGAGTTTACGGATTCGAAATATCAAATTTCGAGTTTTCCGGGTACAGCCTGGGGCTCCTTAAATAAATGAATTGTGATGATTTTATCCCCGAAAACTAAACGAATCGGAAACAAAAAACAACCATTAGAAAGAGGAGAAAATGCTGCATTAAACAGCACCCGAGCTGCTCTTCCTTTGATGTTCTACAAGGATTTAGCTGTCCAAGTATGGAAATTTGTAGCATCAGTTAAAATTCTATTAAAAATGTATGACAAGCTATGGAAAAGAGAAAAAAGTTGCATTGTATTCTATGAGGTTCACTCTATCGAATCGTTACTTGAACTTCTTCTGAGGATTGATATGAAAGTTTTAAAAAATCGTGAAACATGACCATCTCAAAAAGCATGGGTCGCAGACTTTGGTTATTTTCTGAAAGCTCATTGACTGTTTTGCAACATTCTTATAACCATTAGAAAGAGAATGAAATTCTGCATCGAACGCTACCAAGATCTCTTAGAAAGGTTTGTTGCATCGATTGTGGCAACCGTTTGAAAAAAGCGAAAATACTTTCGGACGACCTAATATATACCTTTTCTGATGGCCTCCAGCAAAGTCGTCGCTGTTCACACGCATCCATCCTAGACCAGCGAGTATTCTGTCATTGACAGCAGCTTGGCCATTCCACAACATGTCGATCACTTCCTTGCTGAGGTACGCGTCTTTCGCATTTGGATCTGCTTGATGACTGCAAAAATTTTATTAGTGACATATAGGTCTCCTAGATTGGAGGAAGCAAGTCTTCGCTTTTCTGGCAATTTCCGAAAAATCACAATATCGTTTATAATGGTTTCACACCATCTGGATCAGTTGCAAGAACTAGCAAAGGCATCCCAAGTTGATTCTACGCGAATGAGTGACGTGAGGTGGATAACCCACTGGAAGTTTTATGGTGCCTAACCGAGTTTCATATGTAGTACTCACCTGTAAAGAATATAATTGGCGAAAGTGAGCAAATCATTTACGTCGGAGAGGAGACCACCCCCTGCCCATTTGCAAGAATTATCCACTTCTGGACAGTTCTCCAATATATGTTTACGATTGCGCACATAATAGCTAAAAACGACTCATCAAACCTGGACAAGAATATTGCAAACACATAAGAAAATGTACTGAGTCACGTGCTTTGTTCGATCCGGAATCACTCTTTTGTTTTCGTCTAAGGTCGTGTGCCTCAATCCTAGCTGGAAAGTCAGATCCTCCAGCAACTTCTTGTATTCCTTCCCGGATGCTTTTTCGAGTACAGCACTCACAAGAACAGTTCCGTAGGTCGAGTAGCTGCAAAAATCTTGTTCTAGTATTGAATGCGACCGAATATGTACCCGTGGTGACCGTCGTAGTAATTTCCTTGGACAGGGATGGAAGACAAAAATTATGTTCGGAAGATTGTAATCTCAACCAAAAAAATAGGCAGTGGCGGTCCAAATAAATGACTTATTTTGCTTTTAAATACATGGAAGTATTTTTTAGATTTTATGAGAATTCAAAATAGTTGAGAAGAATTTCACGAGTGCGACTAACCGCATGCTCTTTGGCACAAAAAAATTTCAATTCCCCTCCCTCCCCCCCCCCCCACCCCCGTTATCCCCGGAACACTTCTGGGTTCGCCATTGCTTCACGTTAGCAAAACCAAAACAACACTCCATCATTGATTACAGAAATCTAGTTCTAGCTTTCTACTAACCGAAATCTCAGTACGTTAGAAAAAAAGAACAATGACGAGCTGTTTTTGATGTGTTTCAATCAAATCGGTGTAATCATCAAATTTTCTACATTCTGTTCCTCTACTTCATTTTTGCTCTTTGTATTATCTGAAAGCAGACTACAGGTTTCTAATGCAGATCCTGGAACAATACAAACACAGTAACGTAGAAAAAACTGATTTGTACCTGAACTTCATTCCAGGTTTAGCAATCAGATCATCATTCTGGAACATTGCTAATGATTCTTCCATATTCTTGCAACACACATTTGAATAAAATTCTTTTGCTTCCGAGTCGCTGCTTACAAAAGCATCAGGGTCCAGTTTGTCCTGAAAATTAATATTATGTGAAAGCAACCCTCTCATGGTTACTTTTCGAGTTGTATGTAGTTCTCCCACAGAGAGATATGAGGGCAGAATACAGATCGAGCCGGAAGGAAGGAGGAGAGGAGGAGGGAGAAGTAGTCGAGGAGTAGGGGAGGGGGAGCCCCCTGGAGACTGGGTCGCGAAATTTTTGAAAGTTACTTACACGGGTTATAAAAATGTGCAAATGACTTGTTTTTACTGGTAAATAACTGAAATAATCCTCAAAATGTATTAAAAATTCAAATCAGCCCTGTACAAAAAAATTTCTTCGGGTGCTAGCTACTGCCACGCCCCTTTATTCCGACATTTCGAGGTTGTATGTCCGCGGAAATATTAAGAGGCTTCCCAAAAAAATTTCATGAAATGCATGGGTAACGCCGGGCGGCTTCATTCAAACATTCCCCCCCCCCTCCCTCGAACGGAAACCCTGGGTACACTACTGACGGACAGTGTAACTTCATGCTCAGAAAAGAAGGGTGAGGTATATAGCCAAGTAGATTTCTGGCCCAAGGTTCCAAATTGCACACTTCCAGGAGGTTGCCCTGGGAACAAGATCTTGATTTTCTTGCACTTCTTCATGGTTTCTGGGTGTTTAGGCACAACAGTGTTTGAGTAAGGGTAAATGAACTTCATTGAATGCATGCCGAATTCTCAGGCGAGAATTCGGCATGCATTCAAAATGTTGAAATTATGCATTTGCGCACAAAAGAAACTCAGTCGACTTCTAGACAACTCAAAATCTCAGAAAGGGAGCCATTGCGCACACCTTGTGTTTACCTTACACAGAGCCATCTGCTGACCTTCACTTTGAGCGACAAAAGCACACAACCTCACCAGAAAAAAAAAACAGAAGTCATCCGGGCTTTGCCCTGGATGTTAAGATCATGAAATCAGAATGAATGTGATTGAAGCAAATCTAGTGATCAATACCTCAACAACACCCCAGTAAAGTGGAAATAATGCGTTTCCATAGCCTTTCTTGTGCTAAAAACGAGATTTTTGCGTAAATTCTCAGGAACTCAGGAACCTTTCTCAGACTTCTTTTTGGTTCACGGCTGAGTTCCAAAGTTTCAAAAAGCTGTTGGGGTTCACTAAAAACGAGAAACTGCGCTCAAATCTCACGCAGAAATTCATAGAATGCAGGCTTACGTTGTTAAGGAGTGATTTTCGACCCTTGGAAGTTGTCAGTGCTCATAGTCGTACGATGACGATCAGAATGATATATATTGTTGCAAATTTTCTTTTTGAGATTCCACGGACCACAGCCAAATGCCCCTCCGGCTCTTCCACGTGCTGCGGGCTATTTCGCTGGACCCCAGCGCGGAGCAGGGGGCATTTCGCTCTGTACCGCTTCGTTGTTCTGAACCCAATTCCAGCAAAGTGTATATCATATTGAAGCCCTTGATCTCTACTTTCACAATGACAACCTCGCAATGCCCATTTTCTTGATCTGAACTAAAACTCTGGCAGAAACTGTGTTTTCGAACTCTTGTTTTTGGTCAGTTCCTCACGCTTCATGCATTCAACAGATCTTGCTTCTGTCTGTGATGTAGATGAAAAGCTTCAAAAACTGCATTAATAACTCCTTCTTAAAAATCTTGAAAAACCATTTCTTTTCTTTACGCTTGAGAGCGTCTTGCTCAGAATTACGAGCAGAGCAAAGCTAAGAACGCCAAAAACATAAACTGTGAAGGGGGTTGTTGTAGAGCCGTCCCTTATATTGGAACTTGCTCACTCACTATAGGCTAGGTCGATATGGTCTCTGTGGTTGCGGCGTACCCGCCGCACCTTGATATATTTGTGTGTGTTGTTCTCTAGTTATTCCTAGTGAACCCTCGGCATGTAAGCCGATAGGCAGAGGGGGGACTCTTGTGTTTTTCTAATAAATCGTCAACGGCTCAACGCGTTCTACATCAACTGGCGATCAGGATCAAGGACAAGAAGACCTCCACCGACCAAGGACCAGAAGAAGCTCCACCGACCGAGGACCAGCAGCGCGATCAAGGACCAGCAGCCTTCCAATCAAGGACAAGAAGAAGCGCTACAGCTCAGCCAAGCCGGGAGGAAGCTGTTACTGGTCGAGGACAGCCAGACAAGTAAGCATTGCTAGGAATTGATTTAGCAGAAGAACTCGTCGACACCGAAGAGTTCTACCATGCCGAAAGCCAGTGAAGAGCGGCATGGCCATGACTCTTTGGAGAAGGTCCTGTCGGTCATGGTCGATCAAATGCGAATTCAGCAGGAGCAAATGCAAATGCAGGCGCAAGCTCTACAGGAGCAAATGCAAGTACATTTGCAACTTCAACAGGAGCAGCAGACGCAATTGCACGCCCAACAGGAGCAGATGAAGGAGCTGATCATCACCTTAGCCAGTAAGCAGGGAGCCGTCCAGGATGCCAGCAAAGATCAATACGATCAGCTGAGCAAGGAAGTGCAACGATTTGTCTCGGACGAGGAGACAGGTAACACGTTTGCATACTGGTGCGGCAGGTATGGGCCTATCATTCGCGACGCCCAGCTGCCGGATCACAAGAAGCGAGACTTGATTCTTATGAAGTTGGACGAAGAAGCCTACCGGAAGTATGCGGATGAGGTCTTACCTGCGCAATCGCACGACTTGGACTTCGACACCACCATCGCGAATCTTCAGAAGCTATTCGCCTCTAAGAAGACCCTCATTAGGAGGAGGTACGAGTGCCTGAGGATAGCCTGTCCACCGCTTACGCCAACGTGCGTACCATTTCGCGAGTACGCTAACACTATCAAGCGGATGGACGAAGACGCTCAACTCAGGGAGCTGGATTACACGGCGATGAAGACGCTGCAATTTGTAGCAGGCCTTCAAGATCCCTCACTCAGGGAAGTTCGTCTTCGGATGATTCGTCGACTGGACGCTCACAGGGACGAAGCACCATTAACAATCGAAGACCTAGTCACGGATTGCGAAAATTTCACTGCTTTGAAAGTGGATAACACGGATATGGAAGGCACTCGCGACATCCATGCTGTATGGAAGAAAAAGGTAAATTGCTTCATCTGCGGAGGACCACATTTTAGAAGAGAGTGCCCTCAATCTGGCAGCACTGGTCGGAAGAAGCGACGTAGGACAGGTGCAAAACACTTTGGTCGCAAAGGACAGTGCAAGAATGTGGTTACATTCGACGCCGAGAGTGCACAGACTTACCTCGACGTCATAGTCAAAGGATGTCCTCTCAAGCTCCAGTTGGACACGGGTGCGGATATAACGCTGATATCTCGTAAAGCTTGGAAGAGGATGGGATCTCCGGCTTTAGAACCCTGTGTGATGCCTGTTAAAACTGCAGATGGGACGCCGATGCAGATCGACGGTAAATTTTCAACTGATTTCAAGGTCAAAGATCGAGTTACAGGACGGAAGGTCCATGGAAAAGGAACATGCTATGTCACCGAAGGCTCGAATCTCCTGGGATTGGAGTGGTGCATCCAGTTGCCAGCCTACAAGAAGTTGAAGACCAAGTACAACTGCAGGAAGGTGACTAGCGAAGAAGAAATTCGAGCCGAAGTTGTCACTGATTTGAAGAACAAGTATCCGGATGTCTTCAAGAGCGAACTTGGGAAATGTAAGAAGAGCAAGGCCAGGTTAGTCTTGAAGAAGGATGCTGTCCCAGTCTTCAAGAAGAAGAGACCAGTTCCATACGCCACAGCACCGGAACTGGAGGCAGAAATTGATCGGCTGGTAACCGAAGGAGTTATTTCTGCCGTGGAACACTCAGAGTGGGCCGCTCCAATAGTCGCCGTCAAGAAGAAGAATGGCAGGATCCGTCTATGCGCCGACTTCTCGACGGGACTCAACGATGCATTGCAGCTGCATCAGCACCCATTGCTCACAGCGGAGGATGTGTTCACCAAGCTCAATGGAGGCCAGCTCTTCACTCAGCTCGATTTGGCCGAGGCATATTTGCAGGTGGAAGTTGAGGAAGCATCGAAGGAGATGCTAACTATCAATACGCACAAGGGATTATATCGCTACAACCGCTTACCTTTCGGAGTGAAATCGGCTCCAGGTATATTCCAGCAGATTATGGATTCCATGATAAGCGGACTTGAGGGCGTTGCCGCTTATCTCGATGATATCATTATCACGGGAAGAAGCTTTGAAGAGCACCGCCAAAACCTGGAAGCCTTGTTCAAGCGAATCAAGGATTACGGATTCCACGTCAGATTGGAAAAGTGCAACTTTCTGATGCCCGAGATGTGTTACTTAGGTTGCGCCATCGACAAGAACGGACGACGGCCGGACCCAAAGAAGATCGAGGTCATTCAACAGATGCCAGCTCCGAAGAACATAGCGGATGTTCGATCATTCCTCGGAATGATCAACTACTATGGATTATTTGTAGCAGAGATGCGCCAACTGCGTGCACCCCTGGACGCACTGCTCAAGAAGGACGTAAAGTTCGAATGGACAGAGGAATGTCAAAACGCATTCAAGCGTGCCAAGGAGGTTTTATCTTCGGATCTACTCCTCACACATTTCGATCCTGGCTTACAGATAGTGGTAGCTGCGGATGCGTCGGACTACGGAATCGGTGCTGTGATTCTGCACAAGATGCCGGATGGTACAGAGAAGGCCATTTGCCATGCAAGCAGGAGCCTCACAGCAGCAGAACGGAACTACGGACAAATTGAGAAAGAAGGACTAGCATTGGTGTTCGCAGTTCGTAAGTTCCATCGGTATATATATACGGACGACGGTTCAGATTGCTTACCGATCACAAGCCGCTGCTACACATTTTTGGACCCAAGAAGATGGTACCTGTGTACACATCGAACAGGTTACAACGATGGAAGCTCATTTTACTCGCATACGATTTCGACCTGGAGTACCGCAAGACGACCGAATTCGGACAAGCCGATGCGCTGTCTCGACTGATCCCTCCAAGGCCATTCCAGACCGAAGACGTCGTCACAGCGAAAATAGAAGCAGATATGCGAGCCGTCCAAGCTGCTGCTGTACGAGCGTTACCAGTGACCCGAAGAAAGATAGAAGAAGAATCCCGCAAGGACGAAACAATTGCACAAGTTATACGAATGCTGCAATCGGGAGCATGGCCGTCCAAGCCTAAAGAAGAAGTCCAAAATTGGAGAGCACCATACCTTCGATAGTCTAGAGACAGGGCGCCAAAAGTGAAGGTTGTTTGAACATCTGACGTCACAAATGGTGAAGGTTGTTCAAAGAAGATCAGAGAAGAGAATATGACGTAAAACAGACATAAAAGCAAAAGAAACGGCTGTAAACCGGATAAAAACGCTGCAATAAGATTTGAAATCTTTCATTTGGCGGCTTTACAGAGTGCAAGTTTTCGCTCCAGGACCAGCAATTCGCAACACGGGGTTTTGATTTTTGATGCGTCCTTTAAATTTTACCCCCGCGCCGTCCCTCTTGTACCCTGCGACGTTGTCTAGATTCTTCCGCTCATCATTCTGAGCAAGTATCGTCCAAGCGGCATGAGCAAAGAAATAAGCTCGGCGACGTTGTCTACATTATAGACAGAAACAAGACCTATCGACTACACAAAGAAACTGCGTGAAAAGATTCAAACTAGGAGAAAAACGAGAGATTTTCAAAAACAAGGTTTTTGCCGGTTTTCTTGTTTAAATCATAAAAAGAAGTCCTGCGACGTTGTCAGCGTGAAATAGAGATCAAGAGCTTCAAAATGATATATAGCTTGCTAAAATTGGGTTCGAAACAGCGAAGAAAAGGGTACCAGAGCCAAATGCCCCGCGCCCCGCGCTTGGGGTAGCGAGGTAGCGCGCAGCGCGCGGAGACGCAGACGAGCAGCGGAGAGAGACCAGAGCCGGCGGGGCATTTGGCTCTGGTCATTGATCTCCGCGGGGTCATAACGAAACCCTATAATATTATATATCGTTGTGATCCTCATGACACGGCCAGGAGCACTGACAACGTCGCGGGTCTTGAATCTCACTCTATAACGAGATAGACCAGCATTTACGTGGCGACTCTCTGCGCAAGACTTCAGCGCACTTTCTCGTTTTTGTTGAACTCCAGCGGCTTTCATGAACCTCCAACGCTCAATCGCAGTCTATAGAAAGGTTAACTGATAAGTTTTATCCTAGTTTCTAACTGAATTTTTGAAGAAAAACCCTCTTTTCAGCAAAAAAGGCCATGAAAACGCAATCTTTCGGTTTTTTGAGCTTTTCTTTGGATGTCACTACTATATTTGCCTCATTCACATTCATCCTTACATAGTTAGTCATTAGTTATGTCATAATATCCGGGGCTTGGCCCCGGATGACTTGTACTCCTCTCCAGGTGAAGGTTGTGTCCTCTCATGACACTCAAAGTGAAGGTTACCAGAGTACGTGGCTCTATGTATCGAAGGTATGGAGAGCACTGAGGGAGAATTTATCAGTGCAGAACGGATGTTTGTATTTCGCCCACAGAATAGTCATTCCAGCCTCGCTGAGACAAGCGGTTCTGAAGCAGTTACATGAGGGACACCCGGGAATGACAAGGATGAAGATGCTCGCGAGAGGATTCGCATATTGGATGGGCATCAACAGAGTTGAAGATTCAGTGCGCCGCTGTAGGGATTGTCAGGAAGCCTCCAAAATGCCAGTGAAGACGTTGCTGCATTCATGGAAAGTAGAAGACAAACCATGGAATCGACTTCACAGTGACTAAGCAGGGCCGCTGAATGGTAAGATGTATCTCGTCGTATTCGACGCTTACTCAAAATGGCCAGAAGTTTTTGAGATGCCTTCATCGTCAACTACAGCTACTCTAATTGTAAGAGAACTCAGATCACTATTTGCACGATTTGGAAATCCGCGTGTGATCGTTTCGGATAACGGGACGCAGTTCACAGCAAAGGAGTTCCAAGATTTCTGTGAAGAGCGAGGAATCAAGCATATGCGGTCGCCTCCATTCCATCCACAATCAAATGGACAAGCGGAGAGGTTTGTGGATATCTTTAAGAGAACCTTCCGGAAAATTAAGGAGGGAGGAACGGCAGAGAAGCTTGCGGAGTTTCTCTTGTCGACGAACGCCTTGTACAACTGCTCCAGAACAACGTTCGCCTGCCGAGCTGCTCCTGGGACGTCAGATAAGGACACCACTGTCGCTGCTGAATGAAGACTCCAAAGAAGAAGGAATGGGCAATGAAAACATGGAGAAGCAGTTTAACCGCCACCATGGAGCACGAAAGAGAGCGTACCAGCCACGAGAAGCCGTGTGGGTACGTGATTTTCGCTCTAGATGTGAAAAATGGATTCCAGCTAGAGTGAAGAAACGCTACGGAGAAGCACTAGATGGCGTGCTTACTGAAGACGGCCAGTTATGGAGACGACATGCGAACCAGATGCGCCGCGCAGCAAGTATGGATCGCCATCATGACTCGACACAGTCCACTTCCGACGAAGACCGACTTAACAGTGGTTTCGATGCTGCTGAACACCAAGCCACCGTCGTCTACTTCACCGACATCAACCAGACCAAGTCGCCATCGTCGCCCACCAGAACGTCTACAAGTAGATCCCTATTATAAGACGTACCGTTGTTCATCTTAGGAGGGAGGTGTTGTAGAGCCGTCCATTATATTGGAACTTGCTCACTCACTATAGGCTAGGTCGATATGGTCTCTGTGGTTGCGGCGTACCCGCCGCACCTTGATATATTTGTGTGTGTTGTTCTCTAGTTTTCCCAGTGAACCCTCGGCGCCGATAGGCAGAGGGGGAACTCTTGTGTTTTTCTAATAAATCGTCAACGGCTCAACGCGTTCTACATCAGGGGTAAAAATTCAAAGAACGCATCAAAAAACAGATTGGCCTTAACATGCATTTCGGCTTAGTGAAAACAAAACTCTGCGACTTGCTTTGCTGATTCTTTTCTTGCTTAACTTCTTCTTAATAGCCACCACTTCCAAAAACAAAGAAGAAACTAGTTCATTCTTGACCCCCTCGCGTTGTGGATTGCCCGCTTTTGGAGCGAAAACCTGCAATCCATCCATCCGCCAAATGAAAGCTTATAAACTCATTGCAGCGGTTTTATCCGGTCTTCGGTAGTTTCTTTTCGTTTTGCTAAAATTGTGCAAATGACTTGTCCGCATTTGTAAATAATTAATATGATTTTTAAATTTTTTAAAAAATTCATTTTAGGTTCATACGCGCGACACGCACGTCACTTCCGGAAATCGCGTTTTCTTGATTTTCATTTCTAGTTGAATGGTTTTTTGCTTACGTATGAAGTATTTAGACACTGGATGTGACTCAGCTAAACGTTGAGGTAGACTTCTTGTATGAGCGTTTTATGCTCATGTGGTCGCAAAGTCCGCAGCAAAATCCATCGTCACGATTTTTCAAACGAATTATATATATTTGGTGCTGACCACTGATATTCAGGCGACTTTACATTTCCTAAGAAAAAAGGAATGCTAACATAAGTCAATCCAAAGATTTGTAACAAGACATGAGTTCATCTTGGTTTGGGACGTTAAGCTCGGCCTGCAATCAATATCTGCTGAGCGGTGTATAAAATTACCGTTCTTGATTAAAGGCAGCCCATTGAGATTTCTACCAACAGAAAACAAGAAATAGCCATCGAAGCATGATTGTGAAGTGGTGAGCGCGACCCTTTCTAATGGTCGTTCGAATTCTCTTGCGAGAAGTTCATATTGCGGCATGATAAAAATGTGGCCAAAACTCCAAAAGGGTGTTCAAAGATAAGAACTTGTTTATAAGTCTTTTTTAGACAGCCTTCACAAAAAAAGGGTCATCAGTCAATCCAACTATTTAGAAGACTTTAACAGACTGCAATGTCACTTCGTGATTCGCAGAACAGAGCGTCGCTAATTCCCTTAGGAGATGTGAGCATTGTGCTCAAAAATTGACCGATCTTCTTGAGTGTTCGCAAAAAACAAGAATCACCAGATCCTCCGCCGTCCTTCTCATGCAGAACCAAGAGACCCCTCAGAATGTCACGGGTTTTCTTTGCAAACACCTGTCAAGAGCAGCAAAGCCGGATCCTGATCAGTTGCAGCTATAAAATCCGTTTCAAAGAGCCTCTCTCAGGAGCGAACAATTTCATGATCGCATGGTCTCCCGCATATGAGCGTTGTGCTTGGATTCCAACTCTGAATTTAATTCTATTGTGGTTGCTGAAAACGCGGTCGCTGCCATTGTCACGACTTCATGATGTAGTGACAAACAGGAATGACCCGTGACATACACTGGATTCCGGTTTAAGAATCATAGAAGAGTTTGCCTAGTCACCGCTTGTGAACTTGTTTTCCGTTATCGCAAGCAATTTTCAAGATCTTAGAATACTTCTCCTAAAAAAGGTAAAATCACTCTCATCTGGAAGAAGTGGCATGTTATCTATCTACTGGACATGTTTTCAGTATTCCAACACCACTTCTGATGAATTGCGATAACAAAAAAGTACAATCTTTCTTCTTCATTCTTTGATCATGTTTCGCTCCAACCTTTTTATATGGATTACTCTAACTAATTATTATTTAGCGTTCAAATGTGAGATACGTAATAGTAGCGCTCCCATCTCACATTTAGATCATTCTCGTATGCAAACATTGCCTGCGACGCGCGTAGCGAGTGTGTTCGCGCTTTCTCATCCCGATCGGATTGAGATCCATGCGAAACTATGGCCACACCCTGTCGTTCATCTCCGCAAGAGTTCTTTTGAGTATAGTTTCCCTTATTAAGGCTCGTTTAGCTACGGTTCGCATGCTCAGCTTGCTGCCTCACGCTTGACAAGGTTTATCTCAAGCAGTCATCCTGAGCTTATGGAGTAAAGGATTTAAAAGGAGCGAAAGGCAACGAGCTGAGGCACGATGGGGAGATGTAAGGAAATCGCTGAGCAGAAACGATAGACTAAAGTACCTGCTATCAAAAGTATTTGACTGGCCTATCCGGCCCTCTATAACTGTAACAAGATCACAAAAAACAGTACAGATTTTGTTGTTTGCTGAAAGAGTCATTTGTCACCTTATGACTGTCATGACAACATAACAGCATTCGAAAATTGGTAGATTTTATGTACACATGTTTTGTGTGTGTACATTTTTTTGAAAAATTATATTTATCGTCTCATATATCACTTTTGGGAATCGCCCAACGGAACGACTCACGCGGAGATCGACCACATTCTCACCAACCGAAGGTGGAGCTTGCTCGATATCTCAGTAGTTCCATCCTTCTGCACTGGCTCCGATCACCGCCTCCTTCGAGCGAAGATACGACTCAGCCGAAGGCTGGAAAAGAAAGTCTGTCACAGTGCCGCGAGAAGGAAGGAAGTCGTTTATGACGGTAACAGGCTGGAGGAGCTCATATCAAGATGTGACTGGCCTATCGAGGAGGACCCAACGTACGACTACGACCGGCTTCTGAAAGGATTGCGAGCCTGTGGAGAGTGCGCCTCAGTGACTTCTGAGAAGAACTTGGAACGTATTTCGAAGACCACCAAGGAATTGCTCGAAAGAAGAAGATTTCTGAGGCAGGATCCGAATGCAACCCATCTCGAGCGACTGATAGCCAACGCCAGTTGCAGAACAGCTATGCAGGAGGATCTCAGGAAGTACAGGCAAGCCAAGATACTGGAAGCAGCCGAAGGAAGACGAAGTCTTAAGAAATGCGAAGGGACCTCTGTGAATATCACGTACCGCTGGCTGCACTATTGAACGAAGACGGGACTCCGACTTCTTCCCGATACAAGATGGAATCTATCGCGAAGAACTTCTATACCAACCTCTTCCGCTCATCAACACTCGTGCCGACGCCCGTTGTTCCCACTGGAGAAGCACCACCACGAATTCTACCTGCTGAAGTGCGCACGGCGATTCAGACCATGAAGACATCCACGGCTCCAGGACCAGACCATCTTTCCGTCGAATTTCTGCGAGCCGGAGGACAACGTCTGCATGAGATCCTCGCGTCGCACCTGACATCTTACCTTCAGAAGGAGAGGATTTCCGACCAGTGGAGAACGTCAAGAACCGTCCTTCTTTTTAAGAAGGGTGAACGGGAAGATCTTCGAAATTACCGTCCAATATGCCTGCTGAGTGTGCTGTACAAGCTCTTCACGAAGATTATCCTCGCACGCATATCTAGGACACTGGATGAAGCCCAACCCCAAGAACAAGCTGGATTTCGCAAAGGATTCAGCTGCATGGACCACATCCAGACGGTTTCGAGGGTCATAGAAGTCTGCTGAAAGTACCGACTGCCTCTCGTCCTAACCTTCGTCGACTACGAGAAAGCCTTTGACAGCGTCGAAACCAACGCCATCCTGTCTGCGTTAGTCGATCAAGGAGTGGAACCAGCTTACGTGAGGACACTAGCCGACTGCTACAAGGACTGTACAACAACGATGCAGCTGTTCCATCGCCCCCTAACCATTCCAATTGGGAAGGGGGTTCGACAAGGCGACACTATTTCGCCGAAGCTGTTCACCGCGGCCTTGCAGTGGGTGATGAAGTCACTAGACTGGGAAGAGAGAGGCATACGAGTTGATGGGAGATTCCTATCCAACCTTCGTTTTGCGGATGACATCGTCCTTTTCTCGAGCAGTATCACTGAAGCAGAGGCGATGCGAAGGAACTAAACGAAATAGGGAAGAAGATCGGACTGCGAATAAATCGGAAGAAGACTCAGTTTATGAAGAACGTTCTTTGCGAAGATGCAGAAATGGAATTGGAAGGCACCCCTATCATGGAGACGTCCTCTTACGTGTATCTCGGACGTTCGATGAACATGGAGAACGACTTGAGGGAAGAACTTAACAGGAGAAGAAGAGCAGCCTGGGCCGCCTTCGGGCCTCTGAAGGAAGCCACCGACCAACTGACGGACTTGGAGCTTCGTGCCCACCTGTTCGACTCAACCGTTCTCCCAGCGCTCTGCTACGCAGCTGAGACTTGGGCCGACACCGTAGCCACGTCGAAAGCTTTAAGGACCACCCACAGAGCGTTCGAGCGCAGTCTTCTGAAGATGACCCGACACAAGCAACATCTAATCGGACTTCGCAGCACGGATATGAGAAGAATGTCCAGTCTTCGTGACCCAGCGGAATACGTTGCGAAAGCGAAACACCGATGGGCCGGTCACATGATGAGAAGAACGGACGATAGATGGACAGTAAGAACATCTGAGTGGATTCCTCGCGAAGCCAAACGTCCTCGAGGAAGACCACCGACGAGATGGGCGACGTGTTCGTGGAACGGATGGACCAGCTGAGAAATCAGCTGGATACGATTCTCGCCCCTGGAACTCGTGGACGCAGCCACCGACGACGACCAAGAAGATCGTGGATGTCCGAAGCGAGGGACAGGGATCAATGGCAACTTCTGTACTGGGGCCCGCACGTCACGTGAGGACGGGCCATCTAAGTATCTAAGTAAGTAAGTATATCACTTTTGATGTATTAGAACGATAAACATAATTTTGTGGTAGAGCCAGTGGCGTCTTAGAATCCGTTGGGGGTGTAGGAAGGCGACAAAAAAAAATTTTTGAATGAAGCTGCGCGGCGTCAATCATGGCCACGTCCCAGAAGAAAATTTGCAAGGCTTATTTGTATTTTTAGAAAGTTAAAATACATTTGCAATTATGAACTGAGCCCTCTCCCCCTTCCCTCTCTCCCTCCCCTCCGCTCGCTGAGGGGTACCGAGTTTTTTGAATGTAGTCTGAGAAAGGCCTACTCAAATTCAATGCAGGAAGGTAACTGACGTGCTGATAACAATATCGCGCTCATTTTCGCAATAACAAGTTTTTCGGATTTTTGGGGGTTTAAATTAGCAAATAGGATGTTTGTCTACTTTTGTAACTTACCGTAACTCCGCAAGAGCCTAATTGCAACTAATATAAGCATGATAAACATTGCTAGCAAGCCGAAACCTCCCTAGCCGAATTCCATTCGAGTCTGTGATTTTGACCCTACACTAAACCTACCACGACGAAGCCGCATCAGGGCGGAATAAACGCGACATTTTAATCATCACGATAAACCCACCGACCAAACTTTATCGGAATTTTGATCTACCGTCCTACCGAACTCCACGTAAGTCCACCTTACAGAGTATTATTCATTCTGTGACTGGATTGAGTACGCTTTGCGTAAAATGTGCAAACAAGCATAGTGTTCAACACATTCACGACATATAACCCATCGGTGAGTCGTACTACGTGTCCTGCCATTTCAGACAATACGACCCGCTGGTGGGTCGTATACGCTGTGAGATTTTGACTTCTCGATTAGGATGAAAATTTTTGGGCAAAGTAAATAATTTTCGTATACATCTTTGGGAAAACTTCCCAAAAGATTAACACTTCAGTCCATAAGACCCATCAGTGGCCAGAAAATATAGGCAAACAATATTGCGAAAAATGCTCTGGTCCGAAATGGCAGCGAAAAATCGGTCCTAGTCGTCAATGTTTTTACAACTTTATACTTGTGATCTGATTAACTATTTATTACTTATTAGTACCAGGAAAATACAGGCTCAGGCTTGCTTAGGTAATCTGTGTAAAGCGAACACGAGTTTCCAGTCATAGAACTGACGATATGATACTCGTGATCAGCATGGCGCCTGAGCTAGTTACCTAGCTATCGCTTAGCATCAAACCTTTCACTACACGCATACAGTCTAGCTGAAGAGAAAGTACTCTTGAGTCTATAGTTCAACTGAAGAGATAATATTCCTATACTTTTCGTAAACTAAAAAAAGGTTCCCACGCGTCGCGAGCATTCCACCGACAGCCGTCGGTGGAATGCTCGCGAGGGGCGAGAACACGCGCCGCGCGGCGCATGCCACCGCGGAGTGCGCTATGACAGAGATCAGTGTTCATAAACAACCTCCCCCTCCCTATCATCATGTGGCTGTTCTAGCTTTCGACATTCTCGCAATCATTTCGAAGTTATTCCTTTCTTAATCATTTTTCTTCAGAATGTCTTTGGTAACGAATGCCATGCGAATCGTGTCGAAAACACGACCCACAATTCTTGCTTCTCAAGCCAGTTATCACGAAAAGGTGAGAACCTAATTTATTTTGTGATTTAAGTAACAAAGTATGATTTTAAGGTGATTGATCATTACGAACATCCCCGTAATGTCGGATCTCTTGACAAAAATGATCCATCCGTAGGAACAGGAATTGTTGGAGCACCTGCTTGCGGTGACGTCATGAAATTGCAAATTAAGGTAGGCATATTTTCTGCATATCTTACCGTAAGCAAGAGCCTTGGAATTCGAATTACGTTAAATTTTTTCTTTTTTCATTCCCAACTTTTGCATTTTTCTTGTGTATTCTTTTACAGCATGAGAAAATATGCATACTTTTATCTGTGTACGATTGTTGCTAGATTTATGCTGAGGACTATAAGTGTTTTTTTCTGAATGCAAGCTCTTATGACTTTTTAGTTGCAAGCTTTTCTCATGGAATGAGTGTTCAATATTTAGTGCAAAGCTTTAAGGCTGTTCGGTTGTTAGCTTGAAATTCTGCTTTCCGAGCAAAAGTACAAATCTTTTTGTTCGCACGCGGTAATACATCTTGAGATGCTCGTGTGAGGGCAAAATTGTTTCTCTGCTTTTCTTGTTTGTCAGAACTTATCTTGATTGCAATCAGCATCTATTGAAAAAAATGAAAAAAGATGGCAGTAATAATATTTGCTGGAGGTCTCCATGTTTAAATGATGTGCCTCATAATGCCAATACCTTTGAATGTAAGATTTCGAGACAGAAATGGTCAAATCAAGACTGACCAACTATAAACAAACGTTGATGGCTACGAAAGAGAAGTCAAACTTATATGAGGGCATATGTTTGAGTTTCAATGCTGCAATTTCCGCAATGCAAGCGCTTTCCGTAGTGTTTTCTTTTCTTTTTGCTCAGAGATAGCCCGTGCCCGTTTACAAAACCTATCAATACAAAGTATCTGGATTAGCGGAAATCAGTACTTTGATTACAGAGTGTGATATGCTAAGGAAATAACCGAAATCTCGCAGCGTTATCTTACAATGAAAGCGACAAATAACTGCACTTGTTCTGAACTAGGTTGAAACACTCCTTTTGGTCAAGCTAAGCAAGCAGCTGCTATGGTTATAGGTTGGTAATATTGGCATATTTGTTGTTTTTGTAGGCCAGAAATATCGGCATGTATGTTGTTTATCTTACCGCGGTAGTGGCATGCTTTTTATATAAAGCGAAAATGATTCTTCAATAAACTTCGCTTTCACAACATAACAGCGAATGTCGATTACGTAAATCTGTTTAGGTGGACGAAAATGGAAAGATTATTGATGCAAAGTTCAAAACTTTTGGATGTGGATCTGCTATCGCTTCAAGCAGCTTGGCTACAGAATGGATCAATGGAAAGACCGTTGACTATGCTGAAAAAATCAAGAACGATCAGATTGCTAAGGAATTGTGTCTTCCTCCAGTGAAACTACATTGTTCAAGTAAGCTGAGATTTTGTCACAGAAGTTTTCAAAAGTAAGGCACGAAATGCACATCATTACAGCTTGCTGCACAGATTTTTCTTTTCATAATTAAGCGCAATGTTTTATATCCTCCACTAAAGCAACTTAGTATGATTCAGTGCTGGCCCAAGACGCCATACAAGCAGCTTTGAAGGATTATAAGAAGAAACAAGCGAAGAAGTTGCAGTCAGCCAAGTAAAATCTCGGTTTTTGTACAGGTTGCTCCATCTTATTGTTACATGTATGTCTGTGCTGTCGTGTTGGAGTCTAGTTGTTTCTTGAGCCTGCGTTGATTAGTTGTACAAATTCACTTGGTGAGTTTTATACGACCGACTGGCGTGTCGTGTCAACACTGTATGATTCTTCTAGAAAGCTGCTATAACAACGAAATTACTAGCAAATTTTTGTAATGAAAGAACTAAGAATAAATTATTTCGTGGTTTCTTGGTAGACATACATGCACGATAGGTAAAGATGAGCGGTAGTTTTGAATAGGCAGGGGAAAATCTCACCTTCTCCTCTTTTTTGTAGTGTCTTATACCTCCAGTATGAGATAAAAGTTGACGCACGGATATTGTCACTGGCTTGCCGTCGAACTTTTTCTGTGGATAGTTTGGGAGATATTCCTGAAAATATTTCTGCTGTTCAATATGCGCAAGCTATGTATTGAAGAGTCTTCTACCTGAATAGGTTTGTCTAAATCGAGTTTACCGCTCTGTGCAAGTCTTGCTGCTATAGTCGCTGTGATAGGTTTACTAATACTTGCAATCCGCATCACCTGAACATCATATACCATCGAGGTGATTTTTCACCATGGAAGAGTATCTACGGTGTGCATAAAATAGAATCAGTCAACTGCAGAATGTATTTACTGTGTTCTCTGTACAGCGACTTCTACTTTCCACATTAGCGAAACCGAAACCATCGCGCCATACCACTCGACCATCAACGCTCACTCCCACAGAAAGTCCTGGTATACCAGCAATGACCTTAAAGAAAAATTAGTGAAATTAGTTTTGGATGTTTCACATCGAAGTCAGATCTACAAGTTTTCTATGTCATAATGTCACTCTCAAGGATAGTTTCGAGCTTCTGATGAGCATGCATCCGGATAAATAGTTCAGTAAATGTGAGTGGTAATATGTTCATTGATGCATCTTCCGCCTCAAATAGGACTTAAATTTTCCAAAAATAGCGTAAATCAATCTGTCAAGATAAACCTGTCTTAACCCCTACCCCTATGGACATAGGATTTAGTTCTAATGGAACACGAACTGACATGTTGAGCCATTGGAAGCGCTTCAATCCAACACTATCCGAGCATACCCGGTTCTTTCAGCTTAGGAAATGGACAGTTGCGATCTCAGTTGCTAAGTGCGCGTGAGAAAAGATGTTTCCGCTAGGAGCCACCCCAAATTGCTAATAAAAACAGAAAACAAATGAAAGAACTGCGAGAATCCTGCTGAGAAAGCATTCGCAGAGTAAACCCCACTTAGTACATCATCTCAACCCTGTTTCATCCTGTAGTTGCAAAATCCTCCTAGGTTAGACAACATAATAATCACCATTTGCCGTTTTATCGCTTGTTTTGCTTTTTTTCTTTTTTCTTCCATAGTAAGCGCTGCACCATAGGGACGTCGTTCATTCTTGCTTCCGTCGTCTAATAATGCTGCTTTGTTGGCACCATAGGCTAGTGCTGATGCGGCAAGCACCACAGGTCGGATAGATTTATACCATACCATCTATACATATATTCCGAAACTACAAAAATTGCATGAAACTACGATATGACAAGGTTGACCTAGATACTATTTGTGCATCATAGTTGAAATTTTATTCCATTGAAACGCTATACATCAACCCATTGACACTCATCTGTCTCGCAACTTTCAATGGATTCTACAACTGAATTGAACAATTGGTCAATGTTCCTCAGGAACTCGTCTGCCTCCCGCATGGAACGGCACTGGAATACGTAGCACTTGTACTCCGGTTCGTATTGATGAGCTTTCACTATGACTGCCACGTTGAACCTGAAATCGAGTGTTGATCAATCTTAGTCAAATTCATGACTCTTTCCATACCTGTTATCACCGTCGTTGTAAGCCACAGAGAATACAATATTCACAAGAGGTATTCGATCGACCGTAGTTGAGTCCACATCTCTGCTAATCCAAACGCCATATTTGGAGACACGCACATTTACCTTTAATCGAGCACATCGGAAATGCTTTGGGCGTTATTCCAGTATACCGACCCCAAAAATTAAAAATCTCAGATTTCGCTCAAACTCAGTATAGGGGGGTTATTCGATCCGCTGATGCCAAATATCATATCGATTCCGTGCGATAGCGCCATTTTCCAGGGGTTACGGTGGGTATACGGTAGGGGGTCAAAATCACAAAATTCTCTGAAAGTCGGTAAGAGGGGGTTATCCGACATGCTGAACACGAATACAATATTCATTCGTTACGGTAGCTCCTCATTCCGGGGTTATGGTGGGTATACGGTAAGGGGTCAAAATCACGATATCCGCTGAAACTTCGTGTAGGGGGGTTATTTGACATGCTGATCACGATTATGATGTTTATTAGTTAAGAAAGGGCCTCATTCCGACGTTACGTTGGGTATACATTACCAGTACCACCGCTAGATCGAGATTCAGGGCCTGAATCTCAGTCGCACGTCGGAAACTTCCTTCCCCCGCTTTGCTTAGGCAAAAGCCGCCGCAGGGTGTATCGCGCACGGCGGTGGGTGTGGAAAGCAGTGAATTGGACCCTCCTACAGTATGCCCATCGTAACCCCGGAATGAGGTGCTACCGTAACGAATGGATATCATATTCGTGTTCAGCATGTCAAATAACCCCCCTGCACCAAGTTTCAGAGAATTTTGTGATTTTGACCTCCTACCGTATACCCACCGTAACCCCCGGAAAATGGCGCTATCGCACGGAATCGATGTGATATTCGGCATCAGCGGATCGAATAACCCCCCTATACCGAATTTGAGCGAAATCCGAGATTTTTAATTTTTGGGGTCGGTATACTGGAATAGTACCATGCTTTGTTCCAGTTACTTCACTTTTACGATACACATGATAGTGTTAGCTGATATTTATGCCACAATCACAATGCTACAAGTTTGGTAGGTGCCAGAGTAAGCGAATATTTTGTTCAAGTTGGGGTCCCGCGCAGAACTGGCATCACTAATCATTGTGGCATAATGCCAACTTGGCGTTGTGCCACAATGATTAGTGATGCCAGTTCTGCGCGGGACCCCAACTTGAACAAAATATTCGCTTACTCTGGCACCTACCTTTTGACTACCACCAAACACCAACAAATAAACTAAGTACCTGAAGGCGTTCGGCTATCTTGCATTCCTGAATAGTACTCATGGAACAAAGAAGTTGATTGATGTCAAGGAATCTTACCACTCAGACCTTGGCACGCGTTCTGCCACTAAGGAGTGAGACTGGAGAGCGAATTCTCTTTGGGTGTAAAATTCTTAACATTCTGAGAGGATGTCTAGCTTCTTGTCTTATCTTCTGCTTTCGCACTTGCGCAGTGTCGTTATCGAGGGCGTCCACTTCACTATGGAATAAATGGGGAATCACTGTATCCAAGTTTAACCGTAATCACATCATAGGTCATCATCATCAGGCATTGTGATTGTGATCAGCATACCTATCGTTCCTTCAACAATTGCTGCTACCCCTAACATGCGTCTCTGACATGCAGCAGGCATGGCGACATGTTAGCAACATGCAACAACATACTGGACTAATAGCGAAGATGTTTTACCAACATGTTGTTGCATGTTGCCCAGGTTAGCCATGCGTGCCGCAGGCAGAGACGCAGAGCAGGGGTAGCGGCAATCGAAGAGACGATAGGTACATAGCCTACGTGTGTAAACTTACAAGGAAACGATACTCAATGTCCGTGGCTTTTTGAGACGAGATGTACACCATTACACTCGTTTTCGAACGCTGATTCCGAATCTGACTTCCCTTCTGCTAATCGTTTCTCTGAAAGAAGTTATGAAGGAATTTCGATCCAAGTTTGGCCGCTTGAGGGAAATATGGTCATTGGAACGGCCTCTACTGCGACCACGTTCTGGTCTAATGGTTAGTGCGATAGCCTCATAAGTTGATGTAGGTTCAAATCCTTTGCGTTTTTACTTTCGCATTACTTTTGCCTCAATTAAGCTTGTTCGAGAAAGTTTACTCGAATTATGACCATTGAATACATTTTAGCGCAAACAGTAGTAATTTTTTCCAAAATTCCACATTTTTTCAAGAGTAAGGGCGTTCACTCAACTTGAGGATGTGAAAGAAGGTTAATTGAGACAACGCAAAACTAAAAAACACAAAAGGACTCGAACCTAGAGCTGCATCAACTCATGAGGCTATCGCACTAACCACTAGGCCACAACGCACCTATGCCGTTGGCGCTCCGACAAATTTTCACTGGGCAGCCAAACTCTGCGCGATCCATGATAACATCTTTGGAGCGATTAGCAGAAACGGAAGTCAGATTCGGAATCAGCGCTCCAAGACGAGTGTAATGGTATACATCTCATTTCAAAAGGCCACGGACACCGAGTATCGTTCCCTTGTTAGTCCTACAGGCGATTCCATGACACGCAAAGACTGAGCGCCATTGCGTCAGACCAAGATAAATCGTGCATGGGAGAGACAGCAGATGGTAAGAGAAACGAGATAACGCGCGATCAGAGAAACGTCTACGTCCATAGTTTTGCGTGCTACGTATCGCCAGCACCATTTTTTCGCCGTTTTGAGAAGGGGAATAGAATAACGTCAAAGAGCTTTATGTATTTGGTTACTTAAGTGTGGACGAGCCCAGCTTCTACTATAGGTTAGACATCACAGGGCACCTAACACAATAGGCGGAGCCGTGGACATTGGGGTCAAATAAGAAAAGTAATCATTATGGGTTCAAAAAATGTGAGCAGTAAATATAATAAGCAAAAACTAAGCATTAAAATACTCTCACCTTTTGCAATGCATCGGCTTCCACAGGCAGCATCCCATCTAATTGAGCGTTTTCTATTTGATCGATGACATTCTCTTCATTGGAGCGTTGAAACTCGTGTGCAGCATTATTAGAGTAACCGAAGCGCTCGTAGAAACGTACTTTAGTATCTCCTAAGTATGAAGTTGACAAAGAAAAGTCCATCGGAACCATGGTTCGAGAACTCACAAGTGCGAATTTCTGCTTACTGTATCGCCTGCGACGCAAACCTGCGGTTGTACATAATTCTCATCCGCTGCGATGACTATTCGGATTCAAACGCTTTCTTCAGTCGCATATGCATATTTGACTTTCTTCCAAACATTTTCAGCTAAAAACAACTGGGTACAATCTTGCTTTCTTGATCTCTAACTTTCTATTGTTTTAGGTGATGTTTTTAACGCGGAGTGAGTATGATCGTGGAGTAAATACTTTCTCTCCCGAAGGACGTCTGTTCCAGGTGGAATATGCAATAGAAGCTGTCAAGGTGTGTTCATCGGAAAGTTTACATTGCAGGTTATTACTTTGTTTTAGCTTGGATCAACCAGTATCGGCATTCGCACCAACGAGGGCGTCCTTCTAGCTGCTGAAAAACGATCAACTTCGAAGCTGATGGTCAATGATGCCATTGAAAAGATTAGCAAGGTCGATGAGCATGTTGGTAAGTTTTCTTAAAAATCTCTTTTGAAAACATTCATTGAACTCCTTTGGCACGCGCCGTACTTTATCCCCTTGATTCGCTTGATCTGCTTCGTTCACTTCGCTATTGGTCAAACCACAAACCGACCAATGGCGAAGTTGATGAAGCGGATCAAGCGGATAAAGTATGGCAGGTGCCTTTCTTTTCCGCTCTAAATTACCATGAAAAACCTTTGCAAACGTTTCTCACAATTCATTGCGGAAACGAGACCAAGATCTTTGTAGTCTAAACAAAGATAAAGTTTTGTTGTTCAGTGGCTGTTGAGGAGATGTGTACGCTTTCTACTCAATGGCCGAAGAGCTTTTGCGAATAAGTCCAGACTACGTTGTATTTTGCATGTGAAACTAGCCGCGTGTTGCTTAACAGCTTCATTGCTGCAAAGGCGTTATCGCTTACGTATGTCAGGCTGCAGAAGTGCTGAACTCGCCTGTGCCCACCGCCACCTATACCTCCCAGAACCTGCTAGCTTCGGGTGATCAGGCGGCTAACGGTGGGTAGGCGGGTTCGAGCGCGGAGAAGCTTGCCATTGGATGGTGGAACGACCTCAGACCGTGATAATAGTTGGTGCGTACCCTGGTGTTCCTTCTAAGGCTCAACTTCGCTGAAAAGTGCTCAAAAGCACTCAAAAGCGCCAAACAGTTACGAACTCCCCTTCGCGAGTAAAAAACGAGTAAAAACATCTCCCCTCTAGTTCTGGAACTTCGTTGGTTCATCGTTTAACGCTGCGCTCACTTTTATCGTGGATAGGTAACTGTGTCATCCGTCGGAACTCCAGAAGAGTCTCGATGATGATTTGAAATGCACCGAAGTTTTCTATTTTCGCAACTTAGCAATAAATTGTCAGTAATCGCAGAACTCGTAGATAAGAACAACAGTAAGAGAAAACCAGACAACAAATAATATAGACATTACAAAGAAGCGATATCTTACCATATATGCTGGTCTGTAAGCATTGAGGGAACCTACTAGGATGATCTTACCTAGTGTGTAATATTGAGTTTGCTTGCAAACCTTCGCCCCCCAGTTTGTTTTAGAAAAGCAAGAATACTGGTTCATGATACATGTGAGTGCCTGTAACTAGATATTTTATTATTTCACGGTGTTTTCGAGACTTGCGCTTCAACGCCACTAAATGCGCGCAAGCAGGACGTTCTGGCGCTCTGGCGCTGTGAGGCGCTGTGAAGTGCTTTTCGGCGGTCTGACGGGACCAAGACGACACCTATCTTGAGAACAGATAATTTGATAGACCTTTTTGTAGGAGACGGTCAAGAGGCGCGATTTCTCTGGCTGTCACCAATTCAAAACTCAAGTTTAGGGCTACGCAAGTCTTCAAAAAGCACAGACAAAATACATTGGCTTACTAGTCATCTAGATTTACCACTTGCTGAGTTTGAAGGCTTTCGCTGAAAATCCGACCAAAATAAATACAAATTTGTTATTAATTGCATTTTTATGGGTTTTTGACCTTCAACATCTTCATTTTGAAACGCTTTTGAGATAGTAAGAATGGACAACTCGTGCAACCATCTGATATATCTCCCCTAAACTCTAAAATACTCCCAGAACCTCATAAAACACTTATATGCTATTTGCTGTCCAGCTGGTAATAAAAATCGCGCCTCTTGACATACACCCCCTTTTTGTAGTCTCTCATGACTTTTCCGAATGTTCGAATCGTTACTGAAGACGAAAAAAGCAAATACTTTGCAGTTCTTTATGGTGTATTTTGAGTTGATCCAAGATTGTTAGAGTATTTTTGTACAGGCTGACGTTTCGGCGTCTCTGAAGAACGAGACGCCTACACATCATGTGCAGTAAGTACTCTCGTAATAATTTTGGTTAGACACAAAGCTATTATATAACACATATCCAACAATGCCAAGAGCGTCGACAGAATCATCGCATAAAATACTTTGCAGTTGTTCCCTGGCATTTTCTCATGTCAGCTACGTGTAAGTACAGTCGCTTCATTTCGTATGATCATGTGTGTCATTGCACACACAGTTCACCTCTGGCGTCCCCATCCTGGATTCGTGGGAGAAACAAGCCTTCATGTAAGTGTTTCCAAGGTGTTCTTAGCATTTTCTTTCCTTTTTAGTTACTAGTCACCTCAAATTGATGTAATCGATAACAATTGGTAAGTCTCTTGCGTTTTTGCGATTGCAAATCCAGGATGAGGACGCCAAAGTGGACTGTGTGTGCAATGGCACACATGATCATATGGAATGAAGCGACTGTAAACAATTGAATGCATATCTTACAAGGGAAGGATACTAACTTAGATTCGCCTTTTGAGATGAGACGCATATGTTTAGAATCAGCTTTGAACGCTGATTCCAAATATGTTGTTCCTAGCTGCTTAGCTTTATTCCGGGGCGAGTTATGGGCTTGGCGTTGTGAAATTAAAAAACTTTTGAATGTCGTAAAACGGCGTAAAAGTAAGAATCTGCTCGAAAAAAGTGCTAGGAGTTGAACTAGCATCAGATTAATTCTTTCGATCTTGAAAGGGAGCATTATACAATTGCAAAACCACCTAGACGTCGACACCGTACCATCCGTAGCTCGAGGAGCACGCAAACTTAGCCTGTAAAAGAGACCATAGCTCGCTCTAGAATAATGCTAAGCAGCTAGGAACAGCATATTTAAAATCAGCGTTCTAAGCTAATTCAAATATATGTGTCTCATCTCAGTAGGCGAATCTAAGTTAGTATCCTTCCCTTGTTAGTGTATTAGCAGATCCTCATTTGGCTATGCAGTAACCTTTTGACGTTTTGCCATGGTTCATGGACTAGGCGTGTCATTGCGTGCAGAGATAGGGCGACACTGCGTACTGCTGTCGACGTCTCTCCCATCAAGCGCGCTATAATCACCCTTATTGTCTGCAGTCTCCCGTAATTACAACTTGTCGCAGTTGGCTGCTGCAACGGCGTCCCTGTGGGTGCGGTAAATTGTCTATATATTATCGGCGATCAGAAATCTCCTCAACAATCTAATTTTCTTGCTATTCCATATAAGAACCGTCTAAGATCAAATTGTCCGCAAAAGTCCAGTCTTCATTATTCGAATAGTAGTTGTCTCCGGATCTGCATGGCGATTAGGAACTTTGAGAGAAGATTGCTGCATAAAAATATCTGACGAAAATGAAATAATACCTCGTTATAGGGGTAACATTCGCTGGTCTGATCGCTGATTCTCGAACCTTAGTCGAGCGTGCTCAGGTGGAGGCACAAAATTACTGGTTCACTTACAATCGCAAAATCCGCATCGAAGATGTGACTCAGTCCGTTGCTAATCTAGCGCTTGAGTTCGGTGACGACGATGTGAAGGTGATTTTCAGAATTTCAAATGGAAAGAAGATGTTGTTATTCTTTGCTATGATTCGGGAAACCATTTAGGCATCGATGTCCAGACCCTTTGGAGTTGCTATGCTATTTGCGGGTGTAGATCAAGATGGCTCAAAATTGTTTCACCTGGATCCGTCGGGTACTTTCATTGATTGCAAAGCTAAGGTTAGTTGTCATCTCAAATCATTCAAAGTTTACTCTTCGAATAGGAATCAACGGATCTGAGACTATCGAGTTTGTTCTCATTATGGGCATTTCGAGTACTGCGCATCTTACTACCTGGAGCCCACATCGTGAAATTATTCATACGTGCGTTGCTGAGTTTGCTCGGCAGTGGACTGATATTCAACCTATCTTGCTAATGTGTACTTGATGCTCCCACACGTACTCGCCCGCTTTGATTTTGTGAAATTTTCCAAATCAGTAACTTGGATACGCCTCTAAATATTATGAAATGGCACTTTTTCGTCTAGTGCTGGCGACCAGAGCTAAATGGCAGTTGAGAGAATGTCTAAGTTTGTCATCATCCTCGATAATTGTTTGTTTCAGTCAATTGGCGCTGCAAGCGATGGTGCTGAGCAAAGTCTGAAAGAACAATATCATGACGTGCGTTATCCCCAATGATTTCGTTAGATAGATGTATCGTTCCCTCTCTACTTTAGAACATGTCACTGAAAGAAGCTCTGAAGGTTGCATTGGCAATCCTGAAACAGGTTATGGAAGAAAAGCTAAACAGTGCCAATGTTGAAGTCGTAGTTATAAAACCTGTGAAGGATTCAAAATGTGAGTTTGTCGTTACTTGTAAGTGGACTCTTTGGAAAGCATACAGCCTCTTGACTACAAAAGAAAACAAAACGGGAAGGGTTCATACACACCTATTGTGCATTGGTTAGAGAGACAAAGTATGATCGAATCACATTTCATCTTTTCACGGTTAGTGTTTTACTGAGATCTGCTATTGTATCCATTGTTCAATATGTCGAGGCAGCAGACAATCAGCTTCAAATTACGTAACTATCCATTATGAATATTGACATTATATGCCGGAAGGCGTGATGCTAATTGTGGCATATTGTGCCACTCAAAGGCAAAAGAAGCTTTCCTCTTAAATACTACGCAGAACAGTGGATGAAAAAGTCGTACAATCTTCTGATTCAGTGCAATTCTTATCCATATGCTGGCGTTGAGTGTACGAAACTCGAAACGATGTATTGTAAGATATATTGGGCTAAGCGCTTCGCTGTGCATAAAGCATGCAATACCAATGAATTTGACTAATAGTTGCATTCCTTTTTTTTCATTTGACCGTTCCTTCTCTCGTGCTGAAAATAACGACCAAAGTTCAAGTACGGAAAGTGAATCGTATCTTTCCTCCAGTAGTACTTGCGAGTCAAACTACACATCTTCTGAAGATCTACTTTGATGAAAATAAACATAATATTCGTTGCAATATCAACATTGACTAATAAACAATATTATAAATACTAATAATTTATAATGATGATGGTCTGGCAATATTCATACTGGTTGCGAAATATGTTGGACGAATCTCATTATGCACTTCTAACATCGTAACATGTCTTGTACTTTTTACGAAGGCTACTGCAGGACAAAGGAGCAGAAGCAGTACTAGTTGAGTGGGTGCGAACGCGACGCGCGCACGCATTATGCGCTCTGCGGCTAGTAAATCCGAGTTTGCGCCCTAGGCCCTGGCCAGACTTCGCTCAAAAGCGCCCAAAAGCGCCCAAAAGCGCGCAAAAGCGCTCAGACTTCTCTAACCTCTCCTCACTCTCTCTCATCTCTCCTCACACAAGAAAGTGAAGAGACACCAGAGAAATTTGGGCGCTTATGAGCGCTTTTGGGCGCTTTTGAGCGCTTTTAGGCGCTTTTGGGCGCTTTTGAGCGAAGTCTGGCCAGGGCCCTAGATATTTCGCCTTTGTCATTCAGTAGCCTATAACTCAGAAAATGCGATTTGCTAATACTCGGCGAAGAGTCACGATGCTTGATTAATATCGGTATCGCTGTTTTGTACCATTTTGTCGAAAACCACCAAGCGTTTTGGTATTTATTCTTTGTTTGTTTTTGATAACTTCTTCGTCTAAATTATGTCGCGAACCTTCATTTATCGTTTTGTGCTTTGTTTGAGTAAGACTTGTATAAAACAAATCATCAATTGCTCCCGTTACTGTAGGAAAACGTCACTCAAGCGGCTTTACCCCGGTACGATTTTTTCTTGTCAGAAAAGTTCAAAAAGTGTATAGATGCTGTCACCCACATAGATTTAGCGTGTATGATATCCAAATTCTGTAGATTTTTTGGAACAACTATCAAACTGGAATGATATCTACGAAAATCCCCGCGAAATGGGATTTTCGTGCGAATAAAATGGACTTAGTCCATGCTGTGCGATAAGATATCGCATTCGCGAATCCATTCATTCCATACAAAACTTCTTCAGCAAACCTTTTTTCAACTTGCCTCAACCTGTTTACTCACTCTTGCAAACTCATTTCCACCAAGTGGTCGATATCTGACTAGGCTGTCCTATGAACAGAAAATTCACGAAAAGCCAGTTTTGCTAACATCACTCTTGAAATACTATTAGGTTGTCAAGAAAATAATGTCGTTTTTTATTCGCTTGCTTTAACAGAGCAACCAGACTCAACCCAACAAAGGGTAATGGATATTGTTCGATAGAGCAAAGTAAGCTCTACAAGATGGCGTTCATAATCTTGCGTCAAGCTCGATCCACGGAATGTTCGAACTCAAAATCTGAAGATATCCAAATGCCCAAAAAATCGAAAAAAATCAGATCTTCGTCCAAATAATTTCTACGGACCTCCCACTCGCACACTTCAATACTTTCGATATATGATATCCATATGTGCAGTTGGTGTATTTTTTCCTTGACTACAAACTGAGAAAACAAAAATTTTCGTGTTTTTCTAAATGCAATGCTGAGACGTTCTTGCATATGTAATTCTATACTACAAGTTTAGGTAAGTATAACTACAGATTTTCAGCCTATTTCGAGCGGTAGTTTTCGAGAAATGTTGCTTTTAGCACTGAAACTGAAAAGAAGAAAGCTGTTTTCGATATTTCTCGAAAACTACTGCTCGGAATGGGCTGAAAATCTGCAGTTATACTTACCTAGGCTTGTAGTATAGAATCACATATGCAAGAACGGCTCAGCATTGCTTTTAGAAAAACTCGAAAATTTTTGTTTTCTCAGTTTGTAGTCAAGGAAAAAGTACAGCAACTGCACATATGGATCTCATATATCGAAAGTATTGACGTGTGCGAGTGGGAGGTCCGTAGAAATTATTTGGACGAAGATCTGATTTTTTTCGATTTTTTGGGCATTTGGTTATCTTCAGATTTTGAGTTCGAACATTCCGTGGATCGAGCTTGGCGCAAGATTATAAACGCCATCTTGTAGAGCTTGCTTTGCTCTATCGAACAATACCCATTACCTTTTGTTGAGTTGAGTCTGGTTGCTCTGTTAAAGCAAGCAAATAAAAAACGACATTATTTTCTTGACAGCCTAATATTAGATTGCTGCATAAGTTCTGTTCGATTTTTTTTTGCCTTGTGTTTGAAGCAGCTGTTCTGAGAGAATTTCATCTCTAATGCGGTACTGTTAGTATCGTTGGAAAGTGCTTTTCTTGCGCTTCCTAACGCATATGAAAATTCAATAAATTTCTTAGTGTAAGGAGATTTCAGGCCTATAATATCCAAGTGGCCGATACGTTTTCCCCCTGGAAATTTGCTCTTGCGAGCAAATCTCCACAATGCGCCCTTCAAGTCAAGTTCTTTCATTGGCCGCCAAATAAGGGTCTAAAAGGCTAATATATGCAGAAGCTCGGTTCTATGAAGAAAAGGTCTTGCTAGTAAAATTTATCGTCGAACATTGATCTTTTGTATAGGTGTTTTACAAGCAATAACTTTCTGCGAATAGAAGTAATCGATGAGTTCAATGCTGGAGGTGTTAGGGTAAAACAAGAGTTAGCAGGGTCCATCCACCAATTCCTTTTCGGCGCTCGCGTCATTGTAAAATTTTCCAATTCGTAAATAGGCATGCACACATGCGCTGAAGCGAGATCAAAAAGTGGCTTCTTTTTTGCTCGGTCGAAAAAATCTCTCGGCAACTCAGACTTTAGGTGCCCCTGTATGTTGCAAAATAATCTACAAAAATTTCTTTATCTATCCATTATTAGAAAAGATGCCTATTTGTTCTCATAGGGGAGCATTGCCATGTCAAAAAAGACAGGTTTGAAGAAAAACGCTGCGAAGTTTTTGAGTTCTTGCTTCTTCCTTAACAAGGATTTTCGCAGGCCTCAATATGTATCTGATAGCCAATGAACTGCTCAACACATTGATACTAAGATCTTGGAAAAAAGTTGACTCTGAAAGAAGTTATGACATTTTGAACTCGAAAAATTCAAATCGGACAGAACTTATCTTTGATTCAACTGGTTGAGGCCCGCCAGGGCAGGCTGCTCGCGCCCGCGACGCACCTGCGTCTCTCGCGCGCCAGTGCTCTCTGATCATTACCTAGCCTTAATTAGGTCACGAAGCCGCGCCTTTGCCGAACCTCACCCAGTTGAATCAATTGCAGCTTGTTGGCAAATTGTCCGAAAATCAATGTTTTGCAGCGAAGGTTCAGCATATTAGCAACGCGAGATTGTGTAATGCCCCGCCTTCACAATCTATTAGTTGTTGTATGTAGGCATGTACTACCCATCCAAAAGTGGGTCTATCAATTATTCTGTTGAAAAGTCAGGGTTTAGAAACTTGCGAAAATTCAGTGCCCGAATTACTCTGTTTAGTTTATCACAGCATGATGGCTGCTGCAATATTTCTCTTCTAGACATCTTTCCTTGTATTTCGTCATTCAGGTCGTCAAGTTGGTTCATTCGAACGCATCACTAATGCTGAGCTGGACGTTGTCATCTCGACTTTGTAACCTGGATTTTTATCAGTTGGATAATAATATGCCGAACAGTGGAGTCTTGATTATCGATAATTTTATGGTCTCTCTATGTAACAATAAATTAATGTTGACAAAAGACAGTTGAAATTTCCATTACTGTTGGTGGTCGTAACTATACACGGTCATGAGTCTCTTTTTAAGCTCTCGAAAACGGAGTTCCTTGCCTTCAAATCCTTGAATCGTTGTTTGATCAAATCCATGCACCTGTCTTTGCCAAACGTGCGATAGGGGGGATTATGGCCTCCCCAGAGTGGAGAGGGTCATAGGAATCTCAAACCTCCAGAAGAGAGTGTTAAGGCCGCGGGAAGGTGGAGGGGGAGGGGGACGTGTGATGGGCCGCCGCTGGCTGCGTCGATCGAGGGGGGGGGGAAGGAGCTGCGCATAGGCGTCCGTGCATCATTAGAATTGAATTTACTAATATCTTGATTTTTGATATTATTATTATAGAGGTACGTCGGAGAAGTTGCTGTTGACTGCTAATTACATTGAAGACTTAGGATTAGGATCATTTTTACTGTCAAAATGCTAGAGCTACAAAGATCCTGGAGTCGACAGTTCGACTTGGACAGACAGAAGCATGAACCAGCCAGCATGTGTTTTCCCACGTTGAAGCACTACATGAGAAGCGGAGGACAACAGCATATGGTAAATGGCGCTTGAGTTTGTTTTCAATCGAGGAAAAGTGAAAAACGTGAATGATCTTAGGAGGAGAAGTCAGTCATCATTGAGTTGAAATTTGTCAGTAGATCTAGTGATGGAAGAAGTTGTAGGGGGTCAGTCGTGATAGACACTATAAGAGTGCGCCATAAATTTACAGGCCTTCAACGTCTGAAGATTGTGGACAAGCATAGCACCGGATTAGGCTGTTGTCCACCTTGAGACCGCGTACGGATATGAAGTAACAGATATTACAACTAGTGGAAAAAATGGAACATGAATTCTACAGCGATACAAGATTGAATGAAATAATTCTTTCTAGTGGGAGGATAGGAGACTGGAAAGTCACGATTAAGTCTGGTTTTCGACAGCTGTCAGAAAACAGCTTACAGGAAAAAGAGATTCCTAACGGGTGAAAGTGGTGGTTGTCGCTTTTCTGGAGGGTTATTGGTTTCTCGTCAAATCATAATTTTCGAATTACATTTCCATATGAGAGACTAGTAGAGTGTTTAGCTATTCACTGGAGTTCTCTCGTCATCAGATTTTCAGAAAACATATAGGCTGTGGGAAGACGAATGCTAAGAATACCTGGGGAAAGTGGTGGTGGGACATGGTATAATAAGCATAATCAGGGTCGAGCGTGGGATGTGGCACGCCACACCTGGGGGGGGGGTCGTATTGAGGAGTCAAAAGGGGAGGGGGTCGTAGTTGGGTAATCTGTTATTAGTGATAACATGATATTCGTATCATATCCATAATTAGCATGTCAATTAACCCTTGTAGACAAAGTTTGAGCGAATTCTGAAGATTCAAGATACTAGACTACCTAAATGAAATGGTCATATTCCAACATGGTTAACTTTGTTTCAAAGGTGAATTAGCCATCCGTTTTTGCACTCAAGACAAATCACTACTCCTTCTTTGTCCACCTCAGGAATCCCGCTTCGAAAGACCTCCGAACTGTGGAATTAGAAGCCAACCAAAATCTCATTTTTCTCATTTTTCGCTTTCAATGGCTGTGCTTCCGCCAAATATTACTCACAAGGGAAGGTCGCTGGGTCGAAGTGGCGATTCGAAAGGAGACCTATACTAATGGATAGAGCTTAAAACGCTGATCTCAGATTTACCTTCAAAATCTGCGACACGTTTTTCTAGCTGGAGTTATGGGCTTTTTCGCATATATAGAAGTGTGATCTAGAAAGGAAATGACGATCTGTGGATAAACAGCAGCTCGGAAAACACTCGAAAACATTCGGATGAATTTGAATTGGACCTACAATGCTTTCTAGGTGGTTCACTTAAGCTTCCACTTTTGTGTAGACATTATCAAAATTTTGCGACTCAAAATGCACGAAAATTTGGCATTAGAAAAGCTCATAACTTTTTTCAGAACAATGCATCGCAGATATAGAAGGTATATCTGAGATCAGCGTTTTAAGCTCTATCCATTAGTATACATCATCTTCCGAATCGCCACTTCGACTAAGCGAACATTCCTTGTCAGAGCTAGGAAGACGAATCAGGCTTAAAACACTCCTATGGAATCTACGAGTTTAGGCTATCGATTCATTTAATTACTGTTCGCTAAAAATGCTTTTTTTGATATAGTTAATGGGGTGTGGCACACCCCCTTAAAAGCTGTGGCAGCCACAGCTTTTAAGGGGGTATGCCAAACCCCATTAACTATGTCATGAAAACATTTTTGGGAAACTGTATTTATGTGAATCGATAGCCTAGATCTCCTAGTTTTCACAGGAGTGATTTGAGCCTGATTCGTTTTCTTTGCTCTGAGTAATAGTTGGTGAAAGCACAGCCATCAAAAGCGGAAAATGGGAAAAACGTGCTTTTGGATGACCTCTAATTTCACAGTTTGGAGGTCTTTTGAAGCGGAATTTCTTAGATGGACAAAGAAGGACTAGTGCTTTGTCTTGAGTGCAAAAACGGATAGCTAATTCACCTTTGAAACAAAGCTAATCATGTTGGAAAGTGACCATTTCACTTAGGTAGCTTAATATCTTGAATCTTCAGAATTCGCTCAAACTTTGTCTACAGGAGTTAATTGACATGCTCATTATGGATATGTTGCCCATTAAGTTTGAAAGGGTAATGCTAATGGGTAATGCTATCTTAGGTATATAATTCAGGGTGGGGGGGATATTATTTTAAGACAGCAGTCAGGGGGGGGGGGTCGTAACCAGCGATCGTGTGCCGCACCCCTTGCTTGATTCTGGGTATAATCCTTTGTGCCCTCTAAAAACTTTGTTCTAAGACTCTAAAGGAACATATTTATAACATGTCCTCCACTTACACCAAGTACTTCTATCGTCCTTCCCACAACCTATATAGTTTCTGAAAGCGGACGACGAGAAATCCAGTGAATAGCTAGAGACTCTCCTAGCTTCTCATATAAATAAGTTACATTTTTTCGTAGTAAAATACTTCAATACTTTACTTCAAAAAAAAAAAAAACAACTACTACGACCGTATTTCTTTATTCGATAAAAACCCTCTTCCTGGCAAGCTGTATGTTTTCTGAAAGCGCGTAAAAGCTACCTAGACTTGCAATGCCTTTCCTGTCTCCATATACTCCTCCTACTAGGTCATTATCATTTTTATCCTGTAACTCTGTAAAATTTGTGCTTCCTTTATCCCTTTGTTTTGATGTTTGTCACTTCATATAATCTGCACGCAGTCTCAGAGTGGAGAACAGCCTGATCCAGTGCTATACTTATTCTCGATCTTTAGGCAAGATGGCGGCCTGTAAATCTATCACACATTCTTACCTAGTCTAACATAGCGAGGAGGAGCATCAGCAAAAAGTTTACCGCATATTTTTAGCCTTTTGTCACCAGATGCGATATGATTACAGCGATTGATGGAGCAGATTCTTGAGATGAAAACGCGAGTGCACGATTTGGTAGAAATTTTGGAATTGAAAACTTGCATGTGAGTGATAAGTGGTGCTCGGTGATTTTTCAGCACTATTTGGGTAAAAAATATCCTTGCAACTTTAGGATTCGATTTCATCGTGTTTCCTCAAGTCAGATCACAATTGCCAGTGGCAGTAGAAGCCGCTCTTACCGGGTTATCCAGTTACGGTCGCGTAACACATCGTTTGATCAACCATCGTGGTGTTGACTGGACAGTAGATCTAAATTATTTCACTTACTTGGGGTGAAACACGTGCAAGACCGCTCACTTTCACTTTCATGACACGTCTGTTACGATAGTGCTCTCAATGTATCACCGGCGCATCGTATTTACTCCTTGAGCACAGAAGCATGCACCGTTCCGAATCTGATGGATACATTGAGAGCACTATCGGGACAGACGTGTCAAAAAAGTGAAAGCGGTCTTGTACGTGTTTCCCAAGCAAGTAGAATAATTTAGATCTGCTATCCAGTCAATCTGGAAAAAAATGTAGGTCAGCTTAGATTGTACAGGGCTTATTAAACGCAGTGTCGCTTGCATCAGCACATCTCCACTTCCGCGCTGGACTCTGCATCTTTTCCGCGAATATGCTCTCTTATCACTTCTTATCGATTGAGGGTCCGCCTTTCCCACGCCCGCCCTGGGAAAGCGATCAGAGAGCATGTTTGCGGAACACATGCGGATTCCTTCGCGAGAGTGGAGATGCTGATGCAAGCGGCACTGCGTTTGATAAGCCCTGTACCATGTGGCGGATTTAGTAGGGATATGAAGGCGTACTCAAACTAAATTCTTGGCTCCCATTACATCGTACCATATTCAATGCTGATGAGCAATGTGAGTGCGCTCCACGAACTGAGCAACGTTGATGAGTGCAGTACATTATCATCCACTCATCTGTGCAAGACAAGTCGGCAAGTTACATGCGGTTTACATTTTGTCAATCAAAATGGTTGCACTGTGGTCGAGCGCAATTCCACCAATGATGAAGCGAGTTTTAGAAACTTATCCGTGCTACAAGGAATGTTAGAGAATCATAGTATGCATGTTTTAGTTCACGCTGATCGTCCCACCTTTGAAGACAGTGTGGTGATTATGCGAATGAAACGCATGTTCTATAAATAACGAGACAATGAAGCGCTCAAAATTGAGAAGCCTATAATCGTGGTGGAATTACCGGAAAAAGCAGAACTGCGTATAGGTTCAATGAAGTTAGCTTCGCGGGGAAAGATAGGTATGACTATGGAATTAACGATAGCTTCTATTGGAGAATATATTATTTACCTTTACCATTTGAAACTACACGCGCTTTTATAATTTTTAGTCAAATCATACGCCTACGAAGCCGGGTAATCAGCAATGAAGAGCGCAACCAGAGTTTTGCAGATGATGGATGCAAGTACAGCAGAACATTTCCTATTTTATTTATCTATATTGTGCTAAGTTTGTTATTTTTGCTATTTTTCATCACCACCGTCAATTGCATAGGCTAAATAGGAGGTGGAAGCAAAGAATCAGACTAATCAAAGAATCGCTTAAGGAATCGATCAGTATTGTAGCAAATGAGTAGTTGCTATTTAAAATTGTTGTTAATGTTTTTTAGCAGTTGTGATAAAAAGTTTTTCCAAATTTCTTTCCTGCATGCCTGAAATGTTCATTGTCCTTTGATTACCTTCCACATATTCAAGAAATATCTTCTTATAGCCAAAATCTCTTTCTTTCTAGAGGCATTAGTGTATCCTCGCTGGATCGATATTACATATGGCTTCCCTTCTTCTTCTAGATATCGCGAAGTTCTGGAGGTGGGAAATGCGGAGAAGGCAAATCTAGATAGACTTAAGAGCGAGCACATCATAAGGTTTACACCTGAGAAGTTGCACGAAGGTTTGTGAAGCATCATAGTCCGATTTTATAATATGTTTGTCATCACAAAAATTTTTTTTGCAGACATGTTTTATCCTAAGAATGCAAATGAGTTCGCGAGTTACTGCGTTGTTGGTGGCAAACAAGGCGAATATCGATTTGCCGAGCATCTTAGCAGAGCGCATAGTGAACTTTTTGAAAAGAATTCATTGGATTATAAGGTATATAATACACGAGCTATTCGTGTGCTACTGCTTTAAATACAATTTAGGTAGTTATGCAGCTCGGGCGCGGCATCACACATTACATGGGAAGAGCAAAAATAAACCTGAACGATGTGCGCAGACCAGTGACGGAAGGCGAATGGGGAGTGTATAATGACTTTGTACATCAACTCAGGAAGTGCGGCATAACGACGGATGGTGTAGGTTTACTTACTGCATTAACAATTTTTATTTTTGATCTCTAATAAAGCTAATATTGCGAGTTAAACGGCTTCTAGGGTTATGAGGATAAACGCATTGATCGATACAAATATGTGCGCAAGGACGAGGTGGAGATGTGAGTTAATGAGTTAATGAGGCCGTAAGTGCAAATAATGACCAGTGATTGCGTTGCAGAATAATGATTGAAACTGCGTTTTCACAGGTAGCAAGGTGTCGAATCCGTGGAGAAAGTGTAGCAGAAGCGCAGGCGGGAATAGATGTAAACTGAGGTTCTTTTGCAGAGAGACGTTCAGGCGAACGAAGATTGGGTATGTGCAAACCTTTGCAATTCCGTCGGATAGAATAAGTAAATAAATTTACCAACAGACTCAACCGCAGTTATCGATATCCAAAGAGCAAAATGCAAGACTCATGTAGAATCCAACATTCCTTCTGTTTCTCAAATCAAACAAGACAAAAAGGGGACTGCCTGTTGCGACGCCTTCACAGAAGCTGGCAATAGACGTTGTATCGACGGATACAGTGGAAGCAAATCGAGTGCGCAAGGGCAGCCCTAGTTCTGAGGAAGTATTAATGGAAGAGATTTTGCCCCCTGTGTTACCCATAACTTTCGCAGCACCGCGTGTGGACGGGCAATTATTGTACACTTGTCTTGGCGACGAGCAGTATTCAGGTTAGTACAAAATCTAAATTCCTTGTGCCTAGAATTTTCATTTCGAAACATGCTTTCGTTGAAGGTGGTGCAAATGTTGCTGACATATTCAAAATGGCACCGGAAAAGCAGTATATGTTCTACCATGAATTAGATTCCTTTGACCCAAAATATTTCGAACAAGACTACACGGAAAAAACGAAGGTGAGCTCTTCAACGTAAAAGTGGCAAAAATGTATTCAGTCACAGGACGAAAACTGGATAAGAATCTCAAGTTTTGGCGCAAGGTAGTACGAGAATCACATCCGCTGCTGCAACAATTTGCAGAAAGTATTCAAGATAAATTGGTAGCTTTAAATAATTGTGATACCTATGATAGATAATATTTGTGCTATGTATTTAGCCAAATACCTCGAAATATGCGGGAAAACCTGCTAAGGGAGGCATTTGGGGCTATGTACAGTACATCGACCGTTTATTCTTGTAGCTGTGCGATCTCGGCAAAGGTATATATCAGAGTTCATCTTATCGCAAATTTTTGTTGAATTTAATATCGTCACAGCTTTTTTTGCTATAAAATAAGAATAAAGTCGTTTTCTCCGAGTTTATGTGCTTAAATCAGTTTGTTAGCTCCCAGTCAGTTGTCAAAATACACAATATCTAAAATTTAGAATGGGAGAGTCTGTTACAATCGACGATGCCATATACTCGAGTGAAATCTTTTTACCGTATATACAGGGTGCGGAAAAAGTACTGTCCCTCAAAGTAGAGGCAAAAAAATCGGCGTAATTCCCAGGTTTTTGTGTAGATTTGACACAAATCCTAAGTTGCGAATGTATTCTAGCATTTTACAAATGGCCCAAAAATTTTGCAATCTTACGCGGCGGTGGATCCGCTTTCGCAGCGCATCCCATATCAAACCTTGCACCTCCCTTTTACAAGTGTGAAGGAAATATAAAGTTTTTTGGAAAATTCTTTTGTTTCCAAAGTGGATTTGAGAAATCCTTTATTGCTTGAGGAATGTTGTACTTACTTACTTAGATACTTAGATGGCCCGTCCTCACGCGACGTGCGGGCCCCAGTACAGAAGTTGCCATTTTTCCCTGTCCCTCGCTTCAGACATCCACGATCTTCTTGGCCGTCGTCGGTGGCTGCGTCCACGAGTTCCAGAGGCGAGAGTCGTATCCAGCTGATTTCTCAGCTGGTCCATCCGTTCCACGAACACGTCTGCCCATCTCGTTGGAGGTCTTCCTCGGAAACGTTTTGCTTCGCGAGGAATTCACTCCGATGTTCTTAGTGTCCATCTGTCGTCTGTTCTTCTCATAATGTGACCGGCCCATCGATGCTTCGCTTTCGCAACGTAATCCGCTGGGTCACGAAGACGGGACATTCTTCTCATATCCGTGCTGCGAAGTCCGACTAGATGTTGCTTGCGTCGGGTCATCTTCAGAAGACTGCGCTCGAGCGCTCTGTGGGTGGTCCGTAAAGCTTTCGACGTGGCTACAGTGTCGGCCCAAGTCTCAGCTGCTCAACAGAGCGCCGGGAGAACGGTTGAGTCCATACCTTCGATAGTCAAGAGACAGAGGCTAGAAAGTGATAGTTGTTTGAGTTCCTGCCCCCTATAAAAAGTGAAGGTTGTTTCAGAAAGATAGATGGAAATTCAGAGATATGAATTAAACCAGAAGACTTGAAAAATTCATAGCAGAGGTTAGCACATCACCAAATTTGAAATCTCAACTTGGCGGTTTCCTACGCACAGTTTTGTCGTCAGGATTGCCGGTTAAGTTGGGTGGCAACAAGAACAAAGTTCATTTTCAAGTAAAACGCGCTGTTCAGCTGTGGCGGTACTTGGGAGAGACCGAAAGAAGGAAAACTTGTCAACAATGAATTGAACATGTGTATGAAAAAATATGTTGCACATCGACGCCAATCTGATTTTTGATGCGTCCTTTGAATTTTTACCCCCGCATAGTCGTTTCGTATCCTGCGACGTTGTCTGGATTCTTCCGCTCATCATTCTGAGCAAGTATCGCTCAAGCTGGAGAAAATTCGTTGCAAAAGCACTGAAAGAGAACAAGGTAAAGAAAAACGCACTTTTTAGTAATTTTCACAAAAAAACCGGCATGAGCAAAGAAGTAGGCTCGGCGACGTTGTCTACATCATAGACAGAAACAAAACCTATCGAATACACAAAAAACCGAGTGAAAAGAGTTAAATTGAAGAAGAAACAAAAGGTTTTCGAAAACGACGTTTTTCCCAGATTCCTCGTTTAAATCATAAAAAGGAGTCTTGCGATGTTGTCAGAGTGAAAATAGAGATCAAGAGCTTTAATATGATATACAGATTGTCGAAATTGTGCTTCGAACAACGAAGAAAAGGGTACCAGAGCCAAATGCCCCGCGCCCCGCGTTTGGGGTAGCGAGGTAGCGCGCAGCGCGCGGAGACGCAGACGAACAGCGGAGACAGACCAGAGCCGACGGGGCATTTGGCTCTGGTAGTAGACCTCCGCGGGATCTTAACGAAACCCTACAACATTATGAATCATTCTGATCGTCATGACACGACGAGGAGCACTGACAACGTCGCGGGTCTTGAAAATCACTCCATAACGCGATAGACCAGCATTTATGTGGCGACTCTCTGCTCAAGATTTGAGCGCAGTTTCTCGTTTTCATTGAACTCCATCGGCTTTCATAAACTTCCAACGCTCAATCGCAGTTCAGAGAAAGGTTGATTGAGAAGTTTCGTCCTAGTTTTTAATTGAATTTTTAAATAAAAACTCTTCTTTTCAGCAAAAAAGGCCCTAAAAACGCAATCCTTCGGTTTTTTGAGCTTCTTTTGAATGTCACTACTATATTTGGCCTCATTCACATTCATTCCTATATGGTTATTCTTCTTTCCTACTTCGTTCAGTTCCTTTAGCATCGTCTCTGCTTCGGTGATACTGCTCGAGACGAGAACGATGTCGTATGCAAAACGAAGGTTGGACAGGAATCTCCCATCAACTCGTATGCCTCTCTCGTCCCAGTCCAGTGACTTGATCACCCACTGCAAGGCCGCGGTGAACAGCTTCATCGAGATTGTGTCGCCTTGTCGGACCCCCTTCCCGATTGGTATGGTCAGGGGGCGATGGAACAGCTGCATCGTTGTTGTACAGTCCTTGTAGCAGTTGGCTAGTGTCCTCACGTAGGCTGGGTCCACTCCTTGAGCGACTAGCGCTGACAGGATGGCGTTGGTTTCGACGCTGTCGAAGGCTTTCTTGTAGTCGACGAAGGTCAGGACGAGAGGCAGTCGGTACTCCCGGCAGACTTCTATGACCCTCGAAACGGTCTGGATGTGGTCCATGCAGCTGAATCCTTTGCGAAATCCAGCTTGTTCTTGGGGTTGGGCTTCATCCAGTGTCCTTGATATGCGAGCGAGAATAATCTTCGTGAAAAGCTTGTACAGCACACTCAGCAGGCATATCGGACGATAGTTCCGAAGATCCTCCCGTTCACCCTTCTTGAAGAGAAGGACGGTTCTTGACGTTCTCCACTGGTCGGGAATCTTCTCCTTCTGAAGGTAAGAAGTCAAATGCGACGCTAGAATCTCGTGTAGACGGTGTCCTCCGGCTCGCAGAAGTTCGACGGAAAGATGATTTGGTCCTGGAGCCGTGGACGTCTTCATGGTCTGTATCGCGATACGCACTTCAGCAGGTAGAATTCGTGGTGGTACTTCTCCAGTGGGAACAACGGGCATCGGCACGGGTGTTGATGAGCGGAAGAGGTTGGTATAAAAGTTCTTCGCAATAGATTCCATCTTGTATCGGGAAGAAGTCGGAGTCCCGTCTTCGTTCAGTAGTGCAGCCAGCGGTACGTGATATTCGCAGAGTTCCCTTCGGCACTTGAGACTTCGTCTTCTTTCGGCTGCTTCCAGTATCTTGGCTTGCCTGTACTTCCTGAGATCCTCTTGCAAAGCTGTTCTGCAACTGGCGTTGGCTATCAGTCGCTCGAGATGGGTTGCATTCGGATCCTGCCTCAAAAATCTTCTTCTTTCGAGCAATTCCTTGGTGGTCTTCGAAATGCGTTCCAAGTTCTTCTCACAAGTCACTGAGGCGCATTCTCCACAGGCTCGCAATCCTTTTAGAAGCCGGTCGTAGTCGTACGTTGGGTCCTCCTCGATGGGCCACTCACAACTTGATATGTGCTCTTCCAGCCTGTTACCGTCATAAACGACTTCCTTCCTTCTCGCGGCACTATGACAGACTTTCTATTCCAGCCTTCGGCTGAGTCGTATCTTCGCTCGAAGGAGGCGGTGATCGGAGCCACTACAGAAGGATGCAACTACAGAGACATCGAGTAAGCTCCACCTTCGGTTGGTGAGAATGTGGTCGATCTCAGCATGAGTCGTTCCGTTGGGCGATTCCCAAGTCCACCGGCGATGTTCTTTCTTCATGAAGATGGAGTTTCCATGGAAGAGTCGTGCGGCGGAGAGAAGCCCAACGAGACGGTTGCCGTTTTCGTTTCGGAGCCCATATCCAAACTTCCCGATCCTATATTCCTTTTCTAGTAGCATCCCGATTTTCGCATTGAAGTCGCCCACAACGTACTTGTAGAAGGACTTTTCGTTGCGGACGACCTCCTCCGCGTCTTCGTAGAAAGCATCTAGTTTTGAGTCGTCAGCTGCTGTTGGCGAGTAGCAGTTGATGATGCTGATGGTCTTCTGACGTGGAGGGCGTAGTCGTAGGATGCCTAGGCGAGGTGATAGGATCTCGTGCGAATCGACAAGATGGACGATAGGTGGGTGGACGACAAAGCCGACGCCTCACACGTTTCGTGATGGAACCTTTTCACCACGAATGATGAGGGTCCCATCACTCATCTGTCGCACGTCCTTCTTCCTGGACTTCGTTTCCTGCAGAGCATGATGTGGTAGTTGATGTGCTGTGCAGCGTCGAGAAGAGCGTGGAGGTCGGCGTTTGTGGAGACTGTCCTGGCGTTGTAGGTGCAGAGCATGAGGCAGTCTCTATGGCGTGTCGTCCGGGCAGACGTGTCGTTTTTGTCCAATCCGAAAGGCGCCCTGAGTACCCTGACATCGTTCTTGTTACCACCCGGCGCCGTAGGCGGGATACGATGTGCAGGGTTTCTTTTTAATCTTCTAACTGGAGGAGTAATATGAATTTTCCCCTACAAGAGGTGGCTTACTAGGCCTACTCTTGATTTCCATGGGGCGATCGCTGACCCCGGGCTTGGAGCGGGGAGGGACCGCCTAGCGACCAGAAGAAGCCAGACGGCGGGGAATGTTGTAGTGTCTTCGAAATATGCTAGAAGTAGCCAGACCGCAGTTGCAGTAGGAGAAAATTTGGGAAGTTTTCCAACGAAATAGCGTCTGCGGCGCAACAGGGTGCGATCAGGAAACGTGGCACAGAAATCAAGTACAATCGATTATTGACTCAAAATTATGACGGAGACAAAGCCCGTTGCTCTCTTCATTATTCCTGTTACATTTTGTTTGAATTTGGAATTTTGGACCATAGTTTGGATCCCATTTACTGAGCAAGAGCAGATCATCAGCTTCTTTATGTGAATTTTTAGAATTCGCTTGGGACATACTTTTCCTGCTTAGCCAAAACCCCAAGTCACTGATCCATAGTAAGTACAGAATTTTGGAGAGGAGGTTGTGCCCCCTGCCCATGACAGAATGCTATATCCCGCTTAGTTTAACTATGTGATAGGGTTGGTCAAGCGTCAAGTATCTTCAAGCATAAGAAAATTTTGCTATTTAGTGCATTGTGTGCGTACATAGGAGATTGTAATACCAGCAGAAATGGAGTCATCTGTACAATGATGTGTGGAAGCATAATGCACCTGAAATGAGGAAAAGTCCTTTGTCAGAATTTGGGCACGATGTTGACTCCACGAAATTGCAATGCATAAAGCTAAAGTGAGAAGATGACGAAGAAAACGAAGACGAGTAAAAGAAGGTCGAAAAACAAAGAAAGTGGAGTAAACATCTGGGTAAACTGGGTAACAATCTAAATGATAATTGTTCATAGAGTTAAGTGGGATGTTTCAGGTAGGATGCTACCCTTACCCAAAAATCAGAACTTCCTATCGAAAAACGGCTACGGGGACAATATTTTGTACTGGATAAGACAAATCAGTGAATTAATTACTATACAAATTTGAGAGATTTGTACGCGTTACAATACTCAGTTTTCATGTCAGACTGCTGAAAATCATTTAGTGTGATAAAAAAACACAAGCTGGTAGACATGAAGAAGCCAGATGCGCCAATTTTTGCGTGGTAGCGGCTTACCGAAGTTAAAGTTTTGAATTCGCTAGGGTAAATTTGTCAACTCAGTGCTGTCACACTTATCCATCAAATACTTATTTTAACAATCTTTCTTTTCATCTATTTATTGATGAAATACACACGAAGGTTCATCAAAACACACAAAACAACGAAAACACAATACCAGAGTAGATCACGTGAACCCTTGCTTGAACAATCAGTTCGTTTGCCTTTATCAAGGAATAGGATAGAGCCATTCATGTCTAGTTCATATCAGCAAAAAGTTCTTAGTTTCACAAAAGTGCGACTGATTTTCGCAATACTTATTTGAATACGGAACATTTCTGCATATTAGAAAAGACATGCAGCTTCTCGGCAGTATGAGAACCATTATCGTCGAAAAATGGGAATGCACTGAATCTTTACACGAATGTAAACTAGTACGACTCACATAACGACTGAAATCAACGCCTCTCACCATTGCGCCGCTGCTAACAAGGGAAATGGTCAGAAATCGAAGTGGCGAATTCAAGCAAACTGTCTACCATCAGATGCAGCATAAAATGCTAACTCTAAATCTGTCTTCCTTATCTACAGACCACTTTTGTGAATGAAATTGTAAGCCGTTAAAAGCCATTATCTTGCTAAGAAATTGTGTGTGTAAAAGGCAACCCTGGCCGTACACAGCCATTCCTGGCTCAGCGCTAGACTAAAACATGCAGCTAGGTCAGTATGGCTGGTACCTAAAGGTGAGCGAAAAAGGCTATAATGTGCCTAATCTCGCAATTTTTGTGCACGACTTTTTCGCACTAAAGCTCGTCAAACTTCGCTTACGGCGTTTTGCAGATATGGGAAACAGATTTGAAATCAGTTTTTAAGCTGCATCGAATGGTATGCAGCTTGTCTGGATTGGCCGCTTCGACTTCTGACCATTCCCTTGTAAGTGTCGAAGGCAACATGTAACCTGGAATGGCAGCGGCTGACTGAATCGAAATTGCTACATCTTCTTCTAGACCTAGAATTATAATATTTATTAATTCGCTCCTCTTGGTAACATTCCCACTCCGATGCCTCTTTCGCGCATGGAGGCCGTAAGCGACGGTGAACCTCAGCCGACTGCAAACAGCCCGCTCGTCGGTTTGCTTTCCCCTCGAAGCGTATGCGAGATAAAGGAAGCAGGTTCACCTCCAGGGGGGGGGGCGAGTATGTATCAATCTCCCGAATCGCAATCGGGCGCTCCTTAACCATTGGAAATGAACGCCGAAACTGCGTAACAAGAGTTGAGGGCTTGCTGAAAGTTTAGCCAGCGCTCGCTGAAAAAAACTATTTGCTGAGCGCTTGCACAAAATGCTGTATTGCTGCCCGCTGGCAGGATATGCGACCGTAAAGGAAGTGCCGCCCGCTGAAGGTTTGGCTACGCCCCAAAATTTTGCTGACCCCTGCAGAAAAACGCGAGTTTGCGGACCCCCTGCCCCCGGCGATTATCTGAGTAGTTCTGAAGAAGGTCACTTTCGTGAAAACGCTCTAGACTCAACTAATTGTAGAGAATAATTGGTTTCAATGAATCAAAAACTTTAAGGTATTTAGAAGAACAACATGTTATTAAAATATCCTTCAATGTTTTGGAAAGGTTGCAGTTTGAAGAAGAAACGGCAGGCAGAGTATAGAAAATCGCAGATGACTCGCATGTTCCAGTTCAACAGCGAATCAGAATGTTGTCGACATTGATACAAAGTTGACAATTGAGCGAAACTCTCTATTTCGCACATCAGAAATCAACTAGATTGCCTAGTTTCAATGAGGAAATGTCCAAGAAGTCCATTGCTAATCTTCAGGTTGCTGAAGATTTCGAGACTGCTAAATTCACGAACATGGAAGATCCCGACTGGAGTACGAACTTAACTCTGTGCTTTATGCTGCTGGAAGTATCTCGCCTTGTAACATTATGACCTATGATATTGAAAAAAAAACCAACGCGCAGCATAGTATCTACTTTTCTCGGCTATTCCGCAGATGCTGTTGAAGTTGAGCAGCTTTCTCGTCAGCTAACAAGACGTATGCCAGAGGAGGTGAAGCCAGAGTTCGACAAGGCCCAAAAAAGTATGCAATATTTTCTTCCCTTGTTGCGAAAGCATATGCGATCTGGCTCTTTCCCCATTACTTACCGCAAAAATCTGATGGACTTACTAGCAAAGCTAGTTCCCATTCCGACTAGCACGGCAGAGGTGGAGAGGGGATCTCCTATCTACTCTATTATCAGAACGCAACGCAGAACTCGTACAACGGTGGAGCATCTAAGCAATTACTTTAGATTTGTCAACCTTCTACTAAACATATTGTTGTCTAAAAACAACATTTAAAGGATTGCTATAAGTGGTCCAGACAGGCTGTCATCGTATGACTTTTTGAAATATCCTAAAAGATGGTACGAAGAAACTGGTCACCTACCTGCTGACTTCCTGGTCCTATCAGAGGGCCAGGAAAAAACACAAAAACGCTTAAAAGAACAAGAACGTTTCAAGTCCATTGACTCAGAACGCTTTTTGACGCAATTCTACTTCTACTCCGATAATCTTTTGAAGGAAGAAGAAGATCTTCCAGGCAGCGAGCTTGTTGTCTCTGACGTTAGCGATACTGATATTGTTGATGATGACGTGCAGGAATTGTAAGTTGTTCCTAATTTGTACATCTTTTGGGATAAAACTTATTGCTTTCGTTTTTTGTTGATGCAATGAAATAGGAGCGCAGATCTTCATAAAGTCAGTTTTTTTTTATTTATTATTTTTTTTAATTCTAAAAATTTTTTTCAAAAAAAATTTTGAAATTTCAAAATTTTGTGCCCAAATAAGGTACAAATTAGAGCTCTTCATACCACACTTTTTCACTTTTTCACCTTTTCTCTCTTCCTCCCCCCCCCTCCCCAGGCTCACATACCCCCTTCACCCTGGAAGGTCGGAAACAACCGAGATCCCCTTCACCTGGGGAGAGCCCGGCTCTCCCTATCGCACCTATGTCCCCAACTAGGCAGTCCGGGCTCTTGCCCGAGTAACATCCCAGAATGATGCATCGCGGATGCGGGCGCCCGTGCCGGTCGGGTAACGACCCAGACGGGAACCCCTCCCCGAGAGGGAGATTGATACTTACCGGCCGAGATGAAGGCGTTTCGGCTATTTCCGACCTAGAAAAGTGAAGGGGGTAAGTGAGCCTTGAAATGAATGCTGACATGAGCCTACATGCAAAGTGGAACTCGGGTGTGCAAAGAGAGGAAATGATTGATATAATATATATGAAGAATTTCTCAATGATTCGCTTTTAAGGTCATCGAACAGAGACTATTTTGATCAGAAAAACTTAACTTCTCACAAATCGACATATTATTCGAAAGCTTGGAACATGTAGCATCGACGTCTCTCTATGGCCTCTCTTTCTCTCCAGCTCTTGTATGAATTCTATAAAACTTTTCATCTAGCTGCAGCATGAGCTGTTATGCGATTACTTTGTGCTCCATTTCTGAAAGGAAGGGAAAAGTAGAAAAAAAAGATGGTCTATGTTTACTGGCAAAGTCTTGCTCTGGAACATGATTAGACAATTAGACGTCTTCATTCATTCTTTGCGTAGAAATTTCCTCATAAAAACACGCATATCTTCAGCTCAAATGCCATGTATCTAAATGCTCTTCTATTTTCTATCATGCTCTTCAGTGAAAGGAGATATAGTTTGAATTCTTCTTGGTGAACATGCATCATCATTGAGCAAACCAGACGTCCTACTCTTGCAAAATTCTTCCCTGCGACAACATATATTCAGTCAATGTTGCTATCCAAAGAATCAGACATCCAGTAAATTTTTAAGCTTATTTCGCTATCAAAGCTAAAGCACTCGTGAGACAGTAAGTCTCAAGTTTGCGTTACCCATCAAACGCTTTAAAAATGCAGTCGTCTCATGCACTGGCTGAGAAGAAACAGCAGCTGGCGGTCCCAAACAAAATGTGCACCGTATATCATAGATGTTCTATTCTGTTTCTGCCGTTATGCCTTGACCCTCGTCTCAAACTCAGGTGAAGGGGTCATCCAAATGTCGGCCCACAGTGAAGGGAGCAGAGAAGCTTCACCTATCGCACCTATGTCTTAAAGGCAAACTGCGCCCCACTGGCGAAGAATGTCCAAGTCCGTGGTCACGTCTCCCATTGCAGCTCTTGGTCCACTCAGACAGTCGAAGGGATACCCAAGCGAAATGAGGGGGTCCCGGGCTCTGCGCAGCGAGGGTTTGCCACTCGTGCTCCGGAGCCTTCCCATTTCACGCATTTTGGTGCTCCGGGGCTCCTCCAAATCTGGCGCACCCCGGAGCAGAGATTTGCGAGCCCCGGGGAGGGGCCCCATCCGCCTTCTTGTGAGGGTTTCGGAGCACGCAGTGGCAGACTCCCTCTATTTGCCCTCCGGAGGTATCCGTTCGACTGTCTAGTAAGTAAAGTCGGCGCAAATAATTAGCTTATTGCTTGGTAGGGAGTTAATTAAGGTGGGATCTAGCGAAAGTTTGTTATTCTCGACTAGCCGTTTGTAACCTTTGTCACGATCATTTTTCATGTTTTCATTAGCATTCAAAGCAAATAGTTCTTCATGAAATTTACAAAATTTTAGTGTTTACTAACTACGAAATAAAATTTTGACGAACTTATAAAAAAAGCAGATTGTTAATCCCTAATACAAGGATGTAAAAATCGTTGTACAAATTGTATATACTTGATAGAATCATTTTGAACACTTGCATTGTCCATCATAGTCAAATTAATGGCGTACATGCTGCATGTTTATTCGCATATGCATGTCACATTAGAATGAGAAAGATGACTGAAATGGAATTCGTCTGTCACTAACAATCTTACATCTCTGTATATGTTTCGATCTAAACCCTCACACAATCGCTTCTTTGACCACGGCTACTGTCGCTTACCTAGACAGTCTCAGCCTTAATGACTCTACATCTTATCTCGGAGACTGGTACGCACGGGCGCGGCTATCACTTGGTCTGAAAAAGTTCATCGCGCGTTTATGCCTTTGAAAATAATTCAGACCGATTAGTACGGAAGCGAGTAATGACGATTTTACCAAAGAGATGCAGTAAAGTTCTAAAGAGAGTTGTGGATATTCATGGTAAAGACAATATCTGAAAACTTCTCTTGTAGTGAACGTTCTGGGTAAATCTTGCACTGTTTTGAGTTTCTCACATTTCCTCAAAATTCTTCAGGCACGGTGTGTTTGATCTCGTCCACTTATGCGAACAATGTCGCCCACCTTCGCTGATTTTCTTATCAGAGCGTACCGAAAATCTGTTGCCCATGTCCATTAAGCGTCCGTCACTTACCTCTACGGTCCTTCCTATGCACTTGCATAATTATGCTTTCTCTGCAGCATAATTTTGTACACTCAGTCCGAGTCATGTCTGATTTATTTGTTCACATTGTGAGGGATTTCCTCTCCCCCCCCCCCCCCGAAAGTTGTTCAGTTACATGAGGGTCATTTTATATCATCAGGAAGCGAATCGCTTTGCTACGTAACCATTAGCCGTTTATTTCTTGAAGAGTCACTGGTGCTTTGTCCTGAGGAGAATTCTTACTGTGATCCAGCACACAAGCTTATGGGTGTGCTTTTTTCTAAACAACAGTTTGCCATTGGTTTTTTTAATAAAAAGTGTTACGATATGATTTCCAAGAAGGAAGGAATTTAGTATGAAGAGTGCCTGTTCATAAGATGATGGCTAGCAGATGCTCCTGTAACTCTGATGACAAATCTCCCTATTATTTGCGAAACGCTTTTCTTAAAATGTTAAATACCTCTCCCTAGCAAAGTTTGGAATGTACTAGGTTACGAAAACGGAATTTCTCCTAGGTACTTTCTATATGAGAGCTGTTGTTTGCAATTATTGGATTGAGTTATTGAAAAGTTTTACCAGTTCATGACTTCGCAGAAGTTGCTTGAAAATGTTGAGGCTCTTCCTGAGATAGCAAAATGCAAATTTTCGAATTGTTTATTTTGTTCCCGCTGTCAGTTAAAAAAAACGTTTTCTCAGTAAAACGTTCCAAGCCTGATCTCATCATATAGGACAAAGTTACGTAATTGCTTTGCGGTTATGATTCTCAAGCGACTTATAAGGACACAACGTCATATCATGGATGCTACGATCTTATATAAACCAAGATCTTTCAGTTTGAAATTTTCCTGAAGTTTCGATAGGCATTTCACAGTACAAGTCCCCATTGAACAATGCACACCTTTCAAAAGAAATTTTTTCTTGGCTGTAAAAATTGCACAGCAATGGAGCAAGCAATTTTCACATTTGCTTTGCTGGTCTTTCAAGGTAAGGAGCCACAGAATGGAACTCGTTGAAAAAGATTTGCATGAGAAAGATCTACAGAGTGTCCCAAAAAGATGTGCACACTGTTTGTGCGTTAATAACTCTTTTGCTTTCATGTCTTTTGCCAAGCTTAAAGTATTATTCTGTAGAGCGAGGTTCAACTTAGATTTACGCCATGGAGAGAATCACCAAGCACCCTTTATTACTGTTAAATTACGGTATGAACTTTCAGCACATAGCGTCACTGTGGAATAGGCCTTTTGATGAAATAATTTCTAAAAAACCTGAAAATTTGTGTAGCAAGGTTTTCAGGCATCCTGATTTCGCTACACAACTTTTCACAAGTTTGTCGAGCTTTCTTGATGGCGTAATCACATTTCTGACAAACATTGGAAAAATAGTTATTACCCTAAATTTGAAATAACTCAGGAAAGATGCACTACACTGAAGTGCAAACTTCATATTCAGAATCAACGACTATGATTATCTCACCTCAAGTGTTTCTGATTTGTTTGGCTTTGTTTTTGAGGCAAAATACCTCTTGCAATGGCTTAAAATCCTCTTCGGAGTTCCTACCGTAATCCTACAGTAATGAAGTGCAATTGATAATTCGCTCCATACTGTAAATCTAAGTTAGACCTCGCTCTAAAGAATAGTACCTCAAGCTCGGCAAAAGACATCAAAGCAAGAGAGTTATTAACGATCAAACAGTGTGCACATCTTTTTGGGACACCATGTATATACAAATTGGCCATGAAAAACAATTTTTTCCTTCGAAATCAGCGGTGCAAATAGGGGGATACAACGACTAGAGCTCAGAAACTTTTGGCTGGGTCTTATCTGCAGCTATCCTTCCCTACTCATATTGTATCTAGATGTCTATCCTACGTAATAGGCCGCCATGTAGATTGATAGAGTCCAGCAAAGCCGCAACAGTTGCTTCTAGCATCTTCATGCGCAGTGGAAAACTTTCAGAAGTACACGTTACTTCCATGTACAATTCCGCTCAAAAGATGAAGAAGCTGGAAAGAACAGGCGATGAGATGTCAACGAAACGAGAGCATCTCTAAATTAGTCGCGGCCTCCGCTATTTGCCCAGCTCACTGCTGATACCACGCTAGCTGACACCTGCTCCTGTTTTGATCACCAGAATTCTCTACTTTTTTCAAAGACTTAATAAAGTTTATATACTATTACGAACCTTCTCGCTCATGAGTAGGTTTTAGCCAAGAAAAAAATTGTTTAGATGTGGCATTACAACTAATGCATTCTTTGCTACCTTCCCACGAGATATGATCCACGCTGTTGAGATTCGCCAAAAATAATTCTTTTTAAGTGCAGCAGTAGGGATAGCGCTTGATTAATCCATGTTAGGTTCGGTAAAAGAGGGACTTTTCTGTCCATATCCTTTGAGCGTTATTTTGGGACAGGACTAGCAGAACTAAGAGCTGACAGACTAAGAGTACAACTACTGTTGGGAAAGTATCGAAATAAGAAAAAGGTAAAAGATAACCAGCTTTCAAATCTCTGAGCTGCATTAGCCCTGTGGTGATATGTGGAGAGAAGCAAAAGCAAGTGTTTTAGGAAGTCTTCTTTCGAAGCATCTCCTTGAAGACGTATATTTGATTTCACGGTCGACTTTAGTTTTATTTCCTAAATAAACGAAAAAAATTATTTTTATTACAGGTAATGGTTGAGTCTTGGCACGAAGAAACAGCTCACGCATCATATTGTTTCGAAGCCGCTGATCTCCCTACCAAAAACGTAGTGGTTTACTCGGACAGAGCCGAAGTGAAACGCGTTGTAAAGGTTTCGTTAAGCAAAGGGACCAGCGAGATTATCTTGAAAGTAAGTGAAAACTGATTTTCAGTTCTCTAGCCAATATCGGGCAGTTTACTTCCGCTATTTAGCAACTTCTATCAAAAGAAGTTTAGCAGGCATTTAGAGGTTTTATTATCAACATATCGGTCTGCTTGCTTTGCATTTTCCCTTTGAGCTTGATAAGAGCCAATTTGCATAGCGCCATCGACGAAAGACGCGAAGATTCTTTGGCTTTTCGGACATTATGAGCTGCTAAATTTCAAAGGAACTGATATCTACGTGAGACATATGCACTTATTACTGTACAGCCCTCACTACTGCACTTGTTTACCAATTCGTAAGCAATGCAGAACAGCGATACTAGGAGCAATGAGAACACTTTATAACTTTTGGCATCGTACCAGGTGCGGAGGTAGAACGGATGAACACTACTTAAGAGACAGTGCAAAAATTTGGACACACTAGATTTATGTGTCTAATTCGCATGTATACCAAGCTGGATTCTTCAGAGTCCCCGAAATATGAAGTGCAGAACACTGCTGAAAGTTGAAAACATTTGCTTGTTGCAAGTTTCGAGGTACTTGAGTGTTACTGTGCGTAACGATGCACAGCTGCTCCGATTTATAATTCAGCTCATGTATTAGGTTGAACACTAAGTTTTGCAACTTGTTTCATAACTTCACTCTCATTCAATATGGCGCACTCAAATTTGGCATCATGTAGAATGCAATGTGAGCTACAAGTGAGCACAAATTGTCTGAATTTTGAGTACGAAATAGAAAAGTTTCAGGCATTTTTCGAAAACTAGCAAAATTTGAGAATTTTTGAGGTTTCAAGCTAAAATGAAGCCTTTGGCAGCCTAGACCATGCGCAGTGATCCGGATTCGTCTACAAATTATTGCAAGAGGTTGACTCCTTTGGCCTAGCAAGAAAAAAACAAAATTTATGGGCATGTCGAGATTTGGCGTCTTCATAAAGTCGAACTAGTCGATGTACGCAAGAGCTGCTGGGGACGACCGTCAATGACTAAAGAGTCCGAAGCTCAAGTTCCGCCGAGACTTCACATAGTAAGGTTATTTGACCTGCCGAATGCGAATATCATATTCCTTTGTTGAATCAACGCCTTTTTCCTTGTTTAGGGTGAGACCCCATATCGTACACCTGCAGTAATCCTACAAAAAAGCCCTTATCACGCAATTTCACTATCGTTTTCGTGATCAGCATGTCGGATAACATCCCTATGCCAAGTTTCAGCCAAATCCGTCAAACTTTGAATTTTTCCCCTTCATACCATACACCTACCGTAACTCTCACTGCGACGTCAGAATTTGGTAGGACAGCAGCTGCGCCTGTAGTGTACATAAAACCAACACAGTGGCAAAATTTGAGTGCACCATGTTGAGTGAGAGGGAAGTTATGAGAAAAGTTGCAAAACTTAGTGTTCAACCTAATATTATTGATTTGGTCCTTGAATAGACGGGCATGCAAAATGCTGAGGTGCTTGAATAGATGACAGAAAACCCCCATGAACACGCAGTAGCATGACTAAATCAACAAAAATGTATTTTATGTGATAAATAGTATTGACGAGGTTTTTTTGCATTGCTGATCGTATAAATAATGCTCTATGGACTATTTTTCGCCTTTCTCTTTCTCTCTGTAATATATCTTTTTCGTCAAATTAGGACGTGGTAAATGAATGTTATAAAGCCAAATTAATAACCCAGAAGATGTGGGAAAAATTGTTGAAAGTCAACTGTATAATCTTCTGGAAATCGCTAGTTTCATAAGAGTACGTTCATACTAGAGCACAATTTCTCACGGTGAGGCGCAAAGAAAATCTATAGAAGCACTAGTGGAAACAAATAACCAATCCGCTGGCAAAGCATTACAATAAGCTCTGTCGAGTTTGTGTTATATTATGCTATTGAGTTGAGAGGACTGAGAAATATTATAATATTGAATTTAGAGTGAATGAGAAACACAAGTCTAGAGTCAAGATTAACTCCATAATCTGCGTCGAAAACTTCAAGCAGACGTCCACTTTTATAGACCTTGAGAAATATTGGTCATTGCTAACTTCTGATTCAATACCTTCCCTTTCAGAATGTATCAGCTGTAATCGAGCGTCAGTCAGTAAGAGTCGATGGACATGGTGTGCTCATACAGGAAGTGCAGTATCAGGAAATGCCCATAGATACGGAACAAGAAAATGAGAAGGTAATCCTAAGCCTTCTATCCAAGCTGTGCATGAATACTTTCGCATCCTTCTAGATCCGTGCCCTGGAGAGAGAAAAAGTGAATATGGAGAACGAGCGGTTTGCTATCGAAGACGAAATGTGTTCTCTACGGAAGCGCATCGAAGTGCTTGATGGCGTTGCAAGCCAGGTAGTCGGGTTTTTTATGCTGCATGAAAAATATTCAAAATTAATTAATTAAAAAGTTAAGTCAAAATCAAACATGTTCAATCGCTGAGCGTCTGCAAACAATTTCAATCACTTTAATTGGCTGCAAACTGTAATTGAGCAGGAAATTGCGGCTACCAAGAAAAAATTGCGTTCTCTAAAGATTTTTGTGATTGTAACATATAAAAATTGTACTGCAGATTGCAACTGGACCCCCGTCAACGTCTTCTTTACCTAACGAACCACTACCATTGTCTACCAGGAGGTATGTACTCGCGTATGAATCATTTTAACTGTGAGATTAATTCAAGACACACTGTCATCGGTTCAACGGCATCTCAGTTTTCACACTCAGCTCCATCTGTTGGGTTTCTTGTCAACGAAGAAACAATCAGCAATCTCGCCAAATTCTTGTCCTATTATAGTGAGTTGTTTTTTGGTGTCACTGAGAAAAAAGTCAGGTACAATTTCGAAGCCAAAGCACGATTTTAAAACTCAAATGCTTAAGGCGAAACCGTCTCCAACATGAAAACGAGCTTGAGGAGCCGACAGCGTGACTTGGACCAACAGTCTGAGAAAATTGAAGCTCTTGAGAGAAAAATTGATCAACTGCGATGCGGTTACGAGTACGATTCAGTTAGGCGGTGCGTGAAAAAACTCTTTATTTTATGCATTGCTAATATACAATAATGAGGCTAGTATGAGAACGGCGACCTCAGAGGTATCCTGTTTGAAAATGATATTTTGAAAATAATCAAGAGACTAATACCCTGGAGCAGTTCTAGGGACCGGACAGTGATCGCAAGATCCATGAGCTCCATCCTTTCCAGGTTCTCCCGGTGGTCCATCTTCCCCGTCTTTGCCTGGCTCTCCATCAGGTCCATTCTCACCCGGCGGACCGGGTGCCCCTGCTCGCCCGGGGTTACCAGGACGGCCATCTGGCCCTGGAGGTCCAGGTGGTCCCGGTTCTCCGGGTGGGCCTGGTTCTCCTGCGGGTGAAGGCATCGTACGAACCTGTCCAGGCTGTCCTGGTGGGCCGGGCTCTCCATCGGGTCCGGGATCTCCTGGTGGTCCTTGCGGTCCAGGAGGTCCACGAAATCCTGGCCTTCCTGGTGGCCCTTGTTCTCCCGGTGAACCAGGCATTCCATCGGGGCCTTTCATGCCAGGTGGGCCAGGAGGTCCTTGTGGAGATGGCTCACACTCAAAACAGAAATCTTCTGGTTCGGGATGAATTTCTCCTTGAGGGGCATCTGCTCCCGGTGCGCCAGGAGACCCGGGGACTCCGTCTCTGCCTGGAGGACCGTCGAGTCCTGGTGGTCCTGGAGGTCCTGGAGGTCCAGTACCGCATGAGCAGCAGCCGGTCGCACGTTTTTTGCGACTCGCTACGACGGCTTGCCGAACCGAAGCAAGCTGAAGGATTGATTGTTAATCAATAAGAATTTGCATCCTATCTTTAGTGGTTGACTTGCGGTCAAAACTTTCTGTTAGGATACTAGATAAAAAAGAAACATTTTTTCCAATACTAGATAAAAAAGAAACATTTTTTCCAATCTGAAATCGTGGAAAGCGTGTGGCACAATATTGCAAGAACTCATTATTCCTGGTTCCAGTCAAGTGAATTATGCACTCTCATTAAAGATACGTAAGGAAGTCAATGATACTTGAGTAGATTGGCAACTTCTTGCTAGACACGCTTCAAGGTCAGCTGTTTTTTCTGATTTTTTGAGCGAAATCGATATGTTCCACTCGGAAGGATCGAGTGTGTCAAACCGGTACTCAACAAAAACTCGTCATGCCTAGTTTCATGATTAATTTCGTGCTCGTTGTCAGTTGAAATCACTCTATATGAAACCACAATCAACATCAAATCATGGAAGAGGCTGACGGCATACCTTGTTGAATTCAGCTTTCACATTCTCTCCCCTTGAGCGACAGAAATTGAGTTCGTCTTGTAGTCCTGATTGGATGTGCTGCATGTAGAGGCAAAGCATAGGCACGGCTATAATGGCTGTCAGAGTGGCCACTGTCGAGATGGTGACACCCACGAAGGCGAATCGCTTCACCGACTCTGTCTCGATCAACTTTGACTGGTCGGCCATCTCTAGAACAATACCGAGACTGACAGCACGACCATGATTCGACAGAAGCTGAAAACCCACGTTGGGTGGAGCAGCAGCACAGCGAACCGTTTCCCGGTTTAAGCGACGTCTTTTATAGCCAAGACGCGCGAACTTTCTAAGGACACCAGCAAAAAACATTGCAATCCGCGTTGTAACTGTAACCACGCCGAGAACTTCGCTGAGCGAAATTTCATTATAAATAGGCTTAGTAATTTTGATCATGATATCACGTAAGAGGTTTGCAACCATCCCTCGTTTTTATTGCGTGAATGCGAAAAATTTTGCAGAATAACAGCACAAGTCGCTCGATTTCACTTCACGTGCAGTGCCGGATTCGAGTCATGCTATGTTTTTCAAACTCCCTATTGATAATGCCCATTTCAGGAACATCACGATTGTGGTGGAAATGGAAGCACCTGCAGCCGTTGAATTGTTTGTATCTTACCAGGTAGAATTTCAATGCAGATTTCTCCAGAAATCAAGAATAAGAATGGGCCTTGTGCAATCCAGAATGGTCAATAGAATGTTAAGTAGACAGAAATCCTTCTCTAAGTTTACCATGTTGAAATCACGGCATTGCATAAATGTATTAGGTCGTCCCGAAAGTAATGTCGCTTTTTTCAAATGAACGCCACATTTCATAGAATCAAGATTTTCAAGAGAACTTAGCAGCATTCGATGCAGCATTTCATTCTCTTCCTAACGGTTATAATTTCATTGCACAATATACAACGAGCTCTCGAAAAATTACCAAAAATCTGCAACCGATGCTTTTTGCCTTGGTCAAGTTCGGCTATTTTTCTAAATTTTTTGTACCTATTCCCCGAAGAAGTGCAAGTGACAGGTAGATAGACCAAACCTTATAGGACGCAGAGTAACTTTTTTCTTGTCCTTAGCTTGCTTCTTAGAGTTTCTGGAATCAATTTTCTAATGCCATCAAATTCCATATTTTGTCAACTTAGACCTCACAGAACAATAACCGGCAAGCAACTCGGGTGTCATTCGAAGCAGCTTTTTCTCCTCTTTCTACCAGTTGTTTTTTCTTTCCGACTTATCAAGTTTTCCGGGATAAAATCACCATAATTCATGTTTTCCAGGGCGCCCCAAGCTGTACCCGGAATTTTTAAAAAGTTGCTAATCTGAAGCGGTGAATGCTCATTTGGTTTGTAAAATTAGTGTCAAATCATAACCCATCTTTGTAGGTCTCAATTCGAAGATTTTTTTTGGTGTCTGATGCATTTGTCTCTGAGACGAGTCTGCTGAAATTCGGTGGTTCCATAAAATCTATACAGAAATTATGACAAGTTCTGGAAAGTACAAAAAAGTTGTGCTGTTTCCTGTAGGGTTTGCTCTATCCATCCATTACTTGGACTCCTTCCGAGGGTTGTTATAAAGATTCAGAAAAATTGTGAAGGTCGTAGATTTTTATAATTTTTCGAGAGGTTAATGAATTTTGTGCAGTGGTTATATAACCATTAGAAAGAGAATGAAATGCTACATCAAGTGCTACCAGAATCTCTTACACATCTTTGTTCCAAGAGATGTGGCGTACGTTTGAAAAAAGCGACATTACTTTTGGAACGACCTAATATATCCGTAGGTTATCTTCGTAGTTTTTGCTTGAATTCTTGACCCAAACCCTTTTCCTTTCGCGAAAGTAGTGTGACGCAAACTTCATAGAATCTTGTAAGTAAGAAATCGTACCAGTATTGGAAGTGTGCCAAGCAAGTTACGAGTTTCAGTAGAACACAGATTGAGCTAGAAGAACTTATCGAAAAGTGATGTGAAAATTAAATCATTCAAGCATAGGATGGAATAGAAACCTTTGAGAATGGATGTAAAACATTTTGCAAGAGCAACATGCTGGTTAAAAGATAGTGGCACTGCTTTCGAGAAGGGGTAATTTAACGTTTGGGTTGCATATTTTCTTGGTTGCTGTTCCTTGCAACTACTTCAATCTCTCAGAAATGTATCAAAAAGAGTATGCAAAAAAACTACTAGAGATAACGAAAGGAACTGCTACCTGAAAACTACTGCGGCTCCGTAGCATTGAGAGATAATCTTGCCTGCCTGTTTACTCATCACTGCTTGGGAGCCATAAATCAGCAACATATTCTTTGAGGCTACCGTAACCCGCCCGTAATCTCAAAACCTAATCGTCACTTCTAGCCGAAAGTAGTTTTTTATTCGAGGCTCTACAGTTGGTGGACGTTCGCTTTTGTTGTTAGCAACTGTGGGCAATGACCATATCTAATACCAGTAAAGCTCGTTGAACTTGAAATGAAAAGGGGCGGGTCAAACAACAAACAAATGCCCATCTCAGCATTATGCGTTGCCAAAGTTGGTCAAATGCGCCAACAGTTACAAAATTCAAGAAAACTGAAGATTTTATTAGGTCTGTTCGGAAATAATCGAAGGCGCAAGGTTTATCGCAAACTTCCACCTCCCGAAATCAAAATATCTTGCTTGAGGTTTTTCTGATCTCGTCCCTGACGCGAATCGGCTAGGTGGCAATCATCTAATCACTTTCAATGGGGATATCTCGTTCGTACCTGTTTTTGATCGCTTTCGCTTGACTTTCATCTGCATCCGTTTTCTCCTTGATCTTGCACACCAGATCAGTCAAAAAGTAGCCGCGCTGTAAAGAAAAAGTTAGCGCGCGTTTCACTATGAGCGTCCGTTAGAGGAAAGAGACAAGAGGATTGCAGTCCGTTTTCTTGCCTCTCGTACTGGATCCAATAACGATGTGCTTAGGTATACTGTGCAAGCTGGAAGCCTGCCTATGATATCCGCGCTGTGACCACCGCAGGAGGCGAGCAGGAAAACAAGATTAAGGTGTGTTCAAAACTTTATCATTATCATCTTGCAGTCGGGGTATTTGGTGATGTAAACAACTTCAACACTTCTTCTGCCTTCAGTTTATTATTGATAGTACTACTGCTTTACGTTTCGGCAATATTCTGACGCATGATCTTAGTCGTAGACATCCCCCTCGCTCTCTCACTTCATCTGGTGTAAAATTGGGAAATCTGCGGGTAGACTCGCTTAAAGATGTTACCGAGCAGTTTGAAGCATTGCCAACTGCTTCAAAGTTGCTCTACTATCTGCGATATCGAAAAGGACCAGTCGTTATGTGAATGGACTGAATAAATAGGGCTGAAGATTTTATAGTTTGCATTACGTTAGATTCTGCATCAGACGTTCAATAATAGACAGGTGTTCATTTTTGCCGTTTTGAGCTTAAAGGCAGCGTCCAGGCAAATCTGGACACACAGGGTTTGCGCCTGTATACAGTTTTCGGGACCTGACTAAGCCAATGCCTTAGCAGCAGAGAAGAAGGTGCACTAATGGCTGAGATACTCGCTTTCCAAAGAAAGCCCGCTACAGTACTTGGTGGACGACTTGCGTCGGGCTACACGCCGCTTCAACCAGAGTCTGCTACCGAACCGCACGCATTGCGTGCGGACCCAACGCCCACGTGCTTCTCCGCACAAAACCTTGCGAGTGGAGATAAGTCGTCCGCTAAGTACGCAACCGACAGGTACCTGGACGCTGCCTTTAAGGTCGCAGATAAGCTGCAATTTCGTGGTTTACGAAAAAACATTTGCGAAAAGTACCGAGGCTCCTACTTGCTGCCTAAAAACTCAACAGCAAGAATGAGTAGCTATATGTATTATCTATCACTGATGCTGCATCTGACGCAGAAATTGGAAATGAGCCCTATTTGAGCAGTCCGTCGTCATCGCGACTGCAACTCTGCCTTCGCCGTTGGTCGAGCACATTTGAAGCGAGTATCCCTCCTTCTACTCAGAAACTCTCTGTTTCCGCTTCAGACCTATTGATAACGGCTCGGCACTATTGGCACTAGGTCAAGCTGAGGAAAGGGGATATCGTTTTTGTGGCCGAAAAGACACAAAAATTGCAACGTTTCGTTTTTTTGAGAGGTTTTTTCCGTTTGAGGCTTAGGGTTAAAGGGGCTTCGTACGAAATTTTCAAGATCAAAGGGAACTTCGTTTTGAAATTTCCCTGGTGCCAACTCATGCCGAGTCCTGCTTATTAAGGTACTTAACTGCTTAGATTGCACAGCATGACAATTCAGTTCGAATCTCCGACAATAACGTGTTGCCAAAATATGTAATGCAATTATTGTAACTAGTACAACTTATATGGGAAAGCGAAAACTGTAGAAGACTGAGATTCAGCACCTTCATACCTTCACACGATTGTTCCTCTCAAGCTGAAATTCCTCGCTGAAAGTATCCTCAAAATCAAAGCAAGCTTCAGATAATTCCAGCTGTGTTACTATGGTCTCGTCGAGCAAAATACAGGGGATGATTGGAATGACACCGATATGGTACTTTCGACGGCAAGTCCATCCGTTGGAGGATGTGCTCCACAACTCGCAACCCTCTCAGCTAGCATTCAACGTCCCAGCAAGAAGTGAGTCTCGAGAACACAAATTCCTTTTCAAGGAAAGTCTTTGAGACAGCAAAAATTGAAGGTTCTGTACGAGCGCTCTCATAATGCGATCTGATTGTGATAGAAGTTGGGGTTTTGTGGAATCACCTGTTCAATACTCTAAAATCATTTCAAATAGCCGTGTTTTTCTCAGCCATGACCTAGAAAGCGAAATGAGTGTACAAATAAGGGGGGGGGGGATCAGAGACAGCAACGATAATTGTTTTGCATTGCATTCGATACGCCCAGAATCTAGGTTTTTTTCTAACAAATCCATCAGCGTTATTTAATAATGGTGATCAAGCTATCTACAGGGTGCGCCAAAATTATCCGTGCATGTGTCCTTGGGTGTAATAAGAATGTAGGGCGGGCATGATGACGGTTCAAGCCTAATTTTGTTCTCACTAATAATGGTGAGAACAGCCATAAGGATGACCTGCTACGACATGTGTATCTCTACAAGGTGCGTCAAAATAATCGGCGCCGTTTCCTTGGGTGCCGGAAGGATGCAAGGCGGGCATGATGGCGGTCTAAGCATGCATCTGTTTTCACTAACCATCATCATCGTAACATAGTCAAACCAGAATTTGACTGATTTATCTTCCGAAAAATTTCAAATCCTTTCGACAGCCGAAGTGTGCTCTGTACACGGGCACAACTCTAAGAGACCCGTCATACTTCGCCGAAAAAAGCCCGAAAAAGCCCAAAAAGCCCAAAAAAGCCCAAAAAAGCCCAGAAGAACCGAAACGTCCCTTCCCTTCTGACGCTAAGGCATATGTGTTGATCAGGGCTCGGCACGGGGTGGCTAGTTGAAAATGCAAAAAACGAAGTCCCCCTTGACTTCGCCACAAAAGTACGATATCCCCCTCGACACGCTAACGATCAAAGTAAACATGAAAAGAAAGAGAATGAAATAGAATACAAAACCGACATAAATAGGGAATAAAAACTAGTGATTGTTTGTATTCTCCGGGTTGGCGGCATGCTGTGTCCGCCGCGCATCACCGCGAGCTTGGAGCACCTTTGCCACTGCCATCCAGATAATTTGGAGGGCTATAACCAAGCGGGGAGGAGAGGGTTTGGGGAGGCACAAGAGCTGTTTTGTAGAATATTGGATGTAGATTACTTTTATGTAAAAAAAATTTTGAAAAATTATGTGAAGAGTAGGAATTATATGACTTTGTTTGCGTTAAGCCACCTCAGGTAGCTATCCAGGTGGCTTGAAAGCCACCTAACCCCGAAAAAAGTTTGCCATGCCCTTAGTTCACATAATTTTTTCATAATTTTTCATACATAGTCCCAACTCGGCATTGCCTATCTACCTATTTTGGTGCCATTTCATCTTCACTTCGCTGTAAACAAACCCTTTGTTTATTTGCTGGCGGCATGCTGGCAGCGTGCCGGCAGCAGATCGAAAGACAGCGTTATGCTCTTCCGCAAAAACGATATCCCCTTTGCTTTTTCCCCCAAAAACGATATCCAGCTTGCTTTGCAAGCCACCTGTGCCGAGCCCTGGTGTTGATTTCGCAACTGAATCTTTTTGCTTCATTTTCTGCCGCCTGCACATGAAAATAATGTCAGAATTCTACCAAAAGTTCGTTTCTGCGTTCCGGCTTTTCCGGCTTTTTTGGGCTTTGTTGGGCTTTTTTGGGCTTTTTGGGCTTTTCTCGGCGAAGTATGACGGGTCCCTAACAAGGGAACGATCCCAACTTGAGGTGGCAAACTGAACGAGCTGCATAACATTAGATGCGCCTTGATGAGCTGATTGAAAATCTACCTTCTATATCTGCGATTCCGTTCTCTGGAAAAAGTTATGAGCGGTTAGTTGTGTGAAGTCATTGGGTTTTCAATGTATAATGTGCTTTAGAGTTCAACTTGAAAATGCATGACTAGCACAATATTGAGTGTACTGATTTTGAGAAATGTTCACATTTAACGGAAACACAAGGAAACGTTCTTGATCAAATCAACTAATTTTCGAGGTATGGCGCTGTATATCTGCCAAATTTGGACTTTTCATTGCTCATAGCTTTCATCAAAGAATTCCAGTTGTTTTGTTCAAGAACATCTAGTTGTGCTTCCTTAATGTGAACATTTCTTCAAATCAGTACACTCAATATCCTGTTAGTCATATACTCAAGCTATTATGCATTGAAACCCCCCAATGACTTCACATTTTTAACCTCGCATAACTTTTGCCAGAGAACGGCATCGCAGATATGGAAGGTAGAATTAGATTTGGAATTAGCTCGTAAAGACGCGTCTAATGATATGCATTTCATTCCAATTTGGCACCTTGAGTTGGGATCGTTCCCTTGTAAGGGTTACTCGAAATTTTTTTGAAACCTTTTTTCTTGTTTTGGAATGCGCATCAAAGTATAGCAAACCTTCGCCTCTAACACTGTTAGGTGCGGAAATTTTGTTTTTTGAAAATGGGTTTTCAGTTTTTCGAAAATATGCTTGGAGGCAACATATCGAAAATCGGTGGTATTTTGCCTGGTGAGTGCGCCTAAGAATCAGAAAACGTCTTTGGATCAGCTTCACAATCATTCTCGTCGGTCATGAGAGATGCTTTCCTAAATGTCTCATAAATGATGAAATGTTTTTTTTTGCCTAGAAGGTTCTGCACGTCTAGAGTTTCACAACCGATTTGAACCAAGACCGTTATTCCTACGCAATTTTTGCGGATACATTCGAATTTGCTAGAAGAGCAAATTCTAGTAAATGCAACTAGAATTATGTGATAGTGCAAAGTGTTCTGTACAACCTTAGCCAGGTGGTTCAGAAACGCTTTGAGTTCATTCAGTTGCAAGCAAATAAAAGACCAAAAACGCTAGTATAACTCTTATAATTCTCACATTCTTGAGAAAGGGTCTTTTTGAATTTTGTAATATGTTTCCCGTAGAGGCTAATTAGGTCATTCTATGACATACATTTGAGCTGATATTTCTTAGCGTTTTTTTCGTGTCAGTGCTGCAAATTTGGTTCCGGCAATTTTGGTGCAGTGCTACAGTTGGTCAGAAAGTAGATATTTATATATATACTTTTGACGTTTTCCAAAAACTCTAAAGCTGCAAAAGGCTTTCGATGCAAATGTGCAGAGATATCTTAGCAAAGCCCGGCCACCGTTTTTGATGAGAAGGTTCTTCTGATTAAGCAAAATGCGAATCCATCATCTTTTTCGTAATAATCAAACGCGACGAGAAAGCGGATAGTCGGGTTTGGTCGAAGCTATAATATCCTTTGCTCGGTTTCTGCTCTAATTAAAATAAGAAGGTTGTTCGCCTAGACGAAGTTTACATTTACATCTATTCATCCTCAACGTTGAACAATAAACACATCGCGATGTTCCGTTTACGGCTCAGTATTTCTCCTTAATAGAAAAGGCATCGTTCTTCTCAGTCATCGCATTTGTCGTTCTTGTCGTCCTAATCCTGCTCTATGACTTCTCGTCAAAAAAGATTTTGTGGATCAGCTACGGTTTCTTTCACAAAGTCTTCCTATTCCCATCCTTGATTGATGGTGTGGGTCAGAGCTAAGAGTTAGCCGATCTTCTCGGGCAAGTTGGGGGAAGAAGTTCAGAAGTTCTAATTCACTGGTGCAATTCGGACAATCTTATTTGTCCAAAATGCATAATCAACAAGACATGGTTCAGATTATTAAAGCGAAAGATAACACTATGTTGTATCTTGGAGAAATTAACATGAGCGACTTGCCCGTGATGGCTTCCCTTTTATGTATGTGCTTTACAAGTTCTCCATCGTACAAGACTTCTTCTAATTTGTGCTTTTCTCTCTTTCTTTCCATGATTTTTTTTTTTGAAATAGTCCCAGATTCAAAAAAAAACATTAAGACTAGAAATACGTGGAAATCATGACATCTCCACTCATCAACCCCTCTGAATGCCTGACGCAGATATTAACCGACAAAATGATCGAAAGATTGTAAGTGGTTGCTTCCGATGATCGTTGACACGATCGTCAGAAGCTCATACGGTAACTCCATGGGCTCTTATATATGCGGATGACGTAATGTTGACGGCAAGAGGAAAGGACTGAAATGGGGAAGTGCGGATTAACTGAACTTCAGCTGTACAGTCTAGATAAACACGGCAAAGGTCGAGTACATGAAGCAGGAAGTTCAAACGGCTGGGGCTATTTGAAGGGAAAACGATTAAGAACACAGAATCTCAAAGGTTTTGTGCGATGAGCGAATGTTACTCAAGTTGATATCCCGGTTGTACCAACTGGTCTGCCCAACTCCTTGATATGCCTCGAATGTTGGCAGTGTACGTAAAGCGAGGAGCGAAGGACCAGCGACCGAGAAGTGGACGGCAGACGACGTCACCATGGTGAACTAAGCTACGATATGATGGATGTATTACGTCCGGGGCAGACTTAAGCTACCAACGACACCAACGAGCCGCTATGAAAATTGTTGTTTCAATCGTTTAGGAGACGCAAGAGATGAACATAGAGATCATACCTCCAGTTTGGCAATATCTCTAGAACAAAGGAAGGAGACCAGAGGGAAGGCCAAAGCTATGATGGATGTGTTATGTCCGGAGCAGACTTAAGAGTGCTCAAAATGAGCAACGAAGTTCGTCAAGTATGGAAAAGACTAATTGTAAGGAGAATAACGGAACTCGTATAAGGGAGCAATGCAAAGATCAAAAAGATGACTTACTTTGTGCCTATTTATTATATTTGCCTATGTTTCAAAAAAAGTGACTAATTTTCATTCATCGGGAGAGGGTGACTAAACAAGACTTTCGAAAAGAATTCATAAATACCAGCCATGCCTCAAAAATTTGATCACCTGTTTGATTTGATTTCCATAAAGTCTATTATATAAATTACTCCAATCATTTACAAATATGAAGTGAAATGCTTTTATAACTCAACTGGATGACCCTCGAAGATTCACATTCTCGGTCCTCCTGCTAAACGTACAAAACGTAAAACGATCAAGCTGTTTACATGCTTTAAACCACTTTTGTTACAACAAGTGGAGGAGAAAAACTGGAGAAATAGCGAAGTAAAATTCGGAAGCATGTAAATATATTATAGAATGTCTGAGTTTGGTAAATTATACAATAGCGAGCGATGTGCGATACGTGTTAAGAGAAAAAAAACCTGTCATCTCTAGGAACTAAGAATTGCGATTTAGCAAATGCATCTTTTCCAATCTAATTGCTATCGATTTAGTCAACGCCAAAGACAGCCATCAGCAAGAAGAAAACCTCTGTACGAAGCATCGGAGGAGGACATGGGTTTTGGTTCGTATGACTGCAACGAAATGGCGGACGCTGCTGCTTTACATCGCTTCACAACAGCTCAAATAAGCAGAAGCAGTGAGGACAACAGTGTCTCTACACCTGTGAGAAGTCACTTCCTGGAAACATGTTGTTTTGATTTGCGCCAATTTTTAGAGCGTCGAGAATCTCGTATCGACTTGCTTCTCCGTTCCGCGTGCTGTGAATATTCCAAGTAATGGAGCCGAACACAAAGTGCTGATTATGATGGTGAGTATATCACTATTACCTTATTTGCCATGAAGAGCCTACAATTGCCTACAGCCTGCATTTCCAAAACATCGCAATATCTTGAATGCATGCGTTAACCTCAATGAGCACCGATAACCTTGCATTTGCTTCAGATACGCATCGGTAATTCGCGTACTGACCATCTTGTGAACTCGCGTAAATGTCCTGTAAAAAAGCAATTTTTTTGTTGGAACGCCAGCAGCGTTATTATAGCCCTCGTTCGTCTCCTCTGTTGTAAATGCGAATTCAATTGAAACCAGAAACAACTATCAAAGCGAAGCAGAACGCACGTTGTAAGATTATTTTAGAGCATTACTTCGATGTTTGTCTCGTCTTATCAGGCCTATAGTCTAGTAGATGTGAGTTTGTTCGGCGCCTCTGGGTGTTGACAGTACTTGTGCTTATGGAATCGCCCATGAGTCGCACATCTTCGAAGTTCCGTTCTATAGCCATTTTCATCGCAAATGTTGTCGGACGTAGGGGTCAATCATCAGGTCGCTTAGAATGCAATATCGTGTTAACACATTTGGATCATGCAGATTTTTAGATGTCTGCAATCTGGGAGCAAAGTCTTTGACAAACCAGTCAACATTATTTGGACATAATCACGCATACTGCCATCATAAAGGCAGTGTGCTAGCAAACGGTTTGGAGTGCTTACCCGGGCATATTAGCTATGCTGAATCCTAAAACACACACACATTGGAGAGCGCGAAAACGGCGGAAAAGGGCTCTAACACAGGAAGAAAACCATAAGGGGACGGGATCTTCCCCGCTGTGCATTTACGCTCCCACCTTCCAAAACGATCTTCTCGAATCCGCTAGTCGCCCTGACATCACCCCGGACGAAGCGCGAGCGCGACTGGAGAGATCGTTCTCGAAGCTGGGATGGTAACTTTACTCCACTGATTTCCCTCCCATGTTAGACCCTTTTTCGCCGTTTTCGCTTGGTGTAGATTTTCGGATTCAGCATAGCGAATAGGCCCGGGTAAGGTAAGCACAAATCATAAGCGACTTTTCAGCCGGACGCTGCCTTTAAGTATACCTACAATAGCTTTGCTGACAAGAAAGATGGAGATCATTTTCAGATCCATTGAAAGGAAAGCCTTTGGAGTTAATTTATCCCAAATTATTTTTTAATCGTAATTTAATGAAATCCAGGCCTTGGCACACCATGCGTGTCAAAGGTCTTACGCGCTGGTCATTGTTTGATTCACCATTCAAATGCTGTATCAAATGTATATGTGTATATGTGTATCACATGCTCGTCAATGTGTCAAGGTGACACATCTCATGACTGAGTGGTGACTGAATTAGTGCAGTCAATTCTGAAACCTCCTTTTCAGGTAGATCTGGCTTGTTCGTACACTCACGACTGCGTACCACCTCGCTGTGCTTCCGCATTTCTCTCAGCTGTAATCACAAACACCACGCCTTTCCCTTTACCTCCTGGTGATGCAGCGGTGTATCTCAACAACGGCTTTGTGACCAAAGTTTGTGTGGCTAAAATCATTGTTGATATATCAAGGCAGAAAAATGTTTAGACCCATCTTCGTGCTGTTCCGCCCGGTGAGGAGTTCCGCTGTTCTCTCGGAACGGATCCTTCGATAAAAATTGACTATAAGACACCAACGATAAGTCAGGAACAGGTTCTGTTCGTTCAGATACGTTTTCAGATTTGTATGCATTATGACTTCATAGGTTGGATTTATGTCAAAGAGTACTCTGATCACGCACGAGCAAATGATATCGCTTCGAAACGCGAAAGCCACGCAAGCTGTGCAGCTTACTGTCAAGGAGCAGATCCCCAAATCTACCGACGAAAAAATCAAAGTGGGCGAGGAAACTGGGCAATCGTATCAGGTCATGACAACTATTTAGGTCTGCATCGTTTCTCCCGACGTTCGCGCCAAACATGGGGAAGCTAAGCTCAATAAGGATCACAACTTGGAGTGGACATTTGTCTTGGCTCCGGGACAACAGCGAGATTTGCTCGTCAAGTACACCATCGAGCATCCTGCTTCAGAAGCAGTTTCATTCAAGCAGCTGGCATAGCATTGATAGAGTATACTGTAGTGAGATTTGATTACTTTCGGGTGGACTGGATGTGTTTGATGGCTGAGTGACATTAGGTCCATATGGCTGTACTGTTAGAGTCCGCGGTCGGACTGCTAAGCATGCGTCATTCTAATTTGGCAATATGGATAAAATGAAACTTTTATTGTCAGTTAGTTAGAACTTTTCTTAATGTTTTCAGTTTTTATAAAGCAGAGTCATCATACTAGATGAACTTATGTATAACTGGAAATAAATATTCTACACAACAACATCTACCGTGTGCTTTTGTATGGCAAATACGGGCAAAGAAACATAATCGGGAGTCTCCTGAGATACTCTATGATCCAAGTACGAGAGGAACGTAAGAACGGAAAAGAGAAAACAGTTTGAAAGTCGAGTGGCTTAATCCGTAGCTGGATAGTCTTGCCCACTTAAAGATTTCTCTTTCAACGCTAGTGCCGCAGTTAGCGGTGCATGCTCTCCTCAAAGTAAGGAGGCCCTTATCGAGTCATTTGGCGACGTCTACAGTAGCCGGTGGTGTTGACTCGCTCTTGATCTCTCTTCCCAAAGCCAACAGTATGACCATATCTGGAGCTGCATTTCACTTGGTCTTCTATTCACTTTCATTTTTATTGGTTTTCTTTTATAAATTTGAATCGTGCATTAGCGTGCTAGCTCCCGACATGGACATGTTTTATAACTGAGTTTTTGAGTATTTGAAAATTTTGAAATGCGTGGAAGCGTCAATAATGCGTTGCATGAGGCGACCTTTTTGACTGGATCATAAACAGAACTGATGGAAGTGCGGAGAAAGATTACAGTAGCCTTAAACCTTGGCGGCCAGCTGCGGACGGATCTGTTTTGACTAAGACTGGGGATGACAGAGGTTGAAGTAAGGGGGTGTTAAGAGATCAGTGGCATGAGGTGATGCGACTCGCATGCCGGAACCTCGAGGCTGACCTCGAGCGCGGGCGGGCGTCCATTTGACCACACGTATACATGCTGCCCTATTGCAAAAAAAATGCTAGAAAAAGTGGCGACTGCATGTATACATGATCAATGCTGTGTGTGGTAAGCTTTGAATTTTGCAAAAACAGTTGACATATGCACAGCGAAGACCTAAAATTGGTCAAAGACAAGATTTCGAAAGATATGGAAAAAAACTACGGCGGTACTGACCGAGACCAGGCGATTACAAAAAATTTCCCTTGCGTACAAAGCAAACAAACTAGGAAAAGACCTAAATACTGAAGAACTCGATTATTTCATAGGAGAAGTAGTTTGTGAGTGGGTGATTAGTTGATTGCGAGACGTGAGTTGTATGATAATGCCGCAATAAGCAAATTCACGCCGCAAGGAAGGTGCCAGCATCTCGACGTGTAGGAGGCAGTCGAGGTACTGGCACCTTTCTCTCTTGAACGAGCATACTGTTTCTCGTGCTCCCTGACCTGCCGGCAGCTCCAGCCACTAGAACGACGAGGTCCTGGCAGATAGTCGGCAGGTTAGTTCACGAAGTTGCCAGTAGCACCTCCCACTCTTCTCACCACCTTTCTGTAGGAGGGTTTTTGAAATCGCAAAGTGCTATGTATAAGTTTTTTCAAGATCGCTCCTGCATCCTCGGCCAGACCTTTTCTTTGTAAAAAGGTTACTGCCTAGATGTTGAGATCTTAGTTTTTACCAACCACACGTCGAGGTGACGGCGTGCTGACTGCGAGATCTGTTGCCGGGTCGGGGAAATACTACTGGCCCTTTGTGATCATGTTCAATAGTCGGTAGTATTGTAGCTTACAAGGGAAGGATGTTTGGACGAAGTGGCTGTTCAAGATAAGATACATACCCTTTGGAGGGCATAGCGCTGATTGTAAACCTGCCTTCTTTATCTGCGGAGCGTATCTGGTCGAGGACTTATGAGCGGTTGTCAAAGCAAAAAATCAAAAGAGCCAGATGGTAATCCTGTTCGTAATATTCTTTCTGGAAATTAAATGACAGTGATGATTGTCATTGCCTCCGTGCAATGAATGTTTTTAGTTTAAGTACAGCCTCACTCATAGCAGCTATTTGAGTTAGAAAAGTTTTGACGACTAATTTTATCGTAATTGCTCATAATTTTTTTGCAACTACAGAACTTCGTATCTCCTCGCCCGAAATGCTATGCGAATAAGGAAAGCAGATTTTGAATCAGCGCTTCATGCTCTCCGATGATATGCATCCCATTTCAAAAGACAACTTCATCTAAATATCCTTTTCCTACTGATTTAGGTACCTGTTCATGTTACTGAACGTAGATGACTTGTTTTTGCAAGACACGTTTTGAGCTATATCTTAATTACTGGGTAGCAGTGGCGGACCGAAGGGGGGGGGGGGTCGGAGTGCGTGGCTGACGCCACGCATCTTCATCTGAAAAGAAATTTTTGCCGCGCCCCCTCCCCCCCCCCCCACGGGCGGAAATCCTGGGACCGCCATTGCTGGGTAGTTATAGTCCTCTGCAGCGGCCCTTAAAGCATGATGGACTTTGGGGAGCAGAAGATTTCAAGATGTCGCTAAAGTGTAATATACACTTTTAATATTTGTTAATGCTCTAGTCAGAGTCTTTCGCAGGTTTTAGGCAATGCTCTGTGGAACTTGTTTCAACTTACAAGGGAAGTGTCAGAACTCGCAGTGGCCTTTTGACATGAAATGTGTATCATCTGAAGCAGTTTGAAATGCTGATTCCAAAACAGCCTTTCTTAGCTGCAGAACTAATCTAGGACGAGAGTTATTGAATTTAATTTGCGGGAAATTTACAACGCTGAGAATAGCCAAAAATTAGAGCGAACATTTTTTTGGGCTTAAACATAGATGAAACAGTCCATCAATGCTTAACGTAATTCTACGCCTTGATCAAAGCCATGCTTTGGTGCTTAAACAAGCATTTGAAAGGTTTCCGTGATCACAGAGTACTTCAAACATTGTAAAATTCAATGTTTAAAATGCCCATAACTCGCGACCCAGATTAGTTCTGCAGCTAATAAAGTTTGTTTTGGAATCAGCATTTCAAGCTGCTTAAGATGGTACGCATCCCATGTCAAAAGGCCACTGCGACTTCTGACACTTCCCTTGTTAGTTTTGCATTATAAAGAGAATCACTTATCACCCTTCGACACTACAGGATTACGATTATGACTTTGGAAAGGGTTAGGAGAAGGCGGGGATCATATCTTGCCTCAGAAGTAAATCTGTTTTTGATTAGCTAGAGTCGCTGAATCAGAGACTTCAATGAAACGCGTTCATGCTTTGTTTATCAAGTTCTGTCTTCTTGTTGCTTGAAAATATAACTACAACATTTAAAAATCTTTTGAGAAAAGTTGTCAGCGTGCATGGAAACAGATTTTTCAGAGTTCTTCCGAAATTTTCTTTGAACGGCTGTTGGTTAAAAATGGCGATGTGTGGTGCTTGCTTCCTAATATAATTGTACATGTACTCAGATAATCGCCGGGGGCAGGGGGCCATGCCATTTTTGGGCAAGCGGGCACCGGAAAAATAGTTCACTGATTTCTTGCGGTTCGCTTGCAGATGTTTGGAAGAATTTTAGCGAAATTTTGGACGAATGCTTGAAGAACAATTGCGGTTTCCTTGCAGATTAGCTGCGGCGCAGTGGCCGCATTCTCGCGGACTTTCCGCGAAAATATGCAAAATTTTCGGGGGCCGCACGGTCCTTTATGGAGGACCGTGCAGCCCTCAGGTAATTTTCGCTGAGAGAAAGTACCTCAAACTTCAGTAATTAAACCATCGATGACTCCTCTGCCATGTAGAGTCTCACTTTTGCTCGGCGTACACCCGAAACTGCTTAAAAACCGTCCGAGCGCCAGCTGAAAATTTGACCAGCGCTCGCTGAAAGAGACGAGCGCCCGCAGAAAATTCTGTGTTGCTGCCCGCTGGCAGAACACTAGACAGTAAAGGAAGTGCCGCCCGCTGAAGGTTTGGCCACGCCCCAAAATTCTGCTGAGCGCCTGCAGAAAAACGCGAGTTTGCGGACCGCATGTCCCCGGCGATTGTCTGCTCAGATAATCACCAGGGGCAGGCGGCCATGCGATTTATGGGCGGACGGGCACCGGAAAAATAGTTCGCTGATTTCCTGCGGTCCGCTTGCAGATGTTTGGAAGAATTTTAGCGAAATTTTGGACGAATGCTTGAAGAACAATTGCGGTTTCCTTGCAGATTAGCTGCGGCGCAGTGGCCGCATTCTCGCGGACTTTCCGCGAAAATATGCAAAATTTTCGGGGGCCGCACGGTCCTTTATGGAGGACCGTGCAGCCCTCAGGTAATTTTCGCTGAGAGAAAGTACCTCAAACTTCAGTAATTAAACCATCGATGACTCCTCTGCCATGTAGAGTCTCACTTTTGCTCGGCGTACACCCGAAACTGCTTAAAAACCGTCCGAGCGCCAGCTGAAAATTTGACCAGCGCTCGCTGAAAGAGACGAGCGCCCGCAGAAAATTCTGTGTTGCTGCCCGCTGGCAGAACACTAGACAGTAAAGGAAGTGCCGCCCGCTGAAGGTTTGGCCACGCCCCAAAATTCTGCTGAGCGCCTGCAGAAAAACGCGAGTTTGCGGACCGCCTGTCCCCGGCGATTGTCTGCTCAGATAATCACCAGGGGCAGGCGGCCATGCGATTTATGGGCGGACGGGCACCGGAAAAATAGTTCGCTGATTTCCTGCGGTCCGCTTGCAGATGTTTGGAAGAATTTTAGCGAAATTTTGGACGAATGCTTGGAGAACAATCGCGGTTTTCTTATAGATTACTGCGGCGCAGTAGCCGCATTCTCGCGCACTTTCCGCGAGAATATGCAAAATTTTCGAGGGTCGCACGGTCCTTTGTGGAGGACCGCGCAGCCCCCAGATACTTTCCGCTTAGGCCTAAGGCAACCTCCCGCGATCCCAGTCGCGTCGCAAATTCCAGCTCGGACATATGTTATGAGTCCGCAGCGCACGCGCCTTCAACTGTGTGGTCCCGCCGCGTGTGTGTTAGATTGACGCCGCGACGGATCGCGGGCGATTTTTGGACGGGCATACCTCAGCAGGAAAATCGTCGCGACATCGCTGAAACTCAGCGATGTCGCCGTCGCTAGTTCCGCCCTGCGATGGGCGAATCGCTCGGATTGCTTCTTTTTGGTGAGAAGTTTTGTATTTTTTTGCAAATGCGAATCTCATTTAGGACTATTCCATCTCATACAAGCGCTTCCTCTCTGCATGAGAGAAGGTAGGTCATCTAACATTCCATACTATAAATCTTTTAAAACAACGCATGGCAGACAGGAGCCCGCGCAGCACTCGTTGTTGAGATAGCCTATTGAGAGTTTTTTTTACAAAGCCGCAAGCATGATTTTACTGCTACAAAGCGGGTGTAAGCTAACTTGTATGCCTACCATTGACTGAAAGAAAACTCAAAACTCTATGAACTAGTTGTCGATTTATTGCAGATGATGTAACTATTGAACTTGCGCCGGTAGAAAAACGTTGGTTGATACTATGGTGTGTGTGAATTCATATCTTTTCTCGTTTGACGTGATGTTCTCTTATAGCATATGGCGCCACATCCTATTCTCTCTTAAATGATTGCACTTCAGAGAAGCTAGCGCAAATTTTTAAAAAGTGCGTATAGTGCAGTGTGTTCCTTCGGTTCACACCCAGGCAGATGCAGGAATGGGCAAATGCGCACAGTTCTGGCTTTCTTATGCGTTATGCTCGGCTCAGACTCGACAAGAAGGTTTAGCGAATGCAAAAAGCCCGGAAAATATTTTTAGACTCTTCCCTTGGCGCTAGAACACAATTTCACAATTGCAGATATGGTCATTGTGATAGAGTTGAGATGATGCTCTTATAAAAAGTTGGCTGGTATGCTAAGTACTTGATGAGCGATAATGTTTCTATATGAAATTTATTGTCTGTTTCCGTGTGAGCTGTAAAGAAACAGCACTTCCGGACCTTCCATTTTGTGATGTGCTTTTATCGCACTCGCATACTGAAGACAAATGTTTTACTGGATTCCGGCAAGAGAGGCTCTTCTCTTATGGCATCCTATATGTCGAGGGTTGGGTTCCGCAGCTACAGACGTCAGTGGTAAAGAGCTCTCCTGCATCGGCGACAGAAGCTGAGAACGTCATCTGTGAATGAAGTAACGACACGCACGGAAAGGTGGCTAACTTGCGAAATCTCAGAGAATCGCCGAGTGTAGGCGCTCTGCAATTCATAAGCAAGCGAGCACAGGAAAGATGGCTCGATAACTTCCTGCGGCCCGCCTGTAGATATTCGCATGGATGTTGGTCACTTTTAGGCGAACAGATATAGAACATTTGCGGCTTTTTCATAGACTGGTTGTGACGGCGCAGTGGCCGCATTCTGTGGACATTCCGGGAGAACATGCAAAATTATTGAAGGCGGCGCGGTGCTTTGTGAAGGACCGCGCAACACATAGATACCATTCACTGAGAGGAAGCACCGCAAACTCGTTCGCTGAAGGTTCGCTGAAACTCGGGTAATCAAACCCAACGATGACACCTCTGCCATATAGAGTGTTATCTTTGCTCGCCGAAGCCCGAAACTGCGTAACTGGAGCCAGAGCGTTCGCTGAAAAAATAATCTGACGATCGCTTGCAGAACCTTCTGTATGCTGCTCGCTGGCAGAGCATGCGACAGTAAAACGAAGTAGCATTCTGAAGGTTTGGCCACGCCCCAAAAATCTGCTGACCGCCTGCAAGAAATCGCGGGTGCGGCCCGCCTGCCTCCGGCGATTAGAAGAGAATACGCTCATGATAGTCCACGATCACGCACAAGTCTGTACATTTTAGTTAGAGGTGCGTGATTGTTGCGAATGTTGGCGGGACACTTCCCTTTGGCGCAGTGGCGTCGGAGGATTCCCGTCCGTGAAAGGGACGGCGAAAATTTTTTAACAAAAGTGCGTAGCGTTAGCCACGCACTCCAATTTTTTTTGAGTGCTTCTCAAAAGTAAGAAAAGGGAGTGTGGCGACAGCCACGTCACCGAAGAAAAATTTTTTTACAAGAATTTGAAGTTCCATGTTCTTTCTTCTCTAAACGTTGGCATTCGGGAATGAGTTAGTTATACAGTGCTGGACATAATTATAAAGCCACTCTAGAAATCGTCGTAATTTTCGTTCTTGTCAATGAATCTGTCGAAAACTTTGCTGTATTGTGCGCATGTCTATCTAACATGACCCCTCAAAACGGCTTCCAGTCTTGTTGAATTTGAACGGAGAAAAACGAAAAATTCGAAAAAGCCCTCTTTGAAAACTGGACAAAATTATAAAGCCACCTGGTTTTTCTAACCACTGTCGCATTCGTTGACTCTCAAATTTTTCTGTACAATTACATCCCAAAGTATGAAACATTTGCAACACCTACGGCCTGTCATCCTACTCAAATCGAAGCGATCACTGCAATTTTTGCTTTCAATAGCACCAAAAGTAAATCTGCTTCAACAAACAAATGGTTTGAAGAGTTTTCAAGCTCTTGTTCATTTTGAATGATAGCCATGGAATCTACTGACCCTTCTGGATAGATGAGGTAAAGAGCGCTTTCGTAAACTCTGCGTAATCGCTGATTTTGACGGACAGACCAACTTTACCATAGGGTTGAGATGCTTTTAAACCACAAAACTCAGTTTGCAATGTCCACAAAGTGCTGAACTTGATTTATTACAATGCCTACATGCAGCTTTCGCAACAACTTTCAGATTTTCCCTAATGATGCTGTAGCGATTTAAACCTGAAATACTTCCCACGAAAATTCCCTGCGAGCAGAAGATTCGATATAACCCTAGATCTCCCTATTTCCCTCTGTCAGGTCATATTTCACCCTATGAATGAGATTGGCTAAGATTTTGAAGTTTCAAGCTTCTCCGGTTTTTCTCGTGATCTGAGTTGGCTTTGATTTTGCAGGGTGCTCCACTCAACATTCAGTGAATGTCAACTGCGGCTGAACCACAGTGCTCAAACCCGAAATTTTTTCCCAGTTATGCACACGAGTTCACTGTTGTATGGCTGTCGTAATGGCTACATTGCAGTATTTTCTGTCGCTTGAAAATGCAGTTTTGTGGTCCAAAAGTGCGTCAACCCCATAGTGAAATTGGAGTCTGTCCGTCAAATTCAGCGATTACGCAGAGTTTACGGAAGCGCTCTTCACATCATCTATCCAGAAGGGTCAGCAGATTCCATGATTATCATTTGAAATGAACAAGAGCTTGAAAACTCTTCAAACCATTTGCTTGTTGAAGCAGATTGACTTTTGGTGCTTTTGAAAGCAAAAAATGCAGTGATCGCTCCTATTTGAGTAGGATGACAGGTCGTAGGTGTTACAAATGTTTCATTCTTTGCGATGTAATTGTACAAAAAAATTTGAGAGTCAACGAATGCGATTGTGATTAGAAAAACCAAGTGGCTTTATAATTTTGTCCAGCTTTCAAAGAGGGTTTTTCGAATTTTTCGTTTTTCTCCGTTCATATTCAACAAGACTGGAAGCCGTTTTGAGGGGTCATGGTAGGTTGACATGCGCACAATACAGCAAAATTTCAGACAGATTCATTGACAAGAACGAAAATTACGACAATTTCTAGAGTGGCTTTATAATTATGTCCAGCACTGTAGGCTTAGGCCAATAAAGAATTCCACCGTACAAACCTGGCACTGGCATAATCTTATATATAAAGCTGAATGTCTGTTTGTCTGTCTGTCTGTACGTATGTTCCGAATAGAAAATTCCATTTCTGAACCGATCCGGACCAAACTTGGCACACATACACTACAGGCCCCGGCGGGTGTCATAGGCTACTTTTCGTCATCGATCGATATCGATTTTATCGATTTTTTGCAAAATTTGAGCTACGTGGCTGGGAGTTGGCACAGGAGGATAATCGAGCATGCTGATCACCCCCGTGGGGGTGATCAGCATGCTCGATTACACCTCTCTGCCAAATTTCAGCCCCCTAGCTCAAATTTTGCAAAAAATCGATAAAATCGATCGATAACGAAAAGTAGACGGTGACACCCGCCGGGGCCGGAAGTGTATGTGTGCCAAATTTGGTCCGGATCGGTTAAAAAATGGAATTTTCTATTCGGAACACGGCGGAGCCGGGTAAGCCAGCTAGTATCATATAACAAAGACTAATTTGAATTTTTGAAAATTTTCGCAACTTATCAAAGAAGGACCGCGATGGTTTTCCGAGCGTTTGTCTGAAAATTGGCCAAAATTATTCCACATTTCCGCAACGGACCGCAAAAAATCAGCGGACTATTTTCCCGGTGCCCGCTTGCTCAAAATTCGCATGCCTGCTCTCGGCGATTATCTGAGTTCTTTATAACCACTAACACGTCAGAACTTTGGCTATTCATATGCCTTTTCGGTTGGCTTCATTTCAACTCCACATGTGCGATAGGTCTATAGCATAAAATTATGTGTTTAAACTTAAAATACCATGATCTTTTGGAAAGCCTTCAGAGTAAAGTTATACTCGGAATACCCAGGCGCTCAAAACTTTTTTCGCAATCATCTTCATGACTTCGCTTTTACAGTCAGTGATGATACATGTATAAGAGTTTTGACGCCTTTATTGACTACTTTCCCCTTGTGAAAGCTCTGAGACAATCATAAATACATGTAACGTATGGACAACGACCAAAAAAGAAATGCAAAAACATGATAGTTTCACGATCTTAATGGAAAGGTTTCAATACGGGATAGGTTCAAGATCTCGCCGATAAAAGCCACCATTGTGTTCCTTCGTCAGCTTGTAAAATGAAGAATTGAGGGCCTTCGTCGATTCGTCGACCTATAAAAAAACTCAAATAGATGGCAATCTGTGCTAGGAGAGAGTATTGCTTTAGAGAAAACGAGTCTACTTCGTAGTAGGTGAATTTGAGAGCAGAAAACAGTCATAACCTCCGATTTCATATGCAAGTACGATTGCTACACTTTAGCCTAATTTACTGTAAAAGAGGTGGAAAACTCTTCAAAAGTTTCCCATACAAACAAAGGTTGTACTCCGAAGTAAGTGGCACCACACTTTTTTAACCACTACTTTTGTTGTTTCTACTTGCACAGGGATGTTACTTCAAGTATCCTGCAAAACTTTCAATCCAAGAAGTGATTTTTCTTCGGTTTTGTCAATAAATTTGCTTCATTCATTTTGGTAATTTGACCTTGCTTCTATGCGGTGTCATTGATATTGCGGTGCATTATACGTCTCTTTAACCTATCTATAGACTCTCGTAGTCTTCTTCTTCTGTTCCTTGTAGTGAAAGCAAAAACATCCTTCATTGTAATTTGTGCATGGGCCGTCACAGATTGAATGGAAGCAGGCTGGACTCCGTTTTCGTGACAGAAAACAAAGAAGATATCGTTTTTTGCGGTAGTCATGTACATGCGTTACTAGTGAAGTATGTGGAGGAAAAATGCGCTTAGGTTGTGCAAGACAATTCAACACACTTTCTGTAGTGCCCAAAGCTCAGCTCATTCACTAAGCCAGGCACAAGCCTTGAAGACAGGTACGACACGACGGACTTGCTCCACTGTGTCTTGCGAAAAGCACGCGATTCAAAAGCAAGAAACAAAATTAACCTATCTCTTGTTTAAGGCGTAGAGACAAGCATATGACTCCAAATTTGGACTGTAAACATAGAATAATTTACAGAATAGTTATGTAAAAGTTAGTTATGAAGAATTATGTGAAGTAATAGTCCTTTTCCAAATAGTCCGTTTTGAGACAGCCACCATACCGATCTGAGATTGTGTGGGAGCATATACAGGGTGTCCCAAAAAATGTGAACACTGTTTGATTGTCTATTAATACTCTCTTGCTTTCATGTCTTTTGCCGAGCTTGAAGCACCATTCTACAGAGCGAGGTTCAACTTAGATCTACAGTATAAAGCGAATCGTCGATCGCTCTTCATTACTGTAGGACTACGGTAAGAACATCGACAAGGATTTTAAACCATTGGAGGCCATATTCTCCTCGGAACAAAACCAAACAAGCCAAAAACTCTGATCCTATGGTAATGGAAGCCGCTGATTTCGGATATGAAATTTCCACTTTACTGTGATGCTTCTTTCCAAGGTTATTCCATGTAAATCGTAATAACTCAATTTCCACCATTTACCAGAAAGGTGATTACACTGTCAAAAAAGCCAGGAACACTCGTGAAAAGTTGTGTAGTGGAATCAGCGTGCGCGAAAACCCTAGTACATGATTTTTCAGATTTTTTGAAAAAAATTTTGTCAAATGGCATATTTCACAATAGACCCACATGCTAGCAGTTCATACCGTAATCCTACAGTAACGAACACCGACCGATGATTCATTTTATACTGCAAATCTAAGCTGAAACTCGCTCTACAAAAAGGTGCCTCAAGCTCGGCGAAAGACATGAAAGCAACGGAGTTATTAACGATCAAACAATGTTCACATTTTTTGGGACACCCTGTATTTTTGTGAAATCACACAAATTTTGTATTTTTCTATCATGGACGGATCCCCGGTCAAGAATCTGTTCTATCCCTGAGCATAAAGACATTTTTCTTTTGGCTTTGTTGGATGCCGCTCCAGTGCCAAACTCATTGTTTATGTGTAATATTCAGCTCCACTTTAGATTTTCACTTTTATCTCACGCTTTTCCTATCATACCAATGACTCTTTTTCGTTTTAATTTTGTCCCAAATTGATAAGTTTCCAAAGTCAGGGGGGACATCGTTTTCAGAAACCCTAGAAATGGACTCGTGCCGGTGTCACGGTATCAGACTATAGCTCCAACTTACGAATCATATTTTTGCGTTTTGCAATTGACCAGTGTAGTAGTAACACCTCTACACTTATCCAAAAAACATCCCCTGTCTTGAGGTTTATTCCAGATGATATCTTAATGTGAAGTAAAATCCGGTACCCATCTTTTGTGTTCTTTAGCTCCTATCCGCAGCCTTGCGCTTCGGTAGCGGTTGTGCTCACAGAAAGCAGGCTCAGATTTACCCACCTGTTCTTCGATCTAGATCATTTAATGCTTTGTGATAAAGTTCTATGATTGCGTGTCCTTCCTCGAAAGACTTGCTCCAATTTTTTTAGCATCCATTTATACCTACTGGCCGGCCAATCTGCGATTAGCTTTTGCAGTGTATCTATTGAGTCACAATGTCACTAAGATAATCTAGTTACACGTTCTGAGCCAAAACTTAGCTGTACTTGGCTCTGTACCAAAATTTGTACTTTGCACGCACAATTTCTTAGCAAGATATTGGCCTATAATGGTTATAACTTGATCCACAGAAGCAATTAGCAGATGAGAAAAAAGATTTAGAGTCAGCGTTCTATGCTACATCTACTGATGAGCTGATTGTTTGCTTCGCCCACTTTGAAGTCTGACCATTACCTCGTTGTGCTTTGCTTCTTGTTATCTCATTGCTTTACATTATTGTTTTCATGTAAATGGAATGAACGAATTTGCTCGGTTCGATCACACCTCAACGTAATTTCGTCATTGTGCTTATTATTAGGTTGTCTGGAAAATAATGTCGCATGGCATCCTACAGCGGCAGAGTGACTCAAAAAATAGCGAGTGGGGTATCATTTGATAGAGCAAAGCAGGCTCTATAAGGTGGTTTACAAACCTCTGCGGAAATCTTGCTCCACCAGAAGTTCGAATCTAAAATATAAAAAATTTCGGATACCCGAAAAATCGCATCTCCGTTCATAGATGTCTTAGGGATCTCCAATTTGCACAGACATGTATTCTCCACACTAGATATTCACCTGTATAGTTTGTGGTAATTTTCCATGGCTACAATACGACAAACAAAAATGGGTCAAAAGTGCGAAGTCGTCGTGTTTTCCAGGTTTTTTGCAAATAACTTGATTTTTCTCAAAAAACTAGCGCTTGTCTAAAGCTTAAAATTCAAGGTTATACTCCTAAAGGTTCATACTAGAATCACCCATGTGAGAGAAGCTTAGGATTGTTTTGGCAAAAATGAGCCGAATTTCGTTTCCTCAATTTTCAGCCTTGGAAAAACCGCGAAAATGTGCATACGAGTGTCTCGTATAGTGAGTCCATGCATGAGCAAGTTAGGGGTTCCCAAGGCTTTTCTGAACGGAGATAGTTTTTTTTTCGATTTTTTAGGTCTTCGGCGCCTTATGAAATTTGGCTCCAAACCTCACGCACATCAAAAAGGCGCAAAGGCTCGCGCTCCAGCTTGTAGAGCTTGCTCTGATCTATCGGTTGATATCACACTTACTTACTGCAATACTGCATGATAAAACAAGATGCAACATCTTCCGGACAACTTAATACAATTGACTTGCCCCTCACTTCACTACTCACGGAATGGTCAGGAGGCACGATCGGAGCGAATACTTCGCGGAGCGGTGTCGCATCGCGACGTCAACTGTGCACGAGTCAGGAATCTTGACGCAATGTTAATTATGGCATCAAATCAAGTATTTGGCTCGCCTCAAACTCTCCCACCTCTATTCTCTGAGTACGTACCATTTTATCAACGGAGTCTTTGCGGGGAAAAAGATTTGAGTGCAGCATGCGCGGGTGCCTCCTGACATAACGCCCAACCCACTAACCCTCAACCCCCATCCCCCTCTCCTCCTTATGTAACAACTCCCTAGTCCTCAAGTTCAGATTTTATAAAGTACATTAGATTTTTCACGAACCAATGTTTCATTCGTCAGTATGCTCACTTACCCGCCTGTGCCAGCCCTCAGCATCCCAGCTCAAAGTTATGATATTCCAAAAAATTGAAAGCAATGGTCATATGTTGAACGGATATAGCGCCTGTATTCAAGATGCTCATCTACTCCCTTGTGCCATCTGCCAGCCTCGTAGTTGAAAGTTTGCTGACAATCAATTTATTGAGAGCGATTGATAAATCTGCCCATGACACTCGCCCCTTCACGAAATGTATATGTGCAAAGTTCATTCTGGATCAATCCAAAACTTGAATCTCTATTTGAAAATATTATACAGACGGACATTTGCATTGACATTTATGTCAACACGGTTCATGACACGCAAAGACTGGGCGTCGTTGCGTCCGGCCAAGATAATTCATGTTTGGGAGAGACGCAGATGGTAAGATAGACGACAGAGCGCTCGATCAGAGAGATGCCGATACGTCCGCAGTATTTGCGTGCTATGAATGACCTATACGAGATTAGCAGCCCTACACGTCACTATGAGTAGGGGCATATATTGGTTGTCTGTAAGTTTTGTCTGTTTTTCTCATCGCCCACTAGAACTCACAAAACTCCAATCCATGGACAACTTATGTACCATTTGATTAGGATTTTTATCGTCCTTCTTACAGTTATGTTTGCTCTCTGATCTACCTTGTCTTTGCAACGTTATCGTCATGGCTTTTTGAGAAGCTAGCAGTAACGCCAATATTTCCTGAATTTTGAAAATTTTTATTCTGACGTTTTCAAAGAGCGCTGGTGACTGTTATGTGGAGCAAACTCCAAAATTCCAAAACGCTCCTTTCTCAAAGCAAATCAGACTTGGTTATGTTGCATAAATAATGTTTAATAAGAATCAGGTTTCACTTTGCAGAAAGTTCAGAAGTTTTCGTGTATTTGCATCTGCATCTGTGTTTGTTGTGTGTTTCATGACTTTACCAAAAATCGAGACCTCCGAAGAAATAATCTTTTGAAACGAAAAACAGCAGATTAGGAGAAACTAAAAACACCTTGTAGTCCAAGAATTGCTCTATTTGATCAATACTTTCCGAAACTTTGGAATGAAATTTTCAAAAATTGGCCTAGCAGATTGACGGGTGGAAAATTTTGACAATTATCAAAAAAAGCATACAAGATTGAGAATCGCAAATGTATCCGTAAGAAAGAGAATGGAAAGTTGCACCGAATGCATGTTGAAACTACTCGAGTCTTTATTACGCATGGTATTATAGTGGCTTGAAAAAACGGACAAAACTTTCGGGACAAGCTAATACATCGTTTTTTGATTGGTATTTCCTTAGTTGAGATGCATGTAACTCGGCATTGCCATCTCTTTTTTTGAAAGGCCTGATAAATATAAACTTGAACTCTAGAATAAGCTACATACTACACGACCCATTTTTTCCTTCGAAAAACAACAAACAGTACAATCACTCGATGCAGCTTGCTTTTTTTCGATTCTGAGTTAAAAGACCGACAATCACTTCCAACGAAGCTAATAGAAGAAGCGCGTACAGTAATGCAATAATCGCGGTGTGAATTCTATCGGGACAGCGGACAACACGTGAAAGAGGAGGTCCCGCGCGAACATCTGCAACAAACGCGCACTTCTCACCATCCCAGCTCGTGGTAGCATACGTGGGGTGGAGCTATTAGTAACGTCTTGTCCTCCACATTCTTTCAAAAGTGCGATTTTGACGGAGATTAAAAAAGTTGTGAGGCAAACTGATAATCTCTGTAAGAATATGATTGTAAGAACTCTAATAAGCGGTGAATTTGAACATTTATCGCAAAGTACCTGTTCTAACGGCTACAGAAAAAACTGAGTATCGTAGCTACAAGAATCCTATGCTTAGAACTAAAAAATCAAAGCCGAACAATCTGCCAGATTTGCGCGCTAGGGGTTTGCGATAGGGGTTTGCGCTGCATATACGCATTGTCGGAGAGCGAAGAGGTCGAAGAAAGTGCAGGAGCAGGCCGTAGGCGTGACGCAAAGCATTAGCGACGCGGGCTCCCGCCAATCCATTTTTGGCGTGATTGGGATTGGAGCAGACTGCAAGTCTCTGCGAGTCGTCATGTTTTAAGTACGACTCAGGAGCCACGATTCTTCGCGAAGCGACGCCGCAACGCAACGTCGAGCAGTACAAGACTCAGCTTTCGTCAGTACTCCTGTCGCAATGTTACTTATGATGTGGTCGAGTCATATATTGCCGCCACCTCTCACCCCTCTACTGTGGCGCCGTGTCACTTTAGCACCGGAGAGTTACTGTGAGACACAAAATTTGTGCGCGGCGAACGACCACCGCTCGCGGTGTGACTCCTCACCCGGAGCCCATGTTTCGCGCGCTCAAGGATTAGGTAAACAAGAAGCGATGAAATCGTAGCGAATTCTAATCGTTGCGATCAGCTAGGAAGCAGCGACGAAAACGCGCGACGGGATCGCCAATCGTTCGGAGATGGGCATATCGCTGCAGCGATTTGTGCATTCTCACAATTCAGCGCATATTCTAGAGTCATAAATAGCCTCATCGGTTGATCATTTTTCCGCGCTCCAATGCAAAGGACACAGAGTTATGACGATAAAGCTTGTAGTTATCATCTTCAGTACTTGCTTTGTGAATGATGTTCGAACTTATGCGCGTTCCAACTGGTGCCAGTACAAATTTCGATTGAAATTACCTTCTTTGTAGTGGGTGAAGTTGTAATATATTGTCAACGGTTTTGGTGATCTGATGATCAAATTATCACGTCACGAACGATCCTTTAGATCAGTAGTCGAAAAAACACAACAAGGTGGACAAAGTTCAGTTAGGTACAAAAGCATTTTACAGAAAACCAATGCACTTCGACAAAGCTGATCTAGTTCAATCTTCTGACAAGAAACACGCTTTAAAAGTGCAGAACGATCATAAAATCTTTGAGCAGAAATCCCAATCCTAGCAATGCCGTCGCTTCGCTTACTTCAAATAAGTGACGCATATTTGCTGAGTTGTGTGACAATTGCGAAGCGACGACTTCACTGAGCTAGGTATGGCCTAGCAAAAGACTCTCAGCGATGAGTCGCGTCGGACAACTAGCACGGTCGACATGCAAGGCGAGTAGGTTCGACGTGTGACAGTTGTATTTTCTCAGAACTCGCGACACGATGGATCCGCTGCCGTTATGAAGGTTTTTCAGATTGCCAATCACTTTCCCTGCGCTTTTGAAAGGGGGCGTCAGGTGCAGAACGAAGGAAAATGTTCCCGTCTCGCCGAATTTTTTAAAGTCTTTGTACGAGAAGATGTCATCTCAAGTACATCAAAGACGTTTGCGGAAAAAGTTCTATTCTATTTCCAAGTGTTTGCGGGCTTCTGCTCGCTTGAAGCAGGCCCGGAACATCGCATGTACCTTGCGAGGCTGTCGCTCCCTGCATCATTGCTTATGGTTACGAGGAAATGGTCAGAACCTAATTCAGCCATCCCAAGCAAGCTGTATGTAATCGGAATCTTCTTAAAATGCTGGTTTCAACTGTATGTTTTTTATCTGCAGCGACTATCTGTAAAGAGTTACTAGCGTTCAAAAGTGAGAAAAACTTTCGAGTTTCGACGAGTATAGTTTCCTTGAAGGCAGCCTGATGGCGCAGACTTAAGTGGGTGGTTAATTTGATCAGAGGAAAGAAGAACATTCATCAAAAACCTAATTAAGTGTTTTCGAAACGTATTTCGTGGAATATGCGCCACAGACTTGAAAATCGTACATTCAAACGCTCATAATTCCTTCCAGATAGTAGCTTGGCAGATAATTACATAATTTGTGACCAGCGTTTTAAGACGAGTCCAATATATAGCATGTTTGGTATGGCTAAGTTAATGTTTCTGACCATCCCCTGCTTGATTAAGGTTCGCGCTGTGATGGATTCCTTACGGCCTTTGGCGCGCCAATATTTAGAACGAAGTGCAACTTGTACACTAATCGCAACGCTTTGGGTTGCTTTATTTGCCGTTATATTGTTACTTTATATTCATATGGATAGTTATGGTCGAGAAGTGCAACTTTGGAAGATTCAAAGTTAAAAATTGGTGCCACCAATAAAGACTTTGTGAAGCTGACACGAGTTAATTGGGACCCCGTTTCCAGGTAAGGAAACGACTTGTGTAGGCAGTCCAAACTGTCCCAGGAGTCAGTCTGCCTCTCACCCAACTCAAACCTTTTCACATTTTTGTATCTAGCCATGATAGCAAGCAACTCTGTGCAAAACGTTTACTAACCGTTAGCTCTCCTTTGGCCCCACCCATGCCGGTTTGTACCCAACCAGGGCAGAACATCACGACGAGAATATGATCTGGTTCTAGGTCAACAGACATGGTCTTCATAATAGAATTCAAAGCAGACTGAAACATCGTGAAAGGCGTTGTATACCAGTTTATTCTTTAAGGTATGCCTCCATCAAGTTGCTTTTACCTTACTCATTCTGTAAGCCAGCAGGTCATCGTTAGGTCCTGAACCCACACGATTTTTTGATAGCGAACCCACTGTGGACGAGATGTTGATCACAGCAGCTCTATCGAAGGAAAGCTCTTCCGAGAATGCCTGACTTGCTGCCTTGCGTAGCAATGGAAGGAGTGTCTGGAATTCTAGTATCAAAGACATTAAAATTCTGGAATGATTACAAACCTGTGTGAGTACAGTTGCACCCACTGCATTAGTGTTGAAAATTCTGATAAGGTCATTGCGATTGGGCTGTTGATTCGTGCAATAGTTTACATAGATCGCAGCATTGTTTATGAGGACCGTAAGACCGTGATTTCCAACAATCTTTTGCACCTAAAGTTGCTTGTTGAGCTTAATTCAATTGCGTCCTTCCAACTTTTGTCTTCTTGAGTTGTCATGAAATGTCGCGGACACCTTCAACAACTTTGATTGTAAACTTCCATTGTACATGTGCTCGCTGAACTTGACGACCAGTTTCTGATTCCGTATAATAGAATCTACTCGTATAGTAACTCTAATTCGCGATGACGCCAAAGCTTGGTTGATAATACAGAAAATCCGACGATCGCATTGGGAGACTGCTTCTTCATTTAAAGACATAGTGTCTGCAGGCTTATCTTCCCTGGTCAAATTACAATACCGCTCACATTTTTTAAAAAATAGACGCGAATGTATGGACATGTATGGACATGTAAGGACATGTCCATACATGTCCATAGGCTAAAAAATAGGCTCAGACTTTTCCAAAGGAGATAGAAGCGCTGGTAAGTTTTGGAAAAAACACGCGTTTTTAAATTCTACTCGCCATAACTTCCTTCGGAATAATTATGTTTTGAAACCGAAAACAGCGCCTTGCTCAGCTCATCAGGGCAAATCTTCTCATATACAGCATGTCCTTGATATTTCTATTTCAGTATTCTTGAATATTTCTGAGGACGTCTTTTCGCGAAGGTGTAAAGCAGCGAGCATTGTCCCATTTCAGCAAAGATTTTTCGATAGCACTTTCTCTGTAGATTATGATGTGATAGTAGCCGCAGGTTTCTTTTCAAAGGAAATAGAACGGCTGGTGAATTGTGGAAATCTTGTCGTCCCAAATTCTACTCGCCATATCCGCAGGATACGAAGTATCTTGCTAAGCAGATGTGAGTTTCGAAATCAGCAGGTCGCATAACCTCTACGAGCAAGTTTTCGGAGATGTTCGGGTTATTCCATTTTTTCTCGTTTTACGCTCCGGAAGCTCGCCGATGGATTTTGGTCAAGATGTTGATGCTCTTGAATTGTAAGGAAACTTCGCTTATAGAGGTTTTCGAACACGCTCTTTACGAAAATCGTGGTCTTTGAGGATTACAGGGCCTTTTTGGAGAGATACGGTGAGGTGACTGTGACTGCATCACGAAAGTGCGTAACTTCGGCCGCACTTCTCGCATATCTGTCAGAAACCTTGCCTGCTTGCTTTTCTCAGTCAAAATTACTAGGAATTGTGCTATCGAATGGTGCATTACTCAGGTCCCAGTCTGTAAAATTCGCCGAGTTACGAGCCTACGAAAACACGTCCTCATAAATTTTGCCCAAAATGTAAAGATCGCTTATCTCGTCGAAAATTACTTCCGTGAGCGCTTGTATGACGCTCGTTGCAGATATTATGTTCTCTTCGTCGAACGACTCCCACTGTACTGAATATGGTGCTTGCGTCTGCTTCAGCTGCTCAATTGTATATCAAAGTTATTTCGTGGCTAGAGCTCAAAGCACCAAATCTAACACAACAAGATCCATTAAAAATGTGGAAGGATTTGATCAGCGCGTTGTACAAGCGCTCACGGAGGAATTTCGACGAGATATGCGATCTTTACATTTGGGCAAAATTCATGAGGACGTTTTTTGTAGGCTCGTAACTCGGCGAATTTCACAGACTGGGGCCTGAGTAATGCACCATTCGATAGCACAATCCCTAGTAACTTTGACTGAGAAAAGCAAGCAGGCAAGTTTTCTGACAGATATGCGAGAAGTGCGGCCGAAGTTACGCAATTTCGTGATGCAGTTACAGTCGCCTCACCGTATCTCTCCAAAAAGACCCTGTAATCCAAGACCGCGATTTTCGTAAAGAGCTTGTCCAAAAACCTCTATGAGCAGCGTTTCTTTACAATTGAAGATCATCAGCATTTTGACCAAAATCCACCGGCCAGCTTCAGAGCGTCAGACAAAAAGAAATGGAATAACCCGAACATCTCCGAAAACTTGCTCAAAGAGGTTATCCGACCTGCTGATTTCGAAACTCACATCTGCTTAGCAAGATAGCTTCGTATCCTGCGATATGGCGAGTAGAATTTGGGACGATAAGATTTTTCCACTACTCACCAGCCCTTCTATTTCCTTTGAAAAGAAACCTGTGACTACTATTTAGCATATCATAATCTACAGAAAAAGTGCTATCGAAAGATCCTTGCTGAAATGTACTCGGGACAATGCTCGCTGCTTTACACCTTCGCGAAAAGACGTCCTCAGAAATATTCAAGAATACTGAAATAGAAATATCAAGGACATGCTGTATATGAGAAGATTTGCCCTGATGAGCTGAGCAAGGCGCTGTTTTCGGATTCAAAATATACTTATTCCGAAGGAAGTTATGGCGAGTAGAATTTAAAAACGCGTGATTTTTCCAAAACTCACCAGCGCTTCTATCTCCTTTGGAAGAAGTCTGAGCTTATTTTTTAGCACACAATAATCTACAATAACAGTATTATCGAATAGTACCTAGTAAAGTCTTCTGTATTGGGTAGGCGTTGCTTCACATATTCGCGAAAGGACCTCCGCAGAACAAATTGAAAAAACTGGAAACCGGAATATCGAAGACATCGTAGACCCACTTTAATATATCAGAAGATTCTCCGCGTTGAGCTGAATCGAATGGTGGCTTTTGATTCAGAATTCGTCCGCTCTGAAGCGAGATATGGCTACGCGACGGTGATGTCCATACATGTATTGACATGTATGGACATGTATGGACATGTCGCTACATGTCCATACATGTATGGACATGTCCGTACATGTCCCTACATTCGCGTCTATTTTTCAAAAAATGTGAGCGGTATCGTACAACTCATTTTGTAGCCCCATTTTCTCTTGCGATTTCTGCTTCTCAGCTCCCGAAGTTCCGTAAGTCTGAGAAAATACCTCAGGTAAATTTATCGGTCTTTCCCTTTATATTAGGTTGAAAAATTCTGTTGCATCATTTTTAAAAAATCATAAAAAATAAAATATGTTTATAATAAAATCATAAAATATGTTCTTGCTCTCTCAATGGATTTGCACAAACTTGATTTCCAGAAAGAAAATAGCCCTTCTCTTTGTGATAGTGCCTGTGCTGCTTTCTGTAAGGGTTACTTTCTGAGATGGAAGCAGGGAAATAAAATTACACTCCGGTCATTTCAAGTTAGGCTGCTAAAAATCTGAAACTTGTGATAAGGTTCCGAGCAAGCAGTATAGAAGGTCTTCTAATTCGCATTTTCAAGTTTTGCGTCAAAAGCATTTCTCTGAAGATTTATGACTTTCTGAAAAAAGTGCCAAAAAATCAAATTTGCTGTTTTGTATTGCTGACCCTAAAATTATGAGTCTTCATAAGGTCTTTTAACAGAATTTCTGCAATGTTGCGAACTATGGCTTAAAGGCAGCGTCCGGGCAAAATTTCGCCTCTCATATTTCTGCCATTCTGGGGCCTTTCCGTGGCCCTGATTACAGCTGTAAAGTCGAAATTGTTCAAAACTCCCAAAAAAACCCGGTTCTGGGGACCCTCTCTTCAAAAGGGGGGACGAGTTTCGAATTGCTCGTCCCATCGTCATGCCAGCGGGAGGAGCTGCAACTGCACGGTGCAGTTGCATTGCAGTGTGCAATGCAACCGCACCCTGTGTAAGCACTCGTCCTCAGGGGTGGTTTGTGATACGTATCACAGGCCCGTATCTCCTTTTAGAGGGCACGTCAAAGGATTGGACCAACACAGATCGGATACTCATGGGCCCCTCTTTACAACTATGTGCTAATCTGGGTGGATGGATCTTGCCTGGACGCTGCCTTTAAAAGAGTTACTATACTGCTTTCTCGAAATTCTTTCGCAAGTTTCAGAGTTTTAGCTGCCTAACTGAAAATGACCGAAGTTGCAGAATTGTATTCTCGTGCTTCCATCACAAAATATACCCCTTATTGGCTAGCAGCAAAGGAGCTCTCACAAAGAGAAGGGTTTCTTCTATGTATCAGAACTAAGTTTGTTCAAATCCGTAAAGAGAGCAAGGAACTATTGTTTCTCAAAAATGATGCGATAGAATTTTTGCATGAACCTAATATTTTCTGCAAACTTTGGATTATCTGCGGTGAGCCAAATTATGCTTGTACGTTGTAAAATCAATGTCTTCAATGTTATCAAACTCAGGAAGAATTATCCCGAGGATAACAACGACTAGGAAAACATTCGGGCAAATGCCCATGACTACTTGCAGTCAAGAACCCAAACACATGAAAATATTTACGAAAAGAGGCGGTTTTTCTTGAGAATGAGAGCGAACACTACTACAGCCACTCTCAGTGATGGATCCGCCCCTCGCAAAGATTTTTATGGCAGACCTTGCAGGCTAAGAACTACCTGAGCGTACAAATTTTCAATAGAATCATCGTCGTCCAGATCTAATTTCAAAACTGTTAACCGTTTGTCGCGAATCCGATTGAGTTCCTGAAAAAGTCTTAAGCTAGCGCAAGTGTATGCCTTGATTCTAGATGTATTATCGTATAAAAGATTTGAGATCAGATTGCTTAATAAATACACAAAAATGGCCAGAACATCTGTTATTCACATCTAAGCTTTGCGTTTTGATGCTTATACACGAGTTTCTTTTAGAATTTGAAGACTTATATTCTCACTTCGGCCTTATCTGGCTCGCGAGCGGTAGCAATTACGTAGTGGATCTTTTTGTTTTCCAAAAGCCGCTTGACCAAGCCAAGGCCTAATCCTCGGTTAGCACCCGTGACAAGGACAGAATGTGGAGCCATACCTACAATTACACGAGTAAAGCTTGAGTTGTTCCTGTACAAATTTGGAGGATGAGTTCTTTTAACCATTACTTCAGTATTCAAAAATTCGGGTTTGAATAAAAATTTACGCGTGGTTTAACACGTTTCGGACTGGTGCTGCACATGGTGCAGCACGCGCTTTGAAGAACCTTTCCAACGTTTACAGGAGGTTTTCTTTTTGTCCAAGGTTATCAAGTCAAAGGCCTAATCTCCTCCTTTCCGAAAGGGCCTGTGGAGCTGTGCTATCAATATTTGTTCAAGAGATATGAGGACAAATCGAGCATCAGTTGCAACGAAGTGCGGCAACGCGAACGACGCGTGCGACGTCGCAACATTTCTTGGCTTCGAATACCAAGAGAAAAACCGTAGTTCCAATATCGATGTATATCGTGTAGAAAATAGATACTTTTGGATACAATTAGAAACTGAGTTCTTGTTCCTATCTTTCAAGAAGGCACGGAAGTTCTTCTCAGACGACAAAATTCAAACACTTCGAATTTACTCATAACTCTGGGTATGGACCTTATTTGACATGCTGATTACAGATATAGCACACAATCTACGATTTAAGGTCCCGTTGTTGGCTAACGGCTGAAAGTACCCTCTTTTTCGCCGCGCGCGATTTCGCGGTCCGAAACGTGTTAAGATCAATGGATCAAAATTTTACCTATCGGATTATAAAAAAATACCAAGTTTGGCAGTCTGGAAGAAAATGGTTTTTAACATATGTGTCTCAATGGCCATTTAAATTTGCTTACGATGCTGCTGGGTGATTTGATGGAGCGTTTCAAATCACAACGTCACAAGTGCTCAACCGCAACTCGATTGAAAGCGGTTCAAAAACACTTGTTTGATTTTGCTTTTTCCTTATGTCAGTACACTCACACCGTTCTCAAGCTGATCTTAGAAGGTTATACATGGAAACTCTAATGACTTCATATATTTTGAGAAATTGCCATCGATTCTTGTATTTACCTTAAGCGCAATTTTGCAGACACTGAGGTTTTCAGTTCATGCTTATTTTCTACAAAAGCGTTTTTTTTTCATGTGAGAACTAGAGCCCCAGATGATTGGGAAATCGTACACGACATCATTCAGGATAGGTATGTCAAATTAACTGCGTACTTTTTTGTCAAAGCAACGGGACGAGGTGACATTTCGAATGAGTAGAAATGAAGAAGAGGCAAGGAGATTCGTAGACGAAGGTGCAAAAACAGCGAAAAGAAGAGGTGGTGACTTATCGAGGAAAAGCAGAGAGGACGAAGCTTAGAGTGGCATGGGTCAGATTTCGTGCTGAAGGTCAGAATCATGCATGAATTGTGAATGATAATAGATGAACAGCATGAAATCCACAGATAGACAACTCCATAGAGAGAGCGTGGAATTCACATATCTGGAGCTCCAGGACATGAAGCTTTCTTTTGAGTTGCTATCACCTCCCCGGCGGAGATGTTAATGCATGCGGCCCTGAGTCTCTCTCGCGAGCGATCGCCTTCCGATGAAACAAAGGATAGGTGCATTTAGATGGCACTACCCGTGATTTCGTCAGAAAAAATGCTGCTGGATGGTGAAAAGAATCAGTCTCAGAAGGCAGATAACTGGTAATTTGCGTGAATGTCAATACATTAAACGTAGCGCGAATATTTCACGGCATCTTGTCGACATTATTGTGCCCCATCAAGTGATACGCTCTTCAACTTCCAATCAGCTACTTTGCTGCGTAGGCAGAGGGCCACCCATCAATTGTGTATCAAAATATTTTTTGAAATTGGGTCTGACTTGTCAGACAGCACACATTTGAGTGAGCATCTCTGTCACTAACTCGCTCTTCGACTTCCTAGTACAGACTACATATCTGGTGAGTAGCGAATCGTACGGAAACTCTGATAGATAGACAGCGAATCCACATATCTGGAGTTCCAAGTTATGAAGCTTTCTTTTGAGCTGCGATCCCCTTCCCGGCGGGGATGTTAATGCATGTAGCCCTGAGTCTCTCTCGCGAACGGTCGCCTTCCGATGAAAAAAAGGATAGGTGCATTCATTAGGTCGTTCCATAAGTTAGCGTTTTCATTTTCGTCTTCATATATTGAGGAGCGGTTGATTTACGGCCAGGTGCGTATATCATTTGTAGGGGCTGATTGCGCTCTTTTAAATACGTCTACTGATTCCGGTGGAAAGCTGATTCACTCGGATGTCGTAGCTTCCAAAGATGGAAATCTTGAAAAGCAAAAAGGAGGCATTTCGGCATTTGCGCAATTTTCTTATGAGAAGAAGCGCTTTTGCACAGATCTTTCTGCCGATTATGGAATATGAGACAAAAAGGATTGGATTGCTACAAAAAATCAGGGGCTGAGCAGGGTGTTCCTGAACAACTGAAAACTGTACGCGTAGGCGATGGTAAACCATATCTATGCAACCCAACTGCACAGTCTAAGCCAGGTCGGTCCTACCGCAAAAAAATGCCTAACAGACAGATCCAGCGAGTTTTTCTGCAGACGAAACATGTCTTCATACGGCAAACGTCGTCAAAACTGTCCTGCACAATTTGACTGGAAGGTACTTCAGTACCCAAAAAACTCTTCAAACCTCGCTCTACCAGATTATAATTTGCTCCGCTCTCTGGTAAACCTCATGAATGGTGCATGTCTCGAATTCAGTAAGCAGTTTAAGCGCAGGTTAGATGACTTTCTTGGGACCCGGCCATACCCTCGATACTTAGAGCCCCATACTCTGGTAACCTTCACTTTGAGGGCTATGAGGGGACATAACCTTCACCTGAAAAAAAAACAGAAGTCATCTGGGGCTTCGCTCCGGATGTTATTATCCTGACCATATCGGAGCGAATGTTATAAGGCAAATATAGGGGATAATATCTTTAGCTTATCTCAGCGAAACCGAGAATTTGCGTTTTCATAGCCTTTTTTACCTCAAAAAGAAGGTTTCTGCGGAATTTTTGCCGGTTCAGGACAAAATTTCTCGGTTATCCTCTCATTTAAACAAAATCGAGTTTCAGAAATTTAGGAGAGCTATTGGAGTTGAATAAAAACGAGAAACTACGCTTAAATCTTGCGCAAAGAGTCGCGCACGAAAACGCTGGTCTTTCTCGTTAATGAGTGATTCTCAAAGCTTGGGACATTGTCAGTTCTCCTCGTCGTGTCATGACGATCAGAATGATATACAGTGCTGGCCAAAATTATAGGTCCACACTAAAAAATGCCATAACTCACTCTGTTGTGCATGAAATTTTTCCAAAATATGATAGAGACGTGTGTTTACCAGCCTACTATTAGTCTTCGAAACGGTTCTCGTTTTTGTTTGATTATTCAAGAAAAATTAAAAATTTTGAAAAAAGCAGGCTTGAAGGCTGGCCAAAATAATAGGTCCACCTGGAGTTTTTACTGATTAAAGCACTTCTTAGCTCCCGAATTTTTTTAGGTAGGCACACATCCAAAAACGTTAAACAGCTGCATTGGTCAAGCTGTGTCATACCTCCAAAAAGGACTGATTATCTGCTTTTTTGCATTGAAGATGCACTCATATGTATTTCGCTCCACAAATCTGCGTTGAGTAAGAAATTCTGCAGTTTCTCAGCGGATCGGAAAGGACGGAGTTTCATCTACCTTCTGGATGTTTTTTGACGTGAGCATTGAGGAAAAAATCCGACTTTTTGCTGCTGAAGCAAATCTGACATCGGCTTAATCGGCAGAGTAAGCCTCAGTTTCTGCCCTAGAACCCTTTATGCATTGTCATTATAACCTCAAGATATTGTAGAAGCATTTTTTACACAAGAATAAATCTGTCGCCATACTCGCAAGTGTCCACAAAGCTGCCTCGCTTCTTTTTCGAAACATGAGTTGTGTGTGCAATGTAATAATGGTGTTACGGGATCCAAAATAGCTTTTCAAGTGCTACCTCACTTAGATTTTTGACAGTAATTATTTACTGGATAGTGGGCACAGCTTGTAGTGTATGTTAGCACGTGATTCTTCTGAAAATTTTGGTCGGAGCCACAAGTAGTTTTGGTGCTTGTCGTAATCAGTTTCTGCAGAGTGATTTCAGTAATTATACTCGAATGCTAGGATCTCTAGAAAGTTGTAACTATGGTATACGGACTCCCCTTCATAGAAACAATGCCTTTACTTTACTCAATGCTTCTGAGAACATTGTAAAAGAAGTTTGAAGGGAGAAATTTGAGCTCAGGATTGCAGTACTGTCAATGTCAGATTTGCTTCAGCAGCAAAAACTCGGATTTTTTAATCAACGCTCACGTCAAAAAGCATCCAGAAGATAGAGAAACCTCGTCCCTTCCGATCCAGCTGAGAAACTGCAGAATTTCTTACTCAACGTAGATTTGTGGAGCGAAATACATGTGAGTGCGTCTTCAAGGCGAAAAAGCAAACAATCAGCTCTTTTTGGAGGTATGTCACAGGTTGACCAATGCAGCTGTTTAACGTTTTTGGATATGTGCCTACCTAAAAAAATTCGGGAGCTAAGAAGTGCATTAATCAGTAAAAACTCCAGGTGGACCTATAATTTTGGCCAGCCTTCAAGCCTGCTTTTTTCAAAATTTCTAATTTTTTCTTGAATAATTAAACAAAAACGAGAACCGTTTCGAAGACTAATAGTAGGCTGGTAAACACACGTCTCTACCAAATTTTGGGAAATTTCATTCACAACAGAGTGAGTTATGGCATTTTTTAGAGTGGACCTATAATTTTGGCCAGCACTGTATAATGTTGCAGGGTTTCGTTGAGACCCCGCAGAGATCTACGACCAGAGCCAAATGCCCCGTCGGCTCTGGTCTGGCTCCGCTGCTCGTCTGCGTCTCCGCGCGCTGCGCGCTACCTCGCTACCCCATACGCGGGGCGCGGGGCATTTGGCTCTGGTGCCGTTTTCTTCGCTGTTTCGAACCCAAATTTAGCAAGCTATATATCATTTTGAAGCTCTTGATCTCTATTTTCACGCTGACAACGTCTCAAAACCACATTTTTTGATTTAAACGGGAAATCCGGCAAAAACCTCGTTTTCGAAAATCTCTTGTTTTTCTCCTAGTTTAACTGTTTTCGTGCGGTTTTTTCGTGCATTATATAGATTTTGCTTGTGTTCATAATGCAGACAACCACCCAGCCCTTACCTCTTCGATTATGGTGGAATTTTTTGCGAAAAATCGTAAAAAGTGCGTTTTTCTTTACCCTATTCTATTTCAGCGCTTTCGCAAAGATTTTTTTCCAGCTTGGGTGATTGTTGCTCAGAACAACAAGCTCAATAATCTAGACAACGTCCCAGAAAACAGGAACTCAATGCGGGGGTAAAAATTCAAAGGATGCATCAAAAATCAAGACCCCGTGCTGCGAATTGTTGGTCCTGGAGAGAAAACTTGCACTTTAAAAAGCCGCCAAATGAAAGATTTCAAACCTCTTTGCAGCGTTTTTATCCGGTTTTTCAGCAGTTTCTTTTGCTTTTTGTATCTGTTTCAAGTCGTTTTCTCTTCTCTGATCTTCTTTAAACAACCTTCACTATTTGTGACGTCAGATGTTCAAACAACCTTCACTTTTGACGCCCTGTCTCCAGACTATCGAAGGTATGAACCCGGCGCGCTGCCTTTTGAAAAGTTGGGGTTGAGAAGCTAAAAAAGGTGCCAAAGATCATGCTACAACGAGGAATATAGTTTTGATTGGTTTTCACTGTAAATTGATGATTATGTTGATTTATAAAAACGCTAAGAACTTATGGAACGAGCTAATAGATGGCACTATGCGTGATTTCATCAGGACAAATGTTGCTGGTGAAAAGAGTTAGTCCCAGAAGGCAAATAACTGGTAATTTGCGGGGTGTCATTATGTTCAACATTGTGCGAACGTTTCGCGGCATCTTGTCGAGATTATTTTGTTTCATAAGTACAGGGCTTATCAAATGCAATGTCGCTTGCATCAGCAACTCCACTCCCGCGCTGAACTCTGCGTCTCTTCCGCGAACATGCTTTCTGACCCCTTTCCCATGGCGAGCGTGGGAAAGGCGGAGAATCGATTGGAAGTGATCGGAGAGCATGTTCAAGAGACGCAGATTCCAGCGCGGAAGTGGAGATGCTGATGCAAGCGACACTGCGTTTGATAAGCCCTGTGATATGCTCTTCAACTTTTAATTAGCTACTTCGGCGCTCAGGCAGAGGGACATCAGTTGTGCATCAAAATTTTTTTTGACTTTGGGTCTGACCTGCCAGACAGCACACATTTGAGTGAGCATCTCTGTCATACTCGCTCTTTGACTCCTAAGTACAGAGACTACATATCTGGTGAGTAGCGAATCGTGAGAAAACTCTGTTTTCGGCAAACGTGCACTTTTGTGAATTTAGCCGTCCCATTAAAATTCAGGAACGAGTTACTACGATTTAGCTTTGGATGAATTCCATCGCCAGTTGCAACTCGAATATTAGCACATGTGCAAAGTGCTATGGGTCTACTTTCAGTTATTTCAGTGTACATATACACATACGAAAGGAGTTCGAGTATGCATTGTCTAAAAACTGATAATTTTCTTTTTTCGATGCCTTGGAAAAAGATAAGATGCAGGAAACGTAGATCTGGATGCCTTGAAGCAACATTGCTTATTATTTGTAAGCAAATGTAGACGAGGGGAGGGCGGAGGGCATAGCACAATTTGAGCTAAGTTGCAGTTTTTGTCCCAAGCAATAAATTCTATCAGTTCCGAAAGTTTTTCCGTATATGTTGGTCACCAAACTCAGAGAGCACCCACCGACAAACAACTTGATTATTATTTGACGATTTCTTATCCTCGTTCTGACAATTTCATTGGCTTTAGAGGTAGCGATTTTTGGAAGGTCCTGAAACACGCCTCTGCAGCAAAAACAGCTGATCGCAGGTTAGAAAAAAGCTTCATATCTTGGAGCTTCAGATATGTGGATTTCACGCTGTCTACCTATCCGTACGCATTTCTTTTCTTCATTTTCTTCAAAGTCATTTTTCTTTGTTCGAAGTCAGTAAAAACATTACAAGGGTGGTTTATCTAAACCAACCAACAGTGGTAATCAGGTTTCTGGTAAGAACAAGTGATGTTTCGAAGCCATGAAATTTGCGAGAACTGCAAGTCGAAATTTGAGGTCTATCGAAAAAGTCGATATTGCAAAAACTTATTTGTTTCTATCAGCAACATGCTTAGCACTGTTGGGTTAGATAATCAGTACAACTTTGAAGGTTTTAATTCGAAGAAAGAAAGGTGACTTTGAAGAAAACAGTTTGGCCGGGGGATCATCAGTGGATCATACAAAAAGCTGGAAAATGCGGCTTGTACAGGTTTTCGCTCTTTTTCAATATGTTCATGTGAAGGATGGTGGGAATACTTACGGATAGCCAGACAGCGTGAAATCCACATATCTGAAGCTTTAAGATATGAAGCTCTCCTTTGAGCTGTGATCTCTCCGCAGCGGGGATGTTAGTGCATGCGGCCCTCAGACTGCGTCTTTCTAGCGAGCGTGCTCTCTAATTATTCAATAGGCTTGATTATTGTCGAAGCCCCGCCTTTCCCCGCCACTCCCCACGAATCAAAGGGTACAATAGCTTTGGAAGAGTGGAAAATAGATAGTGGTTATTATAAACCCACCGCGAAAGAGATCTCAGAAAGATGATGGCACCCTCAATGTCACTTGGTCCCAGGCGCTAATCATTGCATGGCTTATCATGGAAAAACAACAATGTTAATTTATGTGAAGTGAAAGCCGAAACCTTAGTAATTCTGGAGACTCGATCTGGGACTTTTGTTCAGATAAGATCCAATTTGACCATAAGTCTTCGCCTCAAATACTCGCATGTACAGTTATAATTCAGCGGTTAGAAAACTGGAAAATAAAAGTTGGCATTCTTTTGCCACAGCAATGCTGGGCTGTTCCCACATAAGTAATTTTATACTACAATCTACGGGTATAAAGTTCCGGCCTTTTACAAGCGCTCGTATGTCTGTTATGGGAAGCTCAGAAGGTCACACAGCAAATTGGAGCTCAGAGATTATCTGGATGAGTTCGTTTTTGAGTATTTGAGATTCTACGAACTAGCCTAATACGTTCTATTAGGTTGCGCAATAAGTTCGTTCGCACTTATTTGCTTTTTTCTAATATTTTGCAGGGTGTTCGGTATAATGTGTACATGCTTATAAAAGCTTTCAGCTTACTCTGTCATAATTATTCTTCGTTTTGGACATAAGAATTTTGTGGTTTCCAATTTGGAAAACCAATAAGGTGAAAAATACCATATTCGACAACTACAATTAGTTGCCCCAAATGTGCATAGTTCTTATCAAACAACTCAAAAACTTTGCATCAACGAAGACAGTGCCATTGCTTACAGAGCCTGCTCAGCAGTGCTAATAAGCTTCACAATCCGATTTGTAAGTTTCATGTGGGTTTCCTTCTGACGTCTCTTCGAAGTCGACATCGGGCACCTGAAGCACTTCCAAGAGAGGAGAGCCAACAGACAATCCAGGAATTGGCGAGTGGCGGGAGGATGGTCCCTGTTACGAAATTATCGAGTTTGTGGATTACCCGGAAAATTAGAGTTTGAATGAGCACACAGCTTAAGCGCGTGGACGACGACGTTGCCGTGAGAAAGTTTGCTATGCCAACTTCGTGAAATATCAGGATTAGACAGCTGATGAAAAGAAGAGAGCAAGCATATACAGTGATAGTAGCTAGGAAATGATCAACTACTTATTTTGTCTGTTATCGCATTTGTTAAAAGAATCTTATGATTCAACGTGAAAATTTGAATATGGAAAAGATATCGGGAACTTTTTTACTTCCTCGAAATTCTTATTCTGAAAGCAGAAATTTCGTGACTTTTCTGAAAATCAGGGAATGACACAAATATGTTTATGGAGCAGACATAGGTTTTTCAAAAGCATATAAATACTCTGTCAAGTATGAAGCAAAATATTGGTAAAAAAACTAAAACGAAAAATGCGAACAAACTTATTGCACAACCTTATAATTTTGAAAAGAGCTCTTGTGCGTTGTTAACTTCAACAAACAAGCGCGATGGAGAAATCGGAATACAAAAAGTAATTATAGAAAGTTATGTGGTATTAGGGCCAGAAGGATACAACCCTCCCCCCTTCCCCCCCCCCCCTCCCCCGTCCTGCTCCTCCCCCTTACGAGTAATTCCTAGTAAGTTAGGAGGTAGTGACAGAAAGGTAAAGGGCGATTTCCCGCGATTTCATAAAAGTGCGAATTACCTTTCGGTATCCTGTTAGCCTGACGTCGAATCCACCCTGCAAAAATATATCTATCACGAAATTGAATATGTGAAAATATTGTAAACGAATGCCAGTTTATTTTGTCAATCAATCCGAGCGGCGCACGGCACTTAGTGCGCGATCACTTCTTTTATATTGAAGCAATCAAAACCCACGAGATTAGAATTGGCGCCAGATCATATAATATAGTATGATATTCCTAACTTACGGTAAAATGTACACTTTGCATTATCTCATGGGTCCTATGCCTTTATGAGAATTTGTTCTTTCACGAAATACGAAGATGTGTTTGCAAAAAAAATGCCTGCGCACAAGCAACGGCCTTATGTTTAAAATCGATTTTGAGACCCCCGAGATGCAAAACCTTCCAGGTAAAAAAGCACTTCTTTATTTACGAAACATGCTGAAGAGCATGATCACGACCGATCCTTGAAAATGGTTTTGAAGCTGTTTTAAGAGACATTTTCTGATGCTTAGGCGCACCAGAACAAAATACCACCGATTTGCGATGTGCTGCCTCCAGGCATGTTTTTGAAAAAGTGAAAACTCATCTTCGGATCAAGTTCAAATTCCGCACTTAACTGTCACAGCTAAGGCTTGCCTTACTATGATGTGCATTTCAAAGCAAGAAGAATGGTTTTCAAATTATCGCGCATATCCAAAGTTGTGCCTGCATACGGAGCACACTTTGGCTGTCGAGAGGATTTGGGATTTTTTCGAAAGGCAAAGCAGCCAAAATCTGATTTGACTATTGCATTACGATGATTATGGCTGCTGGAAAGAGATGCATGCTTGAACCGCCATTATTCCCGCCTTGTATCCTTCTCGCACCCAAAGAAACACGTGCTAGTAATTTTGGCGCACCCTACAGAGATACTCATATCATAGCATGTCATCCCTACAGCATGACCTGTAAGGTAAAGCAAGAAAAGTAAAACGATTGGGAGGGACATTGCACAAGACCTGCTGTGAAATTTCGATGCCGGGAACGGGTTTCAAAACAGGGCAAAACTCAATCACTCAGTTCTAAATTTTTTTGATTTAGTTTCAGCATCTAAAGGCAGGTGCAGCTCTAAGAAATGCACTTTGCAAGACGTTTCTCGTTTTAGCAACATTACCTCTTAGTTTGAGTCTAGACAGTGCGAAAGCATGCAGAGACACAAGCACATACCATCGGCTCTTCCCGATTGCTGCGAGGGCGATCGCGATGGTCAACCGATAATCAATTTATCAGCTACGTTTCAACACAGGGCAACTGCATCGCTGATATGCCCGCCCGAGTCCGCCCTCGCGGCAAGAGCCGACGGTAAACACAAATGTGAGTGCGAAAGTTATTAATCGCAAAAAATTGATGACAAGATAAGTGTTTGTTGAACAAAAATTGATAACTTTGGAGTACCTCAAAAATGACAATCTTCATGTAATCCAGCGCTGCTCAGTATTTTATTTAAAGGGGGAAACGGGATTACACACTCAGAAAGACCGCCACCACGTAGTTGGCAAAGGTCATGAGAGACCATGAGCTGTCAGGGATAGAAATTTTATTTAAGGGTATTCTGTATGAAGTTTCCGAATATGATTGCGATTTTCTGGAGTTTATGGAATCTTTCCTTTTTGAACTGAACTTTTTTCACTTTTCACGAAGTCTTTGGCAAATTTCCAAAAATGCTATTTGGGTGTTCTATGATGGTGTTTTCGAATACGCTGATGGTTTTGCTTGAAACTTCGAAACTACTTGAAATTCTCAATAGAAGTCATTTTTCAGACACATTTTTCAACATTTTTCAGAAGCTTCACTGCAATTTAGGTAAAATTGGTCTTTATAAGTTTCTTAACATGTTATTTCCGAAAACGATGGTGGTTATGTTTTGAACTTTCAAATTTTTTTCGGTATTTCTAATTCTTTCACAAATTTCCTAGCGAATTTGGGTCCGAAATAGCATGGAATTTAATATTTGGTAGTTCAAGATGGTCTTTCCGAAGGTATCAGATTTTCATTCGATGTCCAAGTCAATTTCGGATTTGCGAAGTTCAGGGGAAGCAGACAATCTACTCAGACTATTAGGACTATTATTGCGAGCATCCGCGGCCCCTACCGTTGTTTTTTGGCGGTGCGCGGGCGCCAAATTATTGACTGATTATCCGCGGCCCTAGATTTATTTGTTCGGCAACTCGCAGCTCAATGCTATTTCGAGGGAAAGGCCGCGGGCCATAACTGTTTTATCGGAACACCCGCGGCCCAAGACAAGACGCTAGGGCGAGCCCCGGGCCTTATAGTACTCCCTTCATTTGGTTATCGGGCAAGCCGAGGCCCTTTAGGTCACGGCCGGGTAGAACCTTTCTGGCGAGCCCCGGGCCCTGCTGAACGCCACAATTTTTACACGCTGGAAGCAAAAACGGCTCGCTTAAGATACGCCGCGGTGATTGAGGTACTTTAAACGCCTTGGTCCTTTGTTATATAAGTCCATCTTATGTCTAGCAATGAAGTCGGTCCTCAATAGGGCCTGCGGTCAAATTTTGATATAGATCGTGACCTCTATGCGAGGGCTAGAAGAATGAGAACACGAGTTTATAGGTTTCGATGAGAATATTTTCGCTTTTAGCTGGTGCGTATGGGGCCACCGGCGGACGCATATCGCGCATTTATCGTTTGATTGCTGGGACATACGCGAGTTTCGTTTGGGCACTTAACAGTGCATCCGCGGGCGGATTTCGGGAGCTTTGCGTGCGTTTATTCAGCCACCCGCAGCATGGATGAAACGTCGGCCGGCGCCCTTCCGCGGGTGTTCGCAATAATTGTCTGAGTAGTGTAGGATCTATCTAATCTATCTGATTTTGCTAGGCGTAACATAATTTGCACGTTTCCAACTTTACCAGATTTGCAATGAACTGTGAAAAAATTGGTGTACAAGAAAATGATTTCAAAGTTTTAAGCAAAGCATCAGCATATTTGAAAACAGCATCAGAGAAAACCGCTGAATGCCAATTCTGGAAATTTCGTAAAGGATTTCTTCAAAGGCTCTTAGGAAATCATCGTCATATCTGGAACATCAGACAAAGTACCCTACAGTTCTTTACCCCAATCGGAAAAGATTCGCTACTAAACTGACTTCGAAATTTCGATAAAATTCCGACTCCATACAGTGTAGGACGAGGGCGTAGTTTGTGGGCTGAATTTGAGTTGAGTTTGAATAAGCTCGTCTTCGGCGCAAACTGGGCGCAAATTAGCGTTGCTGACAGTTCATAACCTCTCATGGCCTATGCCAACTACGCGGTGTGATTTTATCGGGGTATATGCTACCGGACAATGATTCAAAAGAGATGCTACATTAAAGAAATAAACTAACATTGTCGCATAGAACGAGGAATGCATGGGCAGCTAGCCATGGAGCGTTGAAATCCGTGTTATGAAATAGTTTGATTAGATAAGAGTAGTAAGTGGATTACCAAGATAGCAAAAAAGAGCAGATCATTGCCTTTACGTCCATCTGACAGTGCTTAAGACAAAAGTTACTTGGTGACACTCGATATTGGCAGCTACAAAGAATGGCACGACCTCAGGAGGCTTTAGCTCACAAATGATTGATAAATAGCTTAATGATTTTAAGAGGGCTTAACCCAAATGGGGCGTTCCCAAAATTCTTGAACGTCATAATAAGATAAGAAATTTTCTAAAAAAAAATTCACGCGGTGTGCAGCGGAAGCTTAGTATGATTTTTGAAATCGATTCCATGATAACTGCTCATGTACGTTCTTCTAGGTGCTGCTGAAAAAGAGCCTACCAAAAAATGTTTGCTAATTTCGAAAAAAGTAGGGGTGCTCAAAGGAGGAATATAGTTCCCGGGTAAAAAAGCGATTGTTAAAAAATCCTGGGGTGTTTGGATATAACAGATTTTCTCGTAGCTCTCGGTTTACTCGCATTGAACGTCTTTTCTGAGTCCTGATGCGGCTTTTAATGGGATAGATTACTCATGCATTCGACGATTTCGGACTCTGAAGAAGACGATACCGCTGAGTCTCACAAGTGTCAGTCGAATAAAGCAATTGCTACTTCCGGTGTGAAGCTCAAGCAGTTCTCAAAGCAATTTCCAAAATGCCAAGTTTGAGCGATTGTCGTGCTTGGATAATATAGCAGACTAGCTGGCATACCCGGCTCCGCCGTATGTTCCGAATAGAAAATTCCATTTCTCAACCGATCCGAACCAAACTTGGCACACATACACTTCGGGCCCCGGCGGATGTCACAGTTCACTTTTCGTTATCGATTGATGTCGATTTTATCGATAATTTATATTATAATTTATCGATATTTTATCGATATCAAAATTTGAGCTAGGGGGCTGGGATTTGGCACAGGGGGGTAATCGAGCGTGCTGATTACGAATACAATATTAATTTTCGAAACCGTGCATTACTTTTATCGATTTTATCGATTTTTTTTGCAAAATTTGAGCTAGGGGGCTGGAATTTGGCAGGGGAATGTAATCGAGTTTGCAAAAAATCGGTAAAATCGATATCGATCGATACGAAAAGTAGCCTATGACATCCGCCGGGGCCCGAAGTGTATGTGTGCCAAGTTTGGTCCCGATCGGTTCAGAAATGGAATTTTCTATTCGGAACATACGTACATACATACAGACACACATACAGACAGACATACAAACAGACATTCAGCTTTATATATAAGATTTATTACCACAGATTATAGAGCTTTATAAATTAGAACGGTATGGTAGTGAGATCTCGATTGAAGTAGCCACCATTTTCCTTCCTGCTTAGTTTGCCGAAGGATTCAATGAGCGTTTTTGTAGAATCATCAATCTGGATTAACGAAGGTTTACTAGATGTATGCAACGACAATTTCATTTTTCTGAATCAAAAGGGTCAAGGCCGACACTAACCGTGAGAGCAGCATTGCTTCCTCCCATATCAGTCTGAACCCAACCGGGGCAGAACATCGCAACGAGGATATGGTCCGGTTCCAAGTCGATCGACATGGTTTTCATAATCGAATTCAAGGCGGACTGAAAAGCTTACGGTAATGAGCAGCAGTGAGGCATAGTGCAGAACATAGGTGCGATAGGGGGAGCCGGGAGGAAGAGAGAAAAGGTAAAAAGCGTGGTATGAAGAGCTCTAATTGAAAAAATTTTTTGGAATTAAAAAAATAATAATAAATCAAAAAAATTGACTTTATGAAGATCTGTGCTCCTATTTCATTGCATCAACAAAAAACGAAAGCAACAAGGTTTATCCCAAATGATGTACAAGTTAGGAACAACTTGTGTGACGTGCGGAAATTGCGTCAAAAAGTGTTCTGATTCGATCGATTTGAAACGCTCTTCTTCTAAGCGCTTTTGTGTTTTTTCCTAGCCCTCTGGTAGCACCAGGAAGTCAGCAGGTAGGTGACAAGTTTCTCCATACCATCTTTTAGGATATTTTGAAAAGTCATACAATGACAGCCTGTCTGGACCACTTATAGCAATCCTCTAAATGAAGTTTTTATATAACGATATGTTTGGTTGAAGGTTGACAAATCTTAAGTAATTGCTTAGATGCTCCACCCTCGTACGAGTTCTGCGTTGCGTTCTTATAACAGAGTAGATAGAAAATCCCCTCTCCACCTCTGCCGTGTTAGTCGGAATGGGAACTAGCTTTGCTAGTAAGTCCATCAGATTTTTGCGGTAAGTAATGGAGAAAGAGCTAGATCGCATATGCTTTCGCAACACAGGAAGGAAATATTGCATACTTTTTTGGGCCTTGTCGAACTCTGGCTTCACCTCCTCTGGCATACGTCTTATTAGCTGACGAGAAAGCTGCTCAACTTCTTCTTCAACAGCATCTGCGGAATAGCCGAAAAAAGTAGATACTATGCTGCGCGTTGGTTTTTTTTTTCAATCTCATAGGTCATAATGTCACAAGGCGAGAGACGTCCAGCAGCATAAAGCACAGGTTTGTACTCCAGTAGGGATCTAACAAGAGAAGGATACTTAGTCGAAAGCAGCAATCCAGATGAGATATACAGAGTGCCCAAAAAAATGTATCGAACGTCTGATCGTTAATGTCTCTCTTCTAAAGAAGTCTTTTGCCTCGCTTCAGGTACCGTTTTGTAGAGCTGGCTTCAACTTAGATTTGCATTATAGAACGAATCATTCATCTCTCTTTATTACTGGAGGATTACGGTAGAAACTTCAAAGAGGGTTTTAAGCAATGCAAGGTCATATTTTGCCCCAGAAAGGAAACAAAATAGCCTGAAAACTTTTACACTAGGCTAATTAGAGTTGCTGATTCTAACTGCATAGTTCCCAATTTATTATGATGCTTCATTGAAGAGTTATGCCAGGTAAGAGGTAGCGGCTATTTCTTAAATGTTCCTAAAAAGTGCGGTTACACCGTTTAACAAGCTTCGTAATCTTGTGAATAGTTGGGTATTGAACTTAGCGTCCATAAAAACCCCAATACACAAGTTTTCACAATTTTTTGAAAAATTTTGAAACGGCAGTTTTTTCCACATTGACACGATATGTTTCAAGTTTCTACCGTAATCCTACAGTAACGAAGTGAGATGAATGATTCATTCTATAATGCTAATCTAAGTTGAAGCCAGCTCTACAAAACGATACCTGAAGCAAGTCAAAAGACTTCTTGGGAAGAGAGATATTAACGATCAAACATTCGATACATTTTTTTGGTACACCCTGTATATTGTCTTGAAGCGCTCACAACCCTGGTTCCAAATCCGGTTTTGTGGAAGGAGTTATGAGAGTTCTTTTCCTCTAGGGTTGAGGCGCTCTCCAGCAGGTCTCCCCTTATCTATGAGCACTGTAGAGGAGTATCAACTGATGGCAACTGGCCTAGTAGTAAGTAATTTGAATGAAGATTACAATAAGGTTTACAATACTCGTATTACCTTGGTTTTTTCAAACATTTCTAACTTCGAGCATCAATATCATCAAAAATATCAGGCTTTAGGGCTCTAAAGCCATTTAGAAGCTCAATTTTGCAAAAATTGCGATAAAGTTGCATGCGAAGAGGGTCAAAATCTTGACAGTCTCCTTATCAAGCAAGTCACCACTAGGCCATTTGCCATTAGTTGGTACCCCTCTACAGTACTCATAGATAAAAGACTTGCTGGACTTGCTGGGCGCTTCGGCCCGAAGGAAACGCCCCTCATAACTCCTTCTACAAAACTGCTCCGCTGCTATAAACTACAGGTTTGGAATCAGCGTTTCGAGCGCTTCAAGACGATATATATCTTATCTGGATTGGTGCCGACTAAGTATCCTTTCCCTGAGAGCAGTAGCTATGCTTTGTACTAACATCTTCCTTTTGTTCATATCCATGTTCGTGAATTTAGCAGCCTCAAAATCATCAGCAAACTGAAGATCAGCAATGGACTTCTTGGACATTTTCTCGTTGAAACTAGGCAATCTGCTTGATTTCTGATGTACGAAATAGAGAGTTCCGTTCAATTGTCAACTCTGTACCAATTTCGACAACATTTTCGCCGGCGTAAGATTCTCCTTCTGCCTCGCTGTTGAACTGGAACACATGCGAGTCATCTGCGATTTTGTAAAGTATTCTGCCTGCCGTTTCTTCTTCAAACTACCAACCTTTCCAGAACATTGAAGGATATTTTAATAGCAAGTTGTTCTTGAATGCCTTAAAGTTTTTGATTCATTGAAACCAAGCATTCTCTACAATTAGGTGAGTCTAGAGCGTTTTCACAAAAGTGACCTTCTTCAGCATTAGGTTTACAGAGTATATTAGGGTGATCCAAAAATAATGGGGCACCCTGATTTTTTGAACATTCTTTAAGATCTCTTTCTGAAGGCACTTTATTCGAAAAAGTGCGGTGTTTGGCGCAGATTTTCAGACTAAAATTCGTGTTCTGACCCACACTTTTTGAAAATGAGAAAAGTCGAAGTATTATAATTTGCATATGTATGGATAGAGCGTAAAAAGCGCTATTAAAGAGCAACTGTTAAGTTTGAGCTTATTTGATTAACTTGATGAAAGAATAAGTAATATGTCTCCTGATACCCAATGCTATATCTTGTGCTCTAAAGCCTTGAGATCACCGAGCTATCGTGGAATTTGGTGATAGTCCCTTCACCCATTGCTACGCAGATATCTTTGGTAGTCTCACTTGTTTTACTGCGGCGCTGCTGCTCAAAGTTCAAAATTACTTGAAGCGATGAGCTTTGATTTTAAGCGCTTATAAAAATTACGCCACGTGACATGCCCACTATAGACCTCGATCAGAAGGTTTTGTTATGTACTAACATCTGCCAAATGGACTTCCAATCAACTTTTCTAATTGAGAAAACTGCATTTATTCTCTAGGTGCCCCCATTACTTTTGGATCACCCTAAAAGATTCCAGAAATGGGCGGGTTTTTGTGTGAAGGTGTGGAAGTTCACCAATCTCCCATAGTATTATATTTTGAGTATGTGCTGATAATGATGGCACAACTGTCAATCAAAAGCGCATTTTTTACTAAAAAAACATGAACATACAACAATTAAGTCTATTTAAGCACGCTTAAATAGACGCGTTCGCTCGCGTTCCTGCTGATAACGATGTCAATCCACACCACATTATTAGCTTGCTCCACCTCGCTCTTACAATGTGTTGGTTATCGGTCATCGAAGCAAGTGCTTTTTAGAGCCGGGCACAGAAGACCTAACATGCTGTATATTATTCGAAAGCTGAGATCATGGAGAATCGAGGTAGACCATCGACTTTTTTCTAGGTCTTCTGTGTGCGAGATATGAGGGATTTTATGTACTTTAAAAATCAACTAATTTTGTGTCCTCACTTTCTGCTCTGAAATGAATGCTACGAGGAAGTCGACGGCCTACTTTTGTTAATGAAGACTTGCTCTTTAACATAAATAGATAATCAGCAGTCATTAGGTCTTCGTTCGGCAGAAATCTGCTGTTGAAAATGGACATGTTTTCAGATAAAATGCGGAGTATCTCTCGGTAGAGGGTGGGGGCTAGAAAGAAATCGAGGTCTAGGTCGAATCCCCTTTTCCTGAGCTTTCGAATGGTATATAGGTTGCTGGGCGAAAAAACTTACCAGTTTTCAAAAATGGGGTGGAGATATTTACTATTAGCTTGCTCCAACCAGCTCCACCAATGTATTGGCTTTTATCGGTCACCGGAGTAAGTGCTTTTTAGAGCCGCGAAGCAAAGAAGCCCTAACATGCTGTATACCATTCGAAAGCTGAAATCATGGAGAATCGAAGTGGACCGTCGACTTTTTTTCAGGTCTTCTGTGTCGCAAGATATGAGGGATTTTATGTACTTCAAAAATCAACTGATTTGTGTCCTCACTTACCGTTGCAATATACCCAAAAGAGTTGTAGCTTTGAACAAAGAAGTGGTGATTATATTACTAAAATAAGATTAATTGATTTCATGGAAAAACGCTCAGGGAAGTATTTATGAATGCCGGAAAGAGTTTGCGCTTCTGTAGATGCTTTTTTATGATTAAATAATATGAATAAACATAAATACCGTTTCTTTTGTAAATTTATGAGTGTACCTGTTGTTTGAGGTATTTAGTCTGCAAAACCTTTTGATAGCGATTTTTATTCTATATTCTCAGAGCAGTGGCGTACCCAGGATTTCGGCTCCGGGGGGGGGGGGGGCGACAAAAACTTTTTCCTAAAGAAGATGCGTGGCGTCAGCCACGCACTCCGAAAAATTTTTGGGGGTGCTTCTCAAAATTTTTGCGGGTTTTTTACAAGGCCTAATTTGAATTTTTAAAAATTTTTAAAAATTATTTTGATTATTTACAAAAGTAAACAAGTCACTTGCACATTTTTATAACCCATATAAGTAACTTTCAAAAATTTCGCGACCCATTCTCGGGGGGGGGGGCGCCCCCCCCCCTCCCTCGGTACGCCACTGTCTCAGAGTACAGTACCAATCTCAGCCCAGGTGAAGGGGGTCAACCGAAGTTTGGCCTCAAAGTGAAGGGGGTAAGATCCATCACTCCCCCTATCGCAACTATGGTGCAGAATAAACAAAGTTAAATCTCATTTTCAAAATCGAGCGTGAAGATAGCAGTGAGACATTTACCTTTACCATTTACTCAAAGTAGACAGAGTCGAATCTTTTTTTCGTGCTTCAAGTTAGTATAGAGTCGAGTAGATTTGTCGGCAAATATAGTGTCCTTGCGTTGCCGAAATTTACTCGTTTTGCCGGCATTTTGCGCTTGCAAATTGACGGCATTTCGGGCGTAGCTATTAGGTCATTCGGAAAGTTTTTTCGATTTCGCACATTCAAACGAGCACAACAACCATTTCCAGATCCAACCTTTTCCCACCAAATAAGTTTCATTGGGTTCAGCAAATTTCTGGTAACATTCTTGTAGTGCTCTTGTGCTTTTCTCTTGTGAAATCATCTTAGAGGATTCAATAAGGCCTAGAAAGGCGTTTTCGACAAATTAAGTTTTATTGCATCCTATTATTTTTTAATAGGCACCGAGGGATTGGAAAATTTGGTGAATGGTAAAAAAGGTCTAGAGAGTTCGAAAAATCAACGGGGATCTCGGTGCGCAGTCAACCCCTTTTGTGAGAGACACTTTTCTTAAATGTGGTTTGACGGTGTCATGGGCGAGGATGGCACCTTTCATTGGCACCTTTCCTTTCATCTGTGCATCGCGAAGACACTATATTTATCGCTAAACAGGGCTCGGCACGAGCTGGCACCCGGAAAATTCAAACCGAGGTCTCTTTTGCGAAGTCTTCGCTGATCTTAAAGATTTCGTACGAGCCCTTTGACCTTAAACCCTATACGTAAAATCGCTCAAAAACGAAACGTTGAGTAGAAAAACGTTACAGTTTTAGTGTCTTTTCTGCCATAAAAACGATATCTATTTGGTTTTTATCCAAAAAACGATAACCAGCTTGACCCGGTGCCATATGTGCCGAACTTTGTCCTCAAATGAACACACTGTAGAGGAAATTAGGCTGCTAGATTTACACCTAATAATTACACAGTTTATTCACTTTCGCTCACTGTTGATATAGATTTTTGACATCGCAAGGCTAAGCTTCCCTGCGGGTACAAGTAACCGTGAAATTCTTCCAGCTGTCCGAGAGATTTTTCGTGGGAAGTGAGACAACAGAAACGTACTCTAAATGAAGGGGCGTGACGTAAGTTATTCCAAACTTTTCCTCGGAATATTTGCCGAATTTTTTACCAAATTTTGCAACTAACCCCTCCCACCCCCCATAGTACGCTTTGACCTCATAGACAGTTTCGCAAGTTTGTTCCTCCAAAATGTCATCTTTCAAAAGTTGGGTTTCTCTACAAATTAAATTAGCGGCAGTTGCCCAATATGGAATAGGCGCTGAGGGGCCTGCCGTATTCTCGTTTTGTGATGAAGATTTTCTCCTACCAGGAGAAGGCTCCTACCAGGAGAGCACTTGATATTATGGGCCTCCCTACACTTTTATTTGAACCAACCTTGCTTGTCCTGTAGGCCAACATGGCATTGGGACCCGATCCTGATGTATTGTTAGTGATCGAACCTAGACCTGATGAGATGTTGAGGATCGCAGCGCGATTGATGGAAAATTCGTCGGAGGAAACTTGGCTGGCGGCTTTGCGCAGTAGTGGAAGAAGTGTCTAAAAAAGAATATTTGCATGGTTTTCGAATTCATGAAACCAACAAAACTGTTCCCCTCCCAGAGGAGGAAGTGCGTACCTGCGTTATCACAGCTACACTAGCAGCATTTGTGTCAAAGTTCTTGATAAGATCGGCACGATTGGGCTCTTGGTTCGTTGAGTATTTGACGAAAATTCCAGCATTATTTAGAAGGACGGTCAAACCGCGGTCTCCAACTATTTTCTCCACCTGAAAGATTTCAGTGTATTGATTGTGACATAGACGTAAATATATCTTGATTTTTGGTGGTTATGATGATTTTTCTCTAACAAAATTCTGTTAACTAGCGGTCATTCTCTTTGTAATGAATGTTTACTATCGTTTTTATCTTACTGTCCTTCTCTCTTTCTCTTCATAGTGAGTTTGTAGTCATCCTTCTCAAACGGAAATGATTACGAACTAAATACTTTGAGTACGAAGAACTTCGAAGAATCCTTGAGAATCAAAATACACAAAGATAAGGCACTGCAGAGTTCAATAACTGCAGAACAAGCTTAAAGGCAGTGTCTCACCAAAGTGAGGTCGCGGGGATCTTTACACATTCTATTATAGGGACCTCTAGATAGGCCATTGCAACAAGTTCCACTCAATTTGACCTCCTCTACGCTGAGAAAAATTCGCTCAAAGTGGTACGCGGAGAGCCAGTTGGTACGCGCGGACGACTCCTTTGGTCTCCCCCCTTACGCGTTTGAACATGTCCCTCCACTTGGCATCCACCTCCCCTCTGTTGCTGCCACTGTGGCTGAGCTGAAGTTGGAAGGTACAACTCGTCCACGTTGCTTCCACGGGGCCTCCAGAAAACGGGGTTTTTGGGAGCTTCGTGCGATTTTAAGCCCATACAGTGCTAGACAGGGTCCGACAGGCTTGCAAAATGCAAAAATTTCGGCAACTAAATTTTGGTGAGACACTGCCTTTAAAGTACTTGCGCTACATTCGACCAGAGACGATACATCAGAGACCAATGTATGTAAAGATAACGAATTATTCTATACAAATGGTAAAGCCGATTGATTATTGCAGGAATTAAAAAGTGAGGAAAGAAGAGGATTTTGCTTAAGGGGTGCAAGAATGATCCACATACTGTGAAATCAAGATTGTTTCAAAATTTATGCCGAATGATCGTATATTAACTTGGTAAGAAAGTTTTCGGGCATTTTCACACAAAAATTGCTATTTCTGATGCTGTAATGCATCTACGAACGCGAAAATTTGTAGTTGTACTCTCACATATACGTGGTTTATACCAGTGTAGGAGGGAGATGCTTAGGATCAATAGGGGCGGAGTTTGCCACTTTTCGATTACATCATTTTTCCTGCTAATTAAGCTCGAATTCCATACGGACACATATATGTATGTGAATTCATGTCTATTGTATACTGGAGTATTTGTGAGTTTCACAGCGTGGAAGTTGGGCGTTTTAGCTCTGTCAAAATCCTATGCCATCGAATTTCGCCTTTATTTTCACAGGATTCATTGGTTATGCTCGTTATTAGTATGTGCTTATGTGTTTGCTTTCCTCTATCCAGTGATTTTTCCTGCAAATTAAGCTCGAATTCCATACAGAGTTTGCATATATGTATGTGAGTTCTGTACATGCCCTATTTGGTGCTCGCATCAAAGCAAAATTTTTATCCAAAGGATGTCCAAGAACTTTCTTACCAACCCAATAATAACATCAATCGTGCCAACAGCTGAAACGTATAATAGAAATAGAAAAAACTTTGGAAACAAAAAAAACTTACTTGCGAGTACAGATTTTTGACTGAATCATCACACATAACATCGAGCTTGAGGACTGATAGCCTTTTGTCCGAGAGTTCGTTCAGTTCCTGTAAAAATGACCTTTTATGCCAAAGGCTGGATAAAGTATGCCACTACAATGAAGAACAACAAGTTGCTTTCGCAAATAATTGCGTTTTTATCCATGCTCTTTCCCGATCTTGCTCAGATAAATATTTTTCACATGAAAGCAAGTCTGCAGTTCTTGTTTCAAGAGCTTGAACGTCTATCCCATGCCTTCGGTAAAATGAAGAGCGCAGAAAGAAATTTTTGACAACTAATGAGAATGACAGCCGACACTTGTACATTTGACTAGCGTGTAATCATAATTAAGCGAGAATTTTTTGCGAAACTGGCCTATATTGGTTTTGAAAACGGTGTAATTCTGAAAAAATTGTGGGATTTGCTGCATCGTTGAAATTACTGCTCAAGCCTGTTCCAGCGACATTCAAATCCTCTCAAGGAGGAACTTTTTTCTTTCCATTTTGCCTAGAGGCAGAGTCAAAGAAGATTCATCTGCGGCAGATGCTCATGGTGTCTCGATATTACAAATTTCTAACTTTATTTGATGGTACCAGTCTTACTTTGGCGTTGCTCGGCTCACGAGCAGTAGCAATCACATGTTGAATTTCTTTGTTTTTAAGGAATTGTTTGACAAGTCCGAGGCCAATTCCACGATTTGCACCAGTCACTAGAACCGAATATGGAGCCATTCTGATGATATATTTCCTGTAAATGAGATTTTCTAGGAAGGCATGTAGTCTTGTTCATATCAACATCCAAACTGAGGAAGGGTGGAAAGCAGGTAAAGCTTAGGAAGAGCTGCGGAAAAGTGTCACAAAATGTGAAAAGTTTTACCTACCATGAAATAAAAAGATAAATACTCCATTACATTTCTCATCGACAGAAAGAGAAATGGCAAGCACGTGCAACTTACAGATCATCAATCAAAAACGATTCACTATACCGAACCAAGAGATGGAACGATCTGTACATGCGAAAATGCGCTTTAGAACAGTTGAGCAAACGCGAGACAATTATGTGGTAATTTTCCGCCGAAGCTGCAGAATTCTGCTCAAACTTGTTGCCCGAAGTATCAGATTATCCGATGCTTCGGGCAACAGGTTGTCAAACGATAGTCACCGAAGCTGTTGTCGGGTCAGATCAGTGATAGCTCTATCAAGGTAAATATTATGATCACAGAATTTGGGAAAAATAAAGGCTGATAATATACTTAGATGCCGTTTATGCGTCTTAATTATTTTAACATGAAATAATGTAGATATCGTGTTATGCGAGCTTCAAATACTTTTGTCATATTCATATTCTTGACGGTTCGTGGAGATGTTACAGATAAAATTTCCTGAAAATGTACGGCTATTTCAAGAAGGTGCTTCTATGAGAATCTGATGGTCAACTTTGTTTAACAGAACTTTTTCTTTCACCATCAGACGATAAAGTGATGCAGGAAGGTGAAACAAATTTCTTTACTAAATTTCAAATAAACTCATACATTAAAAGCGAAGCGAAGTTGGGTCTGAAGTGAATAATATCCATAACCATAGATGGTCAAATTCAAGCGATATGGAATGCTGAAAAAGAACTTCCACGCGCAAACTCGAGAAGCTCTCATCTTTTCGACTACAATTTTTTACACTGCAGATCAAGATGCAGTGTAGTGAACACTTGTATGCATCGTACCAAATTATTGTGCACTCATCATCTTGAAAACGCTTATTGTTAGCTTGTTAGAAAGGTGACTTTTTTGAATGGCTAGGATTGACAATAAATCAGAGTGGCTCATAAATCAGGAACCGGATAGACAGCTACTGAATACGACAAACAAAGTTTTGAAAGATATACGCTCAGTCTCCGATGTGAACGTGAGGAAGCTCCAAGTAGTTTTTCCAATGCATGCCAATGATGGATTTGAGTGCTACGAGGACGTTCGAAAATTTAACGCACAAACAAAATGATCTAACAATAGACAGAATGAGTCGTCAAATTCAACGGTTTGTACGTTGAATTTTTCTCTAAATACTGTGATTGTTGTAGAAGTTCCCTGTGTGTTTGTATCTTCGCAAAGTGAGGGAAATATCTAAAAGTGGGGCTCTATCACAATTCTCAAACCTCAATACCGCAATCATGCATCATTGAACAGATACGTCTGCTTTGAAATAAGGAGCAAGTCTAGTATTGTACGCTGTTTGGAAAAAAATAAGAAGGAGTGGTCATCAGGAAAAAGTGATCATAACCGAACAATGATCTCAAAAAAACTGTCAAGTTAGAACTTATGGACATTTAGCCAAGGATTATTGCACAGTGCAACTTCTAGATGAAATGTACACATTTTGACCGCTTATAATTTTCTGCTTGAGCAGAGAATGTGGAATCATTTTTCTCTAACTTTAAGGACTGAAGAAAGGGAAGGAAACATGACTTGGTCGAGTTGAGCATGCCGACGAGATAAGCGCGACCTCGCGTAAGCATTTTGCGAGCGAACAATCAAAGAGCATCGTTTGCGGCGATATGTCATCATTTCTACGCGACCATGTTGACCAAGCAGTTACCAGCGATAGAAAAAGTTGATAAACCGGAACTAGTGGCTGATCGTGCTCGAAGTAGCAACATAAAGTGGTAGCTCAGATGAGATTGAGGTTAAAGAGCGGTTGGATGTGGCGCGACCGCTCTCTTAAACTTTCCTTCTTGATCAGCAATGTTAAGAAATGTCAAGATCCTTACTTCATTGTTCGTTAACATAAAGTTAAAAACAAACTTCTTTTTGAAGTTGCTTTCAAAAATTTCGCGACTCAACCTCGCCCCCCCCCACGTCTATCCTCCATGCTACAAGGTCATAAGTATTAGTAACTTAGAGAAAGTGGGATCTTTAGTCAACTATGCTGATAACGTTTCTGAGGGAGGCATGAAAATCAACTCGTCTCGTTGAATTTGTCTTTTGACCAAAGTCCGCCTCAAACTGTTCCAGCAATTGTTATTTACTCATTCAATAGTCTTCATAGAGCGATCACCCATAGAAGACTTCTAATATTATGTTGTGACATAAATCTTGTTACTTTGTAATTTCTTACGGCAATAAGTCGCATACTTCTTACTTTTTATGGAATTCCAGGCCACCATTCGAAAAAGCAAAGAAGCAAGCTCTACAAGAGGTGTGCAAAAGTTCGAACCAGTTTAAACCTATCTAGTTTGCATCCAGAATTCAAGCCGCACTGAATGCTCAAAAAATTTGGGGAAATTCATATCTTTGTTCAGTAAAATCCTACGGATCCCCAACTTGCCTACGCAAATTATACACCACATCAGACACTCGTATGAACCGTTCCTGTATTTTTTTAATGTAGAAATCTAGAAAACGAAAAATTTCGTGCTCATACAAAAACGAAGCTGTGCTGCCAAACATGTAATTGTATACTACAAGCTCTTATAATATATTCGTAAATTTTCAGCTTTTCACAACCCCTAGTTTCCGACAAATATTGATTTCAGCGTGGAACACCCGAGCAAGGAGAGCTAAATTCGGTGATTTCGAAAACTAGGGTTTGTGAAAAGCTGAAAATTTACGACTATACTTCGAAGGGCTTGTATTATACAATTACTTTAGTGAGAACAGTTTAGCCCCTCTTTTGTATGAGCATGAAAATTTTTGTTTACTCGAATTTATAGATGAGGAAAAAAATATAGGAACGTCTAATGTGGTGCGCAATTTGTGTGCAAGTTGGGGATCCGTAGAAATTTCAAGAAAAATATGAATTTTCCTCTATCTTTTGATAGGGGATTTGATTTTCCCCTATCTTTTGAGCTTTTAGTACGACTCAGATTCTGGAAGCAAACTTAGGGTGAATAGAAGCTGGTGCGATTTTTTGCATACAGTCTTGTAGAGCGTGCTTTGCCCTATCGAATGGTACCTTGGAGCCTTATTAAGAATATAAGTGCATGACTTATCCCCGCAAGAAATTACATTGTAACAAGACTTTTGTTACAAACTAATAAAAAGCTTACAATTTTATAGGCTTTTCCTTTCAAGCAACCTTGTGTCTGGAAGCTCTTTTTGAACACTATCAAATAAATCTCCTATTATTGCTAAACTTCCATTCGGCTGTCTGTATGCTTGATTTTTGCGTTTTCGAGAGTTCCTATATTAAGATTAAACGAACAGAGCAGAAATCAATCTGCTCGCATGCATCTCACCTTACACATATTCGGCCAACTCCCATGATTTTTTGAATTCATGAGACAAAGCGAGACAGATGCAGTTACAACGTAATTGCCCAGAAAATTCCGAAGAACGTTACCAGCCTTAGTAGACTTATAATTGTATCTGTTGACAAAACTAAAATCTTATAAAGTCCAAATATTTTCTATTTGCTGCAATCCTTATTGTCGAATACAGCAAAATGAAGTTTTTTTCAGATTTCAGCGAAAAAAAACTTCTACTGATCAGAAACGCCCCGCTCTAATCAGCGGATATTGATTAAGATGACTGGGACAAGCACTGGATATGCACAGTCGCATTGATGATGATGAGGGGAGCAAACACAATTGAACCTTTTGAAACTTTTGGTGGAGAAATAATTTCGAGGAGTTCTTGCCGTCATTTAAGTTCTGGGGAATTACTGACGATATTAGTGGAAAATACAGAATGACCATCAATTAATAGCTAAAATCAAACCTACAGAATGCCTTCGAGACCGCTTTTATTGAGTTGGTTCATAATTAATGCATGTTTTTAGCTCTTCTTTCATAGTTTTTTTCGAAGTAAAGCCGTTCTCTTGGAAAATCGTTTGTAATATCTGAAAGCATGCTCCTCGATTTTCTCATATATGTAGTACTTTCGTTTTTGGAAGTCTTTGTTTAGACCAAAGTCCCTTCTCTTCAAGAAAGAGGGAAGAAAACTTGTAGTTTCTTTTCGTTTTACTTGCCCTTGATATAAAAATTATGTTAATATAATGCGCAGGTTTACTTCAAAAAATAAGTATTAGATTGTGAAGAATTGTGCTGCGAAACACTTACGACAAATCATTGAAAAATCTTAAGTCGAGAAGCTTTGTCCCAGACTTGAATGATTGTTGGAATCATTCTAAGCTGTATGAAAAGCTTAGGTGAAAACGATTGCAGAACTTTCTCTTTGCGCGGGTAGAACCTTGTGCTATGTACTATAGGAAAACGAGAAGATTTCCTCGTTTCTCAGAGGAGAAAAACTAGAGAATACTGTTTTGCCTATTCTAAAATGCCCAAAAAAGTGGGGGCTCTCGGTTACTCAGCAATTTTCACATAAAAATTTTCGTAAAATCTGAGCTCTGCTCTATTTATCAACCGATCATCGGTTATACAGCGAACAAAATTCGCTCCATTGTAGTACTTTGAGAATGAATTTTGCTCTTTTAAACTAGAGCTTTCCATAAAAAATTCTCGCCATTGTTTGAACTAGAAAAGTTTCTCCCATAATGAGTAAATTCATGCGAAAGTTTGCACCGTATAGCTAAAACGGTTTCTTGTATACAATGTTTTCAAAGAGCTTAAAAAGATCGTTATAAAAAACACATAATTTGATTTAGAGCTGAAGTTCAGAAAACGTGCATCAATTTGAAGCAACCTAATATTTCTACAATCATTCTACGTCTTTCGTTCTGGCTTCATTTCTCTTAGAAATTAGGAAGAAGCATTACTCTCTGGAACAGTGTAGACCATGAATCTGCAGCACTGGTGGAACATTTGAGCAGTGGGAAATATGTAATAACAGAGGAATATTATTTTTTGATGGTTGAAGAAGAGCCTCCGGTTACCTCTTCAGGTAACAAAGCACTGCCTCGACGCTTCATGCATGAACTAGAATACTTTTTTGTAGAAAAAAATGAAGAAAATCAAGTTAGGCACATCAAATGCTGTTACTGTTGATCGCACAAGTATGAAGTAGTGAAGCCATGCTTGTTTACTGCTCTGTTCCTTAACGACGGCAAAAACAGGAACATAAGTGGTGCGAACAGTAAAGCTGGCAAATGCATTAGTCAGCGACTTTTGTCAAAAGAGCGCTAATCAAAACGTTAAGGAATGTTCTATATAGAGACGCTGGTAATTGTCAACTCCTAAAGGGAACGTCGTTAGCATAGTAAATTTTGACGATTATTCAGTGAGCTGGGAATGTATAATATAAGTTGCAAAGAACAAGTTTTTTTCTCGATTTTGTTTACAGAAGATTTGGGAACAAATTGAAACAAAAGCGATTACCTAATCAGTGATAGTACACAACTCAAGAGCGTAAAATTGTTTCCATGCAAGCTATGTAAAGGCTTAGTGCTTATAGATTGAAGAAAGAAGAAAATGCATTTTTGTTTAAACATTTTATTGAATGAGAGTTGTCAACTATTGGAAGCTATTTTGCAAACTCCACTCTTTCTTCCGCAATCTCTGCCCCCTCTGAATAAGCGATTAGTTCTTTTCAAACTTGAGAGAAAACACAGTTTGTTGTTATTAAGTTGGCGCAAACAAATGACCGTAGCTTATAGGTCCATAATATCAAAATTGCTTTTTTTGAACACCAAAAGCAAACCAAGCTCATTTTACAGTCAAGCTTCCAAACGCTTGTAATATACTATACTTACTTGGAGAAAATATGTGCTGTTAGGGGTAGAGTTTGCCATTTTTCGTTCAGAGTTTTGATTGCGACACTGTGATAATTCTAACAACGATTGTAACACCTTTCTCAGACAGCGGATAGGACCCCTCCGCCGGAGAAATGGCAGGGTCGCGGCGTTTCCCCAGCGGTGGGTCTCCCATTTGTCCGGCGGAGCCCTCCCATTTCTCCGGCGGAGACCTCCCATTTCTGCTCCGGATACCTCCCATTTTCTGCTCCGGATACCTCCCATTTTCTGCTCCGGATACCTCCCATCTTCTGCTCCGGATACCTCCCATTTTCTGCTCCGGAGGCCTCCCATTTCTGCTCCGGACCCCTCCCATTTTCTCCGGCGCGGCTCTTCCAAATTTGGCGGACTCGCGCCGGGCAAATTTCTCCGGCGCGAGTCCGCCAAATCTGGCAGAGTCGCGCCGGAGAAATGGCGGACCTTTGCAGCAGGGCCGGAGAAGCCTCCCACTTGCCTGCCAGTGATGTCACCACGACGGACCGCCCATTTGCCCCTCTCTCATTGGTCAACTGGGTCCGGCGCGACTCTGGCAGATTCGGACTGTCCGGCGGAGGGGTCCCGTCGATTGTCTGAGTTGCTGCAGGTGGGCCGATAGCGCACAGCCTATCAGTCAGGCAACATTTCGTTGCAGCGTCCACCCAGATTTTCGTCACCAATATTTTTGTCTTTTTAAGGCCTTTCCGTGATCCTGATTCTGAATATGGGGTGCGAGTTACGTGAAAACTCCAAAAAACTGTTTTTCTGGAACTTTGATTTGAAGGGAGTGTTCCGGAGTTCTTCCCGTCGCATGCAGCAGCATGTCGCCATATGCAATAGCAAAATAGCTACAGGGCTTATCAAACGCAGTGTCGCTTTCATCAGCATCTCCACTCCCGCTGCGTTGCACTCTGCGTTTCTTCCGCGAACATGTTCTCTAATCACTTCCAATCGATTGAGGCTCCGCTTTTCCCACGCTCGCCCTGGGAAAGTGATTAGAGAGCATGTTCTCGGAAGAGATGCAGAGTCCAGCGCGGGAGTGGAGATGCTAGTGCAAGCGACACTCCGTTTGATAAGCCCTGTAAGTTGGAAGTACCCTATTTCCAGGTGTATAAGCCGCACCCTTTTCACTCTAAAGGCGCACACGTCAAAAGACTGCCTGTTACGATGGGGCGCGTTGAGTAAGAACAATGTGCAAGAAAGCGACCGCTTCGCGAGGCACTTGCGCAGCGACGCGCCTGGGTCTGCTCGCGTTTAGAGCAAAAAGGGTGCGGCTTACACACCTGAAAATAGGGTAAGTGCCTCGACTGTGCTTGCCACGTGAGAACGCTTCCGGAAGTCGTCCGTGGATGGGTGGAGAACCGCAAAAGGATCCCAGGTCCCTTTTCTCCTTTTGGAAACAAAACTAGAGGACCGGACCAGTGCAGTTGGCGGAGTACCGCAAAAGGATCCCAGGTCCCTTTTCTCCTTTTCGAAACAAAACTAGAGGACCGGACCAATGCAGTTGATCTTCTTCTGGGCATACTCATACAATATATGGTTGTCTGAACATTGTGGATTTTAGGTGTACGCTGCCTCTAAAGAGTTAGATCAAGCAACTTCATCGCCTTCGATTCAGCCGGCAAGACAACCGCTACTTGTTGCATGCAGATCGTCTTATATATCGGTTGCGAAAGTATTCCTAGAAACGAATCAGAATCAAAATCCAGAATCAAACGGGACTGATTATCACATCCGAAATGCAAGATGATCGGCATAATGCACTCATAATTGTCTCGTTGGGTGAATTGCGAGGCGATGAAATCGCCTGATGTGAATGCCATGCCCTTGAAGGCAGTGGCTCGGTAGAACAGAACATCTCAAAATTTTGATATGGAAGGTTGCTTGCACCCCAAACATAAGAACTGAGCAGGTCCGAGCGCACGGGATGCTGCCCCTGCCTAGAGAACTTCCCTTAAATTCGTACGCCCAAGCCATTCTTAACGCGCTCGGACGAGCTTGCAATTTCTCTCACCGTCAGAGGAGACATGTCGCAATATTACAACCATTAGAGTCCCGCAACGGCTCTGCGTCTCTAATCACGGCCGGAAGCGTCCCACTCATCCAGATTCGAAATGAAGGAGTCCCGGATGCTGGTTTTCGCCATTTTTGCGTGCTGCAAGACGGATTTTCGGATTCTGCGCGTTGGATTACCCCGGGGTAAGCGAAAAAACTCCAGGAAGATTTGCCAAGCCACTGCCTTTGAGGCTATTTTAAGACATTGCCGTTACATATGTTATACATAGGCTATAAAGTGCGGCCCATAATCGTACGAATACCCCATATTTTAGGAGTTACGGGACCTTTTTGCATAAATTCAAAAAATCGTCTGTACTACGCGAAAGAGCATAGCCGAAAACGGTATAGAGGCACAAAATTGAAAATCGGTGTTATCTTAGAAAAGTTTTTGCGCCGAATGCGAAATTCTAGCGGTTCATTATTATACGAACACCTCGAACGAAGCTTCCTTCTCGACTCAAAACTGCAACCTTTTGAATCAAACATTATTTAAAAAATACAGTAACAAAGCCAACACGTGTGGGGAACGAACGGAATTCGAACGATTGTTAATAAAGCAAATATAAGGGACAATATCTTCAACTTATCTCAGCGAAACCGAGAATTTGCATTTTCATAGCCTTTTTTACCTTGGAAAAAGGTTTCTGTCGAATTTTCGCCAGAATTTAATACAAAATTTCTCAGTTATCCTCTCATTTGAACAGAATCCAGTTTCAGAAGGTTAGGAAAGCTATTGGAATTAAATAAAAACGAGAAACTGCGCTTAAGTCTTGCGCAGAGAGTCGCGCACGAAAGCGCTGTCTATCTCGTTAACGAGTGATTTTGAAAGCTTGGGACGTTGTCAGTTCTCCTCGTCGTGTCATGACGATGAGAATGATATATAATGTTGCAGGGTTTCGTTGAGACTCCGCGGAGATCTACGACCAGAGCCAAATGCCCCGTCGGCTCTGGTCTGTCTCCGCTGCTCGTCTGCGTCTCCGCGCGCTGCGCGCTACCTCGCTACCCCAAACGCGGGGCGGGGGCATTTGGCTCTGGTACCCTTTTCTTCGTTGTTTCGAGCCCAATTTTAGCAATCTATATATCGATTTGATGCTCTTGATCTCTATTTTCATGCTGACAACGTCCCAAAACCACATTTTCTGATTCGATCGAGAAATCCGGCAAAAACCTTGTTTTCGAAAATCTCTTGTTTTTCTCTTACTTGAACTATTTTCACACGGTTTTTTCGTACATTCTGTAGATCTTGCTTCTGTTCATAATGCAGACAATCACCCAGCCCTTACCTCTTCGATTATAGTGAAATTTTTTGCAAAAAATCGTAAAAAGTGCGTTTTTCTTTACCTTGCCCTGTTTCAGTGCTTTCGCATCGATTTTTTCCAGCTTGGGCGATTATTGCTCAGAACAATAAGCGCAACAATCCAGACAACGTCCCAGAGAACAGGAACGTCATTGCGGGGGTAAAAATTTAAAGGACGCATCAAAAATCAAAACCCCGTGTTGCGAATTGCTGGTCCTGGAGCGAAAGCTTGCACTTCGAAAAGCCGCTAAATGGAAGATTTCAGACCTCTTCGCAGCATTTTTATCCGGTTTCCGCAGTTCCTTTCGCTTTTTATATCTGTTTTACGTCATATTCTCTTCTCTGATCTTCTTTATACAACCTTCAATATTTATGACGTCAATGTTTCAAACAACCTTCACTTTTGACGGCCTGTCTCTAGACTATCAAAGGTATGGCCCGGACACTGCCTTTAACCCGACCGTACAGATCCCGAAGTTCTGGAACAGTCCAGCACAGTTCTCGCACTGCGCTGGAACTGTGCCAGGACTGTGCTGTATGCGCTGCAGCCACCCGCATGCGGTTTTGAGCGGCGCGAAATAACAATTTCGACGGTTGTTATGAATTTCGCTCGTTGTCACCTCATCCTTGTGTCTCGCTTGTTTTTGTGATTAAAGAAGTTTTAGACTTAGAGAGGGTATAAGAATAAGCGCTATTTCGTTTTGTCATCAGCTGAAAACTTGACATACTGATGCCGCTTCCATTCCTACATTTCTTCAAGTTTGACGTTTTTCACCTGTAGCAGAACAGTAATCAGAAACGAAAGAGCAGCAGTAAAAGTTGTGAAAGTAAATGGGACTGAAACGTCCAAAAACCCAGTTTCATGAGAACACAAGGAAAAATTCTTTCCGCAACTGTGGTGGTTGTATCAGTCCTCTCTGAAGACAACTGAAGATTCGAGGATGCAGCGACTCTCTGAAATACAAAAAGAGCGTTTAGGGCACGCAAAAGATAGTAGATTATTTACAAAAGACATAACATGAAAAAGTTTCATTCTCGAATCCCGTTTCAAGTTCGTATTTCTCTATATATTTTTACAATCAAAATCGGAAGAAAGTCAAAAATTGCCACTTCGCGCGGCTCAAAACCGCATGCGGGTAGCTGCAGCGCATGCGGCACAGTTCCGGCACAGTTCCAGTGCAGTGCGGGAACTGTGCTGGAACTGTTCCGGAACTTTGGAATCAGTATGAACCCAGCCTAAGGCTTCAGGACTAGTTATCACACGATTAATGCTCCATCATGTCCTGCGAAGAACTCGCGGTCCGAAAGCAACGTTAGAATAAACAAACTGATTATTTAAAAAGCAGACCAATCATATTACACCAAAATTTGACTGTACACATAGAAAATGACCTGCGGAAAATAGAAAAGTTTTTAAAACTTATGTAAAGTTATACCTTTTCCAGAACCAGTTTGTTTCCAAATGTTCACCGTACGCTCTGAGGTCGTATGGAGCATATGATTCTTCTATTTTACGTAAGTTTTGAACTTTTCTATCATGGATGCCGCGATCAAAAGTCTATCCCTAAGCATGAAAACATTCATGTAGTTGCCTTCATTGTTTTTTTTTGCCTCATTTTTTTGCCTCACTTCATAAATGGCTTTGTAAGATATCGCCTATGCCAAACTCCCGCGCATCCGCGGTACTCAAGGTCACTTTGCATTTTCACTCTTAGGCCCGTATGCACGTACATCCCCGCTGGGGAGGGGAGGGGAGCTGGATCCCCAGGGGAACGATCCCCTCCGCCGAACCCCGCCATGACAGAGGGGAGGGGAGCGATCCCCTCCCCTGCACCTAAGCGGGGATGATGTGAATGGTTTCAGAGGTATTGATCGAGCGAACCCCAGTGCATACGGAGTTCGAATGGGGAAGGGGATCCCTTCCCTTCCCCCACTCGAACCCCGTATGCGCGAATTCAACTCAATAACGCGGGGGAGGGGATCGACATCCCCTGCAATGAAGTAGGGGTTCGATGGTGTAGATCATGCCAGAGACGCGGATATTCTGGTTCTGCTCAGTCATTACCAAGCATTTCGATCATTTTGACGGAGGATTTTCTTTGAAAGCCGGGTTCTTCTCTCAGCGACCTGTGGCTTGCAATTTGTCTTTCTTTTCTATATTCGCCTCTTGAGAAGGAATCCGAGCAATAATAGCAGCCAATTTCGACTATTTGTAGGAGTTCTTGATCATTCAGAAAATTTGTGCATTTTCATATAACATAATAGTTTTAACTATATAGGCTGAGTAAACACTTTGTAACTTTCATATTTCATGACATGTTGCCATTATCTTGTTATTTTAACATAAGCTGCCTCGAAAAAATCTAGAAAGTAGCACATTTGCCTATTTCTGAGTAGAAATCCCCTGGGGAGTGATCCCCTCCCCAGCGTTCCCCTTGTGCATAGCAGGGATGGCCGCTGGGGATCATTCCCCTGGGATGAAGGACGATATGCTGCTGATAGCTACAGCGTTTATGGAGAACTGGCACAATTTGCCGCTTCTGTTATGTGTTAAAATACTGCTTTGAGCGTCCGCGCGGCACCCCCCCCCCTTTTCGGCAGCATAATGTCTTCTACCCATTCCCTTGCAGAGACACATCAACTTCTATAGTTCAACATTTTTACGCTGAAATGGGGCAGCATGAGCGAAAGTGGGCAGCATCCAAGAAAGCAGGAACATAATGGGAGTAGAAAAAATCATTTTTAGTGCCCCGAGCACAGTCACTGCATACGCGCATTCCGCAACCCTAAATTATTGAAAGTGATGAGATGAAGATGAGTTGCAGTCAAAATATGAAATAAGAAAGAGTTTTTTATAGAAAATTTGAAAGCAAGGTGGTTTCCCCGCTTGATCCCCTCTTGTGCATAAGGGGGTTCACTTCCCCTCCCCACAGGGGAGGATCCCTTGTCCGATATTGTCTTTGTGCATACGGGGGTTCGCGCGGGGAGGGGAGGGGATCCCCAGCGGGGATCATTTCAATGGTTAAGCGCACATCCCCTCCCCGCGGGGATGTACGTGCATACGGGCCTTAATTCAACTTTTTCTTGCGCATCCGCAGTATACCTCACTTTGCATTTTTTTCACTCTTATTTCAGATTCTTTGCAGACTAATATCTCTTTCTATTTTCATCCTCTCCTAAGTCAGTAGGTTTTTTACCGGACTCAAAGGGGATATGGTAAATTCCCGAATGTTAGGAGGACTTCGTCCTTAGAAACTCTAGAAACCGACTTGTGCCGAGTCCTATCGATTGCCTTCATCGATTTTATTTTTTCCACACTGAGCTATGGGGCTGCGAGTTGGCTTGGAGGGGGGGGGGAGTGAGCATGCTGAAGGAAAATAGAGGTCAGGAGTTGGCATACAACAAGGAAATGCTTTTGTAGAAGTGGGAGTAACTTATGTGTTCTAACTCTATGGTTTTATCTTGACAGAGACAGAGAGAAACCAAGTATTGCGGGTAGTCAGCAATAAAACTGTGGTTTAACAAACAATTCGAGTCACATATGTCTTCAAATTACAGCAAGACATCGCTGAATACGTCCACCCAAAATTTCGTTTTAAACCTTTCAGCAGTTGTCGGACCTTTCTAAGGCGCAGATTTCGGATGTAGGGCTCAAATTATCAGGAAGCTCCAAGATTGCCCCTTTCTGCAGCCCTATTTTGGCAGACGTGGACGAGATCCGCGGGGCTAGTCAGGTCGTATGCAACAATTAACTTCGTCGTGTGCGACGGTGCCACATCACAAACTATGCGTCTCGACGTTGCTTGTCGTGTTCACGTCACGGTACAATCCGTGGGTGAGCGGAGCGCAGAGAGGATCCAGGTCCGTATCTGCTTTCGAAGGCAACATTAGGAGACCCGATCAAAGCGGTTGGTCACTTTTAGGCCTGCTAGTGGGATAAGTGGTAATTTGAAGTGAATAGATTTTGGGCGGACGCTGACTTCAATGCTTCTAGAACAATAAGAAGGCTCTTGATGCACTCATGTTTTAGCTAGTTGCTTCACATCCTCTCGCAAAAATTATATTTTCACATCAATAACGTCCAGTTATCACATGGAGCTTCGAATGCCAAACGTTTGAACAACTGCAAACTTCGAACAACAGAAAAAGCGAAAGCTTCAATTTAGGATTTGTAGTCACTCACATACCACGAGCCAATATGAGAATTATTGTCATTATCAGATAGTAAGCAAAGATTCACACGGTAGGAGTGAGAGTGAGCAAAACAATTTTACATTTGTTATAGCATGTGTTCACTGAAGCCACTATTGGAGTCTTCGTCTACAAATACTGGTCTTTCGAGGAACTGGGCACTTTCCAGGAATGCCCTAGCAACTGTCGCTTCCTCCTCGTGTCGTGCTTCGCTGTTTTCATCCTCCTCTTGAATAACACCAACACTCTGAGGCATGGCAAAGCGAATGCGATAAATTGCGTCCTCTTTCAGCATTGCTCGCAAGCTTTGGCTAAAAAAGTTGTTTCAGTTTAGAAGCGTAAAATAGAATGGGAGTTTTCGTTACCAGGCTCCGTGGACTATTAAGTTGGACCAAAATTTTGGGGTTTCATATGAATTATCACATAATTGCTAACTCGACGGATTGATAATAACTTTGCTCTAAGAATAGCGGCGCGGAAATAAAAATGAAAGAAGAAGTCCACTCAGTCTTTGACCACTATATAAGTGAATTTGTTTGTTGACCTACAATCCCTAGCTGAAAGAAGGTTTGAGCGCTATCGCATCTTCTTTGCGTTACAATCTTGGAAGGACTGTCAGATGCATGATTTTCGATAATTATTACCTCAAAAGTCAAAATTTTTTGTAGAGAAAGTTTAGCACAGTCTTGTACTTTTTGCAACTTTCAGATTGTTGCCAATAGATTACGAAATAACCAAAGCTCAAGTGGTCTTCTTTAGTACTTCAACTCTGCAGTCAATGCTCAGTGAAGAGCTGGCGATATGTCGTTGCAAAAAATATGGATTATTTTTTTTTGAAAACTCAATGTCAAGCAAATTTGTAAGATAAAAGCTATAAATTTATGGAAGTTTATTACGTTATTAGTTTATTTAGTTTGATTTATGGACCAACAAAGTGTGAATCCAACCTTATAGTAACGTAGGTGCAGCAAAAGAATCTTCTGTTGGTTGTTTGCTTAGACGAAACCTTATGGCAGTGTGCAATCTTTATCCCCAATCAACCACTTACGGACGTGCACTCGTGTAGGTTCTGTTGTCGAGTTCAGAATTTTCCATTTCCAGCTTGCTGTAGGCAACAACTCGTGTGATATGCTTGGTAACTTTCCGTAGTGCCGAATCCTTGCGCACTTTAGGGCGCCTGAAACTATGCACATCAAACTTTAGCGTAACTAGATTTTTCCTAAGCCAAAGAGAAGATTATGGGAGTTGAAATTTTGTCGGTAATACAATATTGCTCATATGTAATTCGTGAAGAAAGTCACCGAACTGTACCGGAATTTACGAAATTCGCGCAGCATCGCCATACTTGGTTTATTGTGGACGATTTCCAAGGGCACTGTTCGACTCAGCTCGCTGTGGCAAATCCTTTAATGCATAGCGGATGCGGACGGTAGGAGGTCAGATTCCACGTATTTTTTCAAGTCCGTGCTTACGGTAGGTCACTCACAATTAGTGTGCTTGTTCGTCGTACACCAAGTAACCTACCGTAGGCAAAAAATATAATCTGACGACCTACCGTATCCAAACGGGCGCTTTCATATATCAGAAAATGCATGTTGTCGCGCTGAGTGATGCTCTCGGTTCAAAGCATACACTTTGAAACAAGATATGGCGATGCGACGCGAATTTTTAGGCCCCGGTCAGACTTCACGCGACTTAATCGTCGCGACCAAATCGCCAAGATTTCCATTCATTTTCATTTCACATTCAAAAATTTCGGTCTGGAAAAGTATCACAACCGAATGCAAGTTGATCTGCATGGAATGATGTTGTAACAGTTGTCTCCTCGCGATTCAGTCGCGACGATCAAATCGCGTGAAGTCTGCCCGGGGCCTTAGGGGGTTCATGGATTAAGGTGACTTCTTTACGGATTATGAGCGTTAGTTTGCCGTTATTCAATTCGGGTGATGCTAAACAGAGTGTTTGTGCGTATGCGCGACGGCAGTTTTTGAAAATGCGAGAGTGCAAAGAAGTCCTAAAAACGGATCAAAATTTACACAAATCATCGAATGCCTACATTGATCCGCCAAGTTATATTTATAGCTAAAAAACAGTACTATTTTATACAAGGTGCCCCAAAAGTAAGTACACACTTTTCAAACTGTAACAACTCTCTTCCCACAAGTCTTTTGCTTAGCTTCCGATACCATTCAGTAGAGCATGCTTCAGCTTAGATTCACAAAATGGGGCGAATTATCCATCCCTCTTGACTACTGGATTACGGTAGAAACTTTGGAGAGGGTTCTGAGACGTAAGTGGCTACACTCTGCCCCAGAATGGATGCACAACGAGCTGAAAAGTTATCTTAAGTTTTGAGTAGACAATGAATACGAAATTTGCAGTTTATCTTAAGATATTTTTCGTGAGTTATGCAACGTCAATCGGCAATAGCGTTAATTTAGCGTTTTCAAAAATGACATTAAAGTAATTGAAACACTTGGAATACCTGTAAAAAGTTGTCTAAGAAATCAGCATGTCTCAAAACACTGTTACGTAATTTCCCAGATTTTTTTGGAATTTTTTTTCTAAATGGCCTATTATACAGTGGTGCTGTATGCTGGAATACCGTGATTTTACAGTAATGAGAAACGACAGGAATTACGCTAATATGAAGCTCCATACTGCACTGAGTTAAAGCCTGCTCTACTGGAATATACTTGAAGCTAATCAAAATACTCTGTGGGAAAAGAGTTATCAACTATTAAAAAGTGTGTACTTACTTTTAGAACACCCTGTAGTTCCACGTCTGTGAAACCAGTTTGCCTTCTATTCTACAGTATCGAAAATCCTCAAAATTACTTACCCATGAACGTAGTTCGTGACTATATGAAAGAAATGTGAGCGAAATGTTGTACTCATGACGAGCATGAGAGGAAACAACACGGAGTAGGAGAGCCCGTATAAGATCAGCTGTAAATAAAGTGATCATACGCTGAAGGAAGTCTACTTCCAGCCATTACCTTGAATGCTTCATCTATTTCACATCCCTGTAACGCACAAAATGTGCTTGGCTGATGTACTACTGACTGCGATGTCATCAGCGCCAGCAAAAGCGGACGAAGGTTGGCAAAAAGCGGAGCATGTTTAGCCGCATATGGTGATCCAATTTGTGGAAAGAGACAGCGCTCGGATATGATGAAGCAGAAGCAGCAAAAAACTCCTATCCTGCAAATACGGATATGGTTGCCAATTATTTTTTTTACATCGTATGATATGGCTAACCAAATTTTGCGGAAATTTGTTAGCACGTTTTCGTTTCCTACTGACAATAAGTTTAATATTTAAGCACTATTTATCCTGTACATTCACAAGCAACTTCGTTATAAATAGCTCATCTAAAAGCAGAATATTAAAACACTGGGATTTACGTCAACCTAAACTATGATTACAACTTATGAGCCCGCAGATTCTTAGTCAACTATAACATATTCGCAATGTTGAACATTCGGCTCTTTCCAGAAGGCTTGCTTTTCTGCCTAGAATGACAAAAATGCCACAACTCATTGAATTTACAATGATAGTTAAGGGATAGAGTCGGGGATTTTGAGGGTAACTGCAAATAACATTCTTGAATAAACATCTCCAAACTATAACAGTTTCAATTTTTGTGGAGGCTTGTGGTAAGGGTTGTGGAGACTTTTGATGATGATGTTTCGATAACTCGAATGTTTCTTACGAGTTCCATTACAAAAAAGTATTTGAAGTTCAAGTTTCGCACTGAATGTTTTCAGCGACGAACTGAGCCCTCTGTGTCTACCCTTTGATTCAACCGGCTTGGCGGCTGAAAGGCGGGGCTTCGTGACCTAATTAAGACTAGGTGGTGAATCAGGGAGCACGCGCGCGGGAGAGACGCAGACTGCATAGCGAGCGCGAGCGGCCTTAATCGGGTCACAAACCCCCCCCCCCCCTTCCAGCCGCTAAGCCAGTTAAATCAAAGGTTACATACAATACCATCGATGCCGCCTTTAAAATTTCCGAAAAAACGCGATGTCGCGTTCAAAGCGCCGCAACCTCGTAACTCCCTTCAAAATCATTTTTTAGCAGAGTGGAACACAGATTCGGAATCAGCGTCCTACAATCTATCTAAATCCATAATTATTTTTTCGGAAACTCAAATTTTTCACTGTACTGGTGACGTCACGGTGAACGGCCACGGTCCTAGGCTTTTTAGTTCTTAAGTCGCTTATGGCCGGTAATCAATGAGATTGGCTGGTATAAATCATTAAATACATTGAAAGGATTCTGCTCCTTGTTTTTCATGAAGTTTTGATGGTCTAGAACTTTTTTTATTTCAAATCAAAAAAACTTATTTCACGGCGCGAAGTTCGAACTTCGAAGCTTCGCAAATTCATAAATTTCTATTCTTAGGCGAAATGTTTTATGCCAGCAAATACTACAGAAAATTCCCTATAAGAATTATTCTAATGCACCTATTTGTTCGGGTTCTTACGCGAGATATCTGAGCCCGAAAGAGGGTGCTCGTGCTCTGATTGCCGTGTGGGACCATTTTTAAAAGACCGTATCTTAAGGATGGGGGTGGTCACGTGCTAGAGTTTTTGCATAGCGATAAAATGGGCTTCGATAATGAAGATCTGCATGCGTATGAGTGCTTGATGGAGAAACTAACTGCACAAAAATGAACGGAAAAATGCAGAATTACATAATTACGACTTGATTTTTCACCATATTTGGGATCTCACCAACCATCACAATTTTTAGATATTCGGACTTTGCATGCGATAAGCTTTCGAAAAATATATAATTTGCTTCCCCTATCGGCACAGAAAAGTGATCTGATTTATTATCTGCCTCTATTTGATCCGCTAAGTGAGCTTGGGTGCACCTGCACCTAGCTGTGACACTGGCCTCTTCGCACCTCGCCGATGCAAAGGTGCGAACCTTGTCTTATGGATAACTAGAACATCGATCGATTTCCCAGAACACTCATCACTCATCACTAGTGATGGAGTTAATGACAGATGTACAGAATTTCAAATCTGCCATAATTTAACAAAAAGAAATCTTCAAACTTTGAAAGCTTGACGATCATTTTTATTTTATTTTCTATTTTTTCCCGTTTTAACCATCGATTGACTTTATAGGATTTGCTTTTTTGATCGGGTTGATTTCTGTCAATTTCAGTTGAACTAGCTGGAAGAAAGAATGGTAATTTTTGATTTCGAACAGCCTCAATGAAAAAATTGAGATCAACTTCACTGACCTAGATGGACAAGAAAATAGTATTTTCTGATTTTGATGAACTTCGATGACCTAGTTGGACAAAAAATAGTATAAACTTTGATTAGCATCAGTGTTCAAAATGGAATAGAAAATAGTAATTTCCGATTTTGAACAGTCTTAATGACGTAGCTGAGCGAGAAAATATTATTGTAGAATTGTGCATATTACCTATTACCATTGCATATTGCTGTAGAATTGTGCATATTACCTTCACTCTTGAATATCAAGACAATTTGACTTTTATGAACAATTGCTCCAATTATTCAAAATTTTTTTAGAGGCATAATAAAAGATTACGGAGAGCGTGATAACGATACGCCTTTGTATTTGAAACAGCTGTAACCTATTTCTTTTTCGATTCTTAATGGTATAATTTCGAATCAAATCATGACTGGGAATACCTAATTCGTGCGCGAGTGCGCATATCAACAACCAATTTATATGGTTCTTCCACCCAAGCAATCGCAAATAACTTCCGAGGAAACTGAACGTCTAAAACTTCCGGAGGGACACTCCTATTAGAGCTGTCAGGTAGGGGGGGGGGAGCAGGTACGGGCAGGCGGGATCCACCCACACGGCCCAATAGGAGCGTCCCCGGAAGTTTTAGAAGTTCAGTTTCCCCCGGAAGTCATTTGCGATTGGAACAAGAATGCTCAGAACGAAATGCTGCATATCGACACTGCCAAAATCCAAAGCTGTAACTACGCAAGTTGTTGGAATTACAAAATTCACCCAACTAGCACTTTTATCAGGCGGGGTGATACTGACGTTATCTCACTTGAACTGCATTGAAGCCTAATTTTTGCGTTGGAGCAGAGATTAACCTACCAATAAACTACGGTAGGCGTGAAGCGAATGACTTCCATCTTGATATGGTCCTGACGCGCGGTTTCAGACAACTTAGCTCGTCCAACTACTAGTCGTTGGTTACTGCAAAAAACGAATCTGTTGACTATCGATTGTGAAGAAAGCACTAAACGCGGTAATAGTCGATGAGACTAACCCAATGAGGCAAAAGTCATACTCTAAGTTGTACTCGAAACAGAGTGAGACGTTCAAAATCACTCCAAATGGCAGAATCCAGCAAATTTTTCGCCAAGCCACCCAAGGCAGAGTGTTCCAACGTCTTGATCTCTGAATTGTATGATATACGGGATTTTGCCGACATGCTGTGGTGGAGCGACTTACCCGAACATAATTTAGCAGCAGCTGTAGTCGAAAAGCGAAGCAGAAGCAAAGAGATGAAATGGTGAAATGGAAGAGCCCGATCGCAACGGGCAGAAAATTTGTGGCAAGCCATGTCTGGCCTCTTTGATAGTGTCCAGTGAGGATTTTGAGTGGAAATGGTACGATGAAGAATATGAACTGCATGATGGCAATTATCCGAAGGTAGGTGAAGCTGAAAAACCGTACACTTTGAGGAATTTTCTAGTGCAGATTATTATAGTTTATGGAGCACTTGTTACAAAAATTGCATTAATAAAACTCATACATACTTGTGCCAGATTATCCAAAAATGAGAAGACTCTTTACTCGCTGTTACCCCCTCCCCTTCCCTCCCCTCCGAAAATGGTCCACTCAATCCTCAAATGGGTATATTACTGCAGAGCAAAAATAACTTGAGTTCAATCTGAGTAGCCAAAATAAATGATACTAGAAATTTAAAGAGTTGGATGGCCTTTGTGAAATATGTACCAAGCAAAGGCGCTCCCAGAATTCCATTTTGGGAGCGGGGGAGAGGGGAAGGAAGGGGGGAACAAAGAAATTTTTTGATAAAGGGGCGTAACGTTAGCCACACACTCCGAAGAATTTGCAATGCCTTCCAAAATTTTTGCCAATCGAAAAAATCTTTTCAAGGCTAGTACGAATTTTGAAAAATTTTGAAAACTCTTCAATCTTCTTATATATAAAGCTAAATGTCTGTTTGTCTGTATGTCTGTCTGTCTGTAGGTATGTACGTATGTTCCGAATAGAAAATTCCATTTCTGAACCGATCGGGACCAAACTTGGCACACATACACTTTGGGCCCCGGCGGGTGTCATAGGCTACTTTTCGTCATCGATCGATATCGATTTTATCGATTTTTTGGAAAATTGGAGCTACAGGGCTGGGAGTTGGCACAGGGGGGTAATCGAGCATGCTGATCACCCCCGTGGGGGTGATCAGCATGCTCGATTGCACCCCTCTGCCAAATTCCAGCCCCCTAGCTCAAATTTTGCAAAAAATCGATAAAATCGACATCGATCGATAACGAAAAGTGGACTGTGACACCCGCCGGGGCCCAAAGTGTATGTGTGCCAAGTTTGGTCCGGATCGGTTCAGAAATGGAATTTTCTATTCGGAACATACGGCGGAGCCGGGTAAGCCAGCTAGTCACATATAAGTATAAACAAGTCACTCACCCATTCTCATAACTCATGTAAGTAGTTTAGTAACTTCGCGACCCATTCTCGGGAGAGGTGAGCTCCCCCCCCCTCCTCAGTCCGCCACTGGCATCAAGGGTTATATTTTTGAGCTTGCATATGGAGGCCCTCTTGCCTTCCCCTTCATATGAGAAAATTCGCCCTCGCTCCATTCCTTTCTCCCTCCTCCCTCCACTCCCTCTCCAGCCCATGCCTAGGGACTTTCACTGGGCATACGTTCATTGTTATACGATTAATAATGACTTCGATTTTTTTGTAAGTCTTGTGATCCTGCTCAATCGCCTCCTCATTATTCTCCTTTTAACTGAATTTTACACCATCGCAAAATATCGTAACCTTGCAGTTCCGAGTTTCGCTCTGCCGGAGAATTGTAGTAAAAGTAGTAGATTGCTAGTAATGCCAAAGAAAACCAGCATCAACTGTGCCATGACCACCACATTGTCGACTGTTGGTTCCTAAAACTTTTTTATTGGTTTGATTTCTACTCCTACTGCTAAACTCACCTGATAAATCTCGTGGCATTGCGGATGCGTAGCATTCATCACGACTTCCTAAAGATGAGTTTTTGCAACACAATCACTGTGACTGCTCAGGGCAGCCAATACACGCAAGCAGATATTGCAAACACCTATACAGGGTGTCCCAAAAGTAAGTACACACTGTTTAATGGTTAATAACTTTCTTCCCAAAAATTCTTTTGCTTAGCTTCAAGTATGTTGAGCGAGCTTCTTTGATCTACAAAATGGAGCCAATCACCGGTCGATCTTGCCTACTTCAGAATTACGGTAGAAACTTGTAGCTTACAGCGCCACTGTCGACTAGACGTTTTCAGAAAATTTTTCCACACAATCTTTTGTTAATCAGCTTCTAATGAGTTTGTGGAGTTTCTTGAAGGGTGCAGTCAAATTTCAATTAGCCTTGTAAAAGCAGCTGTTGCGGTTGACTTTGTGCAACTTACAAAGAACATTGCGGTAAAGTGCAGAGCCAATCAATGTCAGCGGTTCTGAATAGCCTAGTGTAGGAAATTTCAGTAGTTTGATCTGCTTTCTGAAGCGAGCTAGGACGCTCAGTGGCTCAAAGCCCTTCCTAGATCTGTGCCGTAATCCTACAGCAACGACGAGCGATGAATGTTCGCTCCATACAGCCTGCTCTACTGAAGGGTACTCAAATCTAAGCAAAAGGCCTTGTGAGAGGAATGTTAATGGCGATTGAAAAGTGTGCGCTTACTTCTGGAACACCCTGTATAACACGGTAAATAAAGAAAGGCGAATGAGACTGATCGAGTTGCGATTTCAATAGATCAGCAGCACAAGCTGAAATAGTCTACAAACATTCCAAGAATACTTCTGATATTGATCTGAGAAAAAACAAAGCTTAGAGTTTGAATATGAACATGGATAGAAATGTTGAATCATGAATTAAACTGTTATCCGCGATAAGTCGTAGACTGCATAAGATCACACTTCACAAAAGAAAATATAAGCTTCATAACTTGCTTGCTAACTTCTTTTTTACGAAAGAACGAAAGTGCTATTCCAAATTTATGAAAACTCACTCAGACAATCGCAAATGACTTCCGGGGAAAACTAAACATCTAAGGGCCGCATGCACTAACCTCCCCGCTGGGGAGGGGATTGCAGCTCAAAAGAAAGCTTCATATTCTGAAGCTCCAAATATTTGGATTTCACGTTGTGTACCTATCCGTAAGTATTCCTACTACCCTTCACTATGAACATGTTGAACAGAAGCGAGAAGCTGTACGAACCGCGTTTTCCAGCTTTTGTATGATCCCTGATGATCCCCGGTGCTTTTCTTTAAAGTCATTTTTCTTTCTCCGAAGTCAACGAAAAACTTCCAAAGTTGTACTGAACATCTAACACAACAGTGTGAAGCATATTGCTTATGAGAACAAATAAGTTTTTGAAAAGTCGAATTTTTCGGCAAACCTCAAATTTCGACCTGTGGATCATCGAAAATTTCATGACTCCAAAACATCATTTGTTCTTATCAGCAACATGCTTAGCACTGTCGGGTTAGATAATACGCACAACTTTGGAGGTTTTCCGTTAACTTCGAAGAAAGAAAAATGACTTTAAAGAAAAGCGCCGGGGATCATCAGGGATCATACAAAAGCTGGAAAATGCGGTTCGTACAGCTTCTCGCTCCTGTTCAACATGTTCATAGTGAAGGGTAGTAGGAATAGTTACGGATAGGTACACAACGTGAAATCAAGGTAACTGGAGTTTTGAAATATAAAGCTTTCTTCTAAGCTGCGATCCCCTCCCCACGGCGATGTTAGTGCATGCGGCCCTAAAACTTCCGTGGCGGAGGGGGGTGGTGCAAGAGTAACCAAAGGGCTGCCGCCTGTATCCGCAGGAGATAATTAAGAGCGCGAGCGCTGTGGAGAATATTTTGGCAAGGATCCAAAAAAACTTGACAAAGATATCCCTAAGGAACAAATCTTCATAACTTTGCTCGAAGATGACGTTAGAAAATTGAATAAACAGATTTTGAATGCAAATTGGAAGGCGCATTTACTGGGCCTAAAGTAAGTGAAAATTTAGAATTGTAGTGGTAAGAAAAATCAACTTTCTTAAGGAACCTTTTTGTTTTATAGAATTTTGAAGTACAGATTGTTGAAGACCGGGATTTGCATTCAAATTTCATTTTTTTTTCTTTGAGATAAAGTAGTAATTTGCCTTTTTGGTCAATGAACTAAAGCAATCGAAATGTTATAATAACACATCTGTAGGCTTGAGTCAAGATGCATATGCAGTTTGTCTCATAACTAAAAACCTATTCTAATTTTAAATTTAGACACTAGAGATTTCATAGGATTCGTCATTGAAACTATGTCGTTAATTGTTTCGAAGCTGTACACAATAGCAAAATTTCATCACATGCAACTTAGTTAACATTATTTCCTGATTACCACTCCCAGCTTTCAACTTCAAATCCAGAAATTTCACTTAGAAAATCAATTAAATCTTTCACACAACACTGGACTTGAAATTCCTCAGCTTTTAGTGGTGAATTTTGAAGACTCAGTTTTTGGTAAAAATAAAACTCGAGTAACGAGACTGAGTTATTTATATATTCGGCAGGCGTATTATTGAAAAATGCGCATTTAAATACTGATTCCGAATCTCTCCTTTGTATTTCTGAAAGTCAATTCCAAGAAGAGTTTTATAGGTTTGTTTCCAATGGATGTCATCGCCAAGTTTTCCTGGATCCTCGCCATAATTTTCTCCACAGCGCTCGCGCTCCTAATTATCTCCTACGGCTACAGGCGGCAGGTCTTTGATTCCTCCTGCACGCATCAGGGCGGATGCTTCCTATTGGGCCGTGTGGGTAGGCCATGCCCTACCTGTCAGCTCCAATAGGAGTATCCTCCCGGAAGTTTTAGAATTTCAGTTTTCCCCGGAAGTCATTTGCGATTGTCTGAGCATGGAACTTCGTATTCGAAGTCAATTGCTTAGCTCAAGGCCTTCGGTCGCCTGGTTCGAGTTCATAGATATATTGTGAGTCTGATTGTTTATACATGTCTTCTCATCTTGGGACACCAGTGGCGTACCCAGGATTTCGGCTCGGGGGGGGGGGGGGCGCGACAAAAATTTTTTTCTAAAGAAGGTGCGTGGCGTTAGCCACGCACTCCGAAAAAATTTTGGGGGTGCTTCCCAAAATTTTTTAGGGTCCCCGACCCCTAAAATCTGGAAAAAGGGGGCGTGGCGTGAGCCACGCCCCCGAAAAAAATTTTTTTACAAGGCTAATTTGAATTTTTAAAAATTTTTAAAAATTATTTTAATTATTTACAAAAATAAACAAGTCACTTACACATTTTTATAACACATATTGGAAAATGGATTTCCTATATGCCTAATATACGTACAAAAGACGCGTTCCAGGAGTGTCAAAATCATGAGTTTCTCATAAGGAAAGAAAAGAAGAAAACACTGAATCAACTGCACAGAAATTCGCACTGAATCCGGTCACGGTCACGTATTAGGTTGGCACATAAGTAATGCAGCTTTATACAACTTTTGTCTTTTTTAACGTAGCGCATTCATTTTCTGGCAATATAAAAATTATGATGTAACCTGCAACTGCGGACATTTTTGCCGAATTTTGCCATCTTATGTAAGTAAGGGTTAAGGTAGGTTTACGGTACCATGGGAAAATTTTAGATTGCGTCAGATTTTGCTGAAACTTGGCCTATGGGGGTTATTCGACATACTGATCACAAAAATGAGACCCGTTTCACATGAAAAGGCCTCTTTCGTGAGGTCGAAAATTGAATGTCATCTTAGCGACAAATGAATACGATATTCGCGTTCATCGTATTAGATTACCCTATTGCGCAAAGTTTCAGCGAATTCTGAGGTTTCGCAGCTTAGTTATTGACATTGCCCTCAAAACGTGACACATTTGACTTGTACTTTTCAAAAGCCCCTCATCTTAGTTTGTCTTCAAATTTCACTTCTTTTTTGCTGATCCTAATGTGCCAACTTCTAGCTACATTCCTTTTTATGATATGCCTGATTCAGGTTTTGTACGGCTTCATGATTGGCAAAAACGTGAAACCTCGATTCTCAATTTCGGTTTCCGGAAAATGCTTGAATTTTTTTACTACTTTATCATAAATCAAACAGTTTACGCAGGCTTGCAGTATACGTCACACCCTACACGATGTCAAAAAATGAGAGTGCTACGTTAGTAAGAAGAAAGTTATGGGAAAAGTTGCAAAACTTATGTGCCAACCTAATAGTTAATTCACCCAAAAAATACCTAGTTGCCTTTTGCAAGCGAAGTGGCTTTCAGAAGGAGCTTTGGATGTAAATTTGAAAATGGCAATCAGCTTTAAGTGAGCCTTGATTATTCTAGATTTCGCAGGCGATTTGAATGAAAAACGAATTTAGAGGGTACATGCGGCTGACGGGACTGTACCTAATGTCACTCCTTCTCTCGAATTTTCGAGAGCGGGATGACTTATGTAAAGAAAGTAGTGCAAATAAAACACATTAAAATCCTTCACTATAAGCCATGAAAAGTAAGCTAGTGCTTGATTAAGCAACTACATAGCGCAAATTCTAGGTGATGCATGAATATGCCAGTGTTCTTCATTGTTTTTAAACTACAATGGTGAGAGAAACATTTATGTGATTGTATGAATCACTACAGAAGAGAGCTACAAGGTGACTCTCTAAGATATAATCATAGCAGAAACATAAAAAAATGAAAAAAAAAACAGAAAAAAAACGAAAATTGCCTGTGAGAGGAGAGGAAGTATCTGGACTATATTTTGGAGGCGATTTTCATAACTGTAAAAAAATTTACAGATTGATCAAGTTGAAAGTTAGCTTTGACAGCACAGCTTTGATATCTCAATAAAATCTCAAATGGGGTTTGTGATAGCGCATATCTCACGTTTTCGTGACCATTCACCACAATATAAAACACTCTAAGAATGCAGTTAATTTCACGGAGACGAAGCAGTCTTGAAAGCTTCAGCTACAATGTGGTATAATTCCTTTATAGGTGTCCCGTTTGTTTTCGCATTGATTGAATTGACTGAATAGAGCTAATGCACTGTGCACATTTGCAGACGTAATTCAGACGAATAGTGTTAGGGGCTTAGCAAAAAAATTCAAGAAAGAAAAACATTTTGCGCAATAAGATGGCAAATTGTTGCTATGATTAAGCAGCACGCTCGGCCATTATTTTTACTTCTGTTGCCAAATGACCGGAAGTCTTTTCAAATACTTCTTCCGTTCCTTTTGTTCACACCCTTGCACTCGTTCTGAAAAAAAATGTTATGTTTGGAACATAGTTTGTGTCATAGACTTTACTTCAATATGATGTGCAGCAACTAAAAATCCATTAGATTGTTGCAATGAGAAGTGCATAAAGTATTCATAATTGTTGTAAGCTCTCCATAATGGAAGATTGTGAATTTTCTATTGAAATGCTGCAAAAGGAATGCTTGTGCAACTTTCAATAAGGAATATTTTGAAAACTCGCAAATATCACTTTTTCACAGCACACTGCTCATCTCTGAGCGAAACCTAAACTTTGAATCTAGCATAAACTCAAAACTAAGGTCGAGGTTAGTGCGATTCGATACAAATCGCTAAACGTCTGGACATAGATCTGAGAAGGAAAAATTCTTGCGTAATTCACGAAGATATCGAATTACTCTCCAAATAGTAAAATAAGACGTACGCACTTTACGAAGGTTAGTCAAGCTTTCAACGGTCTTCAAATTTTGATAATCAGTTTGGATGTAAAAAATACCAAAGTGCCACAGCTGGCCCCAAAAACCTTTCAAAATTTCCTCACATACTAACAGACCATATCACTGTGGCAGGCCTTCATTCTCGCATGAAAATGCAGAAACAAGAAATTCTTGAATACCATTTTTGTGGAAAAATCCTCTCAATATTGCGCTCTTTTAGCAAAAGATAGTTTGGATTTCGAAAGAACATCTTAGCAACAACAATCTAAGTTCTGGCTCCGAGGTGCATTTCTGGGATAAGATTGCCGTGTTGGGGTAATATAATACTTTTCGTTGTTTTATTTTTTCCCTAAAATGACATTTTTCACGGATTGTCTTTTTTTCGTGTAAGATTAAAGTCTGCCTCAGTAATGAACGGGCTACTGCTATTTAAGAGATCTTCACAGAATTTTCGGAGACTAGTGGCTGTGGCATTTTTACGATTAGACTTAATATCACGGAACTCGAAGTGCCGTTCTTAGAAGCTTGTTTTTCAAAGGTTAGGCTGTAAAAATTGCGTTTGGACGAGCGTGTTGAAGATTTCAAAGGTGTAAAGATGTTAAAGATTCAAAATTTTCAAAGCTATCAGTTTTTTTTGAGTTACATTTGCATCAACCTGTTACAATGCCAGGAGCATTAGGATGGAAATTGTCATAACACAAAAGCATTCGCAAACGCTGAAGGCCGTGTATATAAGCACAGTATTAATGGCTCCTTTTCACCAACATTCTCGTCTCCGATTTCCTGGAGCGACTGTGCAGCAAGTTACACTTTGATTGAAGGTTATAAGAAAATCTCTTGCCGTTCTTGCTATTCCAGTGTTGAAATGAAAATGATGGTTCCAGTCTAAAAATGAAATTTGTAGACGAGCATCTTCGAAGTCCCTATGAAACATCGCAGTCATCAGCTGCGCAATATTTTTTACATGGATTCTCATAGGTCAAGAAAAAAGTTATTTGTTCTTGCAAAGTCACAAAAAAGTAAAATAAGGTCCACTATGTATGCGATGATGGCTGGAACAGAACACCATGCATCCAGATTGGGATCTTTAAAAGGCAGAATAATACCGGAGCAATAAATACTACTGCTAACACTCTCAAGTTATCCTCATGCAGTTTGGACTGAACTTTCTATAAAAAGAAGTTAATCTAGAGTTCAAGCTGTCAATCTACGCGATAAGACGCCTGAATAGGTAATCGCTGCGGATTTAAGGACGTTAACAGAAAAATTTGTACGTTCTTTGGAAACAACGTAAAATAGTGAACGCCTTGATCTACATCTATGTAAAATTTAAGAGCTGGAAAACTCTTCTGCATTCCGTTGTTTTGCAGAAAGGATGAGATGCATGCTCAATAATGGATTGCACATTACTAATTGGATGCAAATTGTTGCAAATGATGCAAGTTGTTATAATAGCTATAAAACTCGTTAATACAAAGTATATTTGTTCCCCGACCTTTCTATCCACTCTATATGCTTAACTTTCCAATAAAATCTGCATTTTAAATGATTGCTGATAATTTACTCCCATCCGTCTCTGGCTGACCTTTTAGTATCTTTCTGTACGAGTTTACGGTGGCAGATTAGAAGGTTTTACGTGCTCGAGGGCAGTTATCAGAGAATGATCCAAACAAGTAAGAAACACTCGTATAGGCGACTAGCTGACTCTACATTTATGACACTTTTCACGAACTCGTTCAAAAGTGCCAAGTATATCCATAACAGCTGTTCTCTTGATTTTCCGAAAAGAGGCTGTCAAGACGCAGACTAATTAGATGGTCCGATAGTCCCCACGCCAACTGGGCGGTGCCACCAACTTTAGACGGCCAAATCGCTACAATTCTCCTAATAACTCGCACAATCACAATTATTCCAACCGCTCCCTCTCCCGCTGTAGCGATTTGGCCGTCTAAAAATGGTGGCACCGCCCAGCTGGCGTGGGGACTGTCGGACCATCTTTAGTCTGCGATTCGACAAGACAATCTAGAACTTGGACGTTTGAAAAGCGTTCTAGCTTTTCAAAAAATTGCACTGAAGCGTGAGAAAATAGTGCTAGTAAAGTTAACGGAATTTTTTTTTATATCGGAACGGTTTCTTGACATTAACATTGTGCAGAAAGTTCTTATCATAACCTACAGTAGAGGATGGCAATCACCATCTCTTCATACTCTGAGGCCGAGCCAAATACAACTCTACAAAATGACATGATACCCATATGTCAGCTGACCCAAAGGCAAAGTAATCACAAACGTTGAACAGTGTGCGTTTGAATACCCTGTAACTCCTGTGCGAAAAAAATATTCGCAGATATTTTTGTACACCTACTTCATCTTAATTACCGAGATGAAGGTGTAGTGAGAAACATCTATGAAAAACCTTTAGCATAGGGAAATGCTACCTTAACCCATTGCGATGATGTGGACCAACGGTGGACCACGCAGTTTCTGCCGACAGGGAAGATGTGTACCACCGGTGGGTGACCCACGCCCCTTGCAAAATCATATCCTTTCAGGTCTGGTATTTTTCCACAACCCAGTATTTTTTTTTCAATTATTTGCACTTTTTGAAGTTCGCCGTCCAAGAAGATGACTGTAGCTTGTTTACAAAACAACTTTGAATTCGTAATTAATCATAAAACGCAAAAAGCGTCGTCCCACAGCGGCACAACGCGAAATTAGGCGTCGTCGTCAATGGGTTAAATATCTGGTAATCAAAAGAAGTTCAATTTCTGGCTTATACCGTTGCCACAGAAGCTATTCCCAGTGACAGGCCCCAGCTTATTTTAACACAACAATGCGCACCAGTAAGCGCACGAAGGAAGCTGAAAGGAGTTTGAAATAAGGAAGCGAAAGGAGCTTATTCCTGTGAAAAAAATTCAAAAGGAAATATTGAAGCTTCATACTCCATTATCTTCATAGCATTCACATAAGTAACAGAAACGCAAAAATTTCTCATCTTCGATGACTTTGTGCTTGTGTTACTAAGCCGGAGTAAGAATACTACAGGCAGTCAGGTATCGGAAACTTTTCGTGATTTTACAGAAGTTATGTTTGCGTTCAGATAGGAAATAGTCTAGAAAATTTGTGTTCAGATTGACTCTATTCTCCATGAGAGCTGCAAAAAAAAAGAACAGTTATTGAAAATTTTGAAAATCTAATCATGGCTGCTGTAAAGGAAGAAATTCCAAGCTGGAATCTGATAGAGTCGCTTTCTGGCGTTATGAGATCGTAGATGACGTTTGATTGCTTGTACGAATGCAGTGGTGAGGAAAAAACACTGAAATGCTAGCACCAATTATTTATCATTTGTGTTTGTTCCCTTGAATATTATTCCAGGGATAAACAGAGCGCAGCTAATCAAATTCTAATATTTTCTAGAGAGTGAGGTAAATAGTGGCGGCTCTTTGTCTTCCTGGTCGCTTCTATACAATATGAACTCCACGTCCCATTGATTTGTTAGAACTTTTTGATATTCTGGGTGGCCTATCGCCGCCTAGAGTGCTATGGTTCCTCGAAACTATTTGATTGTTTCTTTATCTATAGCTGCTGCTAGAATATAACTAAAGCAACATTGAACGAAGAGAAAATCCAACAAGATTGACGATGAAGAAAAGTATCAAAACGTTGACGGTTTCAGAGGCTTCCTTACTCATTTTCGAGGGTTTCTCAGTGGATTTTTGCATTCAGGTAATCCTGCAAATATGAGACTAGACAATTCGTAGAATACACCGTAACGTCTTTTTAAAGCCTAATATTTGATATGTCAATCTATGCAGATTTACTGACAAAGGAAGCATGGTTAGTCAAATGGCCTTTTTAGATGTAATCTAAAAACTATCTAATACTGAAGGGCATGAAATGCTGATTCCAAATCTGCCTTCCTTATCTGCAGAAAGTTTATGAACGAGGAGTTATGAGCGGTTATTTGAGCAAAAAGTTGAATGTGCAAAAGCGATATAAACCAGCTCTTCAATGGAGCAGTGATAATCACGCACTTCATTCAAAAAATACTCCAAAATAAGAAATATATCACACTTGACGGCATTATTTGAGGGCTAGTAAAATTTGAGCAACTCAATTTATCCAAAACTCGCATTCACTTTTTCGCTCCAAAAAAAAACGCTCATAACTCCTCGTTCGTAAACGTTCTGCAATTAAGGAAGGCTAGTTTGGAATCAGCGTTTTATGCTCTACAATATGGTATACATCCCATTAAAAAGGCCACTAAAACTAAACAAGCTTTTCTTGTGAGATAGAGTTAAATAACAGCAACGCGCAATGAGCGCAAGTAGCATACTCAAAGAATAATGTGAGCTCATTGACTTGCAACAGATATGAGTTCTCATCGAGGATGGGAACAGGCACGGATTGACTAAGTTAGCATTGTTTTCAAGCTTGTAAGCTATGTTAATGGTACGGGCTCTTGCTCAATAAATATGCTTGGCAAGACACGAAGAAAATTTTCTTGAGACTGCAATCAGAGGAGCTCTTCTTATCAATGTTATGCGATTATTTTCGTACAAACTGGGGAAAATATGCAGAGCAGTGCGTACCCAGGATTTCCGTCCGGGGAGGAGGGCGACAAAAAGTTTCTTTTCTGATAAAGGTGTGTGGCTTTAGCCAGCGCTTCGAAAAAACATTGGTATGCCTCCTGAAGTTTTCTCGGGCCCATAACATCAAGATTTCGGAAAAAAGGGCGTGGCTTCAGCTCAAAATGAACTTCTAAAAAGATTTTGAAAATTGCTTTAATCAATTACAAGTTCAAACAAGTCACTTGCACATATTCATAATTCATGTGAGTAACTTTCAAAATTTCGCGACCCATTCTCTGGAAGGGGGGAGAGGTTTCATTTCTTTTTTCAGGTCAACAGCCATCAAGGATACATTCGCCTACAACACTTTTCTGCAAGTTACTCTAAATAAAAAAAATAAAAGAAGAAAATGCTGTGGGACAGTCTCAGCTGCACAGGATGCACTCATAACGAGCTTCGGCACATGTCTGGAGCTGAGCAGACTCATCAAGCACATTAATATTCGTCTATTCAACATGCACTATGGGTTGCCCACTATTCAAAACTAGATGCATTGCTCTTCATCAAGTAATAAATTTATGGCCGCTTTATAGCATGTAATTCATAATGATTTGCGCCGATTCGTCATTGCTAGCAGAAAAAAAAGTTGCTTGACGAATTACAAAACAAAAAATGGGTTTGAGCACATTGAAGGTTGAGAAGCTGACATTGTCGGTATTTGGACGATAAGGTAGGTGAAGCGAACTTTTGCACAAGCAAACTTGAGGATGAAGTCATACTTTGATTCTTCTGCAAGAAACACAAACACAGCTATGAAAAAAGTCGTAGCAAAATATATTGATGCAAGAATATCGTGACAGGGAGGAAATACGATTTTTTTTCAAAATGGTGCGACAGAACTTCCACTTAATATGAAGTGCGGAATAATTAAGGGTGACTCAAAAATGCTGCAGTGAATGAGTTTGAGAACAGATCAACAATTAACGCTGAAATCTACGAAAGGGGGGGGGGGGGTCAGAAGAGTGAACTACACGGTCTTAGGGAGCAATACTCAAATGGTAGTCCGTTTTTTGAAACGAAAATTTGTTTTTTCATTTGAAAGACATTTCTCTTTGACGTCTTCTAGATAGTTCTAATGCAGGCAATTGATTGACAAAGGCAGTCAAATTAGCTATCTTTGCATGGCTGTTACGAAGATCGATAACGATAGAAATCACAGATTTGGAAAAGAGATGGACCGCGTTTTTGCATGAAACCAATGACTATAAGTATGAGCAGCAAACATGCCTCTAGGTTATTCTATGGACCACAGTAACTGAACGATACGTTTTTTTTGCATAGATATTTTGGAAAGATTTTGGAACTTTCATTATGATCAACTTTTTCCCACAGTACCAAGAAGAACGAGGGGGTATTCTACTTTCAACAACAAAAAATAGAAGTAACTAAATATGTATCTTCAGTGTCCTAAACTTCGGAGTGTACAGAAGACTTTTTTTGTGCTTTTCAAAGCAGACTTTATCTCAAACAATCGCAAATGACTGCTGGGGAAAACTGAATTTCTAAAACTTCCGGGGAGACACCCCTACTGGAGGTGCCTCGTAGGGAGGTCCACCCACACGGCCCAATGTAAGCGTCCCCCGGAAGTTTTAGAAGTTCATTTTCTCCCGGAAGTCATTTGCGATTGTCTGAGATTGCTTTGAAAAGACTTGCCAAGCTCGAACCGACAAAAAATCCCCATAGGCCAATGAGATCATATATTCATGTTTGTTTTTCCTCGTACTCGGGTCATGGTCTAATGGTTCATGCAATTTTCTTATATATATTCTCATTCAGTGTGGAAGAAGAAGGTTGAATTTTCATGAATAAGATGCTGCAAAAATATGCCCTAGACTTAACTTCAAGAAGTAGCTTTCAAAACTGAGAACTGACTGTGGTTTAAAACATTCGGATTGCAGTTGCTTCTTTTGGTTATCTTCTACTTGTGGGACAGAAATCACGAAGCAGTATGATTCGACAACACAGCTGAGTATCACTTTTGAGGTAGAAGCTTGCGAGCTGAGACAATAAATGCAATGAAATGCGCGAGCTACCAAGAAGCCGAATGAACACAACAAGGAAGTGATTTGTTATCGAGACATGAATGTTAAAAGCTTGGAGCTCGTAGTCTAATCGAGCATGGCAGCTGTGAATAGCACACCGTAAAAGTCCCGATTTTCAGCAGCAAATCCAAAAAATGTTATCGTTCGAGCGTCGATAGTCTAGAGAAACTTGCTTCTGCAAGGGGAGTTATGGGAATTTTTTGATGGCTAAGTTAAAACAGGTGCTGAGGACATTCTGGCGCCTCAAAGGAATAATGACTAGCATGAGTTTACTAGACTGAATGTAATTGCGTAGTAAAGTGCGCTGGCAGTACATACATGGCCCCATTTGCGCTCAAAGACCACCAGGGCTCGGCACAGGTGGCGTGTAAGCAAGCTGGATATCATTTTTGGACAAAAAGCAAGATATTGTTTTCGAGGTAGAAAAGACCCAAAAATTGTGAAGTTATTAGTCGACGTTTCGTTTTTTGAGGGTTCTTTACGTTTGGGGTCTAGCGTCACAGGGGACCTTTGTAACGTGAAAGTCAAGGGGGACTTAGTTTTTTCATTTCCAAAGGCCACCTCGTGCAGAGGCCTGGTACAGATTTCAGTGATTTTGATGTAGCAGGTTCAAATTTTTGCTTCAAAAATTCCCATAACTCTCCTCTCAGAAACGCTTTGCACACACCAGCAGCAGATTTGGAATCAGCGCTTCATGCTTTATAAGAAAGTATACATTTCATATGAAAACGCTACTCCAACCAAGCCAATGTCCACTAGATATGAGTCTAGCTTAGGAGAGCTTTAGGCCACGATATGCTGTTAGGTTGGATAGAAAATAATTTCTTTTGGCATGCAAATCTTTAACTTGTATATTTCAGTCAAGATTCTGAGGGGGGGGGGTGTAGCTTAAGGCCTATAAAAAGACTTTTTACCAAACAATGGATAAAAAATCTATCTGGCTTAAAAACCGCAAAAGCGAAGGAAAGTATTTGTTAGCCAAACCTGGTATTCTAGTAGACTACGAAACAAAATCACATTTTTTAGAAGACGACGAGTGGAGTAGTTGTAGCCCCAATAAGTTCAATCACTGAAAGACGTAGGTCGCCGGAATGAAGAACAAAGATCTCAACTGAAGCCAGCATTGAATGTCATGCACTATTGTCTCTTTCGATGTAGTCATAGGGTGCGCAAAATTTATGGTAGCCATTGTCTTGTTTATAGAATTCCAATGAGCTATAGTGGTACCATAACGAAACTGGTGCGAAGACTCGAATTCGATATCTAAATTAAGTTTGCTTCTTTCTCATTGTACCCTCAGGTCTAAAGCATAAGATGTTTGACAAGATTGGTGATTTTGGTAAACAGAAGTTCAAAGTTCCTACGACCACACCTATGTTGTAGAGCTGGCTCTGTAGGAGGTAGGGCTAATTTATTGTACTTTTACCGCATCTTTGTATTCACAATGTATGCATATCAGGAGTTTTTACAAGATAGTGGTTGTTTTTATTCGAAAGCTGGCTGTTTTTTCCAATAAGAAAATGTTATGAATATAAACCCTCTTCCCTTCAAATATCATGGGACGTGGTAATTGCAAAGTCTTAGCTGACCTTACTATTCCGATTCAGTATCGCAATACATGTAGTAGATTTCTAACAGGGATCGCACGAGCCGACACCTGGGAATTTTAAAAACTTTCCTTCTAAACTTGCGGAAGTTTGCGAGTTCCCTCTGACGTGAGAAGGAACAACGTTTGAGCAATTTCGAGGGGGCTGCTTTGCGTTCGGAACAAAAATGTGCCACTGCTGAGAACTGTCTAAGGCTATAGAGAAGCGGAAAGTAAGGAAGTAAAAAGTATGAATTTTTGGCTAGTGTGCAATCCCCAGGTCGAAAGATCACATAGCAAATCAGCTGGAGCGACTCACTTGGAAGTGTTTAGCATAAATTTTTCAGCAATTTCCGCTCAAGCGCAGGCTTATCATACCTTACGATTACGATTTTTGTTGATTGAGAAGATATGCTTTATCTTGCTGCATGTTTTCAAGAAACAGATATTTCTGCAATTTACAGGTATCATCGGAAATTGTTTATTGCGAAAAGTAAGCTTTAGTGAATTCTGTTGCAGATGCATATTGGCGAGGACAATAACACTTTGCACTATCCGCTCACCACATGTCGTTTGATTTGACATCGTGAAATACCCGCGCACTATGTTATTCTGCCTAATGCCCCATCTACAGTTCGCGATTTGAGACAAAAAAATTTTTGAAGCTTTTTCATATTGCCGTCCTAGGAGGGGAGCGGCAAAACATCTTTCCAAATGGAGGTGAGAGGCGTCAGCCACGCCCCAAAAAATTTTTTTACATAGCTAAAAATTTTGCAAAATTTTAAAAACTTATTTGGATATCTGCAAGTATAAACAAGTCTTTTGCACATTTCTGACTCATGTAAATAACATTCAAGAATTTCGCGACCCATTCTTGGAGGGTGGGGGAGGGGGCTCCATCCACCACTGCTTTGCAAATGTATTTTCAACAAACGATTAGCGTTATTTACAATAACCTCTTTTGTAAATAATATAAAAACTGGGTACATGAGCAGATATTTAAGAAGAGCAGTGATATTACTATTTGCAAATTATGACAATCAGACAATCAGTTATCGAATGTTTGCAGAATTACAAGTATGTATACTCAACCTGCTTTCAAACAAATGAAACAATAGCAAATCTTTGACGAAATGGCTAATCAAGGAGGAAAAGGGTCCAATCGCCATCATATGATGGCAAGTGATGGTGTCGCCCGAACAATATTGGCAATTTGGTGCTCTCGCATGACAATCATCGACATCTCGAACGAGAGGGTGAACACGAATCTATTCCAAGACCTCGTACATGTGAAAAATCAAATTACGATCTTTAAGTATATTGAGTGAGACCGAAAGTGAACAGTAGCAGCCTTACTAAAATTAGTATCGAAAGCAGGTTCGTCAAGAATGCAATCTGTTGTGAATGATGGATCTTGTGGAGTATCCAGAATCGCGGCTTTTGCTAGATTGGGACCGTTGAGACTGAAAAGAGTGTATTTTGCAGAGTTCTACAGCTTCATCGTAGAATGAAATTTGTGAGGAAAGGTTAGAACCTGAAGCACACTATGTACTACCAACTTTTACCCAAAATATGGGATCCCGAGCCTTGAGCGTGTTGATTTTGCCTTTAGACGTATCAAACTAGGATCCATAGATATGTGCGTCGCAGCAACCACTTTTGCACTGATTGGGATTTGTGCTGTCAAGCAGATGGCTTTGAACCCAACCTCGTAGGTTTTTGTAGTCGCTTGATATTATTTCCCTACACATGATAAGGACTCTATTGTTAACCCGCTCTACTGTTGGACGTCAAAAGTAGTGCAATTACACAAAGTAACTGCTAAGTTGAAAAGTTGGGAAGGTCACAATCGGGGCTGGTAGGAACCCGAAAAAGAGCCATGGTGGCTTTATTCTTACGTAAGATACTCTCTCCCTCATTGCTGTGAAATGCATGAGTATCTACGAGCTTAAGAATGCGCACTCATTACCTGTGATCTGGAGAGGTTAAGATTATTAAGTAGCTTGGGGGAAGAACTAGGAACATTGTCAGCTACTTTGATTTTTACAGTTCTAATCCTAAGTGATTGTATTCATAGCCTGTTATGCATTCTCTACATTACGATCCCCACTGCAAAGAGTTTGCGACGATTTTAGGTGAAGTGATTTTATCTCTCCTCCGATTGCGCAAATTCTGATTGTAGGCCCCAAAAGAGAGGCGTCCTCGTGGTCCGGTCCTTTAATGTTGTCTTTGAATGGAGATTATGGGTGCGATCAAGCCCCGCCCAGATCCTATCAAGCTCCGCCCACCCATGTACTGAAAGCCATCCGCGCCCTCAAGACAAGGTCCTCGGGTTTTTTGAGGATTTTGGACAATTTGAACTTCATAACTGTAATCAGGGCTTCGGAAAGGCCCCAGAATGACAAAAACGGAAGGCAAATTTTGGGGTGGATGCTGCCTTCGAGAGAATAGAATTCAAAGCAACTTGCCGCTCCTGAGTTTAGGCTGTTGTAATTTTTGCTTGGCAATATGCAAGTGCGTCATACATGGAGCTAACCCACCACTGTAATAGATTTGTGGGAGTTCTCCAAAATGTCCGTTATGTCGATGTCCGAGTCATCATCGTTATCATCAGAACATTCCACCAGATCTTTCTCGTTGAGGTACGGATCATCATTTGTGTCGTCGACGTTCGTACTGGTTTTCTAAAATCAATCAATAGCTATATAAGATTGATGACCAGGGTTGAGCGTGGGATCAGGCGCGCCCGACCTGGAGGATCGTTTTGAGGGTAAGACTGGGGGGGGGGTCGTAATTAAGAATCAAATTTGTTAAGTTGGGGAGATACTGTGAAGGTGAAGAAGAAGTGCGCTAGTGGTGGATATCGCGATCACATGAAGGAGTGACGGTCATAAATAGCATACGGATTGTTTCCACAATGGAAGTTTCAGCCAAAATTCAAATCTTCATCTCTTTTACCTCGACATATGAGGTCGACAAGGAGGCTTGCTGTGTGAATTGGGTATCATTTCCATAACCAACATGTCAAATTACCTCTATGCGCTCTACAAACCATTACCTACTGCAGTTCTCAGCGTTTCTCAACGTCTAAAAAGCGTGATTTTCAAGCGTGATCAACTTGGTTGCAGAAGTGAGAAAAGTCAGCTTTATATACTCATAACAAAGTAATGTTCTCTACAAGTCTATGCTACAAATCAGGCTTCATATCGCTTTCAAACAGTGAAGTAAAAAGTGCTGCCAAAATTCTAACCGGCGCGTTTTTCACGTTGAGTGCTTCAACTCCTTGGATTAGCACAAGGCCGAAACAACTCGAATCAAGCTCAAACACTCACTGAGGAATCTTCGAGGGTTGAGCTAGCGAATCACATAGAACTTGGGTAGAAAAGCACTTTCGGAAATAAAGTTAATTGGGTCAGGCGCAACCCCTCAAAGGTCAGGCCGCCTAAGCTTTTGAGGGGGTGCGCCTGACCCTCTTAACTTGCCTTAAAAATCGCCCCTTTTTTGACATGAATATTGAGCGCAAAGCCTCTTCTTGCTATATTGAAAATTTGGAGCCAAACACTCCACCCCTATGAAAGTTATAGCTCTGAAAAGAGGACTATCCAGATCTAAAACTTGCCGTCAAGTTACGTGTGGTTGTACAATCGCAGAAAGTCGGGCCTACAACTTTCAAAAAATAGAAACCTGCAGTGAAGGCTGGTCTTCTTCAAAACATAACATCCTGAGGATTTGGAGGTAAAGCGGAGGGTCGTTTAGGGGTTTTCACAGGGGGGAGGGGGGTCGTTTTTGAAGGGCTTGTGCCTGACCTCTTGCTCAACCCTGTTGATGACCATCACATACCTCATCCTGGTCTTCCTTCCCATCTGGAGGAGCTGGCATGATTTCAATGCTTCTCAATATGGGCACTGTGTCTAGGCGCTGCAATGGAGGCGGGAATGACCCAGATGTTTTCGAGTCACTAGCAGTGCTTGGGCGAACTGCAAATAAGAACATATATTGCCAACTTCATTCAGCTCAGACCATAACCTTTTCCGTCGATGCGCTTTTCTTTGCCCATCGTGAAGATATTCCGAAGCGTAGGTCTTGGTTTAGTAGTTACGGCATTGCTGCTTGTGGATGCAGCCATCGTTGGCCCCACATGATTTCCTACAGCGACTTCGTTTTCGGCTCGAGTTTCAACACCTAAATGACAACGATCCGAAAAAATATGCAATTTCTCTTCCGCAAAACAATGTTGAATGAGGCTTTTGCAAAAAATCTACTTCAAGTGCATTGCATAAAAGTTAAATCTGTCTCACGAAGATATAATGAAAGCAATTCCCACTATAAATCGGACTACAGGAAACGTAAAAAACAAAGATACGATACGGTCTCTCATCAGAAATCTAGCAAATTAATAAAGTCGCAAAGCGTTGGTACCGCAATCAGGCCGCGTATGAGAATAACATAGCAACGATGTTTTGACTTTTAGAAAAATTTAACAATCAAGCACTTGCACAATTTTATAACTTATGCAAGCCTTCAAAAATTTTGTGACACTTTTTCGGGGGGATGCCAAGAGGAGTGATTTTTATTGCCCTATGGACCATAATCAGCGCATGTTTTGGTGCTTAGTAAAGTTCTAAAAGATTCTCAGTTCTCGAAGAGATTTACTAATCGTTGCAAATCGTTGCAAGGGCTGTTCAACTTATATCTTGAAGTAGCTTCAAAACATGAATGTTGGAGATCAAAAACCCGCGAAAACCAACTAATCGCAATTTCAGGAGTATTGCTATCAATTTTTTACCTGCCGTCAGAATTGACCGGGGATAACTTCAGATAGTCAATAAGTTAGGGCACCTTGCCTGGTATTTTTAGGACTCGCTATCTCTAAATTGGGCTGTTGTATGTATTGGTGATTCTTCAAGAAATCGCGCCTCATGACCGTCTTCCCTTTTTCGGGGGAAGGGGGGGGGGGGTGGGGGAAGGCGGCCCTGGGCTTTGTTTATGTAGGTTACATATTGCTCGAGTGTAGCAAGAAACCGCCTCATGACCGTCTTCCCTTTTTTGGGGGAAGGGGGGGGGAAGATGGCTCTGGGCTTTGTCAGTTATGTAGGTTATATATTGCTCGAGTGTAGCAAGAAAACAGGCTGCCCCAATATCAGGCCAGAGTTTGCTTAAGATTTTCACCAGATTAGGTGAAAAAATCGACACTATCTTTGCTTGATCCTTCTTTGTGGAAAAATAATCGCTTACTTTTCTCGCTTGATGGTTCGGTTTTGCGCACATCTTCCTTGCATTCATAGGAGGAAGACGATGTCATTGACGTTATACCATCCATCTGATTTCGGCAAAGTTCTGTAAAATTTGTCTAAGCTAAGGAACCAAACAGGATACATTTCAGTTTTTAAAGAATGGCAAAACGCGGAATAAAATGATCCCCAACCTTCCAAAGCAGCAATTCTTGCCTTCCCTGTCTCGACCTCTTTGATCAGTTCTGAAATTCGTATATCTTTCCGAACATCGATGGCATTCAATCGTTCACAGTCCATTCGTAATTGGCTCAGATCGGCGTTCTGCAAGAATTTTTGTTCTTAAGTCTCTATGGTGAGAAAAAGTTGTGGACTAGGGATGGAGAGCGCTTGATAGAGAATAGTGATTTTTTCGCTGCAACCAAAACTAATTTTCTTGTTTACCAATCGAACTTTCTACTACTACGTGAGCATGAAATTTTTATGGTAAATAGTCTGACATTGATCGCAGCAAATTACCTGTCTTGATACAGTATCTTGCAACATTTTTTTCTCAACCTGACATTGTTCGGAACAATTCGGCGGCACAAATGAGGCTAACGAACCGTTTCCTGCCTCAAAATGAACTTTTTTAATTCAGTGCAAATTTCGAAAGCTTCATTCACAGATTACAACTTGTCTAAACTGGCTCAAACTCACATCAGGGCATGGTATTGTGCACTGTTGTCGTAACCAGCAAACTTCCGTAGAGAGATCATGATTTCGGAGCTCAAGAGTACGGATCTGTAAAAAAATTGAGCTTTTTGGGTTTTTTGCAACTTGTTTCTACTTTTAGGAACATTCTCTAAATTTTTTTGATTCAGATTAGCTCTGCAAGAGAGAAATATTTCCGGGACGTGGCTGCCCCAATCTTCTAAGGCCTTGGCCATACCTCACGCGATTTCAGTAGCGAGCGATTCGGCAGTATTTCAGTTGTCTATAACTCATTGCGCGTGCATTCTTAAAGTGCCGAAGATAGGACATTTTATCAGTCTATGGAAGTTGTGCAGACTATGTGCACTATGCATTTGCGGTCCGTTGATGTTGAATTTGAGGACATCTGGCAAACTGCCAGATCGTGTGACGACTGAAGCATAAGGTATGGCCAAGGCCTAAATTGTGAGGTCATAGGGCCACACAGATTTTAAAACGCAACATAAAAACTTTTGGAGGGCTCGACTAACTTCACGTCAACACTTAAAAAAAAGTTACCCCTCCCCATCATGAGGAATTTCTCGCACTGCCACTGTGATCAATGTTAACAGAATGGCCGAGGGCTAAGAACTAGCGTGTATCCCTCTGCCCCCTCGCTTGGATCCACGAACCGCTCTCTTATAGGCTTGTGCTATGAAGCCATTCAGAATGACCGTTTTGATAATTGCTTCCCTCCACAATACTCGGATGTTACGGCCGTGGAATGTCCAAAAAACGATTTATACTCCTTTCATACCTCTCTCTCCATGCCTTTCATTTTATTCTCGCATTCAGCTGCTGTCGTTTCGGCCTTGATAGCTCGATCCACTAGCCTTATGCGATCTGCTTTAGTCAATCCGCCATCGAGTGATGACTTCTGAAATGTTACCGGAAATGTGTAAACTTCACAAGTACTAAATCTACCATACATTTCCAATGAAACCCGACAGGACCGGCAGGCTTCTGTGTGATGCTGCACTGTGTCCACGAGTGGCGGAACAAGGTCTAGATATCATCTGATTTTTAACCAAAAAAGCTGGTAACTCCGACTGAAGCATTCAAGTATGGAAACAAAAAACGCTTCTTCTCCTTACCTACTCCATCCATTCTGATCAATACTTATGCTCTTGACTGCAGTCTTGTGAGCACTAGCTGAGGTGCCCATTGTCACCTAAGACTGTACAGATAATTTAAAATCAATCAACTTGAAGAATCGACAACTAATTTCGAACAAAAATATGACTGCGTCAAAATTGATTTAAGGAGCAGAAGCTAACTATGAAGTGCTAGACGTCTTGGAGCAACAATAATATATGAAGAGAGAGTTCCATAACGGTGATGTATTGCGAAGTTTGACATTTATCCAGACAAACAAATAATCTACCTTCTTTGTTGGATTTCCCTACAACGCAAAAAACGAGATTACCAGCATTCACATGGATAGGATTAGGCAATCATTTATACTAATTTCAGAGGTACAGCTTGAAGGACATTAGATATGTTTAGTCAAATTATATCGCCTAATGGCAACCTATAACCGACAACTTTGAATATAATTGGAAGACAATATTCAAGACTACGTTCAACTAAGTCAAGTATAATTCCGTAAATTTTTCTCTTTTTAAATTTCTGACCGCTTATTCTCTGACGAAATGATTTCTATGGGCTACAAGAGAGCGCAAATTATTTGAGTTCTAATTGCAAAACAAAATGTTATAGGTACATATTTTACTGAAAAATGATCAAATTTGAGATTTACCTAGATTAAACAAAAATGCAGCCTTTCACTACTTCACTGATAACACCAAGCGAAATTTTATCCAGTTATCGCTAGAATTTAACAATTCATGTAGAATTTCGACTTGATATGGTTAATAATTGTGCAGGCGCCTTTCTTTTAGTTTTATGGCAAAAAATTACTGGGAGACATGATTGAAATTTGGCCCTGTTTGGCGCCGCCTATCTTAAAAAATGTAGAAAAACTTGATGCGAATTTAGTAAGGTTCGACCTGTATAACTTCAGCACATGAACTCGCGCAACGCGACAATTCTCGAAAGAAAGAAATTCGGGCAATTTTTTATGGAGGATACAGTTGAGCTTACATTCCCCAATGATCACACATCTTCTTAAAAAATTGGGATAATCATTCCTTATGAGAAATAAATCATCAAAGTTGTTGTGACATTCCACTAGCTATGAGATATTTTTAGCTCCTCCTCCTTCACACACCTTTCAACCGACGCTCTTCAAATGTTTCAGGGTATCGTCATAGAGTTCACAGCGCTAAAAAAGTGTACTCTACTCCGTAAAGAACGTGGCTAGCCATTCGGAGCAGCCAAGCGTGAAAGTGCTAAAAATCACGGATGTAATCATTGAAAATCGGAAGAGTTATATGGAGTGAAAATCCTGTTTTGAGCTCCGCACTCACTAGACTAACGCAACGGAAACTACTATGGGGATTTGCTGTTGAGACAAAATCAGCAAGTAAACAATTTTTAGACAGGTGGAAAAAACGTGAGTACGGGATTCATGAATGGAATATGTGCTCAGGCTCTGATAAAACCTTTTATTTGTTACATGACTCATCCTAGCTAAACTCCTGACTATGACGCGATTTTCACAACAATTTCGGTTTTCAAATGCTTTTCATCATCGCAAATGTGCTTGCCTGCCTCTTGTCCGTTACTAACAAGGGAACGATACTCGGTGTCCGTGGCCTTTTGAGATGAGATGTACGCCATTACACTCATCTTCGAACGCTGATTCCGAATCTGACTCCCGTTTCTGCTAATCGCTTCAAAGATATTATGATGGATCGCGCGGAGTTTGGCTGCCTAGCGAGATATGGTCAAAGCGGCGAGCGACGCCGTTACCCTTGGTGTAGTGGTTAGTGTGATAGCCTCATGAGTCGATGCAGGTGTAGGTTCGAGTCCGTTTGTGTTCTTCTGTTTTGCCTTGCCTCAGTTAACCTTCTTTCGCATCGTCAAGCTGAGTGAACGCCCTTACTCTTCAAAAAATATGTAAATTTGGAATGAATGATTGGTGTTTGCGCTGAAATGTATCCAGTGATTGTAATTCGAATGAATTTTCTTGAACAAGTAAGGCAGTGCAAAGGTAAAAACACAAAAGGATTTGAACCTACACCTGCGTTGACTTATGAGGCTATCGCACTATTTACTAGACCAGAACGTAGCCGCAGTAGAGGCCGTTCCAGTAAGCATATTTCCTTTGGGAGGCCAAACTTGGCTCAAAATTCGCTATAACTTCTTTCAGAGAAACGACTAGCAGAAACGAAAGTCAGATTCGGAATCAGCGTTCGAAGGCGAGTGTAATGGCTTACATCTCGTCTCAAAAGGCCACGGACATTGAGTATCGTTTCCTTGTAAGGTTGCCAACGAAGTCAAAATTTGTAAAGTTGTTTATCAAAAGAAAAACTTATTGGCAATGGCCTAGGCAAAACTTGGATAGATCAAAACCTTGAAAAAAATTGATTGGTTTACCGTTGGCCGATCATCACCAGAAAAAAATCTGGCGCGGTCTTGTGAAGTATTCGAAAATATTCTAATTTATAGCCAAGACAGGGCAGAATGATCTTGAGACTGAGTTGAGTGCGTAATTGGTGCCTAAGTATGTAACTGGTAATCAAGCGGACGAAACCCTACGGAATATTGAAATTAGAGCGACTAAACTGATTGAAATGTAAAAAATCAAATTCGCATAACTCCTTAGGAAGAACAAAAGGTGTCTCGGGTGACAAAATGCACAAGAAGACATTCTCCAAGAATATGCCCACAAGAAACCGCTTCAGTGATTGGTATGGAATTCTGGAAGGAAGCCAAGAAACTGTGGACTTATAGAGTGATCCGCGCCGGCTTTTAAAACTCTGAGACAGACGTGAACAGGGTTTTGTGGGTAAACAGTTCTTTTAATGGAAATGCCGACAGCAGATTAGCTATTATAAGAAAGAATAGGAGACGAAAGTTTGCAGAATCAAAATACTATGTTAATCAATTTCGTTCTGAGCAAAAATATCAAGCATCGTTGTTAAGAGTCTGGATCAGTCCATCTTTATGCATTCTCCGCATTAAGGGGAATTTGAGGAATAATGAGGAGAAGTTACAGCCCCTCAGATCCATATAAAACAGTCTGGGTCGGTAGTCTGCGATCTGAGCCCCGGCTAATCCCAGCTAAGTATTTAGCAAGTTTCAGCTAACTGCGTCACTTCGGTGGCCCACCCACCATAAACCTACCGTAACCTTTCCAGATGTACACCGCAATATAAAATGAATATCATATCTGTGATTAGCGCAAGAAATAACACACCGCTCCAAGTCTCCGACTACCGCAACCCGGCTATATGACCCCATGGTGAAAAATGAATTCCATTTTCGCGCTCAGCGCACCGAGTAGCCCCTTGCGAAAAGATCTTACAAAATTTACAATGCGAAATTTTTTAAATAACAGCTCACCACGATATCATTATGCTTGCCTGAACTACGAGCAAAATGTCCACCGGAGGACTTTTTAGCTGCTCCTTCTCTTGTACGCTATTTCTCTTTCTCTAACCATACTCAGAGTTATTCCTGAGTTTCACGATAGTTAGGAACACGCACCAAACTCAGAGTTATCTCAAAGCTCAGCTGCGCCTTTGGTGGCTCTGTTTCTTGTGCAGAGGATTTCGATGAGGTCCCTACTAGAGGAAAACTACCGCTCATGGAGAGTATCCGGCCATATCATTCGCTTTCCCGATTTGGTCTGTTCAAGCACCTGTTAAGGGCTTGGGCTGGCTCAAGAAGGTGCGCGTTAGCTCAGAGATAATTTAGAGTTATAGCTGTGAGTTCCGACCGGATTACTACCAACCCTATTTTTAATTAGTCTATCACATTTCAAGCGCCTTTGCCATTCTGCTGAAATGTGAATGAATGGCAAATAGAGCTGGATGAATGGCAGAGAGCTCTTACTCGAATATTTTCTGTAATTGCAGAAGAATTCCGTAGATCAAGAAGGAAGAGAATAAAACATGTACAAATCTTTGATGACGTAGACAGACACGTAAGTGCTAGAGAAGTGCATAAATCATCTCACTTGCGCCTTCTGAAAATTTGCTTGACACCATAAACACAATATGGTTTTGAGCCCTTTGCACTGATCTTTGGGATTAAATGACATTGCAGAACTTCATCTACTTATGATGAGTTAAGGCTGAAGACTTTAGGTTGGTTCTGCTGCACCAATTCACAGCGTATCTTCATGTTCTCAAAAAGATATACAGGATGTCTCAAAAAATGTCCCCCCTGCTGAATAGCTCTCTTGCTGCTTCAATACTGAGGTACCTTCTGTAGAAATGGCTTCAACCTATATTCACGGTTTGAAGCAAACTAAATATGCATCTTTAATTACTGTGCATCAAAAAAGAACTCTGAAGAGGGTTTTGGGCTTTTGAGGGACTCATTTCAACTTTGAAAGTAAACCCGGTAAGCTGAAAACTCTTACACTGGGATAATCAAAGTTCATATTTGAAACACTTCACCGTTATGATTTTCCTTGAGTTATACCGGATGTATCGTAAAAACGAATTTCCGGTGTTCTTCGGTGATTTGATTACATCTCTTTGGATGTTAAACTCGTGTACAGGAATCAAATCCTGACAATTTTGTTAGGAGGTTCCCAGAATTTCTTTGGCAATTTTCTTTAAACTGGCTTATTTCACAATAGCATATGCTGGAGTTTCTGCCTAATCCTACAGTACGAACATAGATAGATGTTTCGTTTCATACCTTGAATCTATGTTGAAGACAGCTCTTCAAAATGGTAGAATGGCGAAAGACAATGAATAAGAGAGTTAACGATGAAATAAGGTGCGGTTCATAATTATACGAACACCCCAAATTTTGAAGGTTTTTGAACTTTTTGGAAGAAACTCAAAAAGCCGTTGGTACCACGCGATAGAACACAGCCGAAAACAGTATATGATGCTTAAGAATGGAAATTGATGTCAATCTTAGGAGTGTTTTTGCGCCTAATGCAAATTTTGAGCGGTTCATAATTATACGAACACCTCAAACAAAGGTCCATTTTTCATTCAAGATTGCAATCATTTGAGTCCAAATTTTTTGTAGAGTTATAGTAACAAAGTTTAACATATCTGCTACACACTGAACCCAGTGCACTTCAAAAAAGGACCCTTACTTTTTGAGAAGGCTCTAAATGCTTTTGGAGTGATTGCGCTCCAAAAAATATCCGTTCTTCTGTGGTCCACGCGCTCTAATTAGCTTCTACCAAAACTATGAGATAAAATAAGCTCTTTCGATAGGTATTTTGCTTGACGCTTGGAAAATCTCTGCGTTTTCGTGCCGTTTTTTAACCAAGTTCCAACCTTACCACAGAGTTAGCATGATTTCGAGCCTCAAAACTCAGCTTCTTTCTCGCGCAAACATTTGATATGAAGCAGCTGCATTGTTTGCTTGATGATGTTTCTGTGCCAAAGTTTTTGGGTTTTTTGTAGAACTGATCTTGAGGCTGTGGAGCTAAAAACCAAATAAAGATGTGATTGCAATAGTAAAATCAATGTTTCTGGTGAAATGACGTCTGCGTGGCCAAAACAAGCGCTCAACGCTGCTGTTTTTTTCTAGCCAAATATACAGTCTTGTGAACTTCTACATACTATGTGCTTACTTTATTGTAGGGCTTCAGAGGCTGAGTTTTGAGGCTCAAAATCGTGTTAACTCTGTGGTAAGGTTGGAACTTGGTTGAAAAAGGCACGAAAACGCATAGATTTTCCAAGTGTCAGTCAAAATATCTATGGAAAGAGCTCATTTTATGTCATAGCCTTAGTGGAAGCTAATTAGAGCGCGTGGACCACAGAAGAACGGATGTTTTTGGAGCGCAATCACTCCAAAAGCATTTAGAGCCTTCTGAAAAAAGTAAGGGTCCTTTTTTGAAGTGCACTGGGTTCAGTGTGTAGCAGATATGTCAGACTTTGTTACTGTAAGTCTACAAAAAATTTGGACTCAAACGATTGCAATCTTGAATGAAAAATGGACCTTTGTTTGAGGTGTTCGTATAATTATGAACCGCTAAAAATTCGCATTAAGCGCAAAAACACTCCTAAGATTGACATCAATTTCCATTCTTAAGCATCATATACTGTTTTCGGCTGTGTTCTATCGCGTGGTACCAACGGCTTTTTGAGTTTCTTCCAAAAAGTCCAAAAACTTTCAAAATTTGGGGTGTTCGTATAATTATGAACCGCACTTTAGTAGGGACATTTTTGGGAGCTCATTTAGAGAATGGCATGGCTCAACAGTGGCTTGAGATTCTATGAAAAAGAAACTAGAAAAAATCTCATATCTGCTTTTTAGAAAAGAACAAATTCTGAACAACTCACGCTATCGAAAGCTTCTCCCTTCTACAAAATGAGCTGCATTTTTCTCGAAAAGAACAGGTGCAGAGATGCTGCTGACGTTTTCCATAATGTTTGCTTCCATAGCAGAAAAAAGGCAAAACATATACATGGCGTGCAAATTAGCGATTTATCTGCAGGTTGTCATAGCCATAATGAATTCGTAGGGCTGAATCAGCAAAAACAGACTCAAAATAAAAGAAGAGGAAAAAAAGCAAATTTTCTATCTTTTGCATCAACACGGTACAGCCAGTATGTGCGTAGACTTATCAAACTAGGTAGGACGAGAAATATTTCGCAGTCCAAAGCTGCTGTCTGGAAGCAATAGGATATATATATATAATATATATATATAATATATATATATATTAGGTTGGTCCGAAAGTTCTTGCGCATCATTTTCAAACAATCATAACTTCCTTGACACTCGATGGATTTCGTTGGGATTACATGTATTCGAAAGAGGAATCCATGCTCTTTACAGCAGTTCCTCCGGCATGAATTACTCTGGAAAACTTCAAGTGTTAGAAGCAATTGAATAAAATCAGTCAAGATTGGCATTTTTCGAGCTGGGTCACGAAAAATTCTGAAAGTACTTTTATTTAATAAAGGAAATTATGCTCATTACAACGGTACCTTTTTCGTGATTTGAAACGAAAAAGATCGAGAGTTAGGAGCAAATAAACAGAATTTCTTCAGTTTTGCAATTTTTGAGCATGCTCAAAAAAGCCTTGAAACGTCACAGAAAAGGCGGAAAAGCTACAAACATGGGTTTTGTGACATTCTCTTTCTAGATAAGCAAAAATCGTGCCAATCGGGAGCAATTTTGTTTTTCGTGATTTTTTTCGGATTTTCGTGCCTGCGTTTTTCACGAAAACCAAAATTGCTTTCGATTAGCACGATTTTCATTCAGCTAGAAAGAAAAGGTTATAAAACCCATGTTCATCACTTTCCCGCCTTTTCTGTGACGTTTTTAGGCTTTTTTGAGCATGCTCAAAAACGGCAAAACTGAAGAAATTCTGTTTATTTGCTCCTAACTCTCGATCTTTTTCGTTTCAAATCACGAAAAAGGTACCGTTGTAATGAGCATAATTTTCTTTATCAAATAAAAATACTTTCAGAATTTTTCGTGACCCAGCTCGAAAAATGTCAATCTTGACTGATTTTATTCAATTGCTTCTAACACTTGAAGTTTTCCAGAGTAATTCATGCCGGAGGAACTGCTGTAAAGAGCATGGATTCCTCTTTCGAATACATGTAATCCCAACGAAATCCATCAAGTGTCAAGGAAGTTATGATTTTTTGAAAATGATGCGCAAGAACTTTCGGACCAACCTAATATATATTAGGTCGTTCCGAAAGTAATGTCGCTTTTTTCAAATGAACACCACATTTCATGGAATCAAGATTTTCAAGAGATCTTAGGAGCATTCGATGCAGCATTTCATCCTCTTTCTAATGGTTGTAATTTGGTCGCACAACTTTCATTGAGCTTTCGAAAAATTAACAAAATCTGCGACTCATGCTTTTTGCCATGGTCAAGTTCGGCAATTTTTTAAAATTTTTGTACCTTTTCTCCGAAGAAGTACAAGTGGCAGGTAGATAGAGCAAACCCTATAAAACACAGTAATTTTTCTTCTTTTCCTTAGCTTGCTTCTTAGAGTTTCTGGAATCAGTTTTTTAATGCCATCAAATTCCATATTTGGCCAACTCAAACCTCACAGAACAACAACCGGCAAGCAACTCGTGTGTCATTCGACGCAGCTTTTTCTCCTCTTTTTACCAGTTGTTTTTGGTTTCCGATTTATCAAGTTTTCCGAGATAAAATCATCATAATTCAATTTTCCAGGGCGCCTCCGGCTGTACCCGGAATTTTCGAAAGTTGCTAATCTGAAGCGGTAAACGCTCATTTGCTTTGTAAAATTAGTGTAAAACCATAATCCATTTTTGTAAGTTTCAAAATCCGACGATTTTGTTGGTGTTTGATGCATTTGTGTCTGAGACGAGCCTGCTAAAATTCGGTGGTTCCATCAAGAAATCTATGCAGAATTTATGACGAGTTCTGAAAAGTAGAAAAACGTTGTGCTGTTTCCCGTAGGGTTTGCTCTATCCATACATGACTTGGATTGCTTCCGGGGGTTGTTATAAAAATTTGAAAAAATTGTGAAACTTGGCCTTCTCAAAAAGCATGGGTCGCAGATTACGATAATTTTCCCAGAGGTTATTCAATTTTGTGCGGTAGTTAAATAACTATTAGAAAGAGAATGAAATGCTGCATCAAATGCTACCAGAATCTCTTACACATCTTTGTTCCACGAAATGTGGCGTACGTTTGAAAAAAGCGACATTACTTTCGGAACGACCTAATATATATATTAGGTCGTTCCGAAAGTAATGTCGCTTTTTTCAAACGAACGCCACATTTTAGGGAATCAATATTTTCAAGAGATCTTAAAAGCATTCGATGCAGCATTTCATCCTCTCTCTAACGGTTACAATTGCATTGCATAATATCTAATAAGCACTCGAAAAATTACCAAAATTTGCGACTCTTGCTTTTTGTCATGGTCAAGTTCGGCTATTTTTCTAAATTTTTGTACCTATTCTCCGAAGAAGTACTAGTGACAGATAGATAGAGCAAACCCTACAGGACACAGAATATTTTTTTTCTTTACCTTAGCTTGCTTCTTAGAGTTTCTGGAACCAATTTTTCAATGCCACCAAATTTCATATTTGGTCAATTCAAACCTCACAGAACAACAACCGGCAAGTACTCTGCGTTGATACCACTGCTT